>OY728122.1:1330102973-1331359373 GCA_963277665.1 Viscum album | reverse complement strand
ATATAGATAATAGGTCATAAAATCAAAATTTATTACAAATAATATTAGAAAATATGGAATATAAGGGTTCTATAATATGACAATACTCCAGATAAACTAAAATACATCAAACGTATAATAAAATGGGTATTTTTATATTGTAGTAAAATTACCAAGAGAATAATATTTCAATATATATATGGTAGATTAAATAAAAATTATTTTTCCATTTTACTTATTTCATTAATCTATTAAATGAGTTTTAGGACATTTTATAAATGGAAAGGAGTTGATGGATATTTTTGTTATAGATGTTATCTATATTTCAATTAATGATTTATTGTTGTTAATTTTTATAATTATTGTTATTTATCAACCATATTACATGTGGATAGATGCTCATAGATGATGGATGAAGTAATGACCATGGAAACACATAAAAAATTATTATTACTGATATATTGTAGGATTCATTATGTATATATCCATTTTTAATTTGTATGGTAATGATATCAAAAACCCTCTAAATTATTAGGTAATAATTACATAGTTACTAAGGAATAATCATTGGCAATGGGGGGATACGTAAAAGTTCTACCTAGAATGATGAAGAGAGTAAGAAGCCACATAAGAAATTTTAAATAATTAGTTAATATGTTAATTGAGTTATTTGAATTCATAAATATTTTATAATATATATTCACTCTAGTATAGATTTATCCCTTAGTTTTCTATGTTTTGTGGTTTAATACTCAATTTATCCCTTTTCATCCCATTTTCTCATTTAAAAATAATTTTAAATATATTTTTTAATTTTTCCAATAAAGTCAACTGTATAATCATTTAAACCCATATCATCATCTATTTTGTTTTTACCTTAAATTTTCCATTTAAATAATATATAAAGCTATGTTTATAAATGTAATCATGCTGAGACATGAATATATAGTGTAAATATACCCATATATGGATGCTTAAGACCTTAAATATTTTTATACAATTGTTGGCGCCAAAAATATGACCCGAAAGGAAGGAACGAAAAGGACAGCCGGCGCGCTGCCTCGCGAAGCACAGCCGCGAAGCACAGCCGCGAAGCCCCGCCGCGAAGCGCCCCAACCTTGGCGGCCCCGCGAAGCTCCGGAGGCGGTAATCCTCCGCGAACCGGTTTGACGTTCGCGAGGCGCCGCGAAGCTCCTGAGGCGGTAATCCTCCGCGAACCGGTTTGACGTTTGCGAGGCGCCGCGAAGCTCTGGAGGCGGTAATCCTCCGCGAACCGGTTTGACGTTCGCGAGGCGCCGCGAAGCCCCGAAGGCGGCGTGCGAGCCCTGCTTCGCGGCGCCCCTTCCCTATAAATACTCGACTCCCCCTGAGTCCCCAGGACGGACAATCCAACTCTTCGGCTTCTCCTCTCCCGAATCGCGAAGCACGCTTTGCCCCCGGGAATCATGAGCTCCGCGAGGTATTTCTACTTCGCGAGACGACTCTGATTTGTTTCGTTTTGAGCCCCTCTTCTGAGAGGGATGCCCTTCGCGAAGCTCAAGGGCTTTCTCAAAGGAAGGGGATTCCCAAGGGAACCCGGGCAGCCGCGGAGCACTTTTGCTTCGCGAAACACCCAACCCATGCTAGTAATCCCTATGCCAAGGCAGGATAACTATGCATCGCGAAGCACACTGCTTGGCAGGACCCTGCTTTGCGAACCACTCCTTCTTCGCGAGGCAGTGCTCCGCGAACACTGTTCCACTTCGCGAAGCACCTCCCACTTCCACCTATGCCCCATGCTAAGGCCAAGGCACCCCACTTCGCAAAGCACACTCCTCTGCTTAGCGATTCATCTTTCCGTGCGACCCTCCAGGTTTGCACGATGTGATTTCAAAGTCCCATGGACAAAACCTCCCGTAGCGTTGCTTCGCCTAATGCTTCCTCGCATAGGCACGCTAATGGTTATTGCTTCTTCGCATAGCCACGCTAACGTGGACCCCTCGGTGGTTCCTCTCGCGACCCCCCTTCACCATGGCCTTACCGACACCTTCCCTTCCCCAAGGACCAGAGGGTACCGGTTATGTAAGCCCTAGGGGTGTGGAGTGAACCCACCTCGTCCGAGCTGCAGGACGTTAAACTGCCAAGCACCACGTCCTCAACACATGACGTTAAACTGTGACCCAACCTCGTCTCCCTCACGAAGGGTCCCCTCAGGTCGAGCATTTTTTACACCACTCGTCTCCACGGGAATGGAACTCTTCCGCAAATGGAATGAGATCCTCCTTGTCGGAGTGGTGTATGTTCGCAGGGGAAGGGTCGCCTCAGTGCGTAAATCCCTAACCTTTGGTACGGATGATTGCACCCGTGCATCTCGGTACTTCCCCACTACCAAGGTCAGTGGAGGATGTGATAGGGAATGAAGCACCTCCCATCACCGGACCAAGGTCCATCTTTCCCGCGCTTTGTCGCGCCATGGGACTCCATCCTAGAGTAAGTCCCAGCACCATGGGCCGCCCAACGCGTAAGCCCCTCTTCGCTTCTCACGGACGCACCCTTCGCGACATGATCGTCAGGTCCTTGCAACCTCTTGTTTCTCACACCGAGCATGACTCACGTGGTCTTAGAGTGAGCACCGACCCTGACAAACCCTTCTGAACTACGGGGACTTTGATCCGTGTCAAGGCATGGTACGTAGGAAGCCTCCATGAGGTTCAAGCCACGTTGCTCGGTCGTTCATTCACGTCGAGTTTCGCCCACGTCCAGCACGATGTTAAACTGTATGCCCCGTCCAGCAAAGACGTTAAACTGCACAACCTGAACTACGAGGTCTTTGATCCATGTCAAGGCATGGTACGTAGGAAGCCTCCACGAGGTTCAAGCCCACCAACAGTGGACCAAGGTCCACTTTCACGTCAGGGTTCACTTTCGTCCCGCATGACGTTAAACTCTCATCCGAACTACGAGGACTTTGTTCCGTGTCAAGGCATGGTACGTAGGAAGCCTCCACGAGGTTCAAGCCCACCAATAGTGGACTAAGGTCTACTCACACCAATAGTGGACTAAGGTCTACTCCCACCAATAGTGGACTAAGGTCTACTCCCACCAATAGTGGACTAAGGTCTACTCCCACCAATAGTGGACTAAGGTCTACTCCCACCAATAGTGGACTATGGTCTACTCCCACCAATAGTGGACTAAGGTCTACTACCACCAATAGTGGACTAAGGTCTACTCCCACCAATAGTGGACTAAGGTCTACTCCCACCAATAGTGGACTAAGGTCTACTCCCACCAATAGTGGACTAAGGTCTACTCCCACCAATAGCGGACCAAGGTCTGCTTTCACGTTAGTCCACCGGCGAAACCCCATTTGAACTACGAGGTCTTTGATCCATGTCAAGGCACGGTACGTAGGAAGCCTCCACGAGGTTCAAGCCCACCAATAGTGGACCAAGGTCTACTTTCACGTCGGTTCGCTGACAAATCACAATCCGAACTACGAGGACTTTGATCCGTGTCAAGGCATGGTACGTAGGAAGCCTCCACGAGGTTCAAGCCCACCAATAGTGGACTAAGGTCTACTCCCACCAATGGTGGACTAAGGTCTACTCCCACCAATGGTGGACTAAGGTCTACTCCCACCAATAGTGGACTAAGGTCTACTCCCACCAATAGCGGACCAAGGTCTGCTTTCACGTCGGTCCACCGGCAAAACCCCATTTGAACTACGGGGACTTTGATCCGTGTAAAGGCATGGTACGTAGGAAGCCTCCACGAGGTTCAAGCCCACCACTAGTGGACTCACGAGTCTACTTTCACGTCGGGTCACACCCGCGTCCAACATGACGTTAAACCGCACACTCGTGTCCGGCATGACATTAAACCGCACCCCGGTCCAGTGGTAAGCCATTGTGACCCATCCCATCCGAACTACGAGGACTTTGATCCGTGTCAAGGCATGGTACGTAGGAAGCCTCCACGAGGTTCAAGCCCACCAACAGTGGACCAAGGTCCGCTTTCACGTTGGTTTACCGACGCAACTCACTCGTCATTTCACGTCGGGTCCCATCCTGGTCCAGTGGTAAGCCGCTGCGACCCATTCCCTTTTGAACTACGAGGTATTTGATCCCTGTCAAGGCATGGTACGTAGGAAGCCTCCACGAGGTTCAAGCCCACCCATTACCCAATTCACGTCATGTTCTATCTTCGTCCCACATGACGTTAAACTGTATCATTTGAACTACGAGGACTTTGATCCATGTCAAGGCATGGTACGTAGGAATCCTCCCAGAGGTTCATGCCCAACTCCCATCGGGCCAAGGTCTAGCTTCACGTCGGTTTACCGACACCATCCCGAACTACGCGGACTTTGATTCCCTGCCACAGGGATACGTAGGAAGCCTCCTCAAGGCTCAAGCCCAACTTCACTGTCGCCCCTGCGATGGTCCCCATTTCATCCTCATCCACTTCATTCATCCATCCATCACCCATCCTGATTCTCACCCGGGCCACCACATCCCGGGGGAGTCATGCCATCCACTTCCTCGCTGCTCCTAGCGGCGCTTGGGCCACTTTCCATGTGTAAGCCCCATCATATCTCCGGGTCGCTGTCCTCTGTGTACACCCCGATTCACCCACCTTTTCCCCCATTGGGAGTGCACCAATCTGATCCGTCCTCATTGGACGTTCTGATCACCCTCATCCATCTCCGCTGGACGTTAAACTCGCGGCATACCCTGTGTTGAACACGGGAAGCTGAGGAAAACCTCAGACACATGTCTATGACATGTAATTCCCCGCGCTCGATGTGGGATGCCTCGGGCTTCCACGCCCTCGAGAAGCCTTGTGATCAAGGATAACAGACAGACATGCCAGGTACCCCAGCATCCAGACACGCTACTAACGTCTCAACGTGACTACTCCCCTGACCGAAGGTTGTTGCCCTGACTGGACCCTCTGGAATGTCCCGACAGGAGCAGCGTAATTAACCGGCACCCATGGAAACATGGCACTGGGAAGAGTTTCACGAACTACGTATTAAATCTATAAGGGAGACCCGGACTAGGTGACGAGTTCTGAGGAGGAATCCACTGGAGGAAGAACCGACATCCCATCATCCCGTTTCGATCAAGGAGCAGACGTACCTGAATAAGGAACGAATGCCGCCCGCCTTTGGAAAGCGGGAAGGCGGGGCAACAAAGCCGCGCGTCCCCCCCGCCTGACGGACGGATGCGCGCGCCCCGGCGAAAGCGTCGGAAACAGAAATGGTGAACCCGACGTGAAAGTCTTCTCCTCAGCATGGGGATTAGTAGCGTTCGAGACACCAGTAGATTGACGTGTCACCGGATTCAGATATCCGTTGCCTGGTCCCGCCAAGCAAATGGCGGGCCTGTCGTGAAACTCACTAGCAGTCGGGGTAGTAGAACGTGGGGCACTCCGCTTTGCAGCGTGTTGGCGTGGATCCTTCTCACAGACATGGGGGATGGAAGAGCGCTGGGGCACTGGCCGTCGATCCTTTTCCTCTCAGTACTGATGAATTGATCCTTTCGCTTGCCAGGAACCAGGTTGCTACTTCAGAGATGCGGTCACCATCCGCTCCTCGCCCGCGCAGGGGCAGGGGCAGGGCCACGACGGCCACTCCACATGGAGCCACCACCGCCACGACGGCTACCACATCACGGAATACGGGACGTCCACGTCCCCTTTCCCCATCAGAGGTCATCCAACGGAGGTTGATCAACAGCCTCGTGCGTAGGTACGAGGAGGAAGGGATCATCCCGACTAGGGATATGGCCCGCTTGGACCTGGAGGCCTCCAGGCCCCGCCGTCAACGCCGCCCTAACAGGCCGCGCAGGGAGCCCCTACTCCCCACCTCAACATTCAACCGTTTCGGGAGCTTATCCCCGGAACGCCTTGACGACTCATCGCCTTACGCCGAAGAGGCAGGCGCGGTCCGGCTCAGCCCGCTCAGGGCCCCGACCCAGGGGCCCCAGGCGAGAGCTCCTGCCCGGCCACGTCAGCGCCACCGTCCGACCCCGCAGGGAGGGCAGGCAGACTACGTGCAGACAGACCACGTCCCTGCACCACCTGCACCGGCCCGCCTGACCCGACGTCAGCGTCGGTCCCGGGCTGAGGACGCTCGCCTAGCCGCGTCCACGTCGACAGCTACAGTGGCCCGGGCCACCGCCGACGTCCATTATGAAGCCCCCGCCCACATTGAGCAGGGGCACCCCTTCGCCCAACCAGGATCGAGACCCCAACCGCCCCTCGGGCAGGCTGGGTTGACTCTCCGGGTTGCAGGCCCGAGAAGTGATCGCCGCGAGCTAACCCGCGGTGATGCCACCCCGTACGGAGGTCCTCCCCGTGCCACTACTCCACAGAGCGTGGGCCTTTCCCGCTCCGAGGTTCGCCATGGAGGCATGCCACGTGCTGCCCCCATCCTACAGGAAGACCTGCCCCGTGGCAGTGATGCTCCGCGCGGAAACATTTCCCGCGCCCGCTGTACAGGGTATGGAGTCCATCCTTCTGAGGGCACCGTCCATCCGGTCCTTCTTCAACGTGGGGGTCCCCCCTACGTCCTCTCCGCGACTGGCGAAGGTCCTCCTCGACCCGGCAACTCAAGGAGTGAAGGTCAGCCCCGCTCCACTCGCATCGACCATGGAGGTCTTTCCCATGCTCCTGCCAGTTCCAACGGAGGCCCCGCCCACACGGGTACTGTTCATGGAGGCCCTCCCCATGTACCCTTCGACATTTTCCCTGGTGCCCCTCGCACCCCGGCTGCCTCAAGTGGGGGCCCTCTCCGCCACGGCGCCAGCGCCGCCCCAAGGCTGCCTGATAAGGGTCAACCCTGTCCCGAAGAGCCACCCAGGGGCAGAAGAGCGGGTCGTCGCCACCACAAGAAGAATCCTGGGAAGGTCCAGGGGGAAATCAAACCTGCCCGCTTCTCCGATTCGGAAGTGGAATACGATTCAGCGATGGAACCTTCTCCCAGCTCCTCCGTATCAAGGACTGGGGCAGGAACCAGACGCGTCAGCCTCGTTCTTCCAGAATTTGAGGTCCACCGGATTCCCGTCTCTCTCCGCAGGTACATTCAGGAGGAAGAGATTGTGAGAACTTCGCAGGTTTCAACCGCGCAGTCACCACCATCGTCACCCGAAGCGCCCTCTACCTCTACTCGGGATCGCGAGGAGCTATTTTGGGGGTCAACAATGGTAGAGCCACGACACGACCAGACACCGGTAACGGCAATTTTCGTACCCGAAGCAGTGGCTGTTAGCCCGTCCTATCGTGACGTTGTGGTCAGGTCACCTCGCTCTTCAGAGGAAGGCCCAGAATTCGGTGGCCAGTCTGCTCGCGCACCGTATTCCCCACCGCCGAGTTTGCTATCCCAGAGTTCCGCCTCGGTACCGCTACCGGTCCCTCAGCCGCCCCCAGTTGATGAGTGGGGAAATGTAGGGCCGAACCCCGAGGACGAACCCAGGAGCTTCTGGAGTATTCTTGCAGCGAACTACTTCCCAGAAAAGTTCTGGCCCACGACGACACGGAATTTCCGTGTGCCCGAGTCGCTTACCCCTGAAGAAGTGGGGTGATTTTGCCAAACCCTGTGGGCGACACACTTCCGCCTTCGCTGGGAACGGGTAGTGTACCCCCGGAGTCGAGAGCACTTCGAGGAGATTGGCAAACAGTGCCGCCTGATTGATGCAGCGGCGCTCCTTGTGGCCCAGCACCCCGAGTCGCCCGGTCACCAGAGTGCCCTCCAACGAAAATGCGTTCAGAGTTTCAAGGCACTCCGCAAGATTGTCAGGGAAGCCACCCCCCATGTTCAAGTCCGTGGCTGGGGACGCTATGCCGCTCTCCTCTTTGACCCTATCCGACGACAGCCTGATTCGCTATGCGACATCGAGGATATGCCCTCAAGGGGGGTCACAGTCCACATGGCCGATGTTGTGGATAAGGAAGATGAGCTTGAGTTCCTTGATGGGGACTTACCATCCGAGGGCGTACCGCCACTACTCGACCCATCAGGGAGAGTCACCCGTCAGCAGAGGAACCTGCTAGGCCTCCCCGTGCCCACCGAGTCACTAGCACTCGGTCGAAGCACTGGCAAGGGTAAGGAGTATGTCGGAATAGTCAAGCACTCCGACCCGTCCACCTCTATGCAGAAGACAGACGAGGATCCTGAGAAGGCCACGTTGCGCCAGCAGCTTGCCGAGCAGAAGAGGCTGGTTGACGAACTATTGGCTGAGCGCGCCGCAGAGCGGCGACCCGACTATGGTAATCCCAGGCCGGGGCAGCAGGGGCAGGAACAATTCCCCCCGGTGAGATGCCTCCAGGCAACCCTGATCATGCTACTGTCACGGACAAGGCGGAAGCCGGAACATACGGAAAGAGGGCGCGATACGTCTCGCCAAACCCCCCTGAGCGACGGGGCAATCTGAAGAATCCAGCCCGGGTCCCCCCAGTCGCCCAGCAGGTCGTCCAGCCAGCTGACCCACGAGCGGCCGAAGCCGTCTACCGTGTTGAAGAACCTGGCAACGCGCTTGTGGTTAGGGATCCCCGTCCAGACAGGGACCCCCACCCGGAGGACCTTATTGCGGCACTCACTGCCCGCCTCGAGGCGTTGGAAACGCGACAGGTGGCGGTCCCACCGGATGGCAAGCCTTACCCCGCGTGGGTGGATGATATGCCCGCGCCTCCGGGTTTTGGGAACCCCACATTCTCGCCGTTTAACGGGACAGGGGACCCACCCCAGCACTTGGCTCATTTCTCTTCCAGGTGTGGCCCCATGCTGGGGACCCCGGCTCAGCAAGAAGCCGCTAAGCTCCGATGTTTCGTACAGACATTGGAAGGTCCGACATTCGTCTGGTACAGCCAGCTCCCCATCGGATCAGTGACCGGTTGGGAAGATCTTCGCCGGCAGTTCCTATACCAGTTCAGCTCCACCACGCGAAAGACCAGCATTGCGGACCTATTCAAGTGCAAGCAGAGGCCTGATGAGCGGGTTGCAGACTTCATCGCCCGGTGGAAAGGACTTACGTATTCCCTCGATATGCCACTGACTCAGGAGAAATTACTGACGATGTGTGTGGGGAACGTTAAGACAGAGCTGGTACCCTCCTTGATTACCCAGAACTACCCTGGAGGGTTCAGGGATTTCTCAGATAAGGCCCAGCGCCTCGAGGAGGCCCTGCAACAGGCTAGCCAGGCACGTTTGCTGCCCCCTATGATCCCAGCCAGGAGGGCCACCAGGGCTGAACCCGCCGCGGTGGCTCAAATAGAAGCCCCGAGGCAGCTGGAATCGCTACCGGCGGCACCACCCCCGCAACCCCGCAGGGGTCCTCCACCTCAAGCGCAGGCTCCTGCCCAGCAGCGACCGCCTCAGAACCGACAGGTTCCCCCGCGCAATGCGCCACCGCCACCTAGGCGAGACAACCAGGCGCCGCCTCCTCGGCAAGCCCCTCCGGTCCCTCGATAGGACCAGGCCCCCAGGGCTCCTTACCCGGAAAGAAAGTACCATACCTATTCGTTCAACGAAAATCAGGTCCCTGGCTACTTCCGAAGTGCTCTAGAGCAAGGGATCGTGCGTTTGCCTGAGTGCAGGAGGCCGGCAGAGGCGCATCTCACCGATCACCCCAACTACTGCCCTTATCATCGAATCCTGGGGCACACCCTCAAGCGATGCTATGTGTTTAAAGACTGGCTTCAGGACCAGGTTAACAACAACATAGTCAAGTTGGGCCCGGCGCCAGCACAAGTGGCAGGCGTCTTTGCGGGATCATAAATCGGCAGCGACGGCGAAGGTGAGTGGCAGCAGGTGCCTAGCCGCGGGTCCCAGAAATACGATGACTGGATGGCTCGAAAAACCGTTGTCCGTGCCCAGGGTATCATCCGGGCACGCCTGAAGCAGTCAGAACCTTCAGAAGAAGTAGTGGGTGCCTCAACATCATCTTCACAGTCGACCTCTGCCCAAGAGGGCAAGCAACGGCGACGTAAGAAGAAGCAACGTGCACCGCCAGTGTCGTCGTCATCCCGCACTCTTGGCGACTTTATGCCTCCCGAAATGGGCATTCCTCCCAGAATCCGCCCAGCGGTGGATGAATCTTCGAGTGATAGTCAAGGGTACGCTTCGGTTAACACCGTGGAGCTGGTAAAGCCCTATATGACCTCCGACGAGGGGGAACCCCAGGCAGACCTCCCCAACGTTTCCAGCCGACGTCAACGTCGGTGGAATCGCAACCGCGCTGGTCATCGAGGTACGTCAGCCGACATTTGCGGCCAAGCCGTGCACGCTACCGAGACCAGGCAGCAGGCTCAGCGCAGATCTCAGCACGCGCAGACCTATCCAGCACCCTCGGCTCTACCTCCACCGCCGTTCGTGTTGCTGGATCAGGGAGAGCCGCCTCGTTTATATCGCAGCCAGTCTCGCCCGGCAACAGGCCAGCCTCTGCTGTCCGATCCTAGCCCGGCGACTACTCTTCAGGCTTCTACTGGTAGGCAGCAAGATGTACCCAGTACTAGTTACTCGCCGGTTCAGCCAGCCGGACCCGCTGTGCGTCCAAATGCCGAACGACCTCCTGTAAACAGAGGCTTGCGTTTGGAACGAAAGTACGATGTTCTGAAGCATCTGGCCGGCATCCCGGCGAGGCTTTCCATCCTCGAGGCCCTTCTCCTGTCATCTGAAATGCGTGAGGCACTTGCCGAGGCCCTAAGGAGCCCCCTCCAGTTCGAGACAGAAGTGGCAGCTGCAGAAGCCTTCCATACTGAGACGATTGAAGGCGCCGAATGTCAGGCGGTTATCTCGTTCTCCGGTGAAGATGAAGACCCTCCTATACAGGGGCAAATTCGCCCGCTGTATATCACTGGCCACTTCAACGGTGTGGAAGTCCACCGATGCCTCGTTGACACGGGTTCTGGAATCAATCTAATTCCGACCCGGACGCTGCGGAAGCTGGGTCTGTCCGAAGGTGATTTGACTCCCTCTGACCTCAGGATCCAGGGGTACGACAGGACAGAGCAAACCCCGGTCGGCAAGATCCGTCTGAAGACCCAGTTCGGTGGCTTAATTGCCAGCACCGAATTTATGGTTGTTTCTCAGGATACCGCCTACAACGCATTGATGGGCAGGCCATGGCTCCATCTGCATGCAGCGGTTCCCTCGTCGTATCACCAGTGCTTTAAGTACTCGCTCAACGGTCGAGTAGGCGTGCTCCAAGGAGACGCGTCCCCTTTCGCTTCTTGTGAGGCCCGCTATTTGGATGCGGGTTATTACAAAAGTAAGGACAAGCAAATCCTGGTAAGCGAGGATGAGCCCGCCCCGATCACAAGTGATCCTTGGGCAAGCATGGACGACGCCTACATCCTCCCGATCCACCGGTTGGAGGCCACTACCCCCGACATGGGACAATGTTTTGTTGTTTCGGGTACGCAAGGAAGGCATGTTCCCATGTCCAAGCGACGGCGGAAAATCACCTCGTACTCCTACAACAACCAGGCTCGGGTCATCCCAGAACCTCCTACCCCTGTACGGTACCGGGACGTCAAGCTGATGGCGACGGCGGTGCACCATACGTGTCTCTTCCGCCGGGATGGAATCAACCGACTCGGGCCGACACATCACCACTGCTTTGATATCATCATGCGTGGCCCCTTAGGCCGAAGGCCAGATGGGATCGGATCAAATGCATTTATTGCTATGGTCTCAACGACAAGTGAGTCTCCTGATATGATGACCGCTGCTGCCCAAGCCGGCACCAGTTGCCCCTCGGGTTTTGAGAATCCAGAAGTATCTCCCGTCGCGGGAAGTTCCCCCACGGCTGGGGAGGAAGACTTGGAGGATGCTCCCCCAGCCTTTGAAGAAGGCGTCTCTACCACGGTTGATGAACTGGTACAGGTGAACCTTGGTAGCGAGGCGGATCCAAGACCCACACTGGTCAGTGCCGCCATGCCCTCTGAGGAGCGGCAGCAGTACGTAGACTTCCTCAAACAGCACCGCGATGTGTTTGCCTGGAGCTACGACGAGATGCCAGGGCTAGATCCTCAGGTAGCCGTCCACCGCCTTGGTCTCCCGACAAAACACCGTGGGCTCAAGCAGCCTCCCAGGAAAATGCACCCTTCTCATGGTGCTATGGTTGAGGCCGAAGTTGACAAGCTTATTAAAGCCAACTTCATTAAGGAGGTCCAGTACCCCAAATGGCTCGCCAACATTGTGCCGGTCAGGAAGAAGAATGGGCAGATCAGAGTCTGCATCGACTTCCGCGATCTCAATCGCCACTGCCCAAAGGATGACTTCCACTCCCAGTAACGGAGCTGTTGATTGACGCCACGTCCGGGTTCCAAGCCCTCTCTTTCATGGACGGGTATTCCGGGTATAACCAGATCCGGATGGCCCCCGAAGACGAGGAGTCCACTGCCTTCAGGGCTCCACAGGGTACCTTTTGCTACCGGGTAATGCCATTCGGTTTGAAAAATGCAGGTGCCACTTATCAGAGGGCCATGCATCGCATATTCAAACCGATCCTCGGGACATTGGTGGAATGCTACGTAGATGACCTTGTAGTCAAATCGCGCCAGCGCCAGGACCATCTCAAAGACCTTGAGAAAGTGTTCGGTTTCCTCCGTTCCCGTCAACTGAAGATGAACCCGCTGAAGTGTGCCTTCGGAGTCACCTCCGAAAGTTTCTGGGCTTTGTTGTCAGATACCGAGGTATCGAGATCGACCCGGAGAAGATCAAGGCCATCAGCCAAATGCCTCCCCCGAGCAAAATTCGAGAGCTACGAGGCCTGCAAGGCCACTTAGCCTATATACGCCGATTCATTGCAAATCTGGCCGGCAAGTGTAAGCCCTTTTCCCGGCTCATGAAGAAAGACGCTGCCTACGAATGGGATGAGGAGTGTCAGGCCGCCTTCGAGGAAATCAAGCAGTATCTGCTCCAACCTCCGGTCTTGATGCCACCCGTCTCCGGAAAGCCGCTGGTCCTTTATGTGACCGCCCTGGAGAGATCCCTCGGCGCGCTGCTCGCCCAGAAGAATAACGAGGGCACTGAGAATAGTCTCTACTATCTCAGCCGCATGCTTCTCGATACGGAGGTCAGATACTCCCCCATCGAAAAGAGCTGCCTCGCGCTCGTCTTCGCTGTGCAGAAGTTGCGACAATACCTGCAACACCACGAGGTATAGTTGATCTCTCGGGTAGATCCGCTGAAGTACATCCTGAACCGCCCCATGCTGACTGGCCGACTAGCACGGTGGGCGGTGATTCTCCAGCAATTTGATATCAGGTTCGTGCCTCAGAAGGCCGTTAAAGGACAAGCGTTGGCAGACTTTTTAGCTGCCCATCCAACCTCTGCGGATCAATCCCTGGACCTGGATTTTCCCGACGAGACGATCCTCTCAGTCGATCATGCTGCCCCATGTTGGCAAATGCATTTCGACGGTGCCTCCCGGAGCCCCACCGGTAGAAGGCTCAACGACCCCAAGCTCAACAGAGTGGGTCTGGGCATTGTTTTCATTACCCCGGCGCAAGCCGTCCTGCCGTACTCGTTCCTGCTGTCAGAAGGTTGTACGAACAACGAGGCAGAGTACCAGGCTCTCATCACCGGCCTCGAGTTGGCCCTTGAGATCCATGTTCCCCATCTACATGTTAAGGGAGATTCCGAGCTGGTGATCAAACAGGTTAATGGCGACTACGTCGTCAGGAAGCCAGAGCTTTCACCGTTGCTGGAGTACACCCTCCTCCTAATGGCCCAGTTCTCTCCTAGGCCAGAGGTCACCCATGTCCCAAGATCACAGAACGGACAAGCGGACGCCCTGGCTGGCTTAGCCGCGTCACTCGCAGAAACCGAGCAAGTTGATTTGGTCATACACGTGGCCCACCGGAGAGTCATTGCTCCCGTCACCCAAGAGGACCGTGATAGCCTGTGGGTAAGTCATCTCACCGCCGGACCCCCCACATCGGGAGTCCCGGGTTCGTCAGACGCAGTGGTTGAAACCACCCCCGACTGGAGAGCACCTTTTGTCGAGTATCTCCAAAATGGTCGGCTCCCGGACGACCGGGCTGAACGCGAGCGAATACGACGCCGCGCGCTGCAATTCACCCTCCAGAGCGGCCCCAGTCTTGAGCAGGCCCTCTATAAGCGGAGTTTCGATGGTGTCCTCCTCCGTTGCATCCAAGGAGTAGAGATACCTCAAGTTATGCAAGAGGTTCATGCCGGCTCCTGTGGCGCCCATCAAGCTGGGCCGAAGCTGTCCCAGCAAATCCGGAGGTTAGGGTACTTCTGGCCCTCCATGATCCATGATTGTATTGGGTACGCCAAGAGATGCCACGCGTGCCAAGTACACGCCAACTTCTTGCATCGGCCGCCAGAACCCCTCCACCCCACCAAGTACTCTTGGCCATTTGCGGTATGGGGACTCGATGTAGTGGGACCGTATCCACCGGCAACAGCCCGCCAGTGTAGGTTCATCCTGACTGCTACAGATTTCTTCTCCAAGTGGGCAGAAGCAGTTCCACTCAAAGAGGTCAAGGCCCGCTCCATCGTTGACTTTGTGAGCTCCAACATTATCCACCGGTTTGGAGTCCCTCACGCTGTCCTCACCGATAACGGCACCAACTTCCGAGCAGCTGAGTTGAAGAAATTGTACGCTAAGTACGACATCCGGTCGAACCATACCTCCCGCTACCACGCACAGGCGAATGGGCAGATCGAGGCGTTCAACAAGACCCTCTCTAACATTCTGCAGAAGATGGTTGGCCAGAACAAGAAGAGTTGGCCGGACAAGCTCCCCAACGCCCTTTGGGCTTACCGGACGACGACTCGCAACTCTACCCAGGTGACCCCATATTCCCTGGTGTATGGAGCTGAGGCCGTCCTACCCATTGAGATCCAGCTGCCGTCGCTACGCACTGCAGTTTATGATCACCAGACACCAGATGAGATAGCCGAGATCCGTCTAGCTGAATTAGAGGCACTGGACGAGAACCGGCTCCGTGCCCTGCACAATCTGGAAAGGCATCAGGACAGGATAGCAAGAGCCTTTGACAAGAAGGTTCGTATCCGCTCTTTTCTACAGGGTGACCTGGTACTGGCCCTTCGAGCGCCAATGATCCCCGGTAGGAAACCACCCAAGTTAGAACCCAAATGGGAAGGGCCTTACATCATCCATAAGGTTTACCCCAACGGAGCATACTCCTTGGTGACCACGGATGGAGAGCGTGTAACCCCTCCCACCAATGCCAAATTCCTCAAACGATACTTTGCCTAGGGCAAAGATTGGTCCTGCACGACCCTAAACTGCGAAAGAGTCCCGCACGACATTAAACTGCTTGGTCCTGCACGACCCTAAACTGCGAAAGAGTCCCGCACGACATTAAACTGCTTGGTCCTGCACGAACCTAAACTGCGAAAGAGTCCCGCACGACATTAAACTGCTTGGTCCTGCACGACCCTAAACTGCGAAAGAGTCCCGCACGACATTAAACTACTTGGTCCTGCACGACCCTAAACTGCGAAAGAGTCCCGCACGACATTAAACTGCTTGGTCCTGCACGACCCTAAACTGCGAAAGAGTCCCGCACGACATTAAACTGCTTGGTCCTGCACGACCCTAAACTGCGAGAGGGTCCTGCACGACCCTAAACTGCGAGATGGTCCTGCACGACCCTAAACTGCGAGATGGTCCTGCACGACCCTAAACTGCGAGATGGTCCTGCACGACCCTAAACTGCGAGATGGTCCTGCATGACTCTAAACTGCGACTTGGTCCCGCATGACCTTAAACTGCCTCTCCGTCCTTACTGCAAGAAGTTAAACTGCAGGCCAGTCAGGTCTTCCTGACCGAGGCCCGGCCTCAGGCCTCTTGGCATCCTTGGGTCCCTGGCCCCGTCTCCACCGCGGTTTGGCCACGGGCCCCCCCTTGGTCTCTCCCCGACTTACCCTCTTGCGGGATTGTACGACATGGTGTGGGACTATGTCCCCGTTCGCTTCGGACTACTTGTCGTACCGTACATGTCCCCAAAGGAGGTGCTTCTTGTCGTCCCGCATGACGTTAAACTGCATGCCAAGAACTACGTATGGCTTGATTCCCATCTTCATGGGATACGTAGGAATGCTCGGACGCCTCGTCTTGAGCCCAGCCCCAAGCCTTTTCTCTTCCGCTATTCCCCCTGGGATAGTCTCCTTGGAGGATCTCTATGTAGCAGGGAGGAGGCTTCCTTGGCCCCGCTCATGCAACCCCAATCGCGCAATGATTGTAAAGGTCGCACTATGCGCCCACTCCCATTCTTCTACCCTCCCACGTCCTTACCGCATGACGCTAAACTGCATGGCTTTCAAGAACTACGTATGGCTTGATTCTCATCCTTATGAGATACGTAGGAACGCCTGGACATTTCGTCCGTTGGCCCAGCCCAAAAGCCAAGATCTTCCCCCCGGGTCAAGACATGGCAGGGTGCACACTTTTTCCCCGACCCACGTCGAGCAAGCCTCGACCCGGCTGCACATTTCCCCCTGGAGGTGTTTGCCCCTTTCGTGGATGAACGCAACTGAGCTTCACCCAATCCTTGACTGGGATTTTGTCCCAAGGTGACAAAATTCCCCCAAGCGACGCTGGCGACCCGGGCCACGGCCTAGGATTCCTCATAAGGGTGTGTGGTGTGGTGTGGGACTACGTCCTCATTCACGTCGGGATCATGTGCCATGCCGTACGTCCTCCCTTTACGAGGCTCAGCCTCAGGCCCCTTGGCCTCCTTGGTCCCCTGGCCCCTCGTACTCGTGTAAGATGTTAAACTACAAACCAGTCAGGCCTTTCTGACTGATAACTTCCTCTTTTCTCCGGGCCACGGCCCAGGATTCCTCACCTGGAGTGTACGGTGTGATGTGGGACTACGTCCTCATTCACGTCGGGATCATGTACCGTGCCGTACGACTCCCCTTACGAGGCCCAGCCTCAGGCCCCTTGGCCTCCTCGGGTCCCCGACCCCCGTCCTCATGTAAGACGTTAAACTGCAAGCTAGTCAGGTCTTCCTGACTGAGGCTCAGCCCCAGGCCCCTTGGCCTTTCCGGGCTGTGGCCCGGGACCTCTCTCATAGGATCGTATGGTGTGACGTAGGACTACGTCCTCATTCACGACGGCTTTTTTACGATGCCATACACCTCCCTTGTTTAGCGGTATATTACTCCCCTCCTCGTCCAGTATGACGTTAAACTGCGCTTCAAGAACTACGTGTGGCTTGATTCCCATCCTAATGGGATACGTAGGACCACCTGAATGTCTAAGATTCGGGTCCAGCCCCACCTATTGGAGATCTCCTGATTCCCCGGTCACCTAGGCCACTTGGTCCATCCCTCTCCAATGGGGGGGTGTGTAGGTACGATACAAGGTTTTGGGCACCATGCCCCCTTCCCCTGGGAACCTGCCATCTCTTGATCACCCTCAAGGTTGAGTCCCTTGGCTCCCTGCAGTGGTTCACCCATGTATTCAGAGCACTCTAGTCTAGCACCAAGAGTGTCAGATTCAACTTGATCAAGTTCCTTCCACTTGTCAAGCTTCGTGTTCCCCTCTATTCGGACTTCCATCGTCTTTCACACCCAGAGGGACCCCCAAGAACGGCCTGGATACTACGCCCAAGGGCTCTCCTACCGATACGGGCCGATGCCCTCTAGGGTTACGGACAATAAATTGATAAAATCCCGCGTTGCAAATATGGTCAGCGGTCGATGCTCGTTTTGTTAGTCCTCATTTCAGGCTAACGCGACAGGATGCTGTGTTGCGAACATGGTCAGCAGTAATCCCCTGTCGTCACGCCAGCCCCCCTTCAGTCCTTGAATGTTGGTTGCATGATTCACATCATTTTCCACCCCATCATGACCAGGTGGAATCTCGACACTTTTGGCGCTATCCCTCAGTGCACCTTTGCATGCTAGGGGGACAAAGCTGCAATCTGGCGCCCTTTGGGGCTCCCATGGTCCGAGCTCTAAGACCATAAACTAAGATCTATTCGGGACTACGTTCAATTTGATGCCCATCCTCATGGGATACGTAGGACCGCCCAGACGCCCTGTCTCCGGGTACAACCCATTCAGGAAGCCAGTCTCTCTCCCTGTTTCACCTCTGTATAGGCCCCTCGGCCTAAGGTTCCCCCCTCCAAATGGCGTACAATCCGATGTGGGATCATGTCTCCGTCAATGGTGTTCTATAACACTGCGCACATTTCCCGCCTAGCATCGCCTCTGCTACGTCCGCGCTGCACAACGATAAAATGCATGCTTGGTCCTATCATACGACCCTAAACTGTGACATTATCGTCCTGGCCGCACGATGAAAAACGGCACCGCATTGTGGTAACCTCGCTGTAGAGGACATCACGTTGGGTACTAGCCACGCGCCATGCCATTTGTCAACGCCCATCATGGCTTGATTCTTGTGGCGACATCACGACCTACAGTTCTAGGCCTGTCTCTTCACAAAAAAAAAACCCATTCACCTTAAAGAACAAACAAGATACATCAAATTCCGCTTCTTTTAGTGCAAGGGCCACGTCCGCACTTCCCCTTTCCCCTGGCACTGGTATCCTACCGTGTCACGTCCAGAACTACGTATGGCTTGATTCTCATCCTTATGAGATACGTAGGAGCGCCCGGGTACTTCCCCGCGGGCCCAGCCTAACCCTTGAGTTTGGTCCCTCGACTAGAGCTCATTCATGTCAGGTTGTGATGTCACGCGTCCCCTGATACCTCTTTTTCCAATCCATGGTCCGAATTCTATGACCATAAACTAAGATCTCCCCAAGGGAAAGGAATCTGCTCCCTCTCTCTAATACGTTTCATTGACGTATTCAGATGTGTTTTGACAAAAAGCCCGAAGCATGGGGTTTTCACAGGGACATTCCCCTCATCCCATGACCAAGCTTCGTGAGCTCACTATTTGGATCCTCATCCTCTTCCACATCCAAAAGGACCCTCGGACGACGTGGATACTAAGCTTAAGGGCTCTCCATGAATGCTGGACCTAAGGGCCCTACAATCGTTTCGGGCCAAGGTCCCTACGGATATTTGACAACATTTGTGACACGGTCCCGTGTTTCGAACATGGTCAACGGTCGACCCTCAGTTGTTTGTCCCCACTTCAGGCTAACGCGATAGGATGCTGTGTTGCGAATATGGTCAGCAGTAGTCCTCCATCGCCACGCCGCCACCATCGTGATCCAAATCTCGAGCGTCATGATTCACATGTTTCCACTCCCTCATGTTCAAGTGGAACTCCACCATACTCGGCTCTTTCTCTTCACGCATCTAGGTGCGCTGAATGATCGTGTTAGTGTCATTGGGCCGGTAGTCACCGAGCATCCCCTTGCCCCAACCTGCCCCTCTCTGCGTCGGGAAATTCCCACCACTACTGCTTGTTTCCCACACCGAGCACGACTCACGTGGGCTTAGTAGTTTTGGCTGGATGTGTACCAGCACGGTTAGGCTGCTCCTCGTCCAGTACGACGTTAAACTACGCTTCCAGAACTACGTGCGGCTTGATTCCCATCATCACGTGGGATACGTAGAGACGCCCATGCATTTCGCCTAGGGTTCAGCCCCAGGAATCACAAGATCCTATTCCTCCCCATTTCCAGCCCTCTGGCCTGACCCCTCGGGAAGAACTATGTAGCTACAATTTTACCCTGAACAAGTTCAGGATGCCCCAAGATCTCATTGGGAAGCGATGGATCCCCTCGCCAGAGAGGCCCCGTCCCAAAAAGGAATGATCCATGATCAGACCGAGGCACCCATCTGGCGTACTCCCACCACGGTGGTGCAACTACCGGAGTGTTGGATTCTGTTTGAACAGACCACCACTCTATGTTCCACGCTTTGCGTGTCCCTTATTCGGACTCTCGTCCTGTTTCATGTCTGAAGGAACCCCCTAACGGCCTGGTCTTGCGCCGCATCGGCTCGCCTACCGTCCTGGGCCAACGTTTCGGAAGACTGGTCATGTCTGGAAGGACCCCCTAACAGTATGGATGTCTGACCTATGGTCCACCAACTGTCCTGGGCCAACGTCCTAGAAGATTGATCGACAACAAATTGATAAAATCCCGCGTTGCGAATATGGTCAGCGGTCGATGCTCATTTTTTGTCCCCATTTCAGGCTAACACAGTAAGGATACCGTTTGTCCGCCACGGTTAGCGGTTGTCCTTTATTGTCACGCCATCCCCACAGTGTTCCGAATTTGGGCAACGTGATTCACACTTCCCATTTTCATCTGTTTGAACCGATTTCGGTGCCCCTGGTTTTGCCCCGTTCGTGCATAAGAGCACGTTGGAGAAACGGTAATTCGGCTATCCTGGAAGTCCCTCCTCCGATCAAGCCTTCCCCATCTTTCGGGAATCTGGACTGGTTTGAGGGAATTGTCGTCAAACGTCCCGCAAACATTGTAGGGATGCAACAAGGCAATTAAACAGTGGAAATCGTGCGTACTATGGAACTCAAAACAAAGGGGAAAGGAGGAGTTGGAGAAGAAAAGTATTAATAAAAGTTTCTCTCGAGTTCGCTACAATACTCAGGGGTTGACTTCCCCCATGGACGGGTTGACTCCGTCAAAAGAACGTTGCAGCTCCGCCACCCGTTGACTTGCGGCGTCCAGAGCCTGTTGCCGCTGATTTAACTCCCGCTCCTCTTCAGCAGCGGCGGGGCGTAATCCGTCAACCCTGGCCCGGGCCCTTTCCACCTCGGCCTGGACGACAGCCATCCTTCCAGAGGTCTGCTCCATATGCTCCTCAGCCTCTGCCAGCTGGGCCTTCAATCGTAAGACCAGCTCAGACTGTGCATCGAGAGTGGCTGAAAGCTCATTGGCCCGGATCTGCATCTGTTGGACCTCGCCTTCAGCCTCCTGGAGCTTCCTGATGCTGGTCGCCTTTCTCCGCAGCCATCCCACGCTCAGCCCACGATCATGCTCCCGGATCTTCTCAGCCATGAGGTCTCGGATGAGCGCGTGAGGGCGTCGGGCATCCACTCCCCCGGCACACAGTTCGCGCAACCGCGAGCGGAGCCTATCCATTTCGGCCAGCCATTGCGCTTGGGGAGTGTCCCTGATAAAGCGCGTGATCAGCTTCCACGACCGGAGGCGGACTATGCTGCTGTCTTCCTCATCAGAGGCTGTTTCGTCCCAATCCGCGCGGTCGGCAGGCTCGTACACAGGATATGCCTGCAGGAATTCCTCAGCGGGATCTGCATCCGGTGTTGAGTCTGGTACGACACCTGACGCCGGCACAGGCACGACAGGACTGGGACTGACCGGTGGATCCTCTTCCTCGGAGTCCACCTCGATGACTTCAGGTATGACCCTGCTGGTGGTCCCGCCAGTGATGGTGTGCGCCGCAGCTTGAGGAGTTGAAGGGACTATTGTCACCATCACCGGCATGCCCCTGGGAGGCACGCCGCCAGACATCCCAACCAGCCTCGCTGCAGCAGCCCATGCCAGTCGGAGAACTGTATGACAGAAGAGACATAAACGTTAGTCGACATGGCCCACATGTGGCGATGAGGAGACCGGTAGAGGAGACTTACGAAGGTCGACTTCCGAGCACTGCTCCTGGGCCGGTACTGACGGGACTCCGAGATGAGGCCCCCCATACACTGTTGGAAGGTCTGAAGATTTCAGAGGAGCCACCTCAGACCCCCTGGTCCCACCAGACGCAGAACTGGACGCAGCCATAGGCGCGGGTTCTGAAGGTCCTGCATCGTCACCCGCCAAGGAGCGAGAACGAGGCCTACAAACATGTTCCTCCTACATGACCCAAACATTGGTGAGAAGTCCGTAGGGATTCAATAACAGATCGTAAGAAGAGAGGTTCAGAATGCTACCTCGAGAGCCTCCGCGGAGTCGTCGGATTCTGAGCTTCGGTCTCCGACCTCGCCCTCCTCCAGCGGGCTCCCTCCTCCAGCCTCATCCTCCCGAGAAGAGCCCCCTGATTCCTCCGGCAAGGGGAAGCGCTCGCTCAGATCGGCAGCCGATAGCTGTGGAGGGACCGTCTGATTCAACAGTACCCTCACCCGGTCTGTCATTGGGCGAGGGGCACCACTGGAGTGGATGTAATCCTCCAGCTCGTTCAAGTATTGCTCCGCCTCCGCCGGAGACACCATGAATCCGGCCCGGACTGGGCCTATGCCCGGCAGTCTCATCCCGAGGAGATTCAGGTGGGCCCACATCTCAGATGGGCTGAGGAATTGCCGGTTGACATCCCAGGTGTCCCAAGCTTCCGGAAAGACAGCATCTTCGGCCATGTCAATGTGACGCAGCCGCTTCCCCAGAGCCTGAGCGGATATCCGACGGAATCCCCTCGGTGGCCGCCCCTCTGGATGACCCTGCTCTCCCGGAACCACCGGATCCGCCGCTGCTGCCATACCCTCGGCCGGTGCGGGTCTCTCTGCCATGGCAGCCCCGCTGCCACGGGCGGCCCTAGCTGCCCTCCGACCCCGACCTCGAGATGAAGGAGGCCCACCGTCACCAACCTGGATCGTTGGCTGCTTCAGCATCTCCCCGGGATAAGCAGCCTCCTAGCTGATGGCGTACTCCTTCACTAAGCCGAAGGCGGCGGTGGATGGAGGCAATGTGATCTGCATCTTCCCATCCTCACGAGTGAACATGAGCCACAATTGCCTCATCACGCACGGGTGCTCCTCGTGACGCACCTCCCAGTATACCTACGGGGTCAGCCGCTGGAGGCACCGGAACTGCCTCGCAAAATGGTGCGGGGTGTATGGTTCACAGATTGGCTCACGATCTATCCGAGCCACCAAAACACCACCTCGGAAGGCCAGGAGGTAAGCCCGATGCTCTTCCGTTCCCCGTCCATCATCAGTAAGCCTCCCCGTCGGCAGTGGAAAGGGATGAATGTTGAACTCGTCCGCCCTCCACACCCTATTCAGCACCATCAGAACGGTCAGTTTGAATGGGAAGCTCCCAACTGCGTTCAGAATGGAAGGGCGAAAGTCTGATCCCAGCGGCGAAATGGGGTTTGGATACTCGTAAATCCCCCTGATATGCGCCGCGATCCACCCATACAGGAGGTGGAAGGGCCCGCATATCCTTGGCGGCTTCTTGCCCTCGCTGATGCGCCGTAGCATTCTGTATAGTTTGGCAAGCATCGGGATCCCCAGGTTGATCCGCTGCCCCATGGCCAGCATCGATGCCACGATGAACGAGCTGGGCCGCACCCCCATGCTTGTATCTCTCACCGGTAGGATCCACCCGCAGATGAGAGCCGCGATGAACGCCGCCAGCCTGACTATTGGCTGTTGTTCGGTGCTGACGCTGAAGCCCCAAGTCTTCCATTGGCTGTCCTCCAAAACCCGCCAATACGAGTGCCCCTTGCCCCGCTGGGCTGCCCTCGGACAAGTTCTAGGCCTTGGAGGGAACTCTCGATTCTCTGGAAAGTTCAGGAAACACTTGAACCACCTCTTGAAGTGGACGTCCCTCACGGCCTCCTTGTCCTCTCCGGGGACAAGCGCCATCAGCGCTAACGCCAGCCGTGGCATTTTCTCAGCATCTCCCCATGCACTGATGACGGGGAGGAACTCGTCGTACATGGCCCCCAAGATCGGGACCCCAGAAACTTGGTGGACATCCCACAGGCTGATGCCCACCTCCCCGTGATGCAGATGAAAAGTGTTGGTCCTGGACGACCATCTGCTCAGCAGTTCCGGCATCAGCTGCTTTCGCTGGTAAATGTGGAACTGGGAGGCCCATGCCGCCTCGTACAATCCCACTCTCCTCAGCTCAGCCTCGAACTCCTCGCACGAGGCGCCTACCCAGTAGGCCCAGGCCCAGTCGTCGGTAAAATTGCCGCCCTGGCGTAGGTCCCACTCATCGGACCATCCCTTCTTCAGATCCTGCAGAGCCGCCTTCAGCATGGTGCGGTAGAGAGGAGGAGACGTCTCCGGTTGCAGTGGCCTCCCGTCGATGTCGTTCACATGATTGTAGAGACAATCGACGGTGACGGGTGTGAAATCCTCCCGCGCGTGACCATCGGCCGCCCTGAACCATTGGTGCTGGCACGGTGTGCTCCTGAACCAGCAAGATGGTTCATCCCTTCCCGCCTCAGGGATGAAGACATCATCCCTCAGCCCGAAGCCGTACAACGGCAGCTTTTTGCACTGTGGATAATCCTTTTGACCTTCCGACAGCAGATCGGTCAGAGAAGTGTGGTCCGAATGGCTGTGAACCATTTCCCCCAAGCCTGGATGGTTGGCCATCTCATCCCGGCGAGCAGCGTCTGCAAGGACCCCCAAGGCAGCTTCTTGATGGGCCATTTTAATTTTGGCCCTCAGAAAAGAATTCTTTCGGACGAATCGCGAAGCTCGGCCGCGAAGCTCGACCGCGAAGTCGGATCGCGAAGATCGGTCGCGAGACCAAGCCGCGAAGTCTGGCCAAGGCAGACAGAGGTTCGCTTAGCGTGGATGCGGAGTCGGAGACTCGCGGTTCGCCGCGAAGCTCGATTCGCGGAGTGCGGTCGCGGAGGACGCAGAGCGTCGCGAAATCGAGAGCACAAAAGGACAAGGAAGGCGCGTAAAGACAAAAGAACGCGGACCCCCTATTTATAGGCGACGACCCCCGGAGCATCGCGGCGTGCCTCACCCGCGCGAAGCATCACGGCGCGTCCGGACCCGCGGCCCCGGCGAGCAGCGCGGGTCCCCCTTCGTGATGACACATCGCGAACCACCGACAGATTTTGGCGATTGTCCCTCAGACTTCGACCCTTCGCCCTCCGCGGCTCCAAGTCTGAGGGGGGGCATTTGTTGGCGCCAAAAATATGACCCTAAAGGAAGGAACGAAAAGGACAGCCGGCGCGCTGCCTCGCGAAGCACAGCCGCGAAGCACAGCCGCGAAGCCCCGCCGCGAAGCGCCCCAACCTTGGCGGCCCCGCGAAGCTCCGGAGGCGGTAATCCTCCGCGAACCGGTTTGACGTTCGCGAGGCGCCGCGAAGCTCCTGAGGCGGTAATCCTCCGCGAACCGGTTTGACGTTCGCGAGGCGCCGCGAAGCTCCGGAGGCGGTAATCCTCCGCGAACCGGTTTGACGTTCGCGAGGCGCCGCGAAGCCCCGAAGGCGGCGCGCGAGCCCTGCTTCGCGGCGCCCCTTCCCTATAAATACTTGACTCCCCATGAGTCCCCAGGACGGACAATCCGACTCTTCGGCTTCTCCTCTCCCGAATCGCAAAGCACGCTTTTCCCCCGGGAATCATGAGCTCCGCGAGGTATTTCTACTTCGCGAGACGACTCTGATTTGTTTCGTTTTGAGCCCCTCTTCCGAGAGGGATTCCCTTCGCGAAGCTCAAGGGCTTTCGCAAAGGAAGGGGATTCCCAAGGGAACCCGGGCAGCCGCGGAGCACTTTTGCTTCGCGAAACACCCAACCCATGCTAGTAATCCCTATGCCAAGGCAGGATAACTATGCATCGCGAAGCACACTGCTTGGCAGGACCCTGCTTCGCGAAACACTCCTTCTTTGCGAGGCAGTGCTCCGCAAACACTGTTCCACTTCGCGAAGCACCTCCCACTTCCACCTATGCCCCATGCTAAGGCCAAGGCACCCCACTTCGCAAAGCACACTCCTCTGCTTAGCGATTCATCTTTCCGTGCGACCCTCCAGGTTTGCACAATGTGATTTCAAAGTCCCATGGACAACACCTCCCGTAGCGTTGCTTCGCCTAATGCTTCCTCGCATAGGCACGCTAATGGTTATTGCTTCTTCGCATAGCCACGCTAACGTGGACCCCTCGGTGGTTCCTCTCGCGACCCCCCTTCACCATGGCCTTACCGACACCTTCCCTTCCCCAAGGACCAGAGGGTACCGGTTATGTAAGCCCTAGGGGTGTGGAGTGAACCCACCTCGTCCGAGCTGCAGGACGTTAAACTGCCAAGCACCACGTCCTCAACACATGACGTTAAACTGTGACCCAACCTCGTGTCCCTCACGAAGGGTCCCCCCAGGTCGAGCATTTTTTACACCACTCGTCTCCACGGGAATGGAACTCTTCCGCACATGGAATGAGATCCTCCTTGTCGGAGTGGTGTATGTTCGCAGGGGAAGGGTTGCCTCAGAGCGTAAATCCCTAACCTTTGGTACGGATGATTGCACCCGTGCATCTCGGTACTTCCCCACTACCAAGGTCAGTGGAGGACGTGATAGGGAACGAAGCACCTCCCATCGCCGGACCAAGGTCCATCTTTCCCGCGCTTTGTCGCGCCATGGGCCTCCATCCTGGAGTAAGTCCCAGCACCATGGGCCGCCCAACGCGTAAGCCCCTCTTCGCTTCTCACGGATGCACCCTTCGCGACGTGATCGTCAGGTCCTTGCAACCTCTTGTTTCTCACACCGAGCATGACTCACGTGGGCTTAGAGTGAGCACCGACCCTGAAAAACCCTTCTGAACTACGGGGACTTTGATTCGTGTCAAGGCATGGTACGTAGGAAGCCTCCATGAGGTTCAAGCCATGTTGCTCGGTCGTTCATTCACGTCGAGTTTCGCCCACGTCCAGCACGACGTTAAACTGTATGCCCCGTCCAGCAAAGATGTTAAACTGCACAACCTGAACTACGAGGTCTTTGATCCATGTCAAGGCATGGTACGTAGGAAGCCTCCACGAGGTTCAAGCCCACCAACAGTGGACCAAGGTCCACTTTCACGTCAGGGTTCACTTTCGTCCCGCATGACGTTAAACTCTTATCCGAACTACGAGGACTTTGATCCGTGTCAAGGCATGGTACGTAGGAAGCCTCCACGAGGTTCAAGCCCACCAATAGTGGACTAAGGTCTACTCCAACCAATAGTGGACTAAGGTCTACTCCCACCAATAGTGGACTAAGGTCTACTCCCACCAATAGTGGACTAAGGTCTACTCCCACCAATAGTGGACTAAGGTCTACTCCCACCAATAGTGGACTAAGGTCTACTCCCACCAATAGTGGACTAAGGTCTACTCCCACCAATAGTGGACTAAGGTATACTCCCACCAATAGTGGACTAAGGTCTACTCCCACCAATAGTGGACTAAGGTGTACTCCCACCAATAGCGGACCAAGGTCTGCTTTCACGTCGGTCCACCGGCGAAACCCCATTTGAACTACGAGGTCTTTGATCCATGTCAAGGCACGGTACGTAGGAAGCCTCCACGAGGTTCAAGCCCACCAATAGTGGACCAAGGTCTACTTTCACGTCGGTTCGCTGACAAATCACAATCCGAACTACGAGGACTTTGATCCGTGTCAAGGCATGGTACGTAGGAAGCCTCCACGAGGTTCAAGCCCACCAATAGTGGACTAAGGTCTACTCCCACCAATGGTGGACTAAGGTCTACTCCCACCAATGGTGGACTAAGGTCTACTCCCACCAATAGTGGACTAAGGTCTACTCCCACCAATAGCGGACCAAGGTCTGCTTTCACGTCGGTCCACCGGCGAAACCCCATTTGAACTACGGGGACTTTGATCCGTGTCAAGGCATGGTACGTAGGAAGCCTCCACGAGGTTCAAGCCCACCACCAGTGGACTCACGAGTCTACTTTCACGTCGGGTCACACCCGCGTCCAACATGACGTTAAACCGCACACTCCTGTCCGACATGACATTAAACCGCACCCCGGTCCAGTGGTAAGCCATTGTGACCCATCCCATCCGAACTACGAGGACTTCGATCTGTGTCAAGGCATGGTACGTAGGAAGCCTCCACGAGGTTCAAGCCCACCAACAGTGGACCAAGGTCCGCTTTCACGTTGGTTTACCGACGCAAATCACCCGTCATTTCATGTCGGGTCCCATCCTGGTCCAGTGGTAAGCCGCTGCGACCCATTCCCTTTTGAACTACGAGGTCTTTGATCCCTGTCAAGGCATGGTACGTAGGAAGCCTCGACGAGGTTCAAGCCCACCCATTACCCAATTCACGTCGTGTTCTATCTTCGTCCCACATGACGTTAAAATGTATCATTTGAACTACGAGGAATTTGATCCATGTTAAGGCATGGTACGTAGGAATCCTCCCAGAGGTTCAAGCCCAACTCCCATCGGGCCAAGGTCCAGCTTCACGTCGGTTTACCGACACCATCCCGAACTACGCGGACTTTGATTCCCTGCCACAGGGATACGTAGGAAGCCTCCTCAAGTCTCAAGCCCAACTTCACCGTCTCCCCTGCGATGGTCCCCATTTCATCCTCATCCACATCATTCATCCATCCATCACCCATCCTGATTCTCACCCGGGCCACCACATCCCGGGGGAGTCATGCCATCCACTTCCTCGCTGCTCCTAGCGGCGCTTGGGCCACTTTCCATGTGTAAGCCCCATCATATCTCCGGGTCGCTGTCCTCTGTGTACACCCCGATTCACCACCCTTTTCCCCCATAGGGAGTGCACCAATCTGATCCGTCCTCATTGGACGTTCTGATCACCCTCATCCGTCTCCGCTGGACGTTAAACTCGCGGCATACCCTGTGTTGAACACGGGAAGCTGAGGAAAACCTCAGACACATGTCTATGACATGTAATTCCCCGCGCTCGATGTGGGATGCCTCGGGCTTCCACGCCCTCGAGAAGCCTTTTGATCAAGGATAACAGACAGACATGCCAGGTACCCCAGTATCCAGACACGCTACTGACGTCTCAACGTGACTACTCCCCTGACCGAAGGTTGTTGCCCTGACTGGACCCTCTGGAATGTCCCGACAGGAGCAGCGTAATTAACCGGCACCCATGGAAACATGGAACTGGGAAGAGTTTCACGAACTACGTATTAAATCTATAAGGGAGACCCGGACTAGGTGACGAGTTCTGAGGAGGAATCCACAGGAGGAAGAACCGACATCCCATCATCCCGTTTCGATCAAGGAGCAGACGTACCTGAATAAGGAACGAATGCCGCCCGCCATTGGAAAGCGGGAATGCGGGGCAACAAAGCCGCGCGTCCCCCCCGCCTGACGGACGGATGCGCGCGCCCCGACGAAAGCGTCGGAAACAACAATACACACTAGAAAAAAAGTTCTCCTATAAACACAACTGAATTTTGATTAATAATTCCATTAAATATGATGTATATTCCATGTCGGATTTAACAACCACAATTAAAATAAAATATTACTGTTATGTACCTATAATTTTGTAGGTATTTTTTCATCATGATTTTTTAAAATCTTTTTCATTATTACATAAATATATCTAATCATAAGGATAATTTTTCCAATTTTTTTTACCAGAGAATATTAATTCATGTCATTATAATTAATACCTACTGAAATTTAAATTGAATAAAAAATTACATTTATTTATAAACATCCACATTATGATTTAATATTAAATAAAGTTTTTATATTTTATATATGATATAATCCTATTATAAGGTATTTGTTGAAATATTATTCCCACCTTCAATTTTGAGTATTCGTTGACTAATATTCCCATGTACTAGTAACAATTGTGATATAATGAAATTAGTGTATATCCTTTTCTTAGGAACTCATTAGAGTATTATGGACTATTTAAAAACTTTTTATAAAATAATTTCTTAATATGTTTAGTATACTATTAATTCTAAAATACTCTGTATTCAAGAAGAAAAGTATATGAATTTGGTGAAAGGGGGAAAATTAACCCAAATACATGTTTTTCTAGAAGATGTGTTCAAAGGATGTGATAATGTGAAGGAGGGATTGATCCACCATAATGAAAATATCTACACGTATTGTATCCATACATGTATTACTAAAACTAAATCAATCATGATGTGATATGGCACCACCATCACCTGTGAACAAATCTAAATCATTAATGGACCTTAGAGATGATTTTCTCCCTATACAAATCACCATCTGTATGACCAAAAAATCGTTAACATGTGAAGGAAGTATTCTCCACAACTCACAAATAAAATTATTCACTATGTGAGGTATTCTTATAGGGAAACCATAAATAAATCCTCATATCCTATCATGGATGATCGATAATCCCATTATAGGTTTCCTCTATTTTTCTATAAAATATACACTAATGGGATATAAGATAAAAATGAGAATAAAGATGAATGCAGAAATGCAAGAGATGACATGAAGTGGAGAATTTAGAGAGATATATCAATTCATAGTTGGTAAACCCATCGAATGTCATTAAGTGAAAAAGTTTACTCCCTCGTTCATATGTAAACTCACATTCCTTATTATAATTAATTATTAGAAGCATAAACATATGGAACATTTGAATACCACCCACCTACATAGTAAAAATATATGAGGATGGATATCTACTCCATGTAAAAAAATGATACCTTTGAGGAACTCAATCCCATGTAGTAACATGATATAAGGAAAAGAACTATCACTGCATAGAAACTAGATATGCTAGAGGAACATATCCCTACCAAAAAAACTATGTGGGAGGATCCCTAGTCCACATAGAAAAATGATAAATAGATGGTCCCATTATCCATAATGAAACAAGGAACAACTAGGGATCCATATCCCACATTATAATATGCAACACATAAGGAGGAATCCTAGGTAATTTTCTTCTCCACCTCCATTTAATAACCTCCATATTTCCAATAAGCCTGACATTGGCTTATCCATGAACCATTAGAACTGATTATGACCATGGCCTCTTCCAAATCCACCTAAAATGTCAGATCAGATCATCAGGAACATCATTGTGCCCTCTCGAGTCCATATAAAAATGGTAAATAACATCATTTTGGTAACATGCATATAATAGTGAACCTTAAGAATGTTTTCTATTATAAAATACCTAGGTATGGAGTGTTTAGACCCTGTAAGTTCTCAAATGTACATCCCTATTCTGATTAGGTATATGGGTGATCACACAATCATTTCCCTTTGTGAATTAAATTTTTATCATCCTCTCTTTCCCATGAACCAAAAGGGAATCCCTTATGGAGTCAGACACTTGTATCTTCTGTGAGAGTCATCACCTTTTCTACCTTTCACTTACCCATTCCATAGTGGGATAAATCACTTGATGTGAATATCCTAGTTTCCAAAATAAAATATGGTAGTTATGAACATTCAAATTACTATCCTTATAACTTTTGGATTAGGTCATCAAATCATGGGGGGAGAAGAGTGTCAATGCTATTTATTTACCTCTCTAATTGGGATGCAATAAAAATCCATCCATGTACAATGTGGGTCATTAAATCGTTATATCTATAGATTCCACTTTTGAATGACCCAAAAAATGGCTCACATTGGTTTATAGGTTAGTGGGGCTCATGAAATATTCACAATCCCAAACCACTGTTGGGAATCCTTGTATGTGTAAGCCGCAATCAAATCCTGAGAAATAACCTGAGTTGAGACCATCAACATGGTCCAATAAACCATAGCCACCTATTCAGTATTAGAACTGACTATATTAAAATGGGTATCCCCTAAAGTGTAATCCACAAAAACAAACTCCAACTACCCTCCTCTATAGTTGTAATCCCGAAAATAAATTGATCTATGTGGGATTTTATTCCAAAATAAGTTTTATACATAGAAAGCATCCGAGAGGTACAAAACACAGCCCTAAATTTACCAAAAACATTCACCTGGATACATTCATCATAGGGTAATAACCATATTAGATGGTCATATTATTTCTATATCTCATTCATCACCATACTTATTAGGTTTCATCCTATGTTCAATATCAACCACAACTGAGAGATGACATCTCTCTTAGGTCTCTGGGACTGCCTCATTGTACTTCATACAAAAAACTAGGACTGGGCACATTCTACCCCAGCATCCCTTCCACATGATGTCAGACTAAACAATGTGTTCCATATTATATAACCATAAATGGTGATGTTTCTTGTTATGTGTAATTGAACTATATGGGTTCTAATTCTTTTTGTGATGATACATATGAATCCTATCATATGGTTTTGATCCTGATATCAAAACAACATATCCCTCCATGTACGATAGTAATATTCTATAGTACCACACTTTGATAATTAATACTAGCATCATCCTAAGAAATCATCAAAGAATATTTGATCCCAAAATGAAAGGATTCCCTTCATGGAGAACATATGAAATATATAGATCCCAATAATCATTGAGAGCCTAATTTACAAAAAAATATTATAAACCCCTGCATGTTCATAGTTTAAAATTAATTTATGGTGATCATTTTCATAAATAGTAATTAAGAATGGATTATCAAACATATAATAAATTTATATGAGTCTCCAAAAATAGGTAAGAGTTACACCCAAAAGGGTTTGATGTGCCCAAATCACAAGACTCCAAATTAATGTGTATTCTTATGTATAATTTCCCATGTTACAAATTGAAAATCATCCATTTTAATTTTGGTCCAGGGTTCATCACTTTTACGAGAAATTAAGGGTGATTAGTGTTCTATGAATAACCCTTTTTGAAACAAACTTATTATTAGTAGGAATGAATAATAATAGAGAACCTGATATAAATTCATGTGAAATAATCAATCCCCCAATAGCCAGCCCCATCCGAAATGGATTTCATTACTCTTTCGTCAGGAAAAAATTGGAGAACCCCACTTGAATCCTTAACTAATTTTGTGGTGTTACCCCACATTAGGACACATGAAAAATAAAAATATAATATCGATGACTAATGTGATTAATGATGCATGAGTTATTTTCTGGAGATGAATCTTGGATAGGGTACTCTTGTATGATTTTAATATATGGTGTATAAACATTTCACTTGAACTACCTTAAATCCAATTGAGTCTCACAACTTCATTCTGACCCATGCATTACAGACTGCATAGGCCAGGTCCTCAACTAAATAGAGGATTTCGTCACCCACTTAGTGTTTTAATAACATGGATTCTACTTATTTAGTATTATAGTACAACCATAATGGTACACTCCCAACTTGGAACACAGTAAGATAGGTCCTTTAGTATAAAAACTCCAACAAGAAATATATTTAGTAAATGTTGGTAGTTTAGAACATGAAGTCCCCAATAGCCATCTCAAACCTTTTGAGGAACATGTCCCAGGATTGTGACCCTAAGTTATTCCCTTATCATATGGATGAGGATTATTGGTATTCTAGCAACCTAATCCCAATATCACATGGGTCCCTCCCTAGGGCCCATGATGGAAATATCCATCATCAATGTCATGTTTCCCAACTACCTCAAAATGGAGAAGAAACCCCCATCAATTTCCCCATTAAAATTCCTGCATAACTAGGACCCCAAGGACACCACAAAGGGAATCGATCATACAATCAGCAATAATACATCATCCTTATTCCTACTCAGGAAGTCCCCTATGAAAATATATCAATAATCAATGGACAAACTAAAATTTTGGCTCATTCATATAATTATATCTATGAAAATATATTGGAAAAAATGATAAGATATAGATTCATATAGATGTATATCAAGACAATTGGTCTAATATGGTGGAATACTGGACGCAAATGAAAATAATTGCTCTAGTACATCATGAATCTATAAAAAATATGGTGGAAATTGGAGGAAATAGTCATTGTATCCTAGCTTCGAATCTGGGATTGAATCATATTACTACCCCAACACAATAATAGTTTTACAATACAAATATATCCAAGAAATTTTCTAATCACATCCTTTTAATTATGGATGTTCTGGCATCAATTCTTGATAATATTATACAAACCTATGATGATATAATTTGGTCAGAAGCAACATCCCAGATTCCAGAAAATGACCCTGAATCATTAAGTGGGTGGATCATGTGGACAATGAGATTGTCACTCATTAAAATACATGTATCCCAACAGCAAACTAGGGGGGTCATAATCATTTCACAATGAATGATATAAAATATGTTGAGGAAAAAATACTCCTTCAATATGTGGTACATAGTTCCACACCATTGGCTAATTTTGGGATGTAATATATCCCTACCTAAATTCCATAAGAGTAATAGCATATCCAAGAATCACCATGGGATAAAAATTAATTGTAACCCATATATGAAGATCCCTACATACAAAACATGGCTCTAATAAACTGTAGGAGAGTGCCTAAAATCAAATATTACCAACGGTGATTAGGAAATGAAGATCAAAATCAAAACACCTATTTTTTGGAAGTCTCCAATGATTGAGGACATTAAAAATCTATCTATCTTCACTCATGATACTTCTAATCTATTACAAAGTTACATAAGTTATAGTTGAAGATCTGATGGTCCTCCCTGTTACATTATTACCATCAACTACAGAGGTATTCCTATGTTCCTAAAATGGTGAAGGATAACTTTTTCTGAAAAATATAATCTGTCATGGGAGAGTATCTCTTTATGGACATCAAGGTATCCCTACTCGGGACTAGATGATCAAACATCTCGAAGGTACTCCCCCAACAATTTCCCACCCAAAAGGTATTACCTGGTGTATATGTTGCATTTACCCTACATTTAGTTAGTGGTCGACCTATGATGGTAGTCCCCACTATGATGTAGTCTACTATAAAGGTCCTCCCAATCATGAAATTTTATTTTGGCATGAAGGTCCTCCTCTTGCACAATTATATACGAGATAGCCCTTATACTCCAAGGTTCTTAAATATATGGGTATAGTCATGATAAATACCATATCAATGACATGGAACACCCTATATCAACTAAAATATGGCATGGGGAAATGATCATCCTTAGAACCACCTCCGAATATTATCCATTGTAATGCGACCCCCAATTTCATTGGTGTTCTCAATAATACAGTTAAAAATTGTACATATTGGGTTGATCATGTAGTGAAATATCTGGAAGAACAAAAATATGATATTGTTATTGTGAGAAGGAAAATGGCTAAGGATGATATAATTATAAGGTTTGGTCCCTTATATAATTCTAAAAAAGGTACTGTCGAGGTGTTTTCATAAGAATATATATGTAACATCCATCTAAATATCTGCAAAAATATATTCCTCCTTAAATAAAAATTATTTCCTTACATCAAGTATATATATTGTGTAAAAATATTGCTAATGATTCTTCGTTAAATTGAGTTTGAATCACTTACATATATGTAGTGAAATAAATAAGTTAATTTAAAAAAAATATATTCAATGAGAATAAATCAATTATATTATGGAGTAACATTTTCATATTATTGATGTCCCATATGGTGTTCTAATTGGGTAATGGTGGAACATGGAACTTTTCATTTCACCTCACACCCCAATAAGTATATTACATTTGAGGTGACATCCTATAATTTTATTTTCCCATTGAATATATTTAGTAACACCCCAACCCAAGAATGACGACACACTAAACAAGAAGAAACCTTGAATATCTCTCAAAAATCTACATCCTGAAGAGGGAAATCAATCGAAAAACTCTTGAATTAAGAAACAAAGAACACGAAGAAGGATTAGAGCCTAAGATAACACGATCATCATGCACTGATAAAATAATAAAATGAACATTTTTTTGTATAAACCCAATATTTCACCTGAATCGTGATCAAACACAGATAAATGAGATAAAGAGAGTGGTGGAACTTCATATAGCCTTTAATGTATGAGACCATCCACAGCTTGTAACGATGGAAATTTTTTTAACCAAAATACCTTATTTAGATGAAAAACTCATCCTAATGCACAATAATAATAGAATGGGATAAAATATAGCCTACAGTTCTTGGAGATTTTTTACCTCAACCTCCCCTTTGACGTAAATCCTTACATCTTCTTCTAGAGAGGACAACAAGATGAATTGTCTAATTGTTATTCATATCATGTGACCATTTTTCTCTAGAAGGTAAGCATATGTCCATGCTGTATAAAGAACCCCTCCATGTAAATCATCACTTATATGCTCGAAGAGGATCCCACAATCGAAGGGATGCATCAATTGAAGGGGACAAACAATCCACGTATCATTATAGTCCATGTATGACTTTTCCAATGCATAACATGTTGTTAAATGTTGGTTAAACAAATTCTAAAGTTGAAAAATTGAGATCTACAAAGGATCAAGGATATAATAGTTCATTCCAAAAATGTGATCCACATTGGGAATAATAAATGAGGGTAACATAATTATGAATAGATAACCACCATAACTTTTTGGGCTCCCCCATCCAATGCCATACTTTATCCAATGTAAATAATTTCCAATGGAAATGGTAATTGAAGGGACACTAAAAAATCATCTCATACTATTGAGGTGTTGTGCTCTTCATGATCAATGAGTGATTCTATTGGGAAGAGTAACAAGTGAAGGAGTTTAGGATACTTAATGCCTAATTGAACTGAGGTACAACTCTATCCTAAAATTAACCATGGGAAAAGACTCAACATTCACATATAAAAGGTATACACCAACATTAAGGGTTCATCATTGTAAATGTAATAGGTCTTGTAAATCTTCTCAACATGGTTCGATGACCATCAGTCTACCAGGACTAATTATGGATAGATTTTAAGATTTCCTTCCACAATAGAAATAACTCAAACAGGTTCATAAAATCACTTAAAAGATGTCCCTGACAAGATATCAACTCAAAATAAGGGTAGAACACATGCACTCAATACATCATACTAATGAACCTATCCATGTTCTTCTTAAAGTAAAAATTCATCATTTTGTTATTAGTACAATCAAATCAATGACATCTCGATTTGAAGCAGTAGAGGAATGGTGTGAACCAGTATATCCTAAATAGTAGCCTTACTATGAATGGGTTGACGACACTCTACCCCCAATAAATTTTTGAAGACGTATGTTCCCAATATTCATTAAATCAAGTGAAATTGAAATTTTTTTGACAAACTCTTCATCCCATTTTGATCTCATGATAGAAAATCCATTACTACATGATGAAATGAAACAAAAATGCTACATAAAAAACCTGTAAGGGACAGGATTTGTATGGTACATTAGTTTTCGGTCTCTATAAATCATGATATTGGATGTCCTCCATTGGTAGTTTCTCTTTCTATTCATCTAAACATTACCAATGAAAAAAATTGTTGAACTATTGAATTGAAAATATTGATTGAATGCGGTATTAAAATATTTCCATTCTATGATGAAATAGATGATCTACTCTCTAAACCTATGAATCCCAAATAATTTATTCCATCTCTATGAATAGTGAACCACTGTGAAAATATACAAACACTACTAATCCGAGTGAAATATATAGGTTTGTGTTGGGGTTTATACACTATTTTTTAAATAATGTAATATTCCCTATTATAGACTAAACTCATGTACTAAATAACAAGTATATTCCATCATAAATGTGCCAGAAATGTGGTGATGGAATATGAACCACTTTAGCTAGCATATAAGATGGACCCTGCTCAATATTATACCACATATCACGCATAACCCCATGGATATCATTATAAACCCCAACCTATCCAAGATTATCATAGGGGACCAAGAATAAATAAAATTTAGGAATAAGGGATCAAGGTGTTCTTGTTTTGAGAAGATCATGCCCATAGTTATTTTATAGCTGTTATGGACTCTACCAGAACATGTGCTAAAACGTATACTATATTAGGAAGAACCCCCTAAGAATCAACAACAACCACCATCACTCCATGATATGTGGATGGGACCTAGGTGAATTAAATTTGAGTAATGAAAGAAAATGGTTTACTCATTTTGAGATTATCAATTCAAGAGTTATTTTTTCACCACTATAGACAATGTTTTAATCTACATATCATATACAAAAAATGGGAGACTACATAGATCTCAATGAACATCCTGGTTATTTTACCTTCTATTTGATGTGGGGGAACATGACTCATATTTTATTCCTCTAGAAATAAACCCATCAAATAATGGCGGAATCTATGAATGTAATGTTGGGAAGGAACCAGCTTATGTAGTGTAATATTCCACTACTACCCCTAAGGAAGGATATAGGTGAAAATAAATTAATATATGAATGTAATATAATTTTTATGTATGTTTTACTCAAAATTAAATCAATAGAAACTGTGGTATTCTCTATAAATAGTATAAAAAATTTATCTATGCCCCTAGCCGCATCCACTACAATTTAAGACACCACAGGTATGAAAAATCACCAAAATAAAAACAATAAAAATTAGGCCTGGTATGAAAAGTGGTGACTAAACAAAGGAGGATGAACCTTCACAATGTCCAAAACAGGATTCCATCCTCTCAGAAATTGTGCCATCAAAATTGATGTATTAGGAATTTCCCTTCTAGGTGGTAAAACAGAAATATTCAGTATATGAATGTCATCATAAATGGATGAGATAATATTTAGTCAAATTAACTTCATTAATTTAATAAAAAAATTATCACATGATGAGTGTGAATATGAAAACTAGTTACCTTCACCAAATTGGGGAAATGGAAGATAAATCCATAGGATTCAAGGACAATGGGGAAGGCACAGTCGTCACAGGAACCAGAATTCTAGAAACATTCCAACATTGACATATAATATTATATAAACTCATAGAAGATCCCTTTATATTGTCCAACAGGACATAGAAAATATACCTAAATATGGAAAAATTAAGCTGACCCAATCAATCAAGAATACCAATTGGAAGGGTTCTTGTATTAAACCACCCCTTAGAGGGTGGTCAAGACTATCCGGACTAACCTAATATGTTGAGGAGGATCTTAAAACACTATTTTGGGGGGTCAAACATTCTACATTACGGACTAAATCCTACAAGGTGAATATAAAAAAATTTCCCTGCATTGGGAAGTGCCTTACATTATCCATAGCACTGATATATTGAATAATATTTCCCAGGTACCTACCAAGCTATCAATCCTAGAGGTTGTTAGCCTATTGAATGAACTCAGAGAAGGACTCATATGGGCTTTTGTTAGACCAAAATAGATTGAAGATGTGTTTTTCAATGATTAAGTCAATCTAATGGGAATTGATCCTACTAAATGCCGCACTGTAATCTATTTCACATATCAAGATGTAAAAACCATTATACTTGTACAAATCAGAACCTTGTATTTTCGGGTAGAAAAATTGATGTCGATGATTGAAAATGATTCATTTACAAATAGATATTTAGGTAATATCATTTAAATTATAAAACTTTGACCGATGGGATGTAATGAAGATGACATGATACCTTCCTCTATTAAACAAAATGTATTTCAAAAAATTAACCAATATCCACTTTTCCAAATCATGATCGATTCAAAATTTAGAAAACACATAAGGGAGATTGAATTTCTGATTCCTTGGAAAAATATAAACATCAATATCTTTCTATAAGGATCATGTTACATAAACATGGAATATATAGCCTCATAATATCATCAATTCATAAAATATAGTATTAATGAATAAATCAGGATGTTTTACACTAAAATTGATCCATTAGAATATGATGAGTCATATTATAATTAGGTAGGAAATGTTTGAAGGAATGTAAACAGCCATTGATTTCATGGATTCTCTTGGGTCATGTATCATAAATAGACTAGAATGACCATGTTCAACCCATTAAAATATCACAATATTTTATATGTGTTACCCAACAATGAGATCAAGTATATGAGTCCAAATTATGATTCTTGTTCAGCAGTCTGCTTGACTTTAGTCATGACCATTGAGTCTAGAAATGTTGAATGATTTCTAACACCCCTAATAATGGTGTAATCTCTGATAAAAAGTCCCCCATTCCCTGAAAAAATCTCCAAGAAATCCATGCATCATATTTTGGGTTAGATATGGTTGTATCATCCCCCAAAAAGGATAAATATCCCCCTCCACCCCTTACTGCATCCTCTCTAGTTTTTAAATGAAACCCCACACTGTCAGTTGGTCCAGAGGAAGTCGCATCATTTTTTAACCATCAGGATAGTAGATCCTATCCTTAACTAAGAGAGCATAGAAAACTACATTAACCATCTATTGAAAAAATATAAAGACTGTGTTTATGATAGGTAAGAGGATGATGAGCATAGGTGCACACCTCCAACATTTGAGGAGGGAATCTATACCCCCACTACTGAACTCCCAAAAAATCTGGGTATAGAGGAAGACCCAAAACCAAATTTGATCAGTATGAAAATTTCTCCCAAAGAATAAGACGTATATACCACCTGACATTGGAATATTCATGATGTTTTCACTAGGAATTACAATTGAATGGTTTCCATAAATCCAAAGGTGGTCACACACCACTTGGGGTTACCTAGGGACCACCAAGGCTATAAATTGGGAGCCAGATAGACACAACTAACACAAACATCCTAAATTGAAGATTAATATGATATTATCTTTAGAGATAACATCATTAGAGAGTTATAATAACAAAATTCTCTACAAATTATAGTCACTATAAAGAAGAATAATGGAAAAATCAGAGACTGCAATGCTTTTTGTGTTCTAATGAATCACTTCCATAGGTAGTTTTCCATGTCCCAATCACATCAATTATGATTGATGTGGTATATAGATATCATGAACTCTAATTCATGGATGGATATCTCAGATATATTAAAATATGAATGGAATAATAAGATAACTATTTCACCACCATCATGGTTCCAAAGGATTATTTTCCTATCTTATAATTCCATTTGGGAATAAAAAATAAAGAGTTCAATGAATGGCATCTTCAAACCATTAATATGAATTTTTATAAAATGATACATTGATGATATGTTGGTTAAATCTTGACATATCATTGAAAACTGAGCTAATTATGAAACTATATTATTTGAGAGCACAACCAAAAAATGAACCCCATGAAATGTTCTTTCAGTGTTACCTGTAGAAAATATCTTGGCCTCGTTCTATGCCTTTTGGGAATAGAAGTATACTATAAGTATAGAAATAACATAATAGAGGTACGATGTTTCTTGGGTCTGGTCGGTAATTATTGGAGATTTGTGCCAAACTTCTCCAGAGTTGAAGCACCCTTAACGGTGTTGAAAAAGATATAGAAACCCTTCGTGTCGTCAAAGGGGTGCGAATAGAGTTTTCAAGATCTCAAGTAGAGGCTAACTAGTTCACCCATATTGAGGCTACTAAAGGTGGGTGTTGGGTACGTGGTCTACTGTGACGCATCAGGGACCAGGCTCAGATGCTTCTTAATGCTGGAGTTAGTAGTGGTAGCTTATAGTTCTTGAAAGCTGAGAAAACATGAGCAGAACTACGCTACCCCTGATTGAGAGTTAGCCGCAATGGTCTTCACCTTGATGATGTGGTGACACTATATGATTGGTGAGCGTTTCATAGTCTTCACTGACCACCAGAGACTCAGGTATATCATCTCACAGAATGACCTGAACATGAGCAAGCAGTGTTGGCTTGAGTTTATCCATGGAAATGATTTGGAGATAATCTATACTCTTGGGATGGGGAACGTTGTAGAGAATTCTCCAAAAATGAGATAAGGTATTCAACTACTTGGAGAGGCGACTGAGAAACTAGCCGCTTTGATGATTTCTTATGTGGACTGAGATAGAGCGGCTTTCCTGCAGTCTCTTACAGTTACACCCCCACTCCTTTAAAGAGTCAGTGAGGCACAGGGTGGGGATGTTTACTTCGAGGTTGGATGTGCATAGATATCCACAGGGTAGGCACCTAATCGGTTTTATTTAGGTCGAGAGCACGTCATCCTCTTCAGAGGAGGTACCATGGTACCAGCATCACTTTGGGAGGTATTATTGAGGGAGTTCAACCCATCTATTCTAGCGGTACATCCAGGTGTGGAGAAGATTACCAGGAGCTTCGACGAAAGCACTGGTGTCCAGGTATGAAGAAGTAAATAGTGGAGTTTGTCTCTCAATGACTCACTTGTCAGCAAGTAAAGGCAGAGCATAAGGTACCAGCAGGCTTGGGTCAGCCTTCAGAGGTCCCAATGTTGAAGTGGGATGGAATATACATGGACTTCGTGAAAGGACATCCACATTCATCTAGGGGAAATGACTTGATTTAGGTAATCATTGACTGACTCACCATGTCCACACACTTCTTACCGATCAGAGAGCATGGTTCAATATAGAGCTTGAGACGCCTCTATGTGAAAGTGATTTGGTGATTACATGGGGTAACTTTGACAATTATCTTTGATCATAAAACATGTTTTACTTACCAGCTATGTAGTGAGTTGCGGGAGGATATCGGGACAAAAAATCATTTGAGTACTATCTTCCATCCTCAGATGGATTTTCAGACTAAGAGGACCATTCAGACTCTCGAGGACATGCTCCGTGCATGCGTCGTCGACTTCAATGGCAGCTGGGAGGACAACATGCCTTTTGGTGGAATTTTCATACAATAACAGATTTCTCTCCACCATCGAGATGGAACCTTTTGAGGCCTTGTATGGTCGAACTTGTAGATTGACACTGTGCTAGACATACCCAAGGGTGTTAGCACTAGTGAGACCAGAGATGGTATGGGATACCACGGAAAAGGTGCAGATCATCCAGGAGTGGATGAAGACTGCACATAGTAGGCAGAATTCGCATGATGAGAGGAGGCAGAGACCTCTGGAGTTTGAGGATTATGACCATGTTTTTCTACGGGTCTCACCTCGATGAGTTTTTAGGATATTTGGCCATGGAGGCAAGTTATCTCCAGGATTTTTCAGACCTTTATAGGTCCACAATAGAGTAGGCAAGGTGGCTTACAGCCTTGCACTTCCCCTTATGTTCCATCTCCTGCATGACATTTTTCACGTAACCCACCTGAAGAGATACGTGCATGATCCTACACAAATCCTAGATTGCGGCGAGCTTGACATCAACGATGGGGAAAATTTTTCGGAGGTTCTATTAGAGACAGAGGATCAACATGAGAGAGTCCTTAATGGGTGATCGATACCACCAGATCATCTGCTATGGTAGAAAGGGAATATCTAGAAGATCACATGAGGGTGGGAGGCTCAGATTCGGGCTTAGTACCCCCATTTGTTTTTCAATTTTTTGTGTTTTGGATTTTGGGGATGCAAAGGTCTAAGTAGGGAGAAAGAAAAGACCCGAAATTCCATGTAATTTGTTTTAAAATTATAAGGAATTATTTTGAGTCTATTGTTTTTGATAGCACGTATTTTAGAGGCCTAGAGTGCCCATAGTGTATTTCCAATGTTTCTGAGTATGTTCGGTGAACTTATTAGAGGGTTTTGGTAACTTTTGAAGCAGTTCCCAGAATTGAAATATGATGGCACCATTGAACTCGCAGCACTGGTGAATTCTTAAGGGGACCTTCACCTCAGCTGCATTTAGTCATGAATGAAGTTGGTTTTCCAACCATTCTTGGAGGATAAAAAAGGTGGAATAAAATAAAATTGTTAAAACTTAAATTTTATTTTATTCAAATATTTTTGAATTATAGTGGGGTCCAATCCAACTAAACCCCAAATTTAATTCGTTCCAACCCCCCCATTCATGAAATAAAGTGATAAGGTGGAGAATCCTAAAATTGTTGTGTCTATTCCCCTCCTTTGGGAGTTGTAGGAATTGGTGTTTTTGGCTGTTGGAGGAAACCTTTTAGGAAAATATCTTCTTCCGCCAACGATGAGCATCTTCTTCTTCTTTGATATCCTACCGGAACAAGGGAGGAACTGTCATCCTCAAAGAACACTGATGACGTCGTTGTCGACTTCTTCATCTTCATTCTCGATGTCAACGAAACTAAGGTATGGGTGTTCACATTGTTAATTGTTTCTCATTCTTAATTACCCTTAGAGGATTAAGATTCGAAGTTGCATGCTATCACTCTAAAATGGAGGGTGTGGGCTGAATGAACACGGCCGAACCCCACGACCTTACTTTTTGGATTTTGATGCTAATCGCAACACAAGTTTGGGTAGAGAGATTTTTGTCAGCAATGGTTTTAGATTGAAGGTGATGTCCAGAGTAGTGTGGGGAAACTTATAGAATGAGAATCATGCCACCAAAACTCGTCTAGTTTCCCGCAGAAGGTTCGACGGTGGTCGAAACCAGCGTATGTCACCAGAAATGAAGAGAAGGGTGGGTGGCACTCAGGACAGCCGCATGGACGACAGTGGCGTAACTGCGCCACCAGATGAGTAGGTCGCGGCTGACGCGCCGCAGTGGTGCAGCGAGGGCCGGCGCAAGGCTGGCCGTGAAGAAAACCTACTGCTCAAGCCGTCGGGTTTCCGGGAAAGGAGCGGTGCAGCGCGCGTAGCGCGGTGGAGCAATGGGGGTTTGCGGCCTTGCCCGTGGCGATAGATGATGGGTGGCAAGCTATGTCGGCTACCGGAGGAGGCGTGTTGCAACTGCGCCTTGTGGAAGGCAACGGGAAGCTCGGCTAGCTAGGTAAAGTCGGACCTTTTGCGTGGGTCCCGCGTGACACAGACCGGTTCCATGTGGCACCGGATCAGAACCACCAGAATGGTTAAGTCATTCATGAATCTAGGGGTACAACCTTCTCCCCTAGACGTGGCTAGGGCAGACCCCACAGAGACTACCATCTGCGGGCCTTGTAGTGGCCGAGCCCAGCGCGGGCTGGACCCAGCACGGGATGGACCCAGTGTTGGCCAGACCACCCCCGTTGGTCGCATCGGACCTGTAGACCGAGTTGGTCCCCATTCCGAACCCGGGTCGGGCTAGGTCAGGTCAGGTCAGGTCGGTCTGACTCGGCCAGACCAGACCCGGACCTACTTTTACCTATTTCCATTCTTTTGCCTGTAACATGAGCTACGAGCGTCTGATTGATGAACTGTCTATGGCAACAGAAACCTTGGAGGTAGTAGGTCCTTTTGGTATACCCCAATTGAGTTTTTATTGCAATTGGGATATGGCCGAGTAGAATCAAATGTAAAACCATCTGAGCCCTCGATATGGAAATGCCAATAACTCTCAGACCGGGCGTCTGATTGAAGCGCTCTCTGTCGCATTGGGTTTGTTATGGAAAGACAGATCTTTTGAATAAATCCACTTCATATATCATGGTATTTGATGTATATACACTTGGATTTAGGATCGAACCTTGTCAAAATCAAGCGTGCTTTGTGCGGAAGCTTGTGCCTGGCTACACTGTGATAAAGGGATCCTACATGGGTTCGACAGTACTGACTACTATTCTATGGTCCTACATGGGTTCGATAGCTCTGACTACTATTCTAAGATCCTTCATGGGTTCGATAGCTATAATTACTATTCCAGGATCCTATGTGGTTTCGATAGCTCTGATTACTCTACCAGGATCCAACGCGGGTTTGATAGAGTAAATGATTTAGCGGCTACATCTAATCATATCTATCTCTCTACAAAATTAGTATACCTATTTGATATGATCATTGACTCTGTGTTGTTACCAATGAGATATGTTTCATCCTTCATGGAACGGGTTATTCTTGAGCTCATGAGTTGGATCTGTTTTGTATTTGATTACTTAAGTATATGTATGGGCATAAACCTATGTAGGGTTGGATGATACTTTTTGATTGTATTCTTACTACTGTGGTTTATCCTTAGATGATTCTAGGAGACTATTGAGGGTCTCGGGGTCCCTACTATGTATCGTTGTACTCACCCATGCACAGGCTTCACCTGTACCTTATTATGTCCAGTGCAGATGAAGGGCATCAGTGATCGAGGCTGAGAGAGATGAATGGGAGGATACTCGGAGCTAGACTTATATGAGATATACCTTAGGGACAACTTGATCAAGATCTGTACCTACCCTTCAGGTAGGATTTTCTAGTGGATGATCCAGGAGGGGTTTCCCCTTTTTCCTTTACATGTACATCAGTTATGTTTGTATACTAGCCCATTTACTTCCAACACTCTTTTCATTATCAGAAATTGTTGCTTATATCTGGTTGTGTACAGTCTGTGTGAGTTTCAGGTTAGAAGGAAATACCATCTCTATTATCTGGGATATGCCTTTTTGGTGCTGGTCTCTAGGCATTGTCCTAGAAAATGTGGGCTTTGGGTAGTCAGGGCACGGGCCCGTGGATCGGTTTTGATATTTTTAAATAATATAATATTTCTTATATTTTTCATTTCTCTTAACACTAAAAATATTTTTTTATATTAATGCACTATGATTGGCTTGTGTTATACACAACACCATGTTAATAATGCAAAAAAATATATAAATTTTAACTATCTCTATACTTAACATTCATGGAATCATTAATAAATGAAATAATTACCTTCCATGGTGTCTTCTTTAAGACACATGTCTATTTTTGGTCGAACAATCATATATCACTAAAATGTTATTATTAGATAAAATAACAAATAAATGAGCCATTAAATTAGTAGTTGTGGATATTATTTAAAAATTTATTAAAAGTAATGTTTTACACAAATATAATATGAATTCATATGTTACAAAATAATTATAAATGAATATGAAAGAAGAATAAATATAAAATAAATTATTATTTATTTTTATAGACATAAAATTATTTTATACTAATAAATTAAGTTAATTTCATATTTTCAGTGATATTAATATAATCTATATATATGATTAATATTCAATAAAATATTTTTGAAATTCAACCAATAGATTTGATAGACAAAATATAATAACAAACCCACAATTATACTAATAAACTATAAATTTTTATAATGGAATTGTTAGTGCCTTTTAATGAAGAAACAATTATAAATCCTAATTTTGGAAATTTTTTATACATTATATTTCAACATAAACATAATATTTGGAAGAGAAAAATTAGAATTAGGATACTAATTTTTTTTATTTTTCTATATAATTTAATTTTAGTGAAACTGATTAAAATAAGTTACAATAGGTAAGTGAAAATATTGGTTAATAATGTAATAAAACATAAATTTATGTCTCAAATTGATCTAAACACTTGATAAACACCAACTTCATCCCATTATGCTTTCATGAAAATTCAATTATTGAGTTAATATGTTTTATTATGGATTTTTAGGTAAAAATGTATGTACAACTAACTTGTTTCCGAATATTCTACATGTTTATTTTCCCTTCCATATACATTCCCAGCGACTGTCCCTCTTCTTATCACCCATAAAACAAAATAGTATCATCCAATATATACCCAATACAAATAAAAAAATCCCATATTTACTCCCAAAATCCTCCCCTTTTTTATAAATTAACTCATGGAATCCTTTTAGAACAACCCCAAAGGAGTTACATAATTAAGAGGTCATGGATTCTCTCAAACACCATTATTTTATTTTCGTTATCCACCACCTCTAATATATTTAATAAATGATTTTATATAAAATATAGAATAATAAATATAGCATGATGTTTTATGATTTATATTAGACCCTCTCTTCAACACACCTCCATATAATGGGTAATAAACATATTGTTTATGTGTACATTGAACTACCACCCCACAAAATGATGATTGTTTATTTTTAATCTACCACCTCTCATGGTGTAAATTATGATGTAAAATAGTTTTATATTTTTAATATATAATATTTATTATGGTTTTAGTATTATTTTATCCTTCTAAAAAACATATCATTTTATACTTTCTATTTAGTTTAAATTCGATAATTTCTTTTGAGGAAGTGAGGACTCCACCCTCAATGTGATGTGATTTATTCACACACTAAACGGTATGTATTGTAGTTGGATATAGTGAAATTATAATATATATATCAAAATATTATTCTAATTTAATTATATTTTATACCTATATAAATATATTTAAATTTCATTTTTTACATTCAACATAAGAATAAAAATGAATACATAATTCATGAGAATATACAACCAACCGTCTTCATGAATGGTGTATCCATTTCATACAAAAATATTATATAGATTTTTATAATAAAAATATAATGAATATAAAGGATATTTTTATCCTAGTTTAAATTATATAATCATAATATAATCATACATACTAAATATATAAAAACATAACGCACATATGAAGAACAATGCAGATATAACCCGAAGTGAAACCTTAATAATGGATTGTTAACCAGAAGGAAATATAAGGTCATAATAAAACCATATATAGTTTTAGATATACTAATATGGTATAGTAAATGATTTATAATAAATTTTTCTTTATAATACTTGTGGTTTTAAAGTGTACAATTGGATTTGAGACACTAGGTAATGGAATTTTATCTCTGTTATATTTCTGTGGGATACACGTTTAATTCACAACACATTCCTTTTGTGTAGTCTGTAAACTTCATGGGGATTTATTATATGAATAATGTAATGTAATTTATTTTATTTTTACATATCCATTTTATTAACATTTTATCATGGGGTTTATCATTCAAACATTACAAAATTAGCAATTTCTCCTCAAATTTCATTCTTTAGGACCCAAGTCATGTTATGAGACTATATTTTTCGATGGGTTGTCTATAATACTGTAGAATTGTTATATGATGAATATTATTCATTACATGATATTTTATTATTCATTGAATAATTATTTCTTAACTGGGTATTGTGGCTCAAATTTACAAAGTGTTAAGAGTTTATTGAGATTATCACTCCACTTTTCGAGATTTTTTATGTTTATGCTTCATATGATTAAATATTATGATCCACCTTCCAGGAACACTCATGAATATTCCTATAGTATGGTTATTCATGATTTTTTCATGTATTAGTACCATTTTATCAATTATTTTTACATAATATATTTATGAATATGTTTTTAAGAAACCCCGACATTACCCTCTTTTCTGTCTGAAATATGTGTTCTATAAATAAAATGTTTTATAAAAAGGGATTACAAGAATGTTCTAATATTATCATAAAATAATTAATATAAATTATTACGATTTTTCTTATAACAATGTTTTCAATTGAATATTTTTATCTCATTCAGAATGAGGAATTTGTTTATCATTTTTATAGTACAAAAAGAATGTTCCTTTAAGCACATAAGACAAGTTCAAATTTACCCACTAAAAATTATTTGAAGATATATTTTCTGTCCAATATGTATATGAGGGTTTATAGTTTTTTAGAAGAAATAGAGAGAAAATTTATCTCACTTTGGCACTAGTTTTTATGTTTCCATGTTTCAAAAGGCACTAAACTCATTCTATGTTTGGGTGTACATTTGTAAAATGGTTTTAAATATTCCACACAAGTTATGTAATGTTAATGTTTCTCAAGACTAGGTAGATATGATTGTTATCAAGGGAATGGTTTAGAAATCCATTTTAAACTATGATGATAAAACATTATTGATATCCTTATATATATTTCTATGGATATTTCTATTTATTTCTCAAAGGAAAAATATATGTATTGTTCAAAATTTAGAAAAAAATAAAATAACTTTGTTAAAGGATAGTGTGAGTGGTTTAATGGAAATAAATACATATATATATATAATGGAAGTGGATGCGGCTCGTGAATAACTGTACATATAGGTAAAAACTCTAAAATTATATCATGGGCCTAACATGGGGAAATCTGGTAAATGAAAACAATCCTTTCTGCACACCAAATTTGACACTCCTATAGGATATCCTATGGATATTTAAAAACTCTCCACCAAATTTTTTTAATTATTTAAATATAATATTTCAATGAATTGCCTATGAAAAACCTAATATCTCATTGATTGAAAGGAAAGTGTCCAAAATTTAAATCTTATAGGTGATTTTTCATGGTATTTTGGTTTTCTTATAGAATATGTGTTTCTCACCCCATACATTAAAATTTTAGTCAATGTTGATAGTTTTAAGTATCATGGTTAACATAAAACTTTTTTGATGGGGAATGTATGAGCATTATTCAAATATATTTCAAAATTGTGAATCATAAAATGTTAATCTGGATGGTGGTATGAGTTTTGGTTATACTTATAATGATAATAAGGTAGTTAATGACATGTAAATGGTATGTGATTTTCATATAGTATTTCATTTTTTGATCATTAGAAGCATGATTTTATTGAGTTTGAGGAACCATATGACATGATTCATATTTCATATTCTAAGAAATAGGTATTAAGGAATTTTTTGTTTAATCTTGAGTAATGGTTTAATTTTATTTTTCGATTAATAAATTATGTATATTTGTTAATTCAATGATTATGTCATATGAATCATGTATTGTATAAATTTTTTTAGAATACATTTTACATAAGGAATAAAAAATACATGTTGAATGGTGATGTATATATAGAACAATGATATCCAAGAAAGGTGATATTTAGATTATGGGAATGTTATGAATGACTAATTCCTAAAATTTAGATAAAGATATTTGGATAAAGATATGTTGGATATGAATAAATAAATTCGATAGTATAGATGAAACAGGAATGGATTATTGAAAAAAAGGTCTATTCCATCATAGATGATGATTACAACCACTTTGAGTTAAATAATATATCCAGTAATCATTAGAATATAGATGTATGCATGTTTTTCAAAAGGATATATAATTATGGGGGTTATACCATGTTTTAAGGGAATATACGATGGGGATATTTCCATGTTTAGAATATAACAACTATGTGGAACATTGTGATATATGCGGGATCAATGTGAATATAATTTCATTTATTTCATTATAAAACATTGAATTTTCATCTTTTTCAAGGGTTATGAGGTTAACATATTATAGTAAGATTAATTTAATCATTGGATGAATTATGGAATAAAAATGTATTATCTTAATATATTAATTTTTATGAATATTTTATAGGAAATTATAAAAACATTGTCTTGATGATAACTGATGATATATCGATTGTAATATCAGAGTTCTCATGATCTTTTACATCTTTTGGAATGAAAAATTCACCATCCTTTTTTTGAGAATGTGTTGATGTGGATCAAGGAACAACACAGGGTGAGATTTTCCTAAAATCATTCAGGTTTATATTATAATGAAACTTACATACCATTAGGATAAATGTTCTTCAAACCAATAAATTTTATCCACGTACCTCCATTTTCGATGAATATGAATGTCTATTAGTTCATCGCTGATTTTTGTTGTCTCATTGTTAACATTCTCCTAAAATTTTTCTCTACCTCTCTCTATCAGAACATGTTTGTTATATTTTTCATCCAAGTACATGATTTAATGTCCCACCAAAGCTCCCCTATATGGGAATGTAGTTATGTGTTACTTTTTATAACTATTACAGTTCCCACATTCTATTTTTATGGGACGTTATAATAATAATTTTATGATTTGGGTTTAAATGATTGAATTATTCAAGTATTAACCACTTATAACCCAAATGAATTTATAGGGTAAGGGGGATATTTTAACTCCTCTAGATTTTTTGAATTATTTATGGTTTGAATTATTTTTTGGGGTTGATATTTTTCATTTCACGCAACACTAAAAATGAATCATTTGATTTTAAAGCACTACGATTGGCATATGTTATATGAAACACCGAGTTAATTAGTCACTATAAAAGATAGAAATTTGAATATTCCACTACACTGAACAAAATGGATAGCTTGTATTCCATGAAAAAATTACATTCCACTAAGGCTTGTTAAACACTCATTACTAATTTCTACGGAACTATAAGATAAAATTTTAATGTTATTATTTCAAAAATAAGATATTACCCACACATTAAATTAGAGGTTTTGAATAGTATTAATTAATTTATGATAATTTATAGTTTACAAAAATATAATATTAATTTATAGTCTACCAATTAATTATAAATGAATATGAAAACCTATTGAATATAAAGGAAAGTATTATTATTTTGAAAGTCACAATATTTTCCTAACCTAATAAATTAAATTTATTTAAAAAAATGATTTATATTAATGTAATATATATTTGTAATATGTTAAATAAAATATTTTTGATATTCTTCCAATTTGTTCTATAAACATATAATAAGAATAAAGGAAATTTTATTATTAAAAAACTATATTTTTTATAATGTTATTATTTCGGCATTTTAATGGAGAATTCATTTTAAATAAAAAAATTATAACTTTTATAGATTTAATATGACGAAATAATCTAAATATTTTTAATAAAAGCATGATAATTATTTTAGAATAAATGTTTTGTATTTTTCTATAAAGAATCACATTTTAATAAATAGTTAAAAATACTGGATTTTAATTCAATCATGCCTTCTTGTATAATTTATTTAAAAGATAAATTGTAATCTAATTTGTTTAAAAATTTTAATTAGATAGTATTTTAATCAATTAACCCAATTTGGTTTATAATAATAATAATAATATTGAAATTTTGTATAAAAATTAATAAAAACATTTACTGTTTTTACATTAAAAACCTACAATGTCATCCCATTTGTGGGATTAATTTTATATTAATTTGTGCCACTTATGTGATTAGAATTTGGAAATATATAATCCATATTTATAATCAGAATAATGTATATTTTTAAATAAGTTCATGTTGGTTTTTTTAATATTAATCCAAGGGATTAAATTTAATTATAATGTTTAATAGAGAAGTTAGTCAATAAATTACTAAACCATTAATTTAAGACCCAAAATGACCTAGAAACATTTACAACACCCATATTAATTCAATTAAACGTCCATTAAACTTAGTATTATTTATTTCCTTTGTTAGGTAACAACGTTGGTATGCCTACATTGTTTCCAAAAATCCAAATGTGTCCTTTCCCTTCCATATAAAAGGGTACCACATATCTCTCTTATTCAGACATCTAAAACCAATTTTATTTGTATAATATTTGCACATTTAACTTCAAAAAGGAATTTTATTACACCTAGAATTATCCCCTTTGGATGAATAAAATCCATCTACTCCTCTTCCTCAAACCAAAAGCGGTTATTGGATTAATTGGAAATGTCTTCTCCCTGGCTATTTTATTTTATTTTAATTCTCCACACACCTAGACACAATTTATTCTAGGATTATATAAAAAATAATAATATAAATATATTAATATTTTTTATTCTAATTATTCCACCTACACTAACACACACCTATATCTAATGGGAATCAATCATAGTTTTTACGTGTAAGATGAACTATCACCTCAGTAAACAATGATTGATCACTTTTTCCCTACCACTTAAAATCTAAATCCTTACGATGGAAAAATATTCATATATGACATATATTATATTTTTTGGTTTCTAGTCTTATGTAATCCATTTAAAACCTATATATATATATTTTCCATTTGTTGAATATGGGATAATTTCTTTTTGGGAAGTGCGGACTACCAGCCCCTCAAAGCGTTGTGATTTGTTCACACACTACATAGAATTTATTAAGGATGGGATAAATGAGATTACATGATTATATATATATTAATTTTATTATATTATAATGATATTTATTTATTTATTTATTTATTTTACTTTCATTCATTGAATATTTCAATAAAAACTATGTTCATGCGTTTTTTTGACATACCATCTCCATGAATGATGTGTTCCATTTGGTGAAATAGTATTCTATAGATTATTATAATAAACATATATAGAATAAAAATAATATTAATATCATATTTTAAATTATGGAATAATTATATAACAATACAACCAAATATATTACAAATATAGAAATATTCGAAGAACAAAGTGGATATTATAGGAAGTGAATGCATTACATATTATTGAAAAATAGATTGTAATATAAGGTCATAATAAAACAATATATGGAATTAGATATAATACTATTTTTCTTTAAAATAATTATCATTAATTTATATTTATTATATAGGTTTATTTTATGATTATGACAAGATTCATGACATAATGTAAGGTAATTTCATCTTACTTTTTATTTCTGTGAGATACATCCTTTATTCACCACCAATTCGTTTTGGGGGGATTGTATAATAAACATGTGTGTATTATATGATTATTATAATTAAATATATTGGTATTTATATTAACATTCAATGATATTTCTCTCATTGTTTTTTGGATTCAAATATTATTAAATTGGTAAAGTAATTTCGTTGCAAATTTCCTTCCATCAGACACATGCCATGTTATGCGCTGATACTTTTTGATGAGGTGTGTATACTAACACTGAAATGGTATATCATGAATCATAATATTTTCAGGATATTTTGTGGTTTAAATAATTCATTTTTATGAAATATGGATTATTGTTCAATTTTTCCTAGTGGAAAGAGTGTATTGACACAATCTCATCACTTTTCAAGATTGTTTATAGTTATTTTTACTTGGATGAAATCATATGATACATCTATCAAGAAGAAACATGACTATTATTCTATTTTGGTTATTCATGAAATATTCTTGTCTTGGGTCCACTTTTTCAATCTTTGATACATAATGTAGTTATGAATGTGTTTTTAAGTATTCATAAATTTTTTCTCTCTTCGATCGGAAATTTATGTTCCATAAAAATATGTTTTATAAAAATGGATTTGAAGAATCATATACTATTCTAAAAAAATAATGAATATAAATTTTTACCATTTAGTTCTTATAGTTGAATTTTGAAAGTAATATTCGTGTTTCATTCTGAACAAGTCATTTTTCAAGGATTTTAACTATTCAAAAGGAATGTTATTTCTTCCAAGAATGACACGTATGGATTTACTATTGTTAATTCATTAAAGATATATTTTCATGATTAAATGTTTATTTTAATGAAATTTGTTTGGAATAATATTTTCAAGGAAATGTATTTCAAAAGGATTGATGATTTAATAATTATTTTCTAATGATGAAAGGATATTTACCCCAGGAAATGTTTTCCAAATATCATACCATTATATTTTCCAAATAACATTACATCAATTTATGTTACTATTTCCATTCTAGGAAATGATCCAAATTTTCCCTACATAATCCGTATTGAATTTTTTTACATTTTGATGGAATGATACTTATGACACTAATTTCACGTCCATGCTTTTTATACTCATAAAACCATATACATTTCGTAGGATATGTTTTGATGAAGTGATTATGAAACCTATACCTTTTAATTGGTTATGATGTCATGAAATATTAATGATACCCAATCCATTTCATCAGTTGTGATTGGATAATTATAAAACCCTACTATTTTTATTGGTCATGATATTATGAATGTTTTATTTTCTTCTGGAACATTTATGAATTATTTTATAATGAGATGGGTGGGACATATATCTATCACCAATTAATTGGGTAATTGTATGTTTTATATGAGCTCAATGGTTATATGGTTTGTAGTCCAAGCATAAAAACAAGAAGGTATATTGGTTATATCCCATGCCTAAAAATAAGAAGGTTCATCTGTTGTAGACAATAAAAAAATTAATGGGTTACAAAGGTTGTATCCCATGAGTACATGTAACAGGGTATAAGGGATGTAGAATTATCCCAATAGACTTAAATTACATTTTCTGTATCTCAAGACATAAATTATTATGGTACTTGAGTTATTAGACTTTTCCCAGAGAAGGTATATGGGTCATATCCCAAGCCTATCTTGTTATAAATTCCTTAGTAGTTATCCCTGATATATGGTTTTAAATTCTTAATTACATACCAAAAATTACATATGTTATTACAATTGTAAGATTTTTTTATTTATGATCTTAATCATATTACGATCGATGACTTATGAAATTCCAGTATTTAATATTATCTCTAGTATTAAGTTTATGATCTTGAAATGTTATACTTCAGTTCAATACCTTTTTTCTGTTATTCTTATGTGTTTCCTTTATTTATCCATGTTGAGAATTTGATCTCACCATATTCTAATGATTCCTTTACCTACTATATAATGGAAGGTTTTAGGTAGGTTACTATAGGTGAAGATATTTATGGGAGATGTTGATGATATTTCACCCAGATAGAATATTTCGTTCCATATTTCAAAAGACTCTACACTATTACGGTCCTCCGGTATATATTTTTGTAATGTAAAGAAATATTCATTTAAAATGAATTAATATACATGTATGTTATGATCGGGACATTATATACATCAATATGTTTATTGCTAATATGATTCCATGGAAACCATTTATTTTAAAAAGGTCAGACAATGATATTTTAAATTGAAATATGACTCCCAATATATGTTCAACGAAATCATTAATGATATTTTGGTTTATGAGTTTTCATGTTTTTCATTATATAATCATAATTCATCCTTTATAACATATACTAATTTTTTTCCTATTCCCAAATTTTTAAAATGATTTTCCTAGTGTTTAAGAATGGGTAAAGGAATAGAAGAAGTAAAAAATAATGTCATAAATTATTTTTCATGAAATTAAAACATGTTTTTATTTAAAATATGTATTTTCTGTAAAAATTGATACTAAGTAGAAGAATTCAATATATAAATTTTTCGTTTACATATATTTTTTATGAATTAATTTTATAAAACTCTAATCCTAAAATAATGTGGGGAAATTAATGTAAATTCTATTGTAGTGTCAGTAGAATGTGTAATGTTAAATGTTTTGTCCTTATAGATTTTTCTACATAATATAATATTAATAAAATTTGTGCATTCTAATATTGTTTTGTGGAATATAATACTATGACAAGAAAATTTATGGTTGTTACACAGCGGTTTAAAAATGAAAAAGGTTTTTTATCTTCATTAATTATTTGTGGTTAATAAATATTTAATTTATTCATGATCTAAAGGTAAGTGGGAGAAAAAATTATTCATGTTTTTCATAGTGGTAAAAAAATTATATACTACATCAAAGTTTACTTTTAGAAGTATTTGGCCTCCTTAAAACATCTAGTAATGGTGGTATATGTTTTCTGTTTGATATTTTTTATTACTATGGTATATTTACACTGACTTATTTTCTTTCACATAAAATAGAGAAATTATCACAATTTATTTCATATAGTAAATTATTAAAATTGAAATGAATACATTATTTTATTAACAAGATGAGATAATTTTGAGTATTAAAATCAATAATTTCATAAATTAACTATAAATAAATTTTATAATCAGAATTTCACATCTCCTATTACTCTACAAAAAATTTGTTTGGTATAAATGAAAAAAATTACAATTCGAGAAATTGATAGGAAAATGATAAATGTTTACACTTTATAAAAAAAATTTGATAGATGTTGTTCACTGATTTTTTTAGGTTCCTAATTAAATCATAAATTAGAATTCCACATTAGATAATGCTTATAAAATAATGATATGGATAAATAAAAATAATTTATATTTGACTTTTTTTTTATTCACATTTTCCATTATTAATAATGAGGATTAACTATTAAAATGTTATTCCAAATCAAATAAATGTATTTTTACAGGGTATTATAATGAAAATATGGAATATAATTTTTATAAAAAAAATAATATTAATAGTTCAACAATATTTCTGTTTTATGTTTTATGAAATCATTTATAGGATGTAGAATTTTATATAATTAATGTTGAGGAAGACATTAGATATTTCTAAATTGGTGGACCAGAAAATTTAGTACTTTTAAAAAATATTGTAGGATATTTAATTCAAATAATATAAATTAAATGTCCATAAATATAATCTTGTGGAAAATAATTTTTTTAATAATTTTTATTGATAAACCAAGAAATTCCTTGTGAAATGATTCTACATATAATGATTTTTTTTATTTCATAAATAACAATACTAATGATGAATTATCTGATTCAAAATGTTTTATGGAAATGTATGATATAATAAATCAATTTGATTGAAGAATTGTTTAGAACATATTTTAACAATCTAAGGACCATAATATTATATAACTAAATAGATCATCACAAATAATTTCTATGATTGTAATTAAAAAATTATTAATAATTATAGATAAGTGGATCATGGATATAATTAGAAAAAAATGAAAATATTTTGAGTTAATATTTTACATAGTTCCATGAAAATAACCTTGTTGGGTCCTAAAAACTCCACATGGGAGATAAAGTTACATTCATGAAATTTTTAAGGTTAAAAATAAATCCAATGAATAGTCAATAAATAGATTGATGGAAGTAAAAGAAAAAAAGGACGAAATGGATCTGCATTGAAAATTACACTATACAGACTACCTTCCCTACATGGATTTTTCCACTATATAAGCTATTATATGAATAAAATCATCCATTGGAGGAGATGATACCATCTGATCCCACAAACAAATTTTAATAATTTTTGGGTCTAGAAAATAATTTTCACCCCCACTAACTATAGCCTATCGCAAACAATATGCCATTTTCAAGTGAGGGTTGTCTTTTGTATTTTCCATGAATCAAATAGTGTGTATTCCTCATCCTTCATCCTCATCTCCCTCCAATGGAGTTTCCATGAACCACTGCTAATAGCCAACTAAATTGTCAGTTGTATTGATATTCTATAAAAGTAATATAAGGGGGAGTTCATAGAGGATAGGCAAAAAGTTGTGGGAGGGTTCCTGGGAGGTAATTTCTTGTAGTAAAATCAGATGACCATCAACATTCTTGAAATCCATTGTGTATTAACCCTCATGCAAAGAGAATAAATCACTTCTCAAAACCATACATGGATGACGCTCAAAATAAATCCCCTTCACTGAAGATGCTATATAGAGCCAGTATCGTTTGTAGAATCAGGTGATATTTTTATTCCTCAAGAATGAATGAATTTCATCCCGGATATACCCTTTACAACTAAACATTTATAGAGTCCCATTGGGAACAATGAATCATAGAAAACCATTCATTTGAAACCCATTTCATACTCCCACAGTGGAAAATTACTGGTGAATGACCCTATGTGAGAATCCATCAGTAGGAAACAATTTGTAGACAAAACTTTTTTATTGCCCTTTTTCAAAAGACCCATTACAGACTCCCCTCATGGAGATTCCTAAATTGAAAACGTTATATGTCCATCCTTATGGACCCATTCACAATAACATTTTCCTACACTCATTTATATGATTGGGGTTTCAACCCTACACCCCCACTTGGGATCGATTCCATATTTAGAGATGACCCTCTAGAAATGTCCTCTCACTAAAATTACTGACCCCGTTGAAAATAGAGAGTCTCCCCCAAAAATTTTTAGAGAAGGTTGAAGAAAGTTTGGGATACCCCTTATACAGATCTAACATCCAACCAATATTACACCATGAGTGATAAAATTCAGCATTCCCATCCTGAAATACTATCTCTTAAATCCTATGATAAGTTAAATCATATTTTTCATATCTTGTGTAACATTAGACATTTCTAGGAATCTTCCCCATTTTTGTATAGAACACATGATATGATATTGTATAGAACTAGTCCCTGAAACATGAAAATAAACTATGATATTTTTTTCATTGCAATGTAACATTAATATATGTTTCCATAGTCCCCGCAACATTATATTAAATTATTCATCCATCATCCTCACTATATGCCTTAAAACTATAGAATACCTTATATGAAAAACATATAATTCCACATTTCAATAACATTATATGCCTTATACATCAATCATAAGATTCCTTATGAAATGATTATGATATTATTTATAAACATTCAAATGGGAATTCTCTTAGGATTGGTCCACAGCCGGTCTACGGAATTCCTCCTAGAGTAAGCCCACAACCATTACTATGGGTGGAAAAAAATAGTTATCAACTAACCAAGCCCGAGATACTGAAAAATGGATAACAATATGTGACAATACTAGATACAAGAATAAAATAGGACAGTAGAACATTCAATGACTTCTCCCTCTCTCACTCATTGAGCCCTAGCATCATTCCAGCAATTGAAAAATGCTGATTGTGTGGTCTTCATATCAACTTCTGGAACTTTTTTGTCACACCATTAATGAATCACATGCTCTTCGAGGTTAGTGGTGATTATTAAATACACATCATTCCATGGAAAATTTGTTTTTCTATGTAGTGTAAGACTCAATCATAGTCCATGGGAATCATAATGGGTTTAAGATTGAGACATTGTCCATGGGGCCCATATGTGGTGTAATCCCCAATAATGCTTCATGGTCCTCCTAATATGTGTAAGCTGAAACCCTCACTGATATTTGTGTTTTATTATTTAAAACTAAGATGATATGTAGGATGAATACCTGTGGTCCAAACCCAACATTAAAATTCACCCTAATTCTCTCCAGGCCACATTTCTAGTAGGGTCATATCCACATAGAAGACCATGTCTCTTCTATGTAACGTGTGCTTCCTTAGCATAAGAATAACAACCAAAACCTTTCAATGAATGTTACCTTCTTATAAATATTTTATATAATAAATTTAAATCAGAACACAACAGACACTAAGTACAATTTTACCTTTAAACATATGTTTGTCACTTTTTGGAATTGAATTTCAAAAATCTCACAAACACAGTAGTGATTATTTAGTTATTTAAAGTCTAATATGAAAAATATAATATTTGTTGAATAGTAACATAACCTTATGGATTTTTATAATACCCTTATGAATAGTTAAATAACCTAATTAATAGTAAACATACATATGATATTATATAAATATGATTCAAGTGGATGTGTGATATACCTATATTTGGGAATAAGAAAATGAATGTTTTTAAAATTATTGTTTTCTGGAGTAAATTATGTTTTAATTAAATATTATATTAATAATATATATATAATTATTTTTGAAAAATGGAATTCATTGTTGGAATAAACACATCGGAAAATGTCAAGGGTGAATTTTTGAGATTTTTATTAAATACATGAGTTTTTGGTAAATAGTAAAATACAATAATTTACTATATATTACATTACAATTTGAATCCACTATTCCAAACATTATAAGTGATATAAGAATCCAAATCTCAAACTCACATACACATATTAATATTTTTCCATTGACACGTCACTATTTTTAGACTTATGGAAAAACAATTAACTAATGATTATAATATTATAGAAACCCTCCTCTCCTCCACTATAAATACCACCCCTCCTTACATCTTCTATTCCCTTCTCCCAGGCCTTGTTCCTTGCCTATATTCTGGGAAATCAAACCTCAATATCTTTCCCCTTGTCCAATAGCCCTTCTTCTCCCCAAAAGTCCAAATCATCTTCCTGTAAGAGGCTCTCAAAGAAGATTGAATCAAGAAGAAAAATTCCTTTTTTATTTTCATAATTTTTATATTCAAGTTCATTGGACTTATATTATATCCTTATCTCTTGTAATTCCAATGTTTTGATAAATCAAATACCATATATTTACTTTAATTTAGTTATGATAATGGAATAAGTTATTATCATCCCTCACTTCACCTTATTTTGTTTTAGTAGTAAATACACCATTGGAGATGTGTTCAATTACCACATAGAAGGATGATGTGCTTTCCATTTTCGCTAACATATTCAATTCTGGTCATGAAACCATTTTCATGGATGAAATATACCATAATATATGTATTATATCTCATCAATGGTTATGGAATCCTTTTTTACACATGTTTTTGAATTATAAAACATTACATGTACGTTGTGGAAAAAACTTGACAATTAACCCAAAAGGATTTCAATAAAGTTTTATATAATGATTTGTCTTCACACCAAGTAACAAATTAAATATACAACCATGTAATCTCTGGTATGTTCACTAATTTCTTATAACTTAAAATCTAGAAATGAACTTTTAATTTACATGTTTATCCATTCATGAAAAATAAGTAAACTGATCATAAAAACCAGGAAAACAATCGGACCTGAACAATGAAATTGAACCTCATGACCAATAAATATGGGAAAAATGGACATTAAAGGATATAGTACACATTTTACACTTATAAGAGTTTCTATAATTATTAATAAATGAACCCAATTTGATTATTCATGTAATTAATGTCAAGAAAACATCCCTATCATATTTAAGGCAAGGGATCCTCTCCATTTGACTTTTAATCATGATTTTCCTCTATGTTATGCCCTTTTATGTGTGATTCCTATTGATAGGGTATGATTACGAACCTCCCCCATAATTTACTCATGTTTGATAAAATATTAGAAATCACTTTCTCCCTCTTTAATCCATCTTATATACACATGGTACCATGTCGATATTCCAAAAGTGATTCAACCCAAACATCTATTATTCCTCCATGATTATTTTTCATTATTTTTGCATAAAATATGATTTCCACTATTCTTATGTTTGTTATATAGATTATATTTGAATGTTCCAAAAAAAGGTATCAAGTTCCATTCATCATTCACATTTTGGTATATACTTTATTTAAATGATTCCCTCCTCAATATTTCTGGATAAGAAAACATGTTTTGAGGGAGCTTCCAAAATTCTAACCTAATTTCAATTGTATTATATATTCTATATTACACTACCAAATTATTTAAAAAATATGTGTTTTATTATCAAAAACATCTTATTTCACAACTATTTTAATATAAAGGATTTTCCCTTTTTTATTTTATAGACTCTATTGTATTTTCCTTAAAATCGCACAAAATGTTTTAATGAAAAAATTTCATAAAGACTATTCATACATGTTATAACATATACATGAAATAAGTTATCCTGAAACATACCTATTTTCAATTATGAAATTTCATATATATTTTAATTACTTTCTTTCAAGTTCATTTTTTTTATATGCTTGTTTGTTATGCATTATGACACAATTGCGGTACCCAATTTTTTCATTTGATAATCCTTATCTTTATATTAGATTCATTATATATGATAAATTATTTGGAAAACATCATCATGAAATTTTATGATGTGTTTTCCTAAATATATATCCCATGAATTGTGTAATGTTATTTTGGATGAGATGTTATGTGTGACGGTCATCACGGTTAGCCTTACCATGTGCAACTATGTGAAACGATCATGGCGGTTAGCCTTGAGTCATAATAAATTAGAGTTTTATATTGCTTCCACATTACTATTACTCCATGTTCATATGTTTTGATTACATATGATACATGAATTTTTATATCATCATGTCATACCATCTATAACATGTTCTAATTATTTTTCATTACAGTTATTCTCTTACTAGGATTTGGGCTCACCCATTTGTTCATTTTATCCCCTGGTTATCCTATGTAGATGTATGAGAACAATGGAAGATAGGAGCTAATTATGGAGCTTAAATAAAATAATTATAATGTTTTATTATGTACCTATTCTTTCATGAAACCATACATTACGATCCATGGTTTGAACGTTGATGTATAATTATTCTTATAATCATGTACAGTTATATGTAAAAGGCCAGTGTCACTATAGTTGTTATCATATGAACAAATAATTGTTTTTAGATATTATTAATAGAGAACATTAATAAAATCCCTATGTATGAGACTAATTATAATAAAACATCCCTATATTTGGGTAAGTATAGAGAAAGTGGTTTATCCAAAAACTATTTCCCTTACATGATACAAACAGGTGGAGGTGGATGTAGCATAGATGAACCTATAAGTGAAAATTATGACAAGGAGTTTTGTGTCTGACTTGAGGTATCCTGGTACACAATAATAAGCCTTTCTACACTATTGTTTTCACACTATAGGGGGATATACAATGGTAAATTCATGGGAATAATATAAACAATTATTAAAGGAATACAAAAATACCATAAGAATATAAGTTAATAATTATAGCATGGATAACCTATATTTTATCCAAAGAAATCACATGTTATGATATACTTCCATTTATAAGTTTATCCGCATGTGTTCAAATGTTTTCTTTTTTATGTTCAACACCTAAGTATATATGCCCTCTAATTGTATGTTCTATTTCTTTTTAAATGGAGTAAAACGGAAGAGCATGTTCCAACAACTAATGTGATAATCAATATAATGATTTTCCTAATGATATTCCTGAACTGATGGGAATGAGTACTCAAATAATCATGAATGTACATGCTCAGGAGGCTCATGTTAGGAATAAAAACTTTAATCATGTGCAATTCCCACTTCCTCCATGGAAAGAACAAGTTTCCATAGAATGCATCAAGTGTAAAAGGTCTTCCTTATTTCATGGATCTTCTGATCCCCTCCTCACGGAATAGTTGATTAACTCCTTTGAAAAGATAATCATCATCCTCTAATTCTTAGAAGAAGATAATATTGTACTAGAATTCTATCATTTTGATATGGAATCTAATCATTGGTGGATAGTGATAAATAATTCTTTTTCCTAAGAGAAAATTGATTTCATTGATTGGGAGGAATTCAAGAGGATGATTTTTAATAATTATTTTATTCAAAACAATCGTATCAAGATATAAAAAGTGTTCATTAGTCTCATGAAGATGGAAGATGAGTCCATCAGGGTGTATTGGGAAACAATTAGAAGGCTTGAAAGGTATGACTCTAGTTTTTTAGTAACACTGAAGGAAACATGTCATGAACCAGTCCGGGTCGTTATCCGACCCAATGCCCGACTAGGTCCGCGACATGGCCCGAAGGGCGTTCCGGATCCCCATAGGCTGACAACTAGTGCCGGACATCAAAAGAAACCAGTTGGGAATGGTTTGGCCCATGACAAAGATAAATAAACATAAACTGAACAAGCAGATAAATAAAGGAAAATAAACTGAACAACGTGGCAGCAGAAAAAGGAATAAACAAAGACACATGACATACCTCATGTGACCTCGTGGGTCACCACGGTATGAAAACCACACTTGCTCCCAAAAGAGATCCAAGACTGAAACCGGCAACTGAAAAGTAATGTATGCGTGAGCACTGAGGTGCTCAATAGGGAAGCCAAAAATATAACCACATCCTATGTCTCCGCCTTTATTATGAAATCCAACCAGGCCAGTTTGAAAAATAAGATATAATAAAATAGTATTTCTCCTTTTCATATTCAAGTAATGAGTTTGAATTTTTAGGAAAAGCATTTTAATCCCACTACATTTTCAAAATAGGTTTCAAGCATGCATTAATATCTCAAAATGAAAAGAAACTAGTTTGGATTAAAATATGGTTTTCACAAACAAGACATCAAGTATGAAACAGATGAAAAGAAAGTTACATCATTAGCAGCATGACACAAATAATCACTATGGGTAATCCCTATAGGTAGCTAGAACAAGTGGGAACCTAGAGACCTCATTCCTTGGTGAAACGTGGCATAGAAGACCACGACCCTCAGAAAATGTGGCTTAGAAGGACATGACCCTCAGAAAATGTGGCTTAGAAGACCACGACCCTGAGAAATTCATATGTTTAGTTACTGTTGTTGCATCAATCCTGCTAGAAAAACCGGGACGAACCCCTGTCGTGTCATCTAGCGTACTAGTCCTAGTCACCCACCTAGATACCCGAGTTTCCCATTGTTCTCTATTTCAATATGGTGGTGAGTTTTCTTTATCAAGAAATCAAACAAGTACATTACACTTTCTTTATCTAAACTCATACAAAATCTCACCACCGCTCTCCCTACTTAAGCGCATTCCACCTGTTTACATCACACAATCACACACAATCCTTTATACTAGGCACATATATCACAAACTGCTCATAAACACTTGCATCACATTGTATTTTTCAGATTTTGGGGAATTACTCAAAAGGGGTTTTCTATTTTTGCAAACCAAATCTTAAAGTACCAAACGGGCCTCAATAGAGTTTTTCTATTTCATAAAACATTCTTAAGATGCCAAACAGGATTTATTACATAAAGGGAACACTTTTTACAATCAACCTGCCAAAAAGGCTAAAACACCTTTTGAAATACATCTTACCAATTCAAAACCCCATAAGAAATCAATTTTTTTTCAAGAAAAGTCACTTAAGGCCAACGGCTTTGAAATACATTTCAAATTTCCTAATAGAAGGAATAATAGTTTCTAGCAACCACAATCAGATTCCATAGCATGTGTATATAGCATAGTGTAAAAACATATTTTTAAAACAATCAAGGAATTATGAATTTCAAATTAAAAGCTTAGGCATAGGGGACATACCTCAAACTTGTCGCTATCTATCGATGACCACTCGAACCAACACATGGCGCACACACACACATGAATTTATACATATATATATATATACACCTCTATCTTCATTGCACGTATTCCACATTCCATGAGGGAATATGTACAAAGAGGGCATATATATATATATATATGCCTTACCCTATGCATGTACGTGTAGGAATTCCTGACACCTGCAACTTGAAACCATCATAGCGAGGTCCAACGCACTACACAAATCATTTAATGAAACAATTCAAACATATAATCATACATTTGACCAATTTATAAAACATTTCAGCATACACAATGTGGTACATTTTCCATCAAAAATTCTATTCCAGCACCCATGCACCTCAAGTACCCACTAAAACACATTTCGCACTACACAAACAATTAATTGAACACTTACAATGATTGTCACAACAATATCCACACACATATACCCTTATATGTATGCTCAAACCCACTTTTGAAAACACTCACACCAAAACAATATACAAACATGTTTCACACACTTTACAAGATTTCATAAACCACTTAAAAATTTTATAAAACCACTCCCAGTGGTATTACAAGACATTGAACACCAAAAGCCTACCCCAAAACCTCTTATAAGGCCAAACCCACACCACTCAATTGTCAAAACAGAAAACGCAACCCGTGCAAAACATAATAAACCAACTGCACAATAAACAAACACTTTTAAAACTCAAAAAGACTATTAAGAGAATTTATTAAAAAGTTTCAAATAATTTCGCTTAACTTTGAATACCAAAATTTCACCCATAATCTCTTTTATGATAAAATGCATTTTAAATTTGCATAAAAACACAAACTGCATCCCTTTCACGTCTTAAAAAACTATCAAAACAATTGATTAAACAGTAATAAATAATTCATCATAGGTTTTTCACACATTAACACACTCATATTTCACAAACATACTTCTAACAAAATAAATGCACATAAAAAATCAAATACAACCAATTTCACCCTTTGCACATTCTAACAAATTAAATACACAATTTATAAAATGATGATAAACATCTCAACATGGGTTTGCACCGAAATTTGTACACATATTGCATCAACATACTATTGAAAAAAAATTTAAAGTATAACAAATCTCAAAAAGAATCAAACTCGGATCTCGCAAATAAATAAATAAACAAAATGAATTAATTAAACTCCCAAATTAATGCATCAAGTAATGGTTATACACAGAATCACATACCTAATATGGAGGAATTTCAAATATCACTATGAAACTTCAATCGCCGCATAACTGCACCACATGGTGATCAAAGTAATCACAAAAATCAAACAATCAAAACATATACCTCATATACAAGCCAAACACAAATCCATATCCCCAATGAATAAGAAGCAAAACCACAAATTGAAGGAGGAGGGTTTACCCGGAGGGAAGTAGTGTCAGGGAAGAGAAGTGGGGCGCCGGAAAATGAGCAAGCAAGAGGAGGGGAAGCTGGTGAGAAGGACCAGTTGTCAAAGGGAGGAATGCACGTAGGTTGCCTGGCGAGGAAGAGGGTGGCGCGGTGCGGTGCGGCTTTTCGGAAAAGGAGGAGGAGGTGGCGTGGGTCATCGGTCGCTTGCCGGTGTGGCTGGAAGTGGGAGGCATCGGTAGGGAGAGCGGGTTGAGGAGGGGGGGTTTGTGCCGGCAGTCTCATCTAGGTGAGTGGTGAGTGCTGGAGGCAAGCCGCGAGAGGGAGGCCAGATGAAGGGGGATTTGCCGGAGAAAGAGGGGCGTGTCGGCTAGGGTCTGGTAAGGGGGGTAGGGTCGCGAGCTGGGAGAAGAGAGGAAGGGGGTTAGGGTTCGGGGCTGGTGGGAAGTGCAGCGCGACGAGGGAGGGTGAGGGATAAATGAAAAAAACAAGAAAAGGAAAAAGAAAGATATAAAATAATGAAGGCAGAGGAAAAAAAAATAAAATAAAAAGAAATAAAAATAGATAAATAAAATGAAATAAAAATAAATAAATAAAATGAAATAAAAATAAATAAATAAAATGAATAAAATGAAATAAAATAAATAAATGAAATTTGAAAGAGTAAACAAATTCCTAATTAATAATAAAAAATAATATTATATTATTTATTAATGTTAGACACCACACATGGTCATGTACGCGGTCACTCGTCTAGCCACGCTCTCAAAAAAACTAACAAATTTAACTCAAAAACATTTTCTTACCAAGGGTAGACACTACGCACGGTCACACACACAACCGCCCGCCATATAACAACCCAAGTGTGTGTGTGTACATATATATATAAACCGGTTCAAACTGAAAATTTATAAACGAGTCTCAAAATAATGAAAATAAAGTATTAGTCATTGCTAAGTCAATACACACATTTATCAGCAATGCAAAACTCAAGTTGAGTCCATCACGCATCTCGACATAACAAAATTTAATGCCAAATAAAAATTATAGAATAAGAATAAAATTAAATGTCATTGCCATAGTGCGGAGACCGGGTGTGACAAAACAATTATATCTTCTTTAGTGAATTAACGATGAGTCTACAAAGTGTTATTGATTTGTGACTTTGACATTTTTGAGGATATTTCCCATTGTGACCTCAAGGTTGAAATAGAGATTGGAGACTCTTAGTGGTCTTCTAGGCCTACTGATAGGAAACAGAAAATTGATAACAACATGAATGGTTCAATAAAAAATTTACATGATGGTAGGAATCCAGAATATCCCACTTAAATATAGTGGGAAGAAGCACCATGGGCACTATATAAAGATAAACAACAATTTCATCAATTTCAGAAGAATAGGACATCAGGAAATGACCTACCGAAGAGATATGAAAATACTTCTAATGTGGAAGAAGAAAAGAAGGATCAGATTAACACGCGTCCTATAGTGCAGTGTTACAACTTCCAAGAATATGGGCATAATGCCACGAATTTCCCTATACTGATGGTTGTCAGGGGAAATCAACAATAACCTCCCTGGAATCACATAATGTCATATAATTTCACTGTTGTTTAGGTGGAGTTAGACAATGATGTGGTGATCGGTACTCTATTTATTCATTCAGTAATAAAAAAATCACTATTTCATTTTGGTTCCAACATTCTATCATTTCATTCATGTTTAGTAGAAATATTCAGGCAACACCTCAAAATTTGGGGGATAAGTTATCTGTGAGAGCATAAAATGGGTAAATTCTTGCATCCATGGTTTATAACTTCCCATGGTTAACGTTTGGGGAAAAATACTCCCACTAAATCTCCTCACACTTCCTCTAGTAGAGTTGGTCACTAATTGGGTCATGGATTGGCTATATTTATTCAAATATAATATCAAATTTCGAGAAAGGGGGTTCAATCATCACTTCCAAAAGCATCCTCCAATTCCTTACAAGGTTAATTAAGTAAATTAATCTCCATTAGAATGATTGTATCAAGTTTTGATATTAATTCCTCATTAGAAATCATTTCTAGCTCAAATGATAGAGACAAAGGAGAAAATCAAGCTTAAGGACATACCCATCATGATAGATTGCACTAATGTGTTCCGTGAAGAGTTTTATGGTCTTTTTCTAGACAGTGACGTTGAGTTATCAATTGAACATATTCCTTGATCATTTCCTATATCAAAAACACCTTATAGTATGTCCGCCATAGATTTGTAATAGCAAAGGAAGTAGTTACAAGAGAATCTGGAGAAGGGATTTTTACGCCCGAGTGCTTCACTATGGGATGTGACAATCCTCATTGTCAAGAAGATGTATGGATCAATGTGCCTCTACAATGATTATCATAAGCTCAATAAAATCACAAAAAATAACATGTATCCTTGGGAATAGACACAAGAATTGTTCGATCATATTTTTGGGGCTAGTTATTTCTCTAAGTTAGAGATTATTTTCTGATATCACCAATTAAAGGCGAGGATGGAAGATATTACCAAGACTACATTTCAAACTAGGTATCGACTATATATGATCATAATGATTCCCCTTGGACTATCCAATGATCCATGAATTTTCCTTAGTTTTATGAATAGTGTTTTTTGGATTACCTAGATAAAAATCTATTGTTGTTATCGATGATATTCTGATATACCTCCAGAGTAAGGAGGAACACGAGTAGCATTTGAAATCTATATTAATGTGTTTGAAAAAGTGAGAAGCTATATGAAAAGTAAAATAAATATATGTTCTTGATTGAGTATGTATCATTCGTTTGTAATGTTATCACCATTAAAGGGATATAAATGGACACTTCGAAGCCAAAATAAATGGACAAGTGGCCCAAGACAACAATTGTCATAGAGATCTCTAGCTTTCTGTGTCTAGTCGGGTATTATTGATGATTTTTGAAGAACATTTCATTATTATCAATCCCAATGACCAAGATGACATGGAAGGGAGTAATTGTTTTCATGACTAAGCATTCTGGTGACTACTTTTATGAGTTTAAAAAGAGGATTATCATTTCACCAGTACTCACAATCCCATCAAGTGGAAACACATTTCTGTGTATAGTTATGCTTCAAATAAGGTCTTTTATTATGTACTAATACAAAATTATAATGTGATGGTTTTATCCTCAGGGAAACTAATAATCCATGTGAAAATATATCCCACACAAGATATAGAGTTTGTGGTTGGGATCATTACATTGTAAATCTGGAAGCATTATCTCTATGGGGATAAGTGTGAAATGTTTACTGATCACAAGAGTCTCAATTATATATTCATAGAGAAATAGAATAATATGAACTAAGAATTAATTATAGTTCTCATCAAGGGTTATAACTTCTCAATTCACAACCATCACAATAAGGAAAAAAGGTGGCAGATGATCTAAGTGTATAGGATCACGCCACATTATCAACAATGTGAACTGAAAAGTATCTGATCTTATTATATTTTTAGAGGATAGATATAGGAATAATTAATTGAGTAACATCACAATCCATTCTAAAATGATTTCTCCACCATCCCTCATGGACAAAATAATGTATTCTCAATTAGTAGATGTGGAAACTCTAAAAAGTGTGGAAGTATTCAGAATTGGGAAATCCTCATACATCACGATTGATGAGGAAGGAGTTGTGATATTTGCATCATGATTATGTCTGCCATATGATCCAGATATAAATGAGGAGATTCTAAATGAAACACATACATAAACATTTTCTATACACCCAGGGAGAAAAAATATGTATCAATATCTCTGGGAAAGCTTTTGCAGGGACAATATGATAAGTGAGATTACTGAACATACATCAATGTGCCTGGTATGTAAACAAGTGAGGGATGAAAAACATAAGTATAATGGGTTATGAAAACACTACACAAACAAACATGTAATTGGGAGAAAATCACCATGGACTATGTCACTGGACTTCCAAGGACATCCAGAGTAAAAAATCTTATATGGGTCCTTGTGGATAATCATACGAAGAAAGACCACTATATCGAAATTCAAGAGGACATCACATTTTATCAACTTGTACATATTTACATTGAATAAGTGGTAAGGATATATGTATTTCCACAAACTATTTTATTCAATTGTGATCTGAGATTTGACTAAATGTTTTGGAAAATTCTCCAACATGATCTAAGAACTGAATTGAACATCAGTATGAACTATCATCCCCAAACTGATTTACAATCTAAATGAACTATTCATACACTGGAATATATGTTTAGATCTTGCTCTATGTACATCAAAGGAGTATGTGACCAACAATATCCACTAGTTGAATTATCATACAACAACAGTTTCCACTTGATCAGCCGAATGTCACTATATAAGGGCCTCTATTGGAAAAGGTGAAGATCACTGATGTGTTGGGATGAAGTCGGTGATCGTAAGCTGTAAGGACATCAAATGTTCGATAAAATGGTGGATAAGCTTAAAAATAATCTACATCACATCAAGGAAGCACAAATTTGATAGAATATTTATTTATAAAATCATTGATGAGATCTTTAGTTCAATGTTGGATACATTGTACTTCAATGAATATCTCCATGGAAGAAGGTCATGAGGTTTGTGAATAAAGGAATGATATATTCAAGATATATTGTCCCCTTCATGAATCAGGATGATATTGTGTTTGTGTCTTTTCTACTATAACTTTCACATTCCATATCCAAATAACATGATGACATCCATGTGTCGCTTATAAGGAAGTACATCCCATAACCTTCAGATGTACTATCTTCAGATGTGGTACAGTTGGATGATGATTTTTCATATGAGGTGCAACCAGAGAAGATCTACGATCGTATAAATAATGTTCTATGTAACTAGACTAAAATCCTGGTCAAAGTACTAGGATGGATCCATAAGTATGAAGAGGCTACATGGGATCTAGTGAGCCAATGAAGGAAAAGTACAAACACCAATTTTTTCCTTAGAATGTAAAATGAAATTTAATGGAAACAATTTCATAAGGGGGGGATAATGTAATACCAAATATTTTCAAAGGATTTTTCCTTCTTATAAATATATCATATAATCACATTAAATCACCACACAATGAACTATTAATTACTATGTGACAATTAATCATAATGTTTCCACTTTTATGATTTGAATTTCTAATATATGACCCACACAGTTGTGATTAGTATGTTATTTTTAGTCAAATATGAGCAACATAATTTTTGGTGAATTGTAACATAACAATATGAATAGTAATATGAAACTTATGAATAGTAACATACCCAAATGAATAGTAACATTACCTATGATAGTATATAAATAATATTCAATATGAAGTATGATATACGTATGTTTGGGAATAAGAAAATAAATGTAATAAAATATATTTTTCAAGTAAGTTGTGTTTTAAATAAAAAATTAAATTAATATTATTTAGAAAAATATTTTTGAAAAATGTTCTTCATTTTGTGATTCTACACATTGAAAAATGGTTAAAGTGAAATTTTGGGATTTTTCTAATCAACTTGAATTTTCTGTGAATATTAAAATACATTAATTTTCTATATAAATGAGTGAAAATTTAAATCTAGTATCCCTAAAATAATATGGGATATAAGCACAAAAATCATGAACTAGTATTCACATATTACTATTTTTGGTCATTTGAGAAACCCTATTTTTTGTCTTATGTGGAAATAATAAACTAATGGTTATAATATTATGAAAACCCTCCTCTCCTCCACTATAAATACCACCCTCCTTACCGCTTTTCTTCACTCCACTCATCTCTTGTGTCTTGCCTATTTTTTCCCAAATCATTTATAAATCTACTTCCCCATTTCCAACTGCCCTTGGTCTCATCAAAAGACCAAATCTTATCCCCTTAAGAGGCTCTAAAGGGATTTTGAATCAAATGGTACATTCCCCTTTTCTTTTCGTTCTTTTTTCATATAAAGTTCATTTATTTTTCATTTATATCCATACCTATCCTCATTAAAGTTTTATGAAAAATCATCCAATATATAGTTAATGGAATTTTTTTATGATAATGGAATAATTTATCCTCATCTCTCCATTACCTTTATTTTATTTTAGTATTTAAAAACCATCTGAAATGTGTTAAATTACCACATTCAAGGAAAATTGGTTTTTATTTTTTGATAAAATCTTCAATTATGACAATTAAACCATTTTCATAGTTTAATAAGACTATAATATATTTCTCACATCTATGGTTATGTAATGTTTTTGTACACATGTTTTTTATTTATTAAACAAAACACGTTCACTCTGGCCAAGACCACCAATTAACCCAAAAGGTTTATTCTAATGTTTTGTATAAAGATTCAAATTCCCTTTAAGTACCCAAATTAAATTTAAAACCATGTAATATCATGTATTCCCACTAATGTCACATTACTTCAATTCTGGACAAACACTTTCAACTTATATGTTTATCTATACATGTAAATAAGAAAACTGTTAACAAAATCCAAGAAAAAAATGGACCCGTACAATGAAATTAAACCATATAACCCATAAAAAAGTTATAAATGAACATAGAAATGGTATATTATATTTTTTAAATATCTTAGTGGTTCTAGAGTTAATAATAAATGAACATAATTTGATTATTCAGGTCATAAATTTTAGGCAATGATCACCATTAGATCTACGGTAAGGGATCCTCACGATTTCACTCTTATTCAAGAGTTCCCTATATGTTTTGACCGTTTATGTGTAATAACATGTTATTGGGTATGATTATTCATCTCACCCATAATTGTCTCATTATTTCTAATAGATGAGTAATACCTTTATCTCTCATTAAGCACACTTAAGAATAAAAAATACAATGCATATTTTATGTAAGGGATTCAACCCGAACCTCCTTTATTACATAAGGTATCATTTGAATTCTTTTTACCTAAAAGAGGTTCTCTATTCTTCTTATGTTCATCTTATAAATTCTATTTTAATGTTACAAACTCTTTTTTCAGGTTCCATCCATCATCCTCTTTTATGTTTACACATGTTTTTAAGTGATTCCCTCTCCAATACATCCCGATAATCAACCCTATTTTGAGGGAGCTTCCCAAATTCTTACCCAATTTCAAGTGCATTATATATTCCATTTTTTCCAATGTTTTCTCTATAAATGAGTATTTTTATTATTAAAACCATATTGGCTCATTTATGATTTTATAAAATGTATTGTTCCATTTTCTATTTTAATGGATCTATAGTATTTTGATTAAAATGCACAAAAATGATTTAATGGTAATATATCATAAATACATTTCATACATGTTATCACTCATAATTAACATCACATACCATGATAAATTTCAATTTTCCCTAATTAATTTTCTTATATATTTTATTTCCTTTCTTAAATGTAAAGTTTTTTGATATGCATGTTTGTTATAATTTATGAAATTATTGTGGTAGCCAATTCTTTCCATGGGTAACACCTATGTTTATGTAAGATTTGTTATTTATGATTATTTATGTGTAAAACACAATCATGAAATGTTATGATGAGTTAGACCCGATAGTGCTCCAATGCATTGGGTAAAGTTAAGTATCATGAGATGTTATGGGTGACAGTCTGGGCGGTTAGCTTTTTCTTGTGCTACTATATTAAATGATCTTGTCGGTTAGCCTTAAATTGTTCTAAATTCATATTTTATGTTTCTTCCACATTACAATGAATCTATTTTTATATTTTATTTATCCTTATGTTACTTGTTTTTCTATGTCATCATGTCATTCCTTCTATCCCATGTTCCCATTATTTGTTCATATAGTTATTCCCATAATGGGGTTTTAGCTCATCACTTTGGACTTGTTATCCCCTTGTTATCCAATGTAGATATATGAGCAGAATAGAAGATAGGATCTCATTGTGGAGTATAAATAAAATGTTGTTTTAATATTGTATGATTATGTACCTATATTCCAATACTCTAGTCTTCATGATCCATGGCGTGTACTCTGATATATAATTAGGCATTAAATAATGTAATTATATTTGTAAAAGGCTAGGGTCTCTATATTATGTCCCCATCAAAACATTGACTATGCACCTTTCTACTATACTTCCATGATGTACTATGTTAAACTACCATGTTTTGTCCAATCAAATGACCATAAAAAATGATGTTTCATCTTATGTGGCACTCCCCTTTGTGGGTTCGGATTCCTTTGACAAGGATTCGTATGAAGCACGTCTTTTTAATTTGATCCTGACATAATATCAACTCCATTATATATTAAAGAAAGCATTATAGGGCCTCATCATATGTCTGGAACTGACATTTTACTAATGAACGTCCGAATAATATCTAATCCCTATAAAAATATTACAATTTATGGATAACCTATGATACATATACTTGTTTCTAAACACATGTGTATGATTAATTGACCATTTCATCAGGGTGGTTCACACATACATATGAATGTTCAACGAATTTTTGAACATATCATAAATCTTTATGAGACACATAGAATATGAAAATAGTTCTCCAGAAAAAAGTGGTGATCAAACAAAATTCTTATCCTCTCAGCCAATTTGGGTTCTTATTTTAATTTGGACAAGTTCCCTAATATATTAATTCCTTTGGAAGGTTGGTTCATGAAAAATCGTGTATGTGAGAGCCATTCAGTGTTTTTGGATCCTAGAAAAAAAACCACTTGTAGATCATTCAGAGATTGTATGGTTGATGTACATGATTTTGAAAAACACAACTTCATACAGTCAATCATTGTGCACCAATTACCTCTATGAGACAAAAATGTAATTGAATTATTTTACCCTTTGTATCTCATTGTGGACTTAATATTTCACAAATGGATGTCAAATGTTAATGTTTTTTATTGTTATATTTATATTTTTTTTCCTAATATAGCATATGAGTACTAAAAAAATATAAATATAATAGTGTTTTGAAATTCTATAAATTTATTTATAGTATGAATCAAACTAATAGATCTTGAAATGGGAGGTTTTATTTATTTCTTTTAAGTAATTATTTTTAGAAGGAAATTTTTACTCCATCCTTATTCATCAAAATAGTTGCAAAATATATTTTTGTTTTCCAAATATTTTTCCATGATATTATCATATTATATTCAATTGATATACTTTTCATTGTATATTCATAGTAAATTTCTTCATAATATAACATGATACCTATTGGTGAACATATCTTCTTTTTTTTCAAAATATTTAAATTGAAATATGCTATCATTATTAATCAATAAAAATATTCTAAAAAATTATTTAGAATATTTGGCCTTGATGGTTATAAAATCAAAAAAATTATAATGATTATTTCTTGTAAGATATATTTTTATAATAATATAATATGTATTGACAATAATTTCTTTATTTTGTGATTAGTATAATGATTCACTTGATAAATTGTAAAAAATGTATTCTATTTTCATTATGTATATATTTGAGATTTCAATATAATACTATATAATGTAATTTTTTTTAAAAGGATGGGGCCAAAGCCTCAATTTATTATTGAAAGAAAATACCTCTTTAGAGGTTATAGGGAGACCCAATGCATAGCCCGAAGGCCCAATGCCAAGTGGCCTGAATACAAGGCTTGAAAACCCAATTTTTGGCCCAAAGGACCCTCTGTCAACAGTAATGCTATAGTACCCTGCGCAGCTACAGTACCTACTACAGTACCCACCGCCGCTACAGTATCCTGCAACAGTTCCACCGCCTCTACATTGTTGTCACCATTACAGTTCCACCACTGCTACAGTGCCCTACTACAGTAACCCGGAAATTCATCCCTACCCGGATTTGAAGCCGGGTCTTTTGGATGCCAAGCAGGAGCCTATACCACTTGAGTACAGGCTCGTTGGCACTATATAATTTAATTTAAATAAAAATAAAAGAATAATTAATTATGATAATAATATATTTGAGTCTAACATTATTGTATCCTACATATACCAATTTTGAACAAACTAGTTTTTTATATTCAAATTTTTTTTGGTTGAAAAATATATATATAATAAAAAATAGCTATGTGTTAATTTCAAGGAAAACTTTTCGTGCCATGGGATTCTATAAAATAGAATGTAGTGGGTTTATAAACCATTGAATGTGATTATAATAATTATTCTTCTTATTTCTCTTATTCTTCAAAGAATAAAAAAACACATTCTTATTATTTGTTTAATTTTTGGAATATCCTTATTTATTTTGATTATACTTTTAATATATATGTAAATAATTTACCTAACTCCAGAAAAAAACATGTATATTTTATATATCAAATCATCAGAGATAATGTTCAAAAGGGAAATATTAGTCTTTAATATGTTTCATAAGAAACACTAAAAACATATATATTTACTAAATCATTAGATTTACATATTTTTAATGAAATACAATTTGAACATGGAAGGATGGAAATTTAATTATAAGAAATATATTAATGGGTATTTTAACTCAAATTATCAACCAAAACAATAAATTTGATACATTTTATACCAAGAATATTTCTACTTTTTTATTCTGTAAGATCGCATTAACATTCATAAATAAACTGTTACTCCTTAGTTTATCAAAAATAATAAAATAATTTAATGGAAATACTAACAAATTTTCATTGATCCTTAATGAAAAAATTGTTTTAGAATTTATGAATTTCAGAAAAAAAATATTTATGTCTTCAATGTATCTATTTGAAGGTTAAGTTTCCTTAAATGTAATAATTCTAATGTTGATTTCCATTTTAACATTCAACAAGGTAGATAATTTTTCAACTAAATATACTTTAAAATTTAAGGATGGCGAAATTATTTATCAATTAAAAAGGGGGAGAAACTTTTAATTTTATGTTTTTTTAATAGTCTAAATGATGGGTAATTGTAGAGACCCGAAGCTTGACGTACATTGACATTACATTACATTTGCGGAATACATAGTACATAACAAAAACACACACACAATGATCATAATAGTTTAGTGTCTTTGGAAACTCGGAATATAATCTTTTAATCCTGGTGAAAGATCATCAACATATCCCATAAAGATCTTCTTTTTTTATACCTAAACCTTTCTTTATATCCTGGGGAAATGTAAACATAAAAGGGTAAGCTCAAATTCTCAGTAAGGGTAAACAAAAGAAATATCAATCACATCATATACATAAGAACATAACTTTTGGAAATCTTATCCTGTAAAAGAGATCATAATTTCATAACCTGGGATAACTCATGGCAGTGAAATGTAATCACAATAATCATAAATTAAAACATTAAACTTTGTGGGATACACACATAATCATAGAGAATCATTTCTTGTTAGTCAAGACTCATTGCAAAGACTATCTTAGTGGACAAAGTCCCTTTCTGAACCGAGTCACCCTTGTTTCAGTCCTATTTCACTAAACTGGTATAACCTACCATTCCAGCCATGTCTATCTCATGAGATATAAAATATTTACCCAATGCATTGGAGGGAGATATAGGTCCCACCCATCTCATAATGATACCATTCTTATGTGTGCCACAAAATCATAAATCATACATCATTGCATAACCCATGTAATAAAAATGGGAATCTTAAACATCATGCTATCATAACATAATTCATATAAGATAAAAGGAGATAATAAAAATAATTCCATCATAACATAATAAAATCAATGTAAAAATAGGGGTAGAAACAGAACCCTTTATTATATTTGATGGAAAATAATTTTGATAAAACACATGAACTCCATTCTTGCGGAAAATATCCTTTCTACCTCAAAAACATTTTTCCTTTTGTAACATGTCATAAAATTTTAAACTAAAATAAGTTGATTAAAAATAAACTTGAAAACTTTTAAGTGACACTTCTTGGAAATAATGTTTTAAAAATACATTCATGCCGTATAAGTTAAAAGAAAAAATTATTCTCATACTTTTTTCGGAAAAGTCAAAATGTACCTCGTATGAAAAAAGACAAAATATTCCATTCATATATTTTACTAAAAACTCACCAAAGGGTAAAATTGGATTTAAAAAATTTTAGGTGGATGGAAATAATATTAAATATTAAGGAAACATGGATGTGGATGATAAAATACACCCCAGTAAATGCCATAGTATAAACAATCTCAGAAAAAAATGAGATTGTGATATTTCCCTTACCTTAGGTCTGATTTGCTTCGTAAGTGTCCGAACCTCTTGTATAATGATTTAAATAATGACATTTACTTATTTTATAATCATATTCATTGTTATGATATCATATATGGTTCACTTATGACTTTATATTACCCGTTCTTTTGTAAATTCCATGTTAAAGAGCGTTTTGGGTAAAATTGTTTCATTTGTCGTCCGTGTTTTGACTTGTAATTATTCATATGATTAGTTAGATCATGATTACTTAGTTCCAGAATATAAAAAATGATATATATATATATATATTCAGAATATAAATATATATAATAAATCAGTAAATGGAACGAAATACACCGTTCATGGAGACGGTAGGCCGTACGTACGCATGAACGCTGTTTTTGTTTCCTTATTGAGTTGAACGAAATTAAGTAGATGAAATTCATATATATACACATAAATACAGTATCATTATTATGTCGTATATTTCCTTATTTCTTATTATATATACTTTATAATCATTCATGAATGGTTTAAAGTGGGGAATGAATCTCCTCGCGTCGTGGAGACGGTGGTCCGTACGTACGCACGAGCGATGATATCGTTCTCATGATCGTGGGACTATATTAGAGTGTATTTATACTATTTCAGAAGAAATATCACCTTAAAATAATAATATATAGTTATTATTTACACCATTATACCCATCCAAGTAAGGTGGTGGTGGAAAATAGATTTCACCACGGTGTGGAGACGGTATTCCGTACGTACGCATGCGCGGTGATTTCATTTTCCGTAGGATGGATAGATGGTGAAATAGGATTGTTTCATACTTATAATAAAATATCAGTATATGAGTGATACTGATGTTATTACTTCATAATGAAACAACCTAATAAGAATAAGTGGAAGAAGAAATAAAGGTGAAAGAATCGGTAATGGAAATTACCTCTTCTTTGAAACGCCTCTTTGAGACCTCCTCTTAGGGAACAAAGATTGGTATTTGAGGAAGACCATAACCTCTAGGATGTTTCTAGGGAAGTGTAGAAGAGAATTTGGTAGGGTTTGGCCGAGCATGAAGGCTCAAAGTTGTGTGAGGAAGAGAGGGAGGAGGTGCCCTTTTATAAGGGAGGAGAGGGGCACCTTTGGAATAACTAAAAATATTATTTTATTATAAAGTCAAGTTCCGTTTTAAATAGCTCCAAATTGATTTATTTCTAGGATAAGGTGGGGATGGGTCTAAATACTATCATACAATATAATTTAGACAAGTTTAGGATCCTATTTTAACCTTATCATTTAGATTTAACATTAAGTTAAATAATTTTACTTTTACCATGTCTTCTTGTGTTCTTACACTATAAGGTTAATAAACATACTATAAGAAGAAAAAATAACCCCAAATTGTTAATTATTAATATATATAACCTTATCTAAGTCATTTTGCTGAACCATAGATTTTTAGGAATAAAATAACAATTAATAGTATAATATTTGTTTTAAAAACTATTTTATGTCAATTTTGATACTATTTAGTAATTGATTTTTGTGAAAATCATAACAGAATTATAAGTTAGAAAAAAGTTAATTAAATCAATTATAACATGTCATATTAACCTAGAAAATTAGTGTAATTCCTAAAAAGTTTGAAATTATATTTATTTGGGTGTTTATAACATCAATTATATCAATATTTCATTAATAAGATAATTACTACATCATCGTTGTGTCATAAATAAATTAAATTATTTAATGTATAAAAATTACAAATAAAATACCATTATATAGGAAATATTTTTAGCTTTCTAATGAATATTTATAGTCGAATTTATCTTATATATAACCCTATATTAAAAATGTTTTATTAAATAAATATTGATTTTAACTCTTTTAACTCTTCTTTGAATTAAATAATAATAATTGTCCTAATCTAATTCATGTGGGTCTAAATGGTCATATTTTATTCCTAAGTTTGTTTTTGGTCGAATTACACTTATCCAATAGAATTAGGACATGTGTTAGGGTAATAATAATATCAATTCTACCCTTAATTACTCTATTTACTTTTAACCGTGGTAAATAAAAGTAAAAATTACTATTCACCAAAAATTATTTTCATCTCATTGAACCACATTTTACATACTGACATCAACTGTGCCTCTCGGATTTTTGGAATTCCACTCACATAAGCGGTAAAATTAAGTTTTATGAAAAATTCAGTTTTTTTAACTACCATTTAGTGGTTTCACTATTCATCAAAAATTGAATGTTTTCAGAAAAATTAAAAAATTAGGCCTAAGATATATTTGATATTATGAACTCAAAAATGATTTCTATTTTACCAAATTCAAAACATATCAATTGCATTAATTAATTTAAAAATTAATTCCCATCGTCAAAACAAAAGGCGTGTTTTTAAGAGATAATAAATATCAAAAGATTGACACTTGTTTATAACTAGTTTAAATGTGAAATTACATCCAATGACCAACATTGTATTAAATTGTAAAAATATATTCTAAATATACTTTAAAACCACTCAAATTAATAATTTATCACTACTAATTATTTCGATTGAAAAAATTGTTTTTAATTAAAATTTAGTAATTTTCAATATTCATCAAAATATGAAAGTTATCCGAAAATCACCAAAACTTCACCCTAAGCTAATTTCAATATTCTGAATCCAAAAATGAAGTCCATTTTGAAAAATAAAATTTACACAATTTCAAAAAGTGGTTATTACTATTCATAACGGCTAGTTTTAATAATATTTTAATAGCATACTGTTGTTTAGCGAAACATGGTGTTGCGTACAACACACGCTATCGTGGAAGGTCGTGATTGCGTGTAATTCAAGCCAGGTCATAGATGTGTGTTGTGAAATCTCCTTTTGGTGTAGCGTATAACACAAGACATTAATGAAATTAAAAATAATATTTTTCATAAAATCTCGGGGTGTTCATTCTACCCCCCTTAAAATGAATTTCACCCTTGAAATTCGTCGGGGTTATAAATGGTTTACTATTCGAAAGTTTCTTTAATAGAAACCCACATCGTTAAAAGGAATACCAAAACCAATCTTTAAAAACTAATGTATGAAACGTAAAGGTTACCCAAATAAACTAATCATTGGGTTTCCACATAGGTGAAAATATGGATATGGAAGAAAAATCTAACCATCATGTTCTGATAGAGAGTGGTAGAGAACATGGCTATGGAAAAGCCAACAATCACAAATCCATAAATTTGTGATGATCTAAGGTACCATCTGATTAATCAAATATAAGAGCACTAGGAAAACATTTTTGGTTTTCAAGATAGTTTCCCTAAGGTTGAAGAATTTGAATTAGAATAAATTCTTACTTTATTTTGGTACAATCTCACTGTTGTTTGTGCCTTGAACAATTTCCACTTCATCTCTTAAATAAATGAAGTTGAATTTGTTATTCGTGAAGTGTTAGCAGATCATTTGATAGAATGACGGGTCATTCCATCTGTCTCAAACAAAAGGTTAGCAAAAGTTATTAAATATACATAAGTCATTCTATAGTGAGATTAATCATATATGGTTCCTAAAATGGAATTATACTTCATATATCATATGGATTAATATAATAAAACTAGTTTCTACTAAACATGGACTTCCTATATGCCAGTGGTAGGCGATAAAGGCCAGTCGCACTTCGGTTGTGGGTTCGATTCCTACAGCATTGTCCGACGCGATGGGCTATCGCCCATCCTGCAGGTTGTCCTTTCTCTAAAACTATATTACTATAATATCCCATCAATAATATCGAAAAAACTTCTATCCCTAAACAATACTAACTTATGTTCAACATAATCCATTCCAATCTTTAGGCTTATAATACTTCAGTCCACTATTTTAATATAGTGAAAATGATTACCAGAGATTTAATACCAACATTTATCCCCATATATCATAAGATATGTCTTGTTGGTCACATTCTAAACATTCAAAGGCCTTAATCGTGTATTCTCTTGAATACCCATTGAACCTTAGTGAAAACATGAATGCAGTTAAAAGTTAACACTTTCCACATACCAAAATCCTCAAAATTCTATATACTCAAACCATGATATCACTTAGTCCTTATATCAACCATGAGCTCATGAATACTGTTAAACATTTCATTTTCTACTTATCCCTTAATTATGCGCATATCATCTACTTTCCAAAATATTTGAATCACTTTTCATGGTTACCGGTACCTTAAAATTATTGAAAACCACAATAGACCAATACATAAATATTTCAGTACACCATAAAAGTACCTCAACAACATTATTCTTGAATACCAATACATAAACACTTCAGTCCATCCACTTCAATGATTGTCCTGGAATAAGTCCTTCCTTGATTTAGAAGTAACTTTTTAGGTCAGGGCATTAAGTTTGGTAATGACCATGTTCTCCACAAATAAGACATTGAACTCCATAACAGTCTGTCACTCTATGACCCTTTTCTCCACACAGATAACATATGTCCCTCCATTTGAGGTATTCCTCAAGGTTCTTCTTCCCTTCTTTAGAAATCTCAATCTTTCTTTCTTTATGCTCCTCAACATGCGAACATGCATAAAAGTCTATCTTCCTCTTATTTGATGAATTAGGCATACCCCTAAATTTCACCTTGTTAATAATATATCTCTATGACTGATTTGGCATAATCACAATATCTTTCTCTCTAGGCATTACACAATTTTGTTGCTCATAGTCACCAATTTGTCCATTGGATTCAATGTTAACCGAATTCCTTCTAGTTCCCTCCATTAACTAAAATACAAAAAGAATTCTGTGAGAGGCGAAATCATGCTAGGGAAGAAAACATAATAAAGGGGGAGTACCTTCAATATCTAACATCTTAGGATTATTCTATGATCGTTAGCGTAATTCTAGTACTATAACTTATATGTATACTTAACCTTAGGGACATCCCTAGACATACCTCAGAAATATCTCTAGAGATCTCACTAATGTTTTCGCATCCCAGTTTCCAAAGGTTGACTAAATATTTCCTCTGATACCAACTGTAAAGACCCGAAGCTTGATGTACATTGACATTACATTACATTTGCGGAATACTTAGTACATAACAAAAACACACACACAAGGATCGTAATAGTTTAGTGTCTTTGGAAACTTGGAATTCAATCTTCTAATCCTAGTGAAAGATCTTCAACATCTCCCATAAAGATCTTCTTTTTTATACCTAATCCTTTCTTTATATCCTGGGGAATAGTAAACATAAAAGGGTGAGCTCAAATGATCAGTAAGGGTAAACAAAAGAAATATCAATCACATCATATACCGAAGCACATAACTTTTGGAAATCTTAACCTGTAAAAGAGATCATAATTTCATAACCTGTGATAACTCATGGTAGTGAAATCTAATCACAATAATCATAACTTAAAACATTAAACTTTGTGGCATTCACACATAATCATAGGGAATCATTTCTTGTTAGTCAAGACTCATTTCCAAGACAATCTTAGTGGACAAAGTCCCTTTCTGAACCGAGTCACCCTCGTTTCAGTCATGTTTCACTGAACCGGTATAACCTACCGTTCCAGCCATGTCTATCTCATGAGATATAAAATATTTACCCAATGCATTGTAGGGAGATATAGGTCCCACCCATCTCATAATGATACCATTCTTATGTGTGCCACAAAATCATAAATCATACATCATTGCATAACCCATGTAAAAAAATGGGAATCTTAAACATCATGCTATCATAACATAATTCATATAAGATAAAAGGTCATAATAAAAATAATTCCATCCTAACATAATCAAATCAATGTAAAAATAGGGATAGAAACAGAACCCTTTGTTATCTTAGATGGAAAATAATTTTGATAAAACACTTGAACTCCATTCTTGAGGAAAATATCCTTTCTACCTCAAAAACATTTTTCCTTTCTTAACATGTCATACAATTTTAAACTAAAATAAGTTGATTAAAAATAAACTCGAAAACTTTTAAGTAAAGCTTCTTGGAAATAATGTTTTAAAAATCCATTCATGCCGTATAAGTTAAAAGAAAAAATTCTTCTCGTACTTTTTTCGGAAAAGTCAAAATGTACCTCGTATGAAAAAAGACAAAAGATTCCTTTCATATCTTTTACGAAAAACTCACCAAAGGGTAAAATTGGATTTAAACAATTTTAGGTGGATGGAAATAATATTTCATATTAAGGAAACATGGATGTGGATGATAAAATACACCCCCGTAAATGCCATAGTATAAACAATCTCGGATAAAAATGAGATTGTGATATTTCCCTTACCTTAAGTCCGATTTGCTTCGTAAGTGTCCGAACCTCCTGTATAATTATTTAAATAATGTCATTGACTTATTACAGAATCATATTCATTGTTATGATATCATATATGGTTCACTTATGACTTTATATTACCCGTTCTTTTGTAAATTCCATGTTAAAGAGCGTTTTGGGTAAAATTGTTTCATTTGTCGTTCGTGTTTTGACTTGTAATTATTCATATGATTACGTAGATCTTGATTACATAATTCCAGAATATAAAACATTATTTATATATATATATATATTCAGAATATAAATATATATAATAAATCTGTAAATGGAACGAAATACACCGTTCATGGAGACGTTAGGCCGTACGTACGCATGAACGTTGTTTTTGTTTCCTTATTGAGTTGAACAAAATTAAGTAGATGACATTCATATATATACACATAAATCCAGTATCATTATAATGTCATATATTTCATTATTACTTATTATATATAATTTATAATCATTCATGAATGGTTTAAAGTGGAGAATGAATCTCATCGCGTCGTGGAGACGGTAGTCCGTATGTACGCACGAGCGATGATATCGTTTTCATGATCATGGGACTGTATTGGAGTGTATGTATACTATTTCAGAATCAATATCACTTTAAAATAATAATATATAGTTATTATTTACACCATTATACCCATCCATGTATGGTGGTGGTGGAAAATAGATTTCACCACGGCGTGGAGACGATATTCCGTACGTATGCACGCGCGGTGATTTCATTTTCCATAGGATGGATAGATGGTAAAATAGGAATTTTTTCATAAATATAATAACATATCATTATATTAGTGATACTTATGTTATTACTTCATAATGAAAAAACCTACGAAAAAGAAGTGGAAGAAGAAATAATGGTGAAAGAATCGGTAACGGAAATTACCTCTTCTTTGAAGCGCCTCTTTGAGACCTCCTCTTAGGGCACTATGATTGGTCTTTGAGGAAGACCAGAACCTGTAGGATGTTTCTAGGGAAGTGGAGAAGAGAATTTGGCAGGGGTTTTCCGAGCTTGAAGGCTCAAAGTTGTGTGAGGAAGAGAGGGAGGAGGTTCCCTTTTATAAGGGAGGAGAGGGGCACCTTTGAAATAACTAAAAAAATTATTTTATTATAAAGTCAAGATCGGTTTTAAATAGCTCAAAATTGATTTATTTCGATTATAAGGTTGGTATGGGTCGAAATCCTCTCATCCAATAGAATTTAGACAAGTTTAGGTTCCTATTTTAACCATATCATTTAGATTTAACATTAAGTTAAATAATTTTACTTTTACTGTGTCTTCTTGTGTTCTTACACTATAAGGATAATAAACTTACTATAAGAAGCCAAAAGAACCCCAAATTGTTTATTATTAATATATATAACCTTATCTAAGTCATTCTGCCGATACATAGATTTTTAGGAATAAAATAACAATTAATAGTATAATATTTTTTTTAAAAACTATTTTATGTCAATTTTGACACTATTTAGTAATTGATTTTTGAGAAAATCATAACAGAATGATATGTTCGAAAAAAAGTTAATTAAATCAATACTAACATGTCATATTAACCTAGAAAATTAGTTTAATTCATAAAAAGTCTCAAATTATATTTATTTGGGTATTTATAACATCAATTATGTCAATATTTCATTAATAAGATAATTACTGCATCATTGTTGTGTCATAAATAAATTAAATTATATAATGTATAAAAATTACAAATAAAATACCATTATGTAGGAAATCTTTTTAGGTTTCTAATGAATATATATAGTCGATTTTATATTATGTATAACCCTATATTAAAAATGTTTTATTAAATAAACATTGATTTTAACTCTTTTAACTCTTCTTTGAATTAAATAATAATAAATGTCCTAATCAAATTCAAGTGGGCCTAAATGGTCATATTTTATTCCTAAGTTTGTTTTTTGTCGAATTAAACTTATCCAATAGAATTAGGACATGTTTTAGGGTAATAATAATATTATTTTTACCCTTAATTACCCTATTTACTTTTAACCGTGGTAAATAAAATTAAAAGTTACTATTCACCTAAAATTATTTTCATCTCATTGAACCGAATTTTACTTACTGACATCAACCATGTCTCTCGGGTTTTTGAAATTCTACTCACATAAGCAGTAAAATTAAGTTTTATGAAAAATTCACTTTTTTTAACTACCACTTAGTGGTTTCACTATTCATCAAAAATTGAAAGTTTTCAGAAAAATACCAAAAATTAGGCCTAAGCTATATTTGATATTATGAACTCAAAAATTATTTCTATTTTAACAAATTCAAAACATATCAATTGCATTAATTAATTTAAAAATTAATTCCCGTCGTCAAAATAAAAGGCGTGTTTTTAAGAGATAATAACTATCAAAAGATTGACACTTGTTTATAACTGGTTTAAATGTGAAATTACATCCAATGACCAACATTGTATTAAATTGTAAAAATATATTCTTAATATACTTTAAAACCACTCAAATTAATAATTTATCACTCTTAATTATTTCGATTGAAAAAGTTGTTTTTAATTAAAATTTAGTAATTTTCACTATTCATCAAAATATGAAAGTTATCCTAAAATCACCAAAATTTCACCCTAAGCTAATTTCGATAATCCGAATCCAAAAATTAAGTCCATTTTGAAAAATAAAATTTACAAAATTTCAAAAAGTGGTTTTTACTATTCATAACGGCTAGTTTTAATAATATTTTAATAGCATATCGTTGTTTACCGAAACATGGTGTTGCGTACAACACATGCTATTGTGGAAGGTCGCGATTGCGTGTAATTCAAGCCAGGTCAGAGATGTGTGTTGTGAAATCTCCTTTTAGTGTAGCGTATAACACAAGACATTAATGAAATTAAAAAGAATATTTTTCATAAAATCTCGGGGTGTTACAGTAATATTGACAGGGTCCAGGATCCATAATGTTTATTTATGGTTTGATAATTAAAATATAATGTATTGATGATGGAGAACAATTATCTGAGATATGTTTTTATTTTATACACTATTACTCAATTATTGTTATTCTTGGGACTAGTAGGTAAAGTGTGGATGTGTTGTTTTATAAATTGACGGTGAGTGAAGTTTTGATAAATTTCTAGTGACCTAATGATAAAAAACAAACTAAACACATGAAAAAAAATTGTGTGACGAGATGAATAGAATCTAAATGTCCATATGAAACAAAAATTAAGTGATTTCATGAACAAAAATGAAGTGACTATATGAATAATAATGAAGTAAATTCAATTTTAAATTTTGAAATTTATTGAACATAAATTATGAAAAATAGTTAGTTTATAACATTGTCACATTTTAGTTCAAAATATTATCCATTTTATTTATAGTTATGTTTCATATGATTTCATATTTGTTTCAAATGATTTTTTATATGACTATTTTAAATATATATATATATATCAATTATTTCAATAAAATGGAATTTTATATAGTATATTTTTATGAAATATTAAATACCAATCACATGTGATGCAATCTTAAGTAATTTTTCCTGGGAAAAATTATTTTTCAATATAATTTGTTAGTAATTTTGATATTTTATCTCACATAATTTGTGCCTATTTGAAAAGGTACATAAACATTGATTTTTTTATTTCATTAATTGTTATACCATGTTATCCTTATATATCATGATTTTAGGAGTATATATTATCGAAGTGACACGTGTGTTCATGTTATATTGTTTCATTCAGTAATGAAATAACATGATATATTGGGGTAGATGAACTATAATGGGCTTCATATTTTGAATCAGTTTTACATGGATGTAATCTATATTGGCAGTTAAATTTTACAAAATTGTATAATGGGTCTAAAAAGATCATTTAAAATATTAGTAATACAAAATTTATTTATTACCTACTACTATGAACTATACTTCAATCATTTGAGGCTTTATTTTAAGAGAGTTACTTGTTTCCTCAACAATAATACCTTGAAATAATCATATGGTTATTTTGATATAATTATTTATTTTATTTTTTATTTGTGTAATTTTACTGGGTTATACTTCCCATTATAAAGTAGGATAGTGGGTTATGATAGAGATTAAAAGTTTAGTATTTGGATTTTTCCTCTAGGTGAAAAAATGTAATGTAATATAGGTTCTTATGTAACTAAAAAATGGATTGTATTTTTCTTATACCATGGATATGTCAAATGAATGGTTTGGTTTCTATGACCACCATAAGAGGTATATTCTGTATTATTCCTCTAAATTATCAAAATGAAGGGTGAACAAGATAACCCACTAGGTGTGAAAAATAACGATATATTGGGGTTTTCTATCTCTAGGATAAAAAAGGATTTTGTAGAAGGTGGGTGATCTCTAATAAAAAATTGGGTTTTCCTTATAGATGTTGACAACTCATTCAGTCCATGAGAGGGGATAAGGGTAATGTTTGATCATTTTCATTTGAAATACTATTAAAATCATTATGATTATTTTTCATTAAATTGTTCTGCATTTATTTACCTTTGATAAGTTGTCAATATTATTTGAAAAGGACTATTCAACCCCCAGTAACCATATATCCATTCTCATTATGACCCAACATTGGTGTCTTTAGGTGGGATATGATTTGGATTCATATGTTTCTTTATGTGTTTTGTGAATTGTTTTCCATGATGATATGAGGCACATTTATTACAAAAGGGATGCTTGAATTATGATGTATGATGTTTGTGAATCTGATCAGAATTGAATAGGGAATGTATTGAGAGGAAAACATTACTAATATTTTTCTTTTTATATTACAAAATTGGATTTTTTATTTGTTGGTATTTCCATTGGGAGGAAGTTATTGGATAGGTTACACATTTAGGTGCATGATGGTTCTTCTATTTACTCAAGGGTATATTAGTATTCTCTCTTCACGTGTTTAGGATATAGTTTTTCTATAATATTATAGAGTATACATGTTATTATCAACCTATATATATAAAAATTAAAATTTATTGGATTCCATAAAGACCACGAGGATCGATATGGACATTACTAGCCTACACATCAAAGCTATTATTGAGTTTCGTCCCTATTATTTCAATTATTTATTTTATTATCATCATATTTATTTTATTTTTTATAATTTTACATGAATTATTAGAAGGATTTTAATATTTTTATTTTCTTGGTAGATGTTTTTTACAGATATTTTATCTTATATTCATATTATTATTTAATAATTGATCGTAATTTATTTTATATATAAATGTTTTTAACAATTAGTAAAATTCACCAACATGGGGAACTGTAAGGGTATGACTCCTGTCTCATTCCCTATATTCCTTCATTTCCAAACAAGGAGATGTACCTTTAGTGTGAGGGGTTCATTATAATTTATGATGCTTGAAAATGGTGTAGTATAATTCCAACATACGGTGGATACTACTATGTTACATGAGATAACATATGAGTTACATGAGATAAACTATGAACACGACTTAAAGAATGTCGATCTTACAATAGATAACTTATAGGGGAATATTAGATAAATCTTCACCTGAATGATTACAAATTAAAAATTCATATAATAAATTTTTAGTTTAATGAGGTAATATTATAGTCACATGAGTTCATATAAACATGGTTAGGATAGTGTTTCTCATGTTTGGGAATATAATGGCAACAATATTAAGCATATTTATAAATAAAGTATCCATTATTTCTCAAAATAACATTATATTTTTAATATTGAATGAAAAGAAAATACATCCCATTCAAAATTAAAATAAAATATTTATTAACAAAGGTAAGGGTATTTTTTAATCATCCATCAATTAATATATTAAATATCAGTGAGTATAAATAATTATTCAATCAATATCAATAATTTTTTCTATAAAAATCATAATTTTTATGGAAGTTATATGTTATCAATTATGAAATATAATATTTTTTATTTCACTATATATAAATCTCTCCATTATTTGACTAAAAATAGTAGATTTCAAGTAAAATTTAAATCATCAAAATACCATAATAAGAATACATCCATTTTAAATTTATATTAAATAAATAAAAATATTTCATTTTTTCTATAATCATTGAGTGAAATAAATACAATGGAATAATAATCTCATTAGATCTATATCCTTTATAGGAGTGATTACTCATGAAATGATTCCTCATATATATATAGTTATTAAAACACATACTATATATTGTGAAATATTGATAATAATAGTTTTATCACATTTAATTATATCATAAAAAAAATGAATCAAATATCATTAATTGTGGTTTTCATCTATAATATAGGAAAATTATAACTCCCAATGGAATTATACTCAACTACATTTATTTAAAATAAAGTATAATTTTTTTTCTTACTCCATTATAAATGTTAAGAAATTTTTAAAAATTTGAAATTTCTCTAGGGTACTGATCGTATCAATCCTATATCATACAATTTTTAATTTTATATATGAAATAAAATCATCCCATCCTTAATTCTAAAAATTAAAACTACGATACAAATTTATCTTATAACGAAATAGAAATTATTTTTACAACAATTAAATGATATTATTTTGATTTTATTGGAATATGACATAGACTCACAAAATCATTTGATCTTTCCAAGTATTAAAGTGATATAATATATATTATGATAATAACTCTATTTAACAATTATGATGAATGGTTTTATACTTCAAATAAATCTTTTTTAATAATATTAATAATATGAGTATAATATTATTTAACACTATAAATTTATATTCACGATTAATGATTAATTATGTATTTTAGTTTTATTGAAAAAAAACCAAAATATTTATAAGAAATATAAAAAAAATGAATGAAATTTAACTCACCACATTTAATCAGTTATAATTTTCTCTAAATTTTATGAAAAATATTTTCAATGATTTTGTATTATAAATATGAAAATAATATCATGCATCTAAATTTCAATAGGTTAATTTTATGATTATTAATTAAATTTAACAAAGATTGAGTATCCATAAAAATAATATTATTAAACTATAAAATAAAAAATTAATATAAATAATTCCATGAAATATGTTTCCATTTAATCCCCTACATAAATATGGGATTTTAAAAAACCTCATTAATAATACACTATTTAAAGAATTTATTAATATCATTTTGAAAAATGATGATGTTTACAAAAATTATTGTGAAGGTAAAATTTTAATATATTCTAATCTATAAACACAAGAATATGTTAGTTCATAATATATCCATTTTTAATTTTTTATAACACTTAGAAATGAATCTATTATTACATGAAAACCTTACATTATTATTACAAGAATGTCTAAAATCATAAATAGTACAAGTTTATCCTATAAATGGATAATTAACTGGGGATGTATGAATTATGGTATTTAAAATTTAAACAAATCCCTTTAGTGATTTTTACCGTAGTTAGTAGGATTTTATCTATCATGCATAATAATTATGAAATATATACATTATAAAAAAAGATAATTTTCTATTAGTTCAACATCATTGGGATATATTTTTTTAGTGTATAATTTTCATTTTTGATGTAAAAACATATTTAAATTTTACTAATTGTATTATTTTTATATTACATTTACCATTCATATTTTTTAAAACTAACCAAGTTGAAATTAACCTTTTGTATTATTGAATAAATAATAAATTCCCCTAAAATAAGAAACTATGAAATGAAAAATCAATTAAAAGAAGTAATTAACATTAATTATCATATAAATTTGATACATCATTATCAACATGATAGTCATATTCCATAACCTTTGTATAAATCATTCATTATTAACCATAAAACTCCATCTCATTCAAAAGTTTTTCCCATGAAATTATCTATTATTATCTATATTTCACTCAATATCTAGGTTCATCCACATTTATAAAATTAAAGAAAAATGGAAAACCCTTAACCATAATCAACTACTCACTAAAATGAATAATCATGGCCAAACACATCCATTTAGGTATTTAAAATCAGGAAGAATATATTTTAATTATCATCAAAATTCATTTACATTTTGAATATATGATAAAATATAGATGTGAGGTAGACTCTAACCAAATTGTGATAAAACCTATGACACCCAGACTTTTTTTATATTCATATCACTATCATTATAATATATGATGGAAAAATCCATTATCCAAAAAATATATGGCCTTATCATTCCATTGAAAATTCTTATATTTAGAAAAAAATGTGGTCTTGAGGAACAGAAGATGTTTTTTAATCATTGTATCATCAATCGATAAAATTTCTACCCGGAAAACCACAACCTCAAGATCACTACAAAATAATTGGATTTTTTCAATAGGGGTGTATCAATTTTTATATGTGATTTTCTATTTTTAAAAGTGTTTAACCAAAAACAAATCATATTAGTAATATGTTGGTAAAATCATTTCAACTAAATGTTCTGACACAAAATAAATTAATCATTTTTCAATTATAATGATATATATAGAAAATATATTTGTCGGTTAAAAGGATTTTTATATGATTAATTCCACAAACTTATCTATTGCTGTAACTATTGAAAATTTTATTCATTTTATAATTAATATTATTAATAATATTTTCTTTAATCTCAACAATTAAAATATTTTTTAAATTTTTTTAGATAACAAATATTCATCAATATACTAATATTTAATTATAACATTTAGTATTTTCTTTATTAATTATACTATATATGATATAATAATAATATAATAATAATAATATGTTATATAAAACTCCACAAAATTAATGTTTCAATTGAAAAAACATCTTCATACATTATTTGAAAACATGTTAATCTCATACATTAGGTGTCACTATCCTGTATAAAAATAGTGATGGGAATGATATATATAAGACAATTCTATTTCTTTCATGTCCGTTTTCTTGAAAATATACTTCTGTGTGTACATATATATCTTTTAAATTGTTGTCACTATCATGAATCACCATGTATGACCCTTTCATTGTGATTTTCCTTGGTCCCCATTGTTATAATTGTACTTGTGGGAAGAAGTAACCATCTATGAGACGATTTACACTATCATGTATCACATCCAATGTAATCATGAACCCTTTAATTCCAATATGGATTGAATTATCTTCTCTCCAATATCAGAAGGGAATCAAAAATAAGAGTATAAATCCTAAAAGAATAAAACAATATTCTTTTAAAATGAATAAATTTAAATATTTTTTTAGTTTTTATATAAAATTACTATATGGTTAATTTTTAATCACTAATTCTTAATATATTTACTAAAATAAAGGATGACTTTCCTAATCCATCTTATTTGTTTATTTACATCTCAACGAAAGAATTTACGACATGGAATAAAATTACAGTAAGGAGGAAGAAAGAATAAATTTTATTTTTTTGAATGAGATACTCAATGTGGATTTCAATATTTTTTGCGAACATTCTTCTCCAAGAAATTTGATATTAGTTGTTTTACATGTGAAACACTAGTCAAAAATGGATTACGTGTGATGAATAAAACTATGATAATTAATTAAGGATATTCCAAGATAACCATATACCCATATGGCTACCTTATTTAGTCCATCTATGACATCACCACCACTAGACTACAAGTACAATAAATGAATCTCTATCCCACCATCACCATAATGGAGTTGAAATATTGTTATTTGTATTTTATTAATGAATAATATCGAAAAATGTTGAATAATCCATGAACTAGGAAATGGGAATACCTTATCACAATATAAATAGGATATTAATGAGTGAAAATTTGTAGCATGAACCCTCTACCCAAATAACAGTAAATGTATTCTAAGAACTAAAGTATAAAACATAAGAATGTATAACTAAATAATCTCTAAATTTAGAAAAAAATAGTTAGAGTATAAAAATATATATATCCTACAAACTAATTATTTTATATCCAATCTATTAATAAAAATCATTAAATACTAACTATATTATATAATTAAAAAGGTCTCATGTTGTGTACCTTCCATGGAGATCTTTTCTCTACTTGATGTAAACCATTAACAAAAGAAACTAGATCTTAATTCCCTAGTATTTCACACAAGTTATCATATATTGAACTGGTTATAAACATGCACAACTTCACTATAAATTTTATATAAATATAAAACCCTTCAATGATTGGAGAAGGACCTGACACAAGATCCCGCAACATTAGTTATCCAACAATATAAGTAGTGTTTCTTGCTCAAAAAAATTATCCTTATAAAACATTTTTCATCTAAACAAAATATAAAAAAATGACACAATATATAAACCAAATGAGATTATAAAACTATTTACCAAAATAATAATATATAATGAGAGTCTAAAGGAACACCATAATGCATGATATAAAAATAACTACTGACCCCAACAATATAAAATTTACTAGAGAAACCAGTGACCATAATAATAAAATAACCAGTGATCTTAACAAGAAGAAAACCAATAACAAAAAAAATTGTAATAAATATGTGATGACCATAACATAAAATAACAATTCATGATGAAAATTATCAATAAGATCAACTAAAATGACCATAATCATTTAATAATGGCCATACATTCAATTCATAGTGATACCTAACTCAAAATTCAATAATATTGTAAAAATATTTCTAATTAAAAAAATCATATTATAATACATATTATTGATATCCTAGTTAAGGAAAATTAATCAATTTTTTGAGGATAAATAACTATTGATAATCATAATACAATTTGTGACCTCTCTATAGAGAATTGAAGCTCTCTACCTCTTATTAGGGGACTATTACTATAAATACTATTATTGAAATACAGGCTTATTTATTTTTAGAAAAAGAATCATTATGGTAAAAATAGATTCATACAAAATTAATATATTGTACAATCAAAATAATTCCATATAACATGTCTAGAGTTTTGAAATATAGACACATGGATTTATAATATTGGTTATTCCCTGACACTAGAAAAAAACATCAACAAAAAATGGATGTGAATAAAAAAATTAAAAAGAATCATATTAATGGGTAAAGACCATAAAATTTTTATCATTTTTAGTATTCAATCATGATTTCACCTAATACTAGAAATGTGTAATAAAACCCCAATTAATGAAAACATATCAAATTTCCAAACATATTACTTTTGGAATATCTTATGAAATTATTAATTTTTTATTTACAAAATTAGATGCATGATCCATTTATTTGAGAAATAATTATTTAATATCTGTATAAACATATATAAATGGATTGAAATCATTTGTTAAAAATAAAAAATAATAGAAAATATAATGAAAAACTATATCAATTATGAATAATTATGAACATATACAATCCAAAATTACACTTTTTGGATGATGGTGTGGTAACCAATATATTATGTATAGTATACTTAAAGATTATGATATTTCAGAAAGTATTATCTAGATCCCAAAATCATCGAGGCATACATGCCTAAAAAATACATATAATTAACAGTTAACTGTCCAATCCTGGTGCTAGGAAAATGATGTGATCATCTTTCAAAATTTGTAAAATTTATTTCTCAACCACATATTCAGATCTTCACAAAGATTCCAACAAAATAACTATTAATCTCAAAGTTAGTAATTATTGAATTCATCTTATAACTCAAACGATTAATCATTATAATTGGTTTGAAATATTTATATGTTAGTACCCTAACTAAAGGTATATATAGAATTTAAATATTTCCAAAAGTTTCATAGACATGGGATTACATTTTATTTGTAATAAATAAATTTTTTTAATGATGGGTGTGTTAAATATAAATAATAATTTAATTTTGGAACAGATTAAATATCAATACATACAAATTTGATTATCTAATCTAAAAACGTCATGTAGATTTTGAATATAATTCCAAATTTAATAATAAATCCATTTGTTATTGTATTTTTCTAGTAAATTTATTTTTTATTTAAACCTACAAACACAATATCACAATGTATTTTATATTTTTGATTTTATATTTTTGAATAATTTATGGGTGTGTGAGGTGTTGGAACAATTATGCATTATATTAAAAATATTGCAATAAATCTCTTTCAGATTATGAATAGGATTTGCAATTTCATACATTTTACTTTTTTTATTTGAATTAAATGTGTATTATTATAATAAGTATCCATTTATAAACAAAAATTTATACAAACAAAACCATATATTCTATTGAATAGTATTTATTTTAACAATTTTGGGGAAAAATCAAGAATGATGTTGTGATTAACAGAACCAATTTTACAAATCCCATCTATAAAAGAGAACAATTTAATATGATAATTAGTGGGATTATTAAATGTTTTATCCCCCTATATAAATTCTATATTTAATAAGAATTAAATATAAAAAACCATAACAAGATTCCAGTGAATTATGAGTTTCATTTCAATAAATTAATTAATGTGAACCATACTCCATTAACCAAGTTATTTTTAGATATAACTAATATCATTTTCAAAAATGATTTTGTAATTGTCTCTCAATATTATAGTTTACAAATTTTTTAATGTTTTTTAAATTAATGTTAATTAAAATGAAAAACTAGTCAATATTAACAATAAATAATCAATAACATTTTTATTGAATCCAAATATCCATGAAACAGTCCATAGATTGTTATTGAGTTAAATGAAAATTCCATGTGTGAAAACATTCCAAACAAACATTATTTCATAAAACAATTTTCATATCACACTATTACATAGATTCTTTTGGATACTACACATAATATTATAGGAATAACCAAATAATATATCCTTCATAATATCCATTATTAATTATATATTCTTTTATCTATGTCGTTTAGAATGAAAATATAAATAAGAGCGTGATTAACAATCTATTTAATAAATCCTAGAAGAATGAAATAGATGAAAATTCTTTTTAAAATATATTTTCAAACAATAGATGAAATAAATTATAAATTAATTAATTCTTATAATGATCTAGGTTCCATGATCAACACTATGATAAATAATTCAAAACCTATTTATTCTAAATATGATTTGAAATTTTTGGATTAACATCTCGATCATCACACTGAAAAATTAAAAACCATTACAGATATAAGGTATTCTAAAATTCAACCTATTTATAACATTGTTAGGGATAATAAGATCTATATTTCAACTAGTTTCTTTCCCCTCTGCAATACCCATTATCTTGAATAAAAAAACACCATTCAAAGTATCGTTATAATATGAATGGATACCAAAAATAATATTGCTTTGGTATTTCTAATTATTTTTCCATGGTTTCATAAATTCGTTATCATCTAGTAAAATTCCATATACCAAAATTCATATTTTCCATTCTCAATGTCCATGAATACAGATAAAAGTAATTTTTCATGTGTTGAGGGTTTTTTCAATTTGTTTTCATTTAATTTTACATGTGATTTGGAAATAAATGGATTTTATTCTTATATTTTAACTGAAATATTAATATAATAATTCCTAAGATATTTATTTTCCATATATTTATGGTAAAAAATAACCGCTATTTATATTTTCCAAATATCCCTCTTATTTGGTCTCATAATAGAAAGGATCCGGGACTATGAAATTGAAATCTAATGATACAATTTATCAATGTGTGTGGGAGAAAGTGTGGTTGTAGAATGAAATTTGAATTGAAATATATTCAACAAGGAATCACATGCAATTTTCATGAGCAAATAACTATATGAGTAAAAATATGGCTTATATATAAACATTATGAGTTACCTCATGGTATATTTTTTTGTGAGTATCTTGTGTAAATTTTGATCAAAAATATGTTTTATATGATAAATTAGTGGTAATGTACATCTAGGCATCCATTTCATGTATTAATTAAAGTAACCAAGGGTAGATAACTATGATTTATATGATCATTGTTTGGGTGTAATTTCATGTGGTCATATCATGATATTTTTAGACCACAGATGTATTGATGTAATCCATATTTATGGTTTGGCTTGTATCAAGACCCTTGATCACATTAATATTCATTTTTTGTTCTTCAACACCATAAAATTTATTCCATTAGAAGTGCTAACATAGGATTATTGAAATTTATTTTTACCATTTTTACCATCATATCAAGTCATATCAAATTAATATTTCATGAACATATTTCATTCCACATGGATCATTAGTATATTCCTTATTCAATATTGAATGAACAAACATCCTAATAGTTTATAGAATGTTTTATGGATGTGATTCTATATATATTATTGAGAATAATGTTAAACATAAACTCATTCTAAAAATAAAACGAAAATTATATTTTTTAATATAATTCATCCTTGAAAAATATATATAATTATTAATCTACATCATCCACAATTTCACTTCCCATTAATATATCTGATGAAATATATGGAATTAAGTTGGAAAACAAAAACCAATCATGTATATAATAAAATTTATCACTACACATTAATGTGTATGAGAATAATTTGGGCTAACACTATTATGAACATAAACATTTTAAAATTTTAAAGGAAAAAATTAAATCCATATAACAGAATTAAATTTTATTTTGAAATATTAAAAATATAAACTAAAAATATAAAAGTCCTAGTCTATATCAAATGAAACTATGGTTCCATATTTAATGAAACTAGAATTAAGTGAAATTTTTGGGAATATTGGCATTCTTGATAAAACATCTAATTCACATTAGAATTATTCTTTATCATCATTCACACTAGAAAATATAATAACAACATGAAAGAACGAATACCATTAATGAGGTATTTAACTATCAGGATGAGGGAACCAAATAAGAAAATTTATAATATTTGACACATCAGAATATAAATTGATTTTTCTGAAAAAATTGTTATAATTGATAATAAAATAATAAAAACAACTAAAAATGTAAAACTCATACTCCCATATTATTCCCCCATCATTTCACCCCCTCTAATGTCCTCTATATTATTCGATCATCTCAAACCAAAACTATTTGAACATTGATCCCAAATTAGTCCACATATTTGACATCACAGAATAAATGATTGTTTCATTTGAGAAATGGAAAATTAGAATGAGTTTGGATTTCAATGAACATATTTGTATTTCAAAAATCTCATATATATATATATAATGAATCATATTCCACATTTATGTATTTGGAGACCAGAATTAGTTAAATAATAAATCAAGAAACTATAATGTTTCTTTTTATTCCCAATTGTATTTTTATTTTTCATTAGATTATGGTTTAAGATTATTTTAAATATCACAATTAAAAAATAATAACAAACAAATGTATTAATCATTAATATCAAAATATGAACATTAAAAAAATAGAGTCACCCTTATTTCATGAATTGATGTTTTCAATCAAATTTTTCTAGCCATCATTTTTATTCAACCATGTACTATAATAGTTGGCTTTAAAATCAGAAAGAAAAAATTCATCAATTTGAAAAGAAGTAATTTTATATAAAATTTTAATCCCAAACCTATAGGACCTAAAGTGGGAAAGCGATGAGGTATGAATGGAATCGATATGAAGGAGGCACAATAAGTTTCTAAAGGAAGGGGACGTAAGAAGGAAAAATAGTTGAGCATATAGGGTGGAGGAGAATGTGGATATGTAATTGGTGTGAAAGAGTGATGGGTAAATAGGGAGTTTTGGAGGAAATAGTGTAAACAACATAGAATTTATCAATTATTTAAAAAAATCAATTTTTTTTATCTTAGGTTACATGCAAAACCAATTTATAGTGAAAAAATATTAAATATTTTTTAAACAAAAACATTATAAATAAGTTATTAGACTTGTTTTTTAAAAATAATAATAACTATTTAAAATATAACTATAAATGTTTACATAAATAATATATAATGACATAAAAGTAGTTAATTTTTAATAGTATTTAATTTTTATTAATTTAAATGTATTTTGTCACAAATTTATATTTAATTCAACTTGGGAAAAGACTAATAAAAATAATTTTTTACACTTTTGGAAAATGGAAATTATAATAAAAATTAAATTATTGAAATCTATATTTAAGAGCTATTTTGATTAAATATTTATCAATTTTCTAATATAATTGTTTTTTTTTAATATTAAAAAATAAATAAATTTTATTAAAAATTGTATTTTCTGTTAAATAATTTACAAAATTAAATACTATATTAAAATTATATAAAGGTAATATTAGTTCAACAATATATTTCTTAATGAAACAATAGTAATTTTAATTAATATCATTTTTAATTTTGTTATTAAAAATTACTATACTTATGAAAAATATGTCCTTGGAAAGCAACTTTTTCATAACGGCTATGTATTTAAATTAGAAATAATGTTTTACAATTAATTAAATATTTTTTTAAAAATTATTTCCCTATATGGAATTTAAATAATTTAATTAATAAAAAAATTACATAATTTTATGGTAATAATTTATAATATATTTTGTAAAAATTAATTAAAATGGATAAGGTTGAAATGGGTCTACGTGAAGTAAATATAAAAATGTAAGGGGGTAAAATGGCCTATGAAATTATAAAACTCCCATTTTATGTATATATTGTAACCATATCACATATATTTTTTGAAATTAAACCATTTATAAATTTTATATTTTAAAAACTTGTGTACACTTCATTCATTTTAAAAATTCTAATTGTGTTCCCTCCCCCACCTGAAAATAACCACCACCGCTCTTACCCACTTAACACATCCCAATCCTTTTTCCATGCCATTACATGAAAAATAAATTAAATAATTCCCACCCAATATCCTATATGGCATATTTCTTTATCAAACACTTTTAGCAATAATTTTTTATAAACCTAAAGAGGTAATCTGATGAAGTGGTAAAACTTTTCAATTTGTTGTTATGTTTTATTTCGTCACCACCTCCTTCTAATATTATCCAAATATAATGATAAAATGACACTGGTATATTATGTAAACTATTATTTAACTATTTTAATTTTTTATCCATTATTTACATTCACTTAAAAAATTGGAAAATAAAATCGTCGATCATGGGAAAAGTGGATTAAAACCTCACGAACCAATATAATTCATTTTCCATAGCATTTTAACATGGATAGATATAATGGTGGATTTAAAATATTTAGTTTTTTTAATAACTGTACATATATATTTCTAATATGAAATATATCTTCTTAATTTCTAATTCTTGTGGATACGATAACATCACTCATGAGTGCTGAAGATTGTAGCCTCATGAAAGGATGTGACGTTTTTCACATATTCTTTACATGGAAGTTAAAATGAAATTATTTATATAATATATGTGATATAAAATTATATGAAATCATAGTTAATAGAAAAATTATGTATTATTTAACATCCTTTTTTCTATCCATTGAAAAATTTGAATCATTTTTTATTTTTATGAACGTCCTACCATCGCCATGACTAGTATATTGAATTTTCAATCTCTATATTTTTGGGACTACTATAAACCCATATTTAATAATTATTTATAATATTTATATCATGGTTAAAATTATTTATATTATTGAAAAATTATTAATGTTAGAGGAATTAAAGTAAAAAATCAAGGCTTATAGGGAAATTAAAGAAGTTATTACCTGAAATATGAGTATAATATGCAATTCTCAATATATTTTTAAAAGAAAGTATGATGTAAATATTATATGTTATTATTAATATTATTAATTATATTTAAATATTTTATAAAAAACAATATTATTTATTTAGGATGTTTGACTGTGTATGAGGGAATTTCATACATATGGTTTGAAAATTTCCTCTCAAATTGTCTTCTTCGGGATATATGTTATATTTTTTTCCAATTCTATATTATGATGTGTATATAAGACCCCATTTACATTTTATAAGATGAATTTATTTATTCTCATGATATTTATCCTACATTCTATGTTATTATATAATGGGTCTTATGATTCGAATTTCAGGATAGTGGTAAGGGATTTATGTACAATCTCATTTTTTATCAGTGTTGATTATTATTATACTTCCAATGATATGATCCTATGATATAACTCTAATGAAACAAATTAAATTTACTACACTATTTTTTTAAGAAAAATAATGTTTCCAAAAAACTTCATCCTTTATAACTCAATATTTCATAGTAATATTTGTAAGAAAAAGAGAATTACTTTCCCTCTTCAGTTGAAAATACATTCTATTCCATGCCTTTATTTTAATGAAATGTATATTTTTTTGGAATTCACCTATTTTTTTAAAATAAATGCATACCAATTTTTTACTTTTCTCAAAATGGATAAAAGGTATTCTTCTTTTCTTTTCCCAAACAATTCCCTTTTTACAATAACCAAAAATCTAAAACCATTCATTGTTTTAACATGTGTGGAATGAATAGTTTTTTATACCATCATCACTGGTAAATTATTTTTAAGTGAAATTGTATTTTTTTTATTTTATTTTCAAATAATTGTTTTTATTTAATATCGTTTATGTTTTAATACATTAATGTTGTCATTTCAAATAGAAAAAGGATATTTTCCCCAAGAAATATTCCAAATGATCTTTCAAAATAATTTTCCATATATGATGTCGTCCTTTTATGTAAATAAATAATTGTTGGGGATATGAACCAAGGATAACATCCTTAATCATTAGGAGACAGTTTATGGTTATGATTAATTATTTTTATGAAACATTTGGTTATGATACAATGAAATGATGAAATTTTAATAAAAGTTATTTTATTGCATTTTTTTATATGATGAAGTGTTTATGGAACCCAATTATTTTTATTAGTTCTCATATGATCAATCTTTTATGATATTTAAAATAATTAAGGATTATATAATTGGTGGGGCCTTTATATCTATTAAATTAATAGGGTAACGATGGAAAACTAGTGAGTTAATTATTTAATTTCTGTAGCCAGTTTTATGTTCATAATGTTAAACTAGAAGATCATTTCATGTCAATAAGATTATTCATGTTCCAGGTTTTCATGACCATTGTATTAAGTGTGGGCCTAGTTAAATTTACATATATTTATGTGATATCTTGATTTCACAACATTAACACAATCAATTAACATGTTTATAATTATACATGTTCAAATGATAGTAGCCTATCTAAATACCACAAAAACAATGTCTTAATATAATGTAAATTTATTAATAATTGTTAATCTTTATTAATTTATGAATATTTTTTTAATGATATGCCATTATTTATTCCATGAATATATATTATTATATATGATATTCATGGTATGGTTTTAAAATTTTATTCACATGTTATTCATAGCTAATCAATGAAATATCCCATGTTTACACATACTAAGAATCTAATATCACCATTTATTATGTTATCATCCCTCGGATATGACGAGATATTTAATTTATAACAAGTTTAAGATTTTGTAATGTCTCGTGTTTTCTCTAGGGAACAGACCATTAATTTTTTTATAATTCCTATAAACAACCATTTTAATGATCACTAATCAAGAAAATGAGTATTTAGGTGTGGAAGGAAATCATTTGGAGCATGGAGTCCCAAAAAGTGAAGAACAAATTTGTCCATAGAGTTTTTCTGAAACTATGTGACCCACAGTAAATGGTCATGAACCAATTGTAGGTTCTAGAATAGTTCATTTTTTCATAGTTTGAACAGGATTCATAAAAAATTTAGCTAACCATGTGGTGTTCCGGTTACAGTAGTGAACAACACACATTTGGTGTATGGTTTAAAAAACTCTTGGGCCAAACTATGCATAGTGTAAAAATGGTAGAAATTAATTTTTCCTTCCACTTATATTATATAATCAAAATCCATACCGGTCTCTTATTTTCTCCAGTAGATGAGTATTTCCCCTCAACTTCAAACCCTCCTTCCCCATGAATCTTGGATTTTATACAACTCCACTATTCTCTATCTGATTCATTGTCCATCAGATTCAATGGGATGATAGTGGGAAAATCTAAAATCCCTTCAATATATTTCAATGCAATTCCCTTACCCATTGAACTATTATATTGAAATATCATTTTCCACATTTTTAGGTAATTTTAAGACTTATCGGATTAATTCCAACCTAGCTCAAATCAATTATTGATTCTAGAGGACGAAGCTATATGGTTCTATGTTAGGTGGTCCATGTCTTTTCCATTTGTTTCGTTTCATTTAATAATATATTTTGGTGTGCTTCTCAGAGGACCATTTAAGTGATACCTCCAAATGTAAATTTAATTTTTCCATGTGGATTAAAACTTTTTCAATGACATTAATGAGTAGTGACTCACCTTTATGGTCGATCACTTTGAGTTTTATCATCTAATTTGCTGTGTTATATCAATTTTGGTTAATTCTATATCATTACATGGATTAATAAAAATTATATATGGGAGTTTCGTTAAATTGAATACCTTGAGTCATGTGTTAAATTTATAAGTTTGATGAATCCAGTGACTACCCATTCCCACATTCCACTTACGGATGGTTGGGATTATATTGAATTGAAAAAATTCATTTCCCTTGGTCCTTTTAGTGTAAATGCATTGTGCATAATTATATTATTTCACCAATGTGACATGTATGAACTGATGGATTGACATTAAATTATATGGCCTCTTATAATGAATTCTATATAAATTTTCATTTCTGGGTTATCTATGGATACATTAGTGTCTATGGTGAAACAATGGTTTTGACATAAGGACACCTTCGATGGGATATCATGCCACTTGATTGATTTTTTAATGTATTGTAATATTTATAGGGTGATATCAGCTATAAATGAGATGGTATAACCATTCATTTTTTACCTATAGATTTGTGATAATATTTCCCTAGGGGTGACCCCTTGTATTTTCTAGATGACACGATTGTTTCTACCTTGCCATGAGAGATATTTGAGGCCCTATGTGTGATATTATGTATAGACTAAGAGGCCAGTTAATTCTATTCTAAAAACATTATAGAGTGAAACATTGGAATTCATAATAGGTTCATAATATATAGACTTGGTGTCATTGGTATTTTACAAAACCCTTTGACTGCTACATAGAAATTCTCTCCATATTTCCTTGGATGGTCACATGGTGTCTCAATACATTTAATAAAGAAATGATAAATGGTTTTCAATGGAAATTAAATGTTTTCAAATGTGATTTTATTAGTTGAATTTAGAAAATTTGGGGATGTTTGCTCCATGCCCAATCAAAATTTTGGGCACATCCCAACAAATGAAATATTACCTTTCTCACATTACCATTTATGGTCCCTTCAGTTCTACCTCACCAACTTCGGACAAAGAAGGTAGTTGGTTGGTCTTTCAATTAGATCCCCATCTGATTATTTTAAATATTTAATTAAATCTTACATGTAGACTATTATAGAATAGTGTTTTTTTATTATTTCATAAAATAGTATGTTCTAGACTCTGGGGGTGCAATCTTACTAAGATTTTGTGTTGCACCCTATTAGAGGTCCATGGTACCAGAGTAGAATTTATGATCATAAGCATAGAAAATGGTAAGAATCCATCTTTCAATTCATTATTAATGTTTCTATGATTGAGTTGAGATATAAGGATTGATCCTATTCTCATGATTTTTGGCAAATCTGTTTTTTCCATTTTTATTTTTATCGTATGTTCTATAATCATGGATCTCATTCCCGTTGCTTAGTTATTTTTCTATAAAACATGAAATAGTATTATCATCAGATACTTATGAAATTTATTTATCTTATGAAATTTATGTCATTATCATGCATGTTAATTCATTTGGTTTCTAGTACTATCAAATTATTGCTTGTGCTTCTACTATTTCATATATATATTTATTATTGTGTTGTTCATTGGTCAATTAGATCATATTCTAACAATGGACTAACCCAAGGCCCTGTCTCGTATTTGGAAGCCTCTGACAATTGAGGATATGAGATAAAAGTCTTGTGGCTCACTGCCTCATAATCTATTGATTGACACTCAGGGCATGATAGTATAAAGTTGTATCATATCCTATTTTTCTTTATTCATACTATGTGTGTTTAGAGGGGATACTAGGATAATGGAATTTCGTTTGGAGACTATGATATAGGTTAACTATCCCACGTATTGGGGAAACCAAATTACCGAGGTTGGGTTAATTCTTATATTTCATTATCTTATTATATGTTCATGGATTTCACCATAGGGTGACACACATGTATTGATTTATTATATCCTTGATGAGATATTAATAATTTATTCCTAATGATAAGAGGAAAAATTAAAATCTATCATCATAATAGTAATAATGGAACTTGAAATGACCTATATCTCTATCATTCCATGTCTACTTCAATATCATTTTCCTATAATGCGTGTGATTATTGATTTCACTATGATTGTATGTTATATCTTTTGTTAGTACACTCAATGATAAAATAATTTGTTTAAATTCACATATAATTCCACTTTAGTTGGTCTGATTGGGGAGTGTCTATGGAAGATTATTTTATCAAACAACAACAATAGAATATGACACCTTTTGTCTGATGTGACGTCCATAATGGATTTAGTTGACGTTCTAAATTAATTTTATAAGGTGTATGTGCCCTTATGAATTAGAATTTAGGATAAAATTACCTAGATCATGATTCTAATTACCAATTAAATATAAATTAATTTAAAACGTTTAAAATCTACATGGTTCTTAAAATGGAATGGTTACCTTATACATGATACCTTGTCCCTGTTGTATCTAGGTAGTGGGTGGTAGAATATGTATCTTATTCTTTCTTTTGTAAATAATTCTACTGACCTCTCCTAGTTCCTACAAAAAATAGTGTATGGTGCTTCTTTTGTAAGATATCGAGTGTATGTTATTCCATGTAGAATTTCCTAACCATTATAAATATTTTATAAGGAATGCACTTTGCATTTGTAATGCTATTCCACTATAAGAACCTCATGTTGTACGTTATGATAGTATTGATGGGAATACTATGGATCTGATGGCCCTAAGACACCTATGAAACATCCTAAAGTTCCACCTATATCCCCTCCACTTTATATTCCAGTGTGTTTCGATTTCCAATTCCATGATAGTTTCCTCTTATTAATGAAATTCATGTAAGGTGTACCTTAGCAGTTCCCTTAAATGGTAGGTTTGATTTCGAAAAATTTTTAGTAGAATTATCTCACCATCTCAATAGATGATGGATCACCGAATATTGAATCATGTTTGTAGGCTATGGAGTCAATATATTATCACCTCTTTATTCATTTATAGTATATGGTCAATCATGTGAGTTATATGCTACACAGCTCCACCAGGAATTGGTGTGACATTATGACTCTGGTATATCGACACCATGGTATGGCTTGAGTGGGATTCCTATAATCATGTTTTAATACATATTTCATCAGATATTGAGATTAGATTGTGTTTAGGAAATCAAGAATCTTGAGCATGGTGGAATGTATGTGATGTAATACTCATCTTTCTTCACTAAATTTCTACTCTTTACATGAACCATCACTTGTGATGAGCTAACTACTACGAGACACTCAGAGGATGTGATGGATTATGAAATTTTCATAGAGGAGAACATCTTCCATATTACCGTTGTATCAGATATTGTGAACCATGACCTTATCACAAAGGAAGACCTAACGGAATTAAGTGATGTGATTCTAAGAAGTTCATCTTCAATGAAAAAAAGAATTGTGTTATCTAATGGAAGGAAGTGACGCCCCAATATAATATATGGGTTATGTACTAGCCAGGTGTCATGTAATGACATCCATGTAGTGTGTCATTAGTGAGGAAGCATATGTGAAAACAACCACCATTTTTAGAGGAACCTAATCAAGTGTCAGCGATGTGACATGATAGGTCACCTACTATGTTTCTGCTAATTGTTTCCTTCAGTTCCTATTTAGTGGGTTCTTCCCGAGAAAAACTATTAGGTGTAGTTTTAGTGATAATAAATTATTAATGGAGTAGTTATTATAATGTTTTAGATGGGGGTTATTGTTGAAGAAGTCAGGATTCAATGTTCCTTCATTAATAGGGTAGACCATTTTATTCTACGTTGGAATAATATCCTACCCACAGTTCAATGGACATGTATTTAGTGTTTCCTGTCCTAGAAGAAAAAAGTTTTGTTCCATCTATAGTTGGATGTTATTTTTTCTTAACCAAATCTTTGGTATCTACCTTATTATATAAAAGAGTATCAAACTCATTTCTATATACTACAACTACAGGATGTATTACATTAGTGAAAAAAACTCTAGTGGTGTTATAAAATTTGACACACCCTTGGGTGTTCGAGTAGAGTGTATAATCCATTGCAAGGGGTGCCCTTTGAAATAGCTCAGTACCATCTTATTTGTACTTTATTATTCATATATATGATCGGTTTGGAAGACATTATCGTTGTGGAAGAACTTGTGCTTTATGTATCTGAAGTGGATTTATATCACCACGGTGTTTCATTTACATCACATGAGGGAAACATGTATATCCAGAAGGGAGAATTGGATCTTCTGTCTAGTTGAGCAAGACTCAAACTACGAGGATGGAATGTATAAAAGCCGATATGGATTATCACTTTATTAGTGATTATATAGTGAAATTGGATGAATTTCATATAGTGGTGGATTATTTAATGGATTCCTTCCCTGATGATTTTTTTAATTACCTCCCAAGAGAGTGATTGAGTTTTCCATTCATATAGTGTTGTGTGTGAAAACAATGTCCATTGCTCCAAATAGTATTTCACCTATAAAGCCCTGATAACTCACAAATATGCCTATAGACAACGAGGGTTAGTGTTTCATATCAACCTTACAGTCACTATAGGGTACACCCATATTTTCACAAAGAAGGATGATGATAATCATAGATCGTCTATGGATTATAGTTGACTAAATCTACGTACAATGAAGAAAATGTATCAACTATCCCATATAGATGACATCTATGGCCAGTTATAATGCGAAGATGTATTCTCAATGATTGTTTATATATCATATATCATTAGATTCATTTGAGAACATTAGATATACTAGGTACAACATTCCTAAGCAGGTACGGCTTGTACGAGTATCTTTTCATGCTGTTTGGTCTAGAGAATTTATTTAAAGTCATTAAGGAAAAGATGAATTTTTTATTCCACCCATTTCTTGATTCCTCTTAGGTATTATTCTTAGACGACATATTAGTTTATTAAAACATCAAAAATGACCATCACAATCATCTTTGCATCACGTTTATTACAATTAGAGGGAACCAATGATTGGAATGTCTAACTAACTACCCCTTTTGGTTCATAAATGTTCACTTATTGGATCATATAATATATGTAGAATGCATATTAGTTGAACCAAATATAGTGATAACCATGGTTTATTAGGAACAACATAAGAATTTGTGTGATATACAAAGAATCTTATGGCTAGATGGTAATTATAAGAATTTCATTCAGAACTATCATACCTGTAAGTGATACATACTATCTTGAACAATAAGGGTATGATATTTGACTAGACTGAATCTTGTGAAACATATTTTCACTAGTTAAAGGGAATAATTACTTTATCTCTGATTCAAATTCATCCTATTTCAGGTAGAATATTTACTTTTTTTTAAACTTATTGAATCAGGATGGGAGTTACTCTAATACTGGGTGATCAAGTAATTTCATATGAGTCATGATACCAAAGGATAGTGATTAGAACTATCCAAATCATGACATCGATCTGGAATATATGGGTCATTCTCTTCACTATTTTATGAATTATATTTTTGGTGAGTATTTCTTCATTTACATGAACCAAAAAAGTCTCAAATTAATATCCACACAATTATACGTTAATATGAGAAATCATAGGGGGTGGAATACTAGTATTCATTCAACATTGAGACTTATTACACTCATAAAATGGGTAATGAAGAGTCTAATACCTGGAAAATAAAGAATCAGATGAAAGCCTTCAAGGAGGCCAGTAGTGAGTGGTAGTTGATGTATTTCTCTTTTGAAATTCGTCTTGATATTTAGGTACAAAACAAGAAACCTGTTATAGAAGATATAGTAGTGATATCCTCCAATCATTAGTGGGTCTCGTTGATCCTATTATCAGATTAAAATTTCCTTAACTTGAAGGAGATTGATGAAGGTAGAATCCACCACTAGGATGGATTATTAATGGAAGAAATAATCATATCTTCTATAGTAGTGTGTGGGTATCTTTGGGCATATCAAAATGTATAATGAAATAATCACATGCCTCAGTATGTTAACATTGTCCTACATTTATAGATGTGTATCAAAACATTCACCATTAGTACCATTTGTGAGGTATGAAGTGGAAAGTAGTAGGTTTCAACACTCAGTGCTCCACCTATTAGTAGGAGAAGGATGAGAATAAGTGTTCTACATGAAATTTATAGAAATTAACCATTCCAAAGTGAAATGGTAATGACATCATCATCAAAATCAGGATAGGATTACTGATATCCCTTTGAGTTAGTGATGTTTTATGGGTGGTCATCAATAGTATGATCAATGTTGAGCACTTCTTGTTGATCTGGGATACCTTCTCTATTGATTAGATTCAGTGGCTATATATCATGGAGATAGTGTAACTTCATGGTGTACCATGGTCTATCATTTCATATTGAGAAACATATTTAAAATCACCATTATGGAAAGGATTAAAAAGACACTGGGTTCATAGGTGCTCGAAATTACATCATATCCCCTATAGATCAGTGGAAAGTACAATTAGACCACACAAGAGTAAGAGGATATGATAATCGCCCTTCTACTTGATTTTCTAGGTTTTTGGAAAATGGAAATTCCTCTTGTTGTGTTTTCCAATAATAAAATCTTTCCTGCATCAATTTAGATGGATTCATTTGAGGATCCTTATGGTTGAATAGGTCGTTCACCTATGTGCAGGATATAGGCTTGTGAGATAGCTCTAATGGGTCCTCTTATCACACAAAATCGATTAGAAGATGCCAATTTCATTCAAAACCATATTTTTATAGCTCAGTCTTGGAATAATTTATATATAGTTCATTTTCATAGACCTCATGACTTTGAGGTGGTACATCACTTAATTATCTAGGTATCTCTTAGGTTGGGTCACAGATGCACAATGATACAAAGAAATTTATCACTCAAATATGTTAATCATTTAATGAGAGTGGAGACAGTTGGTCCATTAGCCTATCGGTTGATGTTACCTCAAAGGTACCATTCCATGCATAATGTCTTACAAGTATCAAATATATTAATGTATCATTTTTATATATTTCATTCATTTGACCCTTAAAAATTGATCTAGAATATTATGTGTCAATTAAGAGTGTCTAATACAAACCGTTGACTAATGCATTATGGTTATCTGAGGTGGTTCCATTCCTCTAATTGGGGTGTTATGGAATCATTAATGTGTACTAGATAATATATGGGAGTGGGATTCTGATGTATGTGCTTAGTGGATGGGGTTATTCTATTACCATGTTGTGCAACCCCTTTTGGGGTAACTCTATGATGAGTTGACTTAAGAAGGGGGGCTTAACATCCAAAAATTCATCCAATGAAAGAACACAAATTTTTTTAATTCCCCAAAATGTCCCTTATAATGATTTTTAATCCATCCAATGATGTCGTGAATGTTAATGGGGCTCGTTCAGATCCCAGATCCAGGAAAATGGAAGAACATACTAGGTTGTACAGTTCGTCTGAAACCATGTCTACTAGCGTGAGTTGTCATGTGATTGTTGTATGTTTTGGGACAGTGTGGGATTGCACGATTTGTGTGTGGTTAGTCATACTACTTTCCAAAACTGAGTGATGTTCCCCTAATAATTGTAAATAGATCATGGTTGGTTCACAGTTTACCCAAATATATCATTGTGAAAAAAAATATTGGGGAAATTACTAGTTTCCCGCTCTAAAATGATTTATTCCAATGCCTTCTTTATTCCTATTATTTTATAGTTTCTCAAGATACTACATCACATTCAAACCCTAATTATTTATGAATATATGATTTCATAAAACTCCTCTTTTCATCATACAATTCATTCATAATCATATCCAATGGGATGATAGAGGAATGATCTCAAATCCAATATAAACATTTTCAATGTTTGACCACTATCCATTGTACTATTTTAGTTCAATATCGTTTGCCCCATTTTTATGTTATTTGAAAGTTTTTTTATTTCATCCTACCATTTTTGAATCCAAAATTGATATTGGATGAGGGACGCACTACACGGATAATGTTGGTGGTCCATACCTTTTCCCATCATTTCATTTTGTTTAATAAAATATGCCAGTGTGCCCCACATTATTGAATTCTATCGATGCCTCAAAAATGATAATTTAATTGTTCCAAGTGGTTTCAGACATGTTTTTTGATCCTACAAAGAGGATCATCACTTTCATGGTCGGTCTTCTTGAGTTTTTTCATCCAATTTGGTGTTTTATATCAATGATTCTTAACTATCTGTCATTCCTTGTCTTTCGAGCATTCCAAATAGGTCTTTCTTTTTATAAAATAACTTTATCAATTTGTTATATTACTAATGGTGATTATTGAAGTGACTTCCCTTCCCCCATTACTCTAATGGATGGATGAAATTAATTTTAATTGACTAAATTATTCTTCCACAGTCCTTGTGGTCTAAATAAAAAATATTCCTAATGACATGCATTGACCAACGTTCAATCTATGAAATAATGGATTGACTTAAAATGAAATTTCATCAAATAGAACAAGATATATACATTATAGTTTCTTCTTTAACTACTTTTAAATTATTTTTGAGGGTAAAATATGGGGCTCCAACTTAAGGACCCCTTTGGAGGTCTCCTGTGCCTATAGTTTGATTTTATAAATTCTTTTTAATATGTCAAAGAGATATCAAAAATTCATAAGATCGTATCACTATATGTATTATAATTACCTCCATGTGAGTGATAAAACTACCCTAATGGAGACCCCATGTATGGTCTTGATGGCACGATTGGTTGAACTATTCCATTACAAAGTCTTGGCCCCTTGCATGGGAATCCAGTTATGAAAATAGATGGTAGTTTAATCTATTTTCACACCATTTCAGAGTGACATATGTGAATTCATAATGGGAATACCATGGGAAAAATATGTGGTATTGGTCTTTTACCAACCCCATCAAATGACACAATGAATTCCTCTCTTGATTTCCATGTATGCGCTAATGTGTCTCAAAAAATTACAATGAATTGATTAATTTCATATCAAACAAAATTAAATGTTTTCAAAATAGAATTTGCCAGTTCGATTTAAAATATACAGGGAATTTTCCTCCAATCCCAATAACATGCTTGGGGAGAGTCCATCCTTTAGATTTCAACCATACTCATATTATCATTCCTACTATGTATCATTTAGACTCGTCTTCTTATGATGAATTAGGTAGTTGGGAAGGTGTAAAAATGGAACCCATTACATTATTTTTAATATAGTTTTGCATAAAAAATGTTATGGAACGATGATTTTTTATTATTGAATGAAATCAAAGGCACTAGACACTACAGGTGGCTGCCTAATGTGATTATGTATCTCATCATACTTGGGAACCAATGGAACCAATTTATACATTATGATTGTTGGTACTGAAAATGGGAACAATTCCTCTTCTGATTCATAACAGAAATTTTGAAGGATCAATATGGGAATAGAGGAATAAGCTTATATTCAAGATTATAGACGTATTGTTTTTTATAATTATTGTATATTTTGATAAAATATTATATATTTTTGTATCCCCTTCCACTTCCTCAGCCATTTTTATACAACACATAACACACTATCATCATCAGTTTTTATACTTATTTATTTGGATTCCACTATTGACTTCATTATCTATATTGTTTATGCTACAAGAATCCACTGGTATCTTTTAACTGTCATTGAATTATTTGTTTCTAATCAATCTATTATTAATATCTACTCTAATCAATGAGGGAAATGTATCCCATAGAATTACCCAAGGCCCTCGCCAGTAGTTGGATTCATTTCGTGCTTGGGGAGACTCACATGTTGTTTTGTAGATCAAAACCTTAGGGAAATGTTGAGTGGAACTCAGGGATTTATTTTACCCATGGGTTATAAATATGGATACATTAGTGGTAAAAGATATAGATCACTTATTATCAAATTGATAATGACTCAATTTTTTCAAAGGCACTAAGACTGAATTGTAATGGCTCAGACCTTTCCAGTCCATTACATTATATTAAATATGGTGTTTTAGGTTTCTAGGGATGTCATGGTGATATTTTTCATCACTTTGAAAAATTATTAGTTTTCCATGTATTCAAACGATTCCTCTCCTAGTGGTTCCTCATCCCCTTGGTGGCTCATAAAAATCGTTCCTCATCTTGATGGTGTCTCACGCAGGTAGTGCCTCATATGTGGTGTATCACCTTGGTGGTGCCTCACTGAATGTATCTCACCCTGGTGGTGTATCATCCAAGAGGTGGCTCGTGAGTAGTGTCTTACCCTATCACTGTCTCTCTAGATATCTATCACCATGGAGGTGTCTTAGTGGATATGTCTCATCCTGGAAGTGGCTCAGTAGTGGTGTCTCACCTTGGCGGTCGCTCGCTAGTGAGGACTCGTCAGAGGTCACTCATCTAGCGGTTCCTCATTTGGTAGTTTCTCAAAATAATTACCTTGTACAGAGGTGCCTTATCTGACGATATCTCACTGATGGTGCCTTAGGATTAGTTCTTTTAGTTCATCCATTTTTTACCATTTGATATCATTCATAGACATAAATTGGGTTTTAGGACAAATTTTAAAAGATTGTAGACCAATTGAAAGGCCATAAATTATATATTTAATTACCTATGGGTTCTAAGACTTTTAAATGGTCAAAATGTGTAGTCCTATCCAGATCTTCCTTTAATGGAAAACCAAAACTGTATCTAATCCCGTGATTCCCATCAAATATTCCGAAAGATGAGATAGCATTCCCCTAGTTCATTCCTTCTTGCTTCCACTTAATATAGAATGTGCCAGATCCCTCTTCTCATTGGATTCAGTTTTCTAGGCTACTAAATTTGGTATGTGATTCCAAATACAGTTTTCTATAATACATGCATTGTTGTTTTTGGTGAAAACTGGAAGTTTCGATCATTCTTCTTCTAGGTATTATTTCATTCATCTTTACAAATTTTGCATCATTCAGGACAAGTATATATATGTTTTCTCTTATGAAGAGAGTTATTTCATGATTTATATAGATAATATAATTGGTTAAATAATCAATATACTAGGGATGTGGAAAAGTGATGCATTATCATACAATGTTAATGTTATTATTGATACTGTGATTTTTATGGACTAACTGCCCACTAAAAATATTACTCAATGGGGGATCGTATTTTCACACTGTATAGTTCGTGGAATGATTCTTGATTGGATTTTCTATAATGCTTAATATAATAGTATGTTAACCTCATATATTATACTAATAAATGGACTCCCCAAGATCATTAAGTTTCAATAATTACCCTTTAATTGCCATGTTTAATAAAAAAATTGATCCCTTATTAAATCATATATTGTGTTTTACATGGTACATGAGGTGATGTGATGTGTGGTCATGATGTGGTTTTTTTGGGGGAGTGTATGAACTATGGTTTTATAGGGCGTAAATGATGGGTGTGAATTGATTATGCAATAGGGTCTTGAAATATGTTGCATTTTAATGTCTTACACGATGCGGTTTTAAGTTCGGGTTGGTTCTATTAACATTATGAACAAGATATATGATTTTTAGGAAGGGTAGCAGTGTTTTTGTGAGTAATTAAACATATTATTTTCATTTATATCATGTTTAATGCTTCACGTCATATCTATATGTCATGGTATTATCTTTCTTAACATTGATGTGTGTCAATTTACCCGAGTTCTTAACCTCCTAAATGATTATAATCAGGTTCCTTGTTATGTTTCATGCCTCATAGTTTCCTGGGTAGTGATGGAATGAATAAATAAATTTTTAATAATGTATAGAAGTTATTGGGTTTGTTGATTAGAAGAATGGATGTTTTAAATGGAATGAGAACGAAATTGGAAACATGTTTTGTGGATTCATGTGTGGCTTTGTTCATTTAGGGGTAGAAAAAAAGATGGATGGGCCTTAAGTTTTTTGTTTATCTAAAAACCCATAAATTTGTATAGAGTGTTTGGAATAATTTTTATACAATTTTATTTTATTGTGATTATGATTCTAACCCCACCCATGTTGAACATTATGTTCTAAACACCTACATCATCATGCTGGTGGAGGGGCTGTTTTTTCCAAAATTTGGTGAGGAGTGTGGATGGTTGGATACCCCCAAATTTCCACGATCTCTTCTAGGTGAGTTAGGTTTAGATCATGTTGTTATTTTCATAGTTCTACTAATTTTTTTGATGGGTTTGATATATCAATGTTGTTTTTGGGTGAGTTTGTTTGTGGACCAGATGTCTTCGGGAGAGATGTGATAGCCCAGGTGTTTGTGAGCGAGTTCATTTGTTTCCTAGGTGTCTTGGGGATTAGTTGGGATGTTCATTACCATGTGTATAATGGATGAGTTGGGATTTGTTTTAAGGACAAGTTTTGTACATGAGAGAATTGTTTTATAGACCAAGTGTGTGTGGGAAGGATGTGATGTGGTATAAAGAATGGATGGGAGCACTCAGATATGCGATTTGGGAGATAGTGTCATACCAGTTTGAAAGTGGTGTGGGGTACCCTATCATTGTTTCCAATTACTTCATTACTTATTATGTGACTTATGTTACCTTATAAGTGTTAATTTGTGAGGTGGAGTTTAGTTAGTTTACTTTTTAGGTGATATTTGGTACTGCTGTACTCTCATAGGGGCATTAGTTTGCTTCTTACACATGGAGATGATTGATTTTTTCATTCCTAATATGTATTATTGTTTTTTACCCTATGTATGTATAATTTTTATTCAGTTTTCCAGGATGATTACATGTATGTTGTTATGAATTACTCACTCGAGCCTTAGGACAATTATTGGGTCATTGGGTTATCCTTAATTTTGGGTATTTACTTTAGATACATTCTTGTTTTTTTATCAGTTCTACTTATACATGAAATGTGGGATGGTCATTGGGTTTCATTATGTAAATATATTAAATAAATAACTTGTTTTTGGTGGATGATTCATCATACATCCCAATATTTTTTTCCTATAAATGGTAATGCCTCCCATATTGTCCTTCTATCTTCAATGACATCTTAGGAGGCGTATTATCAGATGGATGGAGTTGTGATAGGGTGTTATCAATGGTTTTGTATGGGAAATAGGATGGAGTTCAGATGTAGGTACAACAATAATTTCTTGGGGTGGGAGGTTAATAGTTCTAGTTGACCTTGATTCATGATATAGTTTTTAGTGACTGGCAAGGGAATTTTATTTTATCCCCATGTGATCTAGTGAACAGAATCTAAGATTATTGAATGGACATGTAAAATTGACATGCTTGACGGGTAGAGACCAATAAGAGGTACATGCATCATATTGACTTTTATACTTGTTTTAATTCGGTTGTTTTAGGATGGTTAAAATGGATAAAATATATTAATTATATTAAAATAAATTATAATGAAATTTCATTCTACACAGGAATAGGAAATCCATGATTTCCATTCAGTTATGACTCATAATCATCATCTGTGTGTGGATCAAGTAGTTCAGGTTTAATTGGATGATCTGGTAAAGCGTTATAGGTTTGATACAATTAAGGAGGGTTATTATTGGCATATGATGTTGTGTACTTTCGAGTGGAAGTATTTGGGGAAGTACGAGGGAAGTGATTCAAACATAGAGAGAGAGCTAGTTGGAGGAGCTAAATGTCACATTTAGTTTGATCGGGGACCCAACAGGGTACTGGGTCCATTCTATATTAAGTCAGATATGGGTGGTTCACATTAGTGGTGGAAGCTGTTCGTAGGAGAGAGACAAGATGCATATTTTTTTGGGTTGACATCCAGAATGAGTTTAGGTAGAATTCCATTTGTCAACCATGAAGTTAGAGAAGAGGTAAGAGATACACCCCCATTAGTCAGGGATTATATCATTGTGGGTTCTTGGAATCTTGTTGAAGCCACTTTTGAATTTTTCACAAAAGTTTATTTAGATAAGGAGTCACAAGAGGGACATATTAAGATAGAAAATCATTTTTCTATCTTGTATGATGTTATTCATTTTATGTTGCAAATATATTTGGTGGGTTTGAATAAGCAATATATGATTGAGTTGATTCCCTCATGTGGTGGTCATATGTGATAGGGGATGATGAAAAGTTATTCAATATGATGATTTTTTAGTGGTAGATCTATGTTACTAGGACCTTTTGGGATTTGACTGTTAAGGATTCGACGTTAGTAGCTTCTATTCTAGACTTCTACTGACAATTGTTTCTATTCTTTTTCATTTTGATTTTCACTAGTGTGTTTTGGTTGGGGAGTTCATGGTCATTTCCAGAGTTAGGGACCAATAGATCCCAAATATCACTTTGGTAGACGATGATATTTTCTGTATCATCCACAATATTAGTTTCTAGTGAGATCATTTCTATATAAATAGCAGCATGCTTTCACTCTACCGAGGGGACATGTATATGGTACTTTCATACCTTAGTGTATTCCTGAGGATCATGTTATATGGCCCAATTTTAGCCATTTAGGTCATCATAAGAAGAGAGGAAGAGGATTTGGGTGTGGTCAGTTTCACACAAGGGAGGAAGCAGTTCCAGAGGGGCTTGATATCATCAAAGATACAATCAGTTTGTTTCGTATCATATTCTCAGCCTTTTTTGATACATGAGATTCTCACGCCTTTGTCAGACTCACTCTATCTCGTTTTATGGGACAATACATGGAGATGCATCATGTTCCCCTAGTGTTGATTACCGCAATCAGAAGCCATAAAAACATGTTTGATGTGTGCCGGGGTACAGATTGATTATGGGACGACATCAGTCTTGTAATGATATTGGTTTGTTATAGATGTATCCATAGAATTTCATTCTTAGCATTGACTAGTTCTATTGTTTATGTTCATTTATCAACTCATTATATAAGAGAGTATTGTTTTTAGATGTTGATGGGAAGTGTGTGATGTTCATCATTGAGAGAAGTTTCTAGGGGGTAGCCAGCTTGTGGAGCCCCTTTTTTAACTGTATGAGTTATTGATGGAATCCATCAACGGTTATATGGTTGAGGTTCCCAAAAAACTTTAGGAGTTCATGTATTTTTCCATGTCTACATTGTGACACTTCTCAACTATACATGATTTTTTATTCGGGATAGGCTTGTAGCCTAGTGAATCTTCAAATTCAATGGATCCCTATCGGATAGAACCATATGAGTTGAGGGAGTATAGTATTTATATATAAGATCTAATGTAGAAGGAATTTATCTGGCCTAGTGTCCCTTTGTGGGGTGCTCTATTGTTGACTACAAAGAAGTATGATAGTGCATTGAGGTTTTTTATTGACTACCAATGGATGAATCGGATAACGGTAAAAAAATGTAATAATCTTCAGAGGATAAATGATCTTTCTAATGAGATGAGAGGGAATATTTCATTTTCTATTATTAGGATGAATTATGGATGTCACCAGTTGAGGGTGAAGCAGGGTGATATCCTATATACTTCCACATGAAGATTATATGGGAACTTTGAATTTTTAGTAAAGATATTTGGTGTAACAAATTCACCAGTAATTTTCATGGGGACTATGAACACTCTGTTCTATTAGATCCAAGATTAGTTCATCGTTTTATTCATCAAAGATATAATAATCTACTCAGAGTTAGAGTAGGAGTACTATGAGCATCTTAAAGCATCATTTAATTTTATTTGATTCATCTATCTCTATGAAAAAATGTACACATGTATGTTTTGGAAATGATAGATGTATTTCCTCTGAAATGTGGCCTCATTGTATGGTATGTAAGTAGACCCATCAAATGATGAATTGTTTTTTTTCTTAGGTATCACCCATGAACATGGGATAGGTTCACAGTTTCCTTGGTCTAACAATCTATTATCATACTATTCTTCTTAATTTCTCTCAAACTCCATCCCTATTGATATTTTTCACTATGCAGGGATGATTTTGGTTTGGATTGACAAGTTTCAGGGATCATTGTGTTTCTTGAAAAAGTACTTTGTCAATGTTGTAGTTCTCAATTCACCTGAGGAACGGGTAATGAGCAATGTATTTTTTGACACTTCCTAATTTTTCTAGAGATCCATTCTAATGTTTTAGTAGGAAGAGTTATATTATGGGTTAATGAATTTAAACCCTCGTGAACATAAGTATGTCACCCCTGATCCATATCTAGTATTAGTTTTGTTTTCAATGATGTTGTGGTGACATTACCTCATGTGGGAGCACTTTCTAGTTCTCCTTGATCACATGATCTTGAGGGATATCTTGTCATAGTATTATCTAAACTTGTGACATTAGAATTTGATGGTGATTCATCATGACAATGATTTTGAGATCTCATACACCTTAGAAAATAGGAATTTCATGGATGATGCTTTAAGAAGAAATTCATAGAAGGATATAGTTCGGGAATCAATGAATTCCTAGAGAGTAATGGAGGATTTGGAAGCCATTGACTTGGATGTAGTGGTAAATGGAGGTATATGATGTTCTATTCATATGAGGGTGTAATATTATCTGATGTACAAGGTGGACGAGTCTTTGTGGTTATACTCAAAGGCAGAGGTGATACATAATCTTGTTGGATACGGTGATGCTCTTGAGTGATGGTTAGTGGATGGTTGGAACCAGATGTTGTATTAAGGAAATATATTTGTTCTATTGGTGATGTGTAATATGTTCCCTCATCAGTTGTATTTTTCACCTTTGTAGGTACACCCTTGAGTTTCCAAGAGGTACCATGGCTTAAGGATTTATTTTTGTAACCTTAGGAAGAAATAGGGAGTGGTAGAGTATAATAGAGAAGTGATTGGTTTTAAAGTAGGTAAAGGCCGAGCACTGTGTCCGTGATTGGTAGTTATAGACATTGTTTGTTAAAAAGTGGGAATGAGATTAATTCTCAAAGGATTTCATCATAGGGTTACCCAAATCTCAGGGATGATGTGATGTAATCTTGGTGATAGTGGATCAGTTGAGGAAATCAACCCACTTCTTAGTGATCTGGGAGCCTAAAGCATTGGATGATTTGGATAAGAATTATATTTATGTAGTATAATATAATGGAGTTTCATGGTCCATTGAATCAGTTCGGGATTCAAGTTTTACCTCACTTGTCTTAGAGGGTATCATCTTGCTTATGGAACTAAATTACGCCTTAGAACTGCTTTCCAACCATAGATAGATCAGATGACAGAACAAATTATCTAGATATTGGAGGATATGTTGTGAGCTTCTGTCTTAGACTGTGATGAATCATGGGTTAGACACCAATGCTTTGTATATTTTTTTATAATAAGATATATCACTCTCCCATTACATGGCCTTTTTTTATTCTTTGTGTGGGATATTGTGACATTCTATATTGTGAGGGACCTACTTTAGGGAAACATCTGATTAATGGTTTTGATTTGGTGTAGAGAATGAAAGAGAATGATCAGATTGTTCAAAAGGGGATGAAATCATTGTAGGATCAAGAAAATTCATATTCTAGTCACTGATGGGGGCCCTTGGAGTTTGGGGATAGGGGCCACACGTTTTAGAAGGTTTATCCTCAACGTTGGTAGTATAGATTTCGCATGAGGAGTATGTTCTCTCCAAGGTTTTTTGGAAGCTTTAAGGTGTTCGTGTGAGTTGGAGAGGGGTCTTATATGTTGTAATTACAATAATAGTTATGTAGGATCCACGATTCATTTCATGTCTCTCAGCATATTAGTATATTCACAATGAATCTCATGTAATGGAAATGGGGGATTTTGATATTGATGATCGCACAATTTTTTTGGAGCATCATGTAATGATCTAGGATAATTGAGATAATGTGGTAAGGGATGAACTATACCTTTGGATCATGTCTGGAGTGGCCAAGGATACTGAGATACATTGGAGGAATAGACATAGATGCACGCCCAATACTCAGAGTTGTTTTCAGTTTTTCCTTATTAGTTTTTTCATTTATGATGTGAATTTTAAACCATATTGATTATGATATTATATTTTTTTCCTTTTGGATTTTACTTGTGATAACGATATAAATTATTAAAAGTTGAGGACCTAGTTCCAAACATAGATGCATTAAATGTTATATGATTAATTCCATACAGTCGAGTAAGTGCCTCTCGGTATTGATAGTATCTTGACATGGAGGATGAAATTCCAGGATTCAAGTGTGTGAGTTGGGTTTTTTTTTATGGTTGTGAAAATGTTTCTAGGGGGATTTTTGGATAACATGTAAATAAATATTATGATATTGACAAATTAGTTGAATTTGGAGTGGTTTATCATGGGATTAGAGGTTTCTACTCTAGCTTTCAAAAAACACAAGCTTATTTATCCTTGAATGTTGATGACATTCATTAATAGTGGTGTTTCAAGTGTGATTAGATCCTTGAAAGGTATTTTAAGTGATTTTTTTGAACGTTCCTCTCTTTCCCATCGGTTTGGTATTTGATTGTCGTGGGTGAGAATAATTCCAGAAGTATCAGGTGTAAAATCCCATACCATTCTTGTACAAACATTGTGGGAAATATGTTGTTAGAGGTTCTTTGAAAGTTAATGTGGATCTTTTTAACACATTTCAATATTAAAAATTCTCCAAGTATTTCAGTGTTACCTCATCCCAATAGTGCCTCATCCTAATGGGGCCTCTTCTGAATGGTGTCTCATTTTGGTAGTTCCTTGTTGCTAGTGTCCCACCATGGTGGTGCCTAGCCGATGGTAGCTCACCCCGACAGTGTCTCAATTGGAGAGTGGTTTTATTGAAATGTATCACTCTACTAGTGGCTTAGTGGTGGTGTCTCACACTGACATCGCCTTTCTGGTTATGTGTCACCCTAGCAGTGGCTGGCTAGTAGGGTCTCACCCTAGCAGTCGCTCGTTAGTGGGGACTCATGGGAGGACTCTCATCTGGCAGTGCCTTTTTTTGGTGGTGTCTTGCAAGCGGTGCCTTGTCTGAATATGCCTCATCTAATGGTGTCTCAATGGTAGTTCCTTGTGTGATGTACTTCAAATTCTTCTATCATTGACCTTTTAGCATAATAAATTTATGTAAAATGGGTTCAATGAAAATTTAAAAACCAATTTAGATAAATTAAAGGGAAATAAATTTTATATCTAATTCCAAAATGTTCTAGATGCTATTAAATGTTCAAAACTTGTGGTCTTAGATTGATCTACATTTAATGGAAATTAAAAGAAGAATCTAATCATGTGACTCAGATCAAATCATCTAAAAGCCAATATATTTGATCCCTCATTCATTCCTTATTTCTTCGTCGTTCTATAGGACATTTCGAATCCCAATTCCTATCATAGTTGTGTGTCAAGGGTACTGTATTTGGTTCATGATTCCATGTAGTGTTATTTTTTGTACATGTGCCCCGATTTTGGTGAAACCCAGATGTGTTGAACATTGTATTCCATGTAATATTTCATTCATCTTGCTAACATGTAAATCATAAGGGATGGGTATATATATATTTTCCACTAAGAATATAGTTGATTCTATATTAATAATGATAATTAAATTGGTTTATGAATTAATATATAGGGTTTTGGGAAATGTGATGCATGATCTTATAATGTTATTGTTATTATTGATATTTCGACTTGTATGGCCTGATTACCCTGTGAAAATTGTTGATGATGGGGGTCCTTGTCTTCACACATGGTGGTTTCTGTAAGGCATATTGTTTTGTTTTAAATGAATGATTATATATATAGTTTGGTTATCTGTGTATATCAATTTAATAAAGAAGTTCCATAGGATTATACATTTTATGTTATAAACCCTAAATTAATATATTTAATTGACTAATGGATAATTTATTAAATCTGAAAATCTAATTTTCTTTAGTACATGAGGTGATGTAATTTGTGGGACTGTTGTGGTTTTTGTGTCTGTGATAAGTGGATGAAATGTGGTTGTATAGTGGGGAAGTGATATGTTTCATCTTATTAAACATAAAGGCTATGAATTTTGTTGTTCTATAATGTGTTGTTTGATGTGGTGGTGAGTTTGGAATTTGTTCTGTGAATATGAAAAAATGGGTGGATAAGATTGAATAAGGAAAATAGTGTTTGTGTGGGAAATTTACAAGAGTATTTTAATTTGTAACCTACTTAAATGATCACCTTATATGTAGAGGGAATGGTATTATATGTCATTACCGTGAAGTGCGTTAATTTTTCAGGTCACTTCACCTCCTGAATGATCGTTACTATGTTTCTTATTATGTGTCTTGCCTGATAGTCTCCTAAGTTGTGATGGAATAGTCATTAATTTTTTAGTAATGATTTATGTGGAATAGTTTGGTATTATTAACATAATGGAATTTCATAAATGTAATTGGTTGGAAATTTGAAATGGTATTTTCATCATGGTGTGTGGTGTTGTGTATTTTGGGGTAGCATCAATGGTGGTGGTGTTGTGGGTGGGTTGTTTTCTTGGGAACTTATAGGATGGGATTGAGTGTTTTGTATTATTTATTTATCCTTTTAATTGCCTTTGGATTATATATGAACCCCAAACATGTTGAGACCTATTTTTTGAACCCACGCATTATCATACAGGTATGGTTTTTTCCAACATCCTGTGAGGAGTATGGTTCTATTGGTACCCTAAATTTTCTGATCTCTCTTCCAATAAAGGAAGGTGTGGAATATACTATAATGGAAATACGTCTGTTAGTGAGTTATATAGTGTTCTTTACACCCCATATATTTTTTATAGATTTAATTCGTTTCCCAGGTTCCTTTGGATGAGATTTTATAGCCTAATTTTTTATGGGAGAGGAGGTTTGTTTCCCATGTGTCTTTGTGATGAGTTGTGATGTGATTTCCCATGATTTATTGGGATGAATTGTGATGTGATTTGGGGCCTAGGTGTGTGCAGGATGGATGTTTTTTGGGGTCCTGGTGTGTGTGTGAGATATGTTATGTGGTAAACATATGTGATGGGAGTTATAGGACGTATGATGTTGGGAAGGTGAAACATTATAGTGGGAATGTTGTGAAGGGTACACTATAATCGATGTGCTTTATATCATGTTGTATTAAATGAATTGAATTACATGGTGAGAGATACTAGGTGATGTTGGGATTATTTTGTTTACCTATTTTGGAGTTTATTAGTTCTACTATTTTCTCAAAGGGGAATTAAAATGCTTCAATTTTTCACCAGAAAATTTGGATTCCCTACTAATTATAATTGTATAATCACCCTACATATTTAAAACTGTTTCAGTTTTCCATGAGGATTCAAATGAAAATGTTAGGAATTGAAATCAATATAATTGGTATAGTTAACTAATTTTTTCAAATTTACATTGGACACATTACTATTTTGTATCATTTATATTTACACATGCATTATATGATGGTATTTGGAGGTGGAACTCAGAGTTCCTTATCTCCCTTTCTTTATTGCCACAACATGATGGGTATCCACAAAGGGAGGGGGTCATGAAATAAATGATTTAATTTGGATCTTTATATTTTGTAATTAATATTCATATATTAAGATGTAATTTATATGTATGAAATGATTTGGCCTCTATATTTGTAATTTGAGAAGATCATAGATATAATATGGTAAAAATAATGAGAAAACAACAGTGGAGAACACATTGGATGAGTCTAACTATATGATTCCATCCTAAAATTTTGGTAAGAAATAGAATGTGTGGTTTATAAATAAATATATCCCTATATATAAACAAAAAATATATGTTGTGCTAGAATAGATGAACGTAGTTCTAATAACTATGAAAAATCATGTCAGGATTCACTCAAGCTTTATCATGTCCATGAAAATGGACCTTACTGTGTACCTTAATTGACACTCCTAAGGGGTATTCTTGGGATAAAATAAATTCTCTTTAAAAAATGACCAATAATGATTTTAATAATAAACATGAGAGACATAGGTTAATCCTAATGTGTTATATATTAAAAATATTTTTTATCAATTGGGATATTATAGAACTATTTTTTAATGATTATATTGTTCACCACTAGAATTATTCATTACTACCAAAAGCTTTTTGACATTAGTAAATGGATGGAACACAATGTAACCATAATAATGACGACTGTGAAAGAAGAATTGATTATTTTCCGCCTTAGAAACCTAATTCTAATAGGTGATGAATAAAAAACCCCTTTGGTATGAACACACAACTCTCTCAATTTATTGATCTTCCACAACATGAAAATTGGAAAAAAGTTGTTTCAAAATTCAGTTGACTGCTTCATGAGGTAATATCAACCATAATTTATTGATTTCCCTAGTCCAAATGTTGTTGAGATATGGATTAGTACCCTTTAAAATATATGTCCAATTCTCCGGTGTTCGATGCATTATAAACTCATTTTGGATTTTTCATATTTGGAAGGTGAAGTAGATAATTGGCGGGCTCTTAATAATAATATGATTCAATATGATGAAATCAATCCCATGAATTTATATTAAGTCAAGATATTATTTTTCGAAAATTGCCTTATTTTTATTCTTCACATGAAAATAGAGAAGGACTTAAATAAGATAGTGTTTAATTATGATGATTCTATTGGTAATGATGTGGTTAATTTTACAAGACATGTGAGGTATTCTTCGGGTATTATCATTTAAATTGAAATTTTGTTCAATTAATCATATAATGGATTGAAACCTAATCTCTAAAATGATTAACCCATAATGTTACTTGTATACTATAAAGAAATTGTTCAATTATCACTCAATATGGAAATGGTTGACAGAAAACCTTATGGATTGGTGTATATGAAAATGAAAATGGAGTTTTGTCAAAAACACTAATGATATGTCACATGGAGGGAAAAATAATTTATTCATATACCAATAATAAATATTGGAATGATCCCTCATGTGAATTAATAAAAGTAATTAGATTTCATTTTTATTTTTGAAACCAATAATAAAGAAAAAGATTGTATAAATGATGTGAAGAAGTAGTTAAATGAAAATAATTGAGAGAATAATCAAAATAATTCCCCACACACAATATTATTTTTCAAATGAATGGAGTATGTGAAATTATCTATTAGTGTAAAAATATGAATTTAATAAAGAGGATCGAAATCAGAAACCTCGTAAGCCTGTATATAATCAGAAATATTATGAAATTACATGTGGTTAAGTGGGATATAGGAATAATAGGGTGAGTAGTACACTTGTCATCCACTCTATAATATATTATATATTATTTTCTTTTGGATCTACCCACTATTTTATATGTATGTATTTTTTAATGTCTATTAAATTAATATCTACATGTTTATATGCATTGTTATTATAGAAATCAATAATGGTATTATGGTCACATCTGAAATATTTATATCGATTATAGTAGATTTTTCTGGGAATTTTATTTCGTTAAATATTGGTATTCTCCTTGTAGATTAATTACACGTGATTCTGTGAATGGATTTACATTCATTACATTGATACAATATAATATTACAAGCAAGTTAATTCACATTTCATAATAAGAATGAGTCCATTATAATTTTTCAATTTGATGGAAAATATAATACTTTGATGGATATCACATACACTATTTGATTCTTTATTCCATTTCAAAAGGTGTTATCCTCTCATATGTTTAATCAGAATATCAAAAATGATGATTTTCCAATTATTTAGAATTTTGATAATGTATTTCATAATGAATTGAAAACTCTTCCACCAAAACACTGACGTTTAATTTTCATTACACCACATTCATGAGATTGCACCAATCTCGAAGACTCCATATATAATAGACTTGACTGAGTTGTAGGAATTGGTGACGAAACTCCATAACAATATTGAAAAGTTATATATTTATCCATTTCTATCATCATTGGATGGACATGATATTTTCTATTAATTATAATGATAGATCAATGTGGCTATTCATTACTATTAAGAACATGACAACATCACAATTAATAACAAGTAACATCTCTCTTATAGTAATAACATGTGTGTGGAGCTATATGGAATGAAATACATTTCCAAGATTGACCATAGTTGTGGATATCTCCAATTGAGGTTCAAGATGTAGTTTACACCATGGAAAACATTCAATAAAATGTATGGACATTACAAAAATATAGAGATTCAACACATTCTAACTAATTCCCCTCCTAACGTCATGGAAGTATTTAATATTTTGTTTAGATATTATCTTATTCATTTTTTGGTAATGTTTATAGATGATGTAATTATTTATTTTAAAAAAATGGAATAGAAACATGATAATATTATAATTGTAGTAAAGGCCCTGAGGAAGGAAATTTTGTACCCAAATTTTAAAAAGTTCAAAAAAAATTATAAAAGGATTCATTATAGGATCATATAATCTCAATTAAGGGTATATATTTAAATATAACAAATAAATAGGCTATTGAACATAGTCTATGACCAATAATCTTAAATGAGATCTAATATTTTCTTAGATTGGATGCATATTATCTATTTGTTGTAGAGAATTTCCAATGACTATCTAATCCACTCACTATGTTTACTCACAAAAAACCATGTTCTATTTGGTATATTAATGTGAGGAACATTTTAAATAACAATATAGAAGGTTAGTCAGTTAACCTATTCATACATTAATATATAGTGAGGTTTTATAATATATTGTGATGCACCCATGAATTGATTGATAGGAACTCTCATTAAAATTTCATTTGTTATTGATTGAGACTCATGGAAATTTAATGTTAATAAAAACTATTTACCAAAAAAATATTTGGACAAAATTATCTTTTTTTAAACTAATGTTATTGATTCAATATATATATGTAGAAAAGTGTTATATTTCTGAATATCAAAAAATTATAATGTATATATTTCTTTAAAATGAGTTGAACCAGAGGTATAATTTATTTTTAGTGGTGAATAATGATTATGATTGGTCAATACATTACCTCCCTTGGAAGATAATAATGGTGGGTGGTGGTATGAATCAAATGGAATTTTCTATATTATCTATTCTAAGGCTCAAAAAATGTCAAGTATTTTTTATATATTCAATGGATGGATGTTGATATCACGAAGGATTGGGTGAAATTTTATCTTTCTAAAATAAGTTTCCAAGAATATATCATGGAGATGATAGAAGTTGCATAATAGGATGATATGTATCTTTAATAATTGTATGAATTATTACTATGTTTAATATTGGTAATTATTTAATTATAATGCTCAGGAACCATGATTGTGTTTTGTACATACCATATTTAAATAATGATCTATTAGTGGAATCATAGAGTTCTTCATTCATTTATCATCCTTGAAATATAATGACTTATAAAGATATAAAAGTGTATTTTTCATGGGAAGTAATGTAGGGAGATATTATAGAGGTTGTACCATGATTTTTTTGAATGTGAAAAAGTTATGTGTGGAGAAAATAGTCTAACGGGATCTTATAATCTTTATCCAATCCATAATTAAAATAGGAGAACATCACCACATATTTTTTTGTACTCCCCAAAACATTTAAAGGGAATAATGTTATATGGTTCATATTAAATCTCGATACCAAGTTAGAAAAAATAATATATATCATATAAGTTTTATCTATAAATAACCACTCTATAATATAAAATAAATAGTTGATAATGTTTCATGGGGTACCACATTCAATTGTATCAGATTGGGATATGTTTTTTAACTTCATGTTCAAATGATGTCTTTGGGAGTCTCTTTATACAATGTCGAGGTTTAGAATTCTGTATCATACTTTTATATTTTTTATGTAGGTAGATCCATTCAACCCCTAATGGATATATTTATATCATTTTCTATATATTTCAGAGGTGGTTTGTTTAAAAAATATACACTAGTTGAGTTTTGGTATAATAATAGCTTTCAAAAAATAGTTGATATGGACCAAGATGAATCCCACAATGGAAATAAGTATATAACTCCAACATATTATGATAATTTATTCACAGAATATCCATTCAAACATGATATATCTACGGATGTTTCATAGAATCTTAAACCCATTCAGCAATACATAATGGAATCAAATTGTATGAAAATGATTATGTTTACAATTATAGGCACGATAAAGATTTTGATGTTTTTTTGAAGGTGTGTCTATGAATTTCTCCACAGAAGAAGGTAATGATATTAAAAAATAAGGTAAAAAAATTCCCTATGTATATTATTTCCTAAAAAATTCAGTATCACATCTGGATAGTAGTTTATTAATTTTCACATCCACTTAATCTCTCTCCAGTCTATGATGTGTTCCTTGTATCCCTGTTAAGGATGTACATTCCCGATTCTACACAGGAACAAATTTTATAGTTCATACCATTGGATCTTGATATTTCTTACAATGGATCAAATTTGTAGATTCTGGATCATGTAGTGAATGTTCAATAAAATAATACCACTAACCAAGAATTTTTTTTTGGCCAAACTGCCAACTTATGAAAGCAAGATGGGAAACTGAGGGTGAAATGAGGTAGAAGTATAACAATTTATAACATAGTGAAGTAATTTATAGGTTGAAATTGATATCAATTCAGGTATATTGTAACACAATGATATTTTCTGAAATTTGTTTTTTGAATAAATTTAATTCTTTTAGTAGATTGGGTTAAATGTGTAATCGAGTTTTAAGGAACTGTAATATAATTATATTTATACAATGCCATTATAAAATATCCAATTTTCATGGTGATATAAATAAGAATAAATAATTTTATAATATTATATATAATTGTTTTTTATTATAAAACCATATTCATAATTAACACCTAATTCTTGATAATGTCTTTACATTATTTGAAAATTAATGTTTATAAAATTTATTGTTATTTGTGAACAAATAGTAAATTTAAAATTTAAATAAAATATAAAATTTATTTCAAAAAAATATATTTTAAACTAACATGTCGAAAATATCTTTGATATATTTTTTGTAAATATTCTCAAAAGATTAAATTTTTGATGAATTGTAAAAGTACTAGATTTTATTAAAACTACCTTTTTCTTTAATGCATTTAAAAAGATACATATTTTTTGAAATTTTTTAAATATGAAATTATTTAAATTATATAAATATTAACACGATTTAGGTTATTGTAATCATTTTCATTTTTATTTTTTAAATTAAATTTTCATGTACTTATGAAAATTTTCTATTTTGAAAAATACATAGTCATCACATTTGCAGGTGTAATTATAAAATAAATTTTCAACATTATATTTTTATATAATTTGGTACAATTTGATCGATATTTTTCTTTATAATAATTATTATTATATAATATGATAAAATTAATTTTTATGAAAAATTAATTATAACAATTAAGGTTAAAAATAGGGTCACCACAGGGGAAAACTTAAAAGATAATGAAAATTATGGTATATAATCAAATAAAACAATCATTTTATAGAATATTTTCTATATATAGCCTATAATGTTTGATAAGGGACCTTTGGGATAATTTTTTTAATTGAAAAACCTTGCAATACTTAATTCATTTCCATGTTCCAGGTGTGTCGTCTCTCCCACATATAAAAGGACACCCTCTCCCATCATATTCCTAGTTCCCAACCATTTTTGTAATATATTACAAACAAAAATTAATTAATTAAATCACAACACACAACCTATTTCACTTTTTTTATTAGGGATTCCCTATTGGGATGCTTTTTTGAAAAGCTAAAGCAGTTTTTTGAAAAAGATGTACAATTCCTTAACAACTCTTTTTGTTTGGTTTCTTCTTACCCGACCTTGAAATAACCTAAATATATGCTCATATAACAAAAAAAATTCTACCATATAATTATATTATAATATTTTAGTGTAATAACCTTTAACCCATCCTCTTCTGTTATATTGAAAATGAAACTATTGATCATGTGCACAATGAACTGCTTCCTTGCAATTCGATGAAATTTATTTTCCATAAAAAAATCTCATCGAGAGATATATTGACTAATTTAAAATACTTATATTATATTAACTAAATTATTATAATTTATTAATTATAATATCAAATGTGACTTATGTCTTTCTATTTCATGTGGATATGATATAATCGCTGATGTGTACGGAAGGTACAACCTCACGATGTGATGTGATTTTTTTTCACAATCACCTTATTTATATGCTAATATGATTTAATTTAATAAATATATCTCTCGTATATGAAATCATAATTACTATTAATGGTTTATTTCTAATTAAAATTAATTTCATTCGTATCTTTTACGATAATGAAAGTAATGGTCGTTCGTATGTATGGTCTATTACCTCCACGAACAATGCCTTTCATTTTTTGTCTCTAACTATTATGGATTACCATGTATATATATTTATATATATATATATATTGAATAAATATACTATTCATATATTGATAACATTTTTTATATTTTAACATATTTTTATTCTAAATGACATATATTTTATTTTTTTTAAATGATTTTATTTGTATGATATATTTTAAGATATTTTTGAATTATACATTTCAATAATATTAAAAATAATAATAATTTTATTATTTTTGAATTATCCATTTCAATATCTTTTTAAATTATTTATATTAAATTACCTAGTAAATGACATCTTTTTTTATTACGATTATAAAATTCATATAATGTAATTGTATAAATTTTTTAGTAAACGTAATAAAATATTTATTAAATGGAATTTATTATAATATAGAATCAATATCAACAGTAATTAAAAATTTTATATTATAAAAATTTAATGAAATATTATAATTATATTCTCTAATAGTAAATAATGAGTTTGGTCATAAAAATGGTAATTTACAGACGAAAATTGGTTCCCCTTAATCAGTTATTATCATCAAATTATTTATTGTAACAGATTATATTGATGGTAAAATATTTTTTGGCAGTAGTTATTGATAATAATAGATTCATGTTTTTTTAAATAAAATTGTATTACTTTGATAATGAAATATATTTATATTTTAAAAAAAATTATTGGAGGAAAAGTATAAATACAAATAGGAATATCTTTCATTTAAAAAGACTTTTTTTACCTAAATGAAATTCTAATGAAAAAAATATCTATTGGAATGTATCATTTTTATGAACATATATATTATCTTTAAATAAATTTATATTAGTATAAGTAATTTTTTCAATATTGTATGCTACAAATTTATTCAATAATTGTGATGATAACCATGGTCAATTTTAATTCCTCACCAAATTTAGGTATTTTATAAATAATCATCAAAAAAAAATTCAATATATGTCTTGGAACCAAATTGAACAACCCATTTTTTAGAATAACAACCTTAAACACAACCCTTTTTCAACCATTAACAATTTTAACATTGAATTTCAAAATGTTTAATATTCTATCCAGAATATTAAAGTGTAATTTTTTTAGACATCACAATTTTTATGTATTAATGTGATATACATGACAATATATTATTTTGTTTAAATTCATTATAGATAATATATATTTCAAAAAATTCTTATGTATGCTGGATATGCACTCTATTCATTTTTTTAGAAATGTCTTTCGAAATATGATATATTTTATTTAATCATATTGTAGTTTTTATTCTCCAACCAAGCATAAAAAATGGTCAAAAGACACGTATAAAAATAAAAAATAAATTTATAACTAATTATCAATGATATATTAATTATAATTGAGTATTTAAATCAATCAAAACTGATGAATATAACCTAAAAATATATAAATGTATTTGCTGTAGTATTATCCCATGTCAGGATGTTTTAATAAAACTTCTAAAAGAACACTCATATAATATATCCACCACATTTGGTATTCATATATAGAATCATTAATCTATCCATTATAGTGTATATAATAATTAAAAATCATTTCATTATAATCCCATAAGATTCATGGTCAATATGAGAAAGAATATTTAAATAAATTTTTATTAACATAGAATATAACTAAACGTCATGATCCTAATCACATTAGTAAAACTAAAAATGAAAATATTTTTCTTCATATTTTAGTCACTAGATATTTTATTCATTCACTCTCACATATATTATGTCCCGTTTTTCATTTTATCCCCCTTTTTTTGAAATAATCAATGATATCATTCAATTCTTATGAAAACACACCTCCCCTATATAGATTTTGTCAATTATAACCAGTATAAATAGATTATTATCTCCCATTTTTCCATCAATACAATGATATCTGATTTAATATTATTTGATGGAATCCATGAAATATTCAATAAATGCATGATAGAAACTATACCATTATATAAACTGCATAATGATATTAATAATAGTTTCTAGAATAACTAGTTAGTGATACCACTTATTGAGACTCACTTGAATAATAATAAATTCATTTAAGATAGTAGGGATACTTTTACTGAGGAATTATGTGGATGGAGGTGATTTAACTCAAATAGAATATTGATACCTATCAAAAAAATCGTTGGGTTGTGCATTTTCAATGGTATCAAAAAAAATTTGGAGATTCAATATTATATATAATATTAATATTGTGTTTCCAAAATTCGCTTTAGTATTGTGATATATTATGTAAATATTATTTATCCATTAATAATGTTGTGTATATTATATATAATTAATAAAACATAATGAATCACATTTTATTAAAATATAAAAATCTATCATATTTTTAATTTCACTAAAATATGTTTTCATATGTTGATGTTGTGTAAAACCTTTAGTGGTGGAAATATAGAACCATTTATTCATTCTCGTTGATATACAACCATTATCTATGATATTTTATGTAATATATTAATGAAAACTATATATAAATATGATTTTATATCATCAATTGAACTAGATAAATTAGCATTAATAATTCCCAACATCACCCAATTCATTGTTCCTTTGATGAATATTACAAAATCCATTAATCAATTATCATATTAATGTACTTTTTTCCCTGAAATTAAATATTCTTCATTGTATTGACATTGAAACCCTTCCAAAGGGTGTATAACAAACAAAAAATCATGACTTGTTCGTTATAATTATAATATCCATCCAATTATTTTCATACACTTTCTAATATTATCTACTTTTCCTTTAATTACCTTTCATAACACGATCAAGATTGAAATCATTGTTTTCATATACTTTTTTTCAAATATTATAAATCATTTTATGACTTCCTTAGTATACAATTACTAACACTATTTCACCGCCTAAATACAATACAATCCACATTATCTTGTCCAATAAAAATTATCTTCTTTATATTAATATAGATATTATAATAAACTCCTTTACATTGGAATTAAAAAATATTGATAAATTTTCAATCATAAAACACCAAGCCCTTGGTTAATTATTCATCATGTATCGTCATTTATTTATTTAATATAATTATTTATCAACCTCATTTCTAATAATACCAAAATATTTTTTCAATGTATACATATTCTTAAATAACTTTATTATAAAAATAATATTCTATCTGAATTTGGAAAAACATGAACAAATTTACCATCTTTATGACGTATAATAGTGGTATTGTTAATGTATTTTAAAAGTATTTATTTATTCATCTAAACCAACACTTTCAATATTGTAGTATCTCTTATATATATTATATATTTTCATTAAACAACTATGAAATATTGAAAAGCTTTTTTCATGAAAACATGTTTCTGAAAAAAAAACAATTTGTATCTTATTCCATTAAACATCTCCTATGTTTGATATTTATCATTTTGGTATAGTTCATCCTTAATAATATTTACCAAAATATTTTCCTTATTTTCCGTGTGAAATATTTTCTATTTTACAAGATATGATATCATTTGATCCAATAAAGAATTTGTCATTCTTTTCTATATCATTGATATACTATTAAAATAGTATTATGGTGATAAATTTTCACTTTAACCCATAATTTTTTTATTATTATACGACTTTATCCAAAAACCTCATCATCAATAATTTTATATGAATAAATATCTACTTATTTTCCTCCCCCAAGATATATCGGTTTAGTGACACTTTTCATTAAAATTTATTCAATGCTTTATTGAAAGTTATTCACAATCTCTATAGTAGTGACCTCTTTTGTTTCAATTAAATTTATATGCTTAGTTTATATGTATTTATAAAATTTCCACATCAAAGAGTTTCCATGAAAAATTTCATTCTTGAGATTCAATATTTTTTTTCTATTTTAATCAATGATATTGAAACATTTACTTACAATGTTTCAAAAAAATCAATGGTAAATTTTTTCATTCCTGATATTATATAAGGTTTTATATTTAAAAAATCATAAGAAGTATTTTTAATAATTTAGAATAGTGTTATTCTTAAATACATTAAAAATATTTTTATATAATTCCCAATAAATATTTTTGAAGGATTGTTACTGACATCAAAATTTATCCACTCAAAAGAACCATTTATTTATAGTTTTCATTACTGAAATTTGATTCTTATCCCATTAATTTTAGGATAATCCAAAAATATTCCATGATTTTCCTCAAAAAAAATTCAATTGAACATTCTTATATTACCTTTCAATTTATCATTTCCTCTCTCCATTGATGTAGTGTAATGAAATTTGAAAACTTAATTTTATGTTAATCATGATAAACCATCATATATGGATTTACTTATAACTAAAAAGTATGTAGTACCTCATCCCATGAATAATGGATTGTGATATCTCCTCACAAACATATATATGCACCAATTCAATAAACCATCTCAAATTTATATAATTTAACCAATATAACCCCAATATTGTATTTAGTTTTAAAAAAATAGTTTTTCATGTGTAATTCAATATAAACATAGTTATGTTTTATGAGATTTGATTTTTCCAAAATTATTTATCATAACCCATCCTGCTAAATATTGAACATTTTTAGTCATAAATGAAAGGAGGATAGTGACCAGCTTTGTTGTGTCTCATGTTGGCCTCAGGTAATGTCTAGAACTGTAGGTATATTAAAAATTAAAATATGACGAAAATACCTCATAATAGAACATGATTAATAGTGAGATAACAAATATAAAACAATATACTCTGAATCAAATATTAAGAGACAATCCCAAGTACATATATGAACTGTCATGCAGAAATGAATAGTTGGAAAGGTAAACTATAAGTTCCAAAAAGTTAAGATAGCACCGAACATGAAGCAAAAACATATCCTAAAAACCCATGAGATAGTAATATTATCCCCAATAACTAAATTTCTATTTCTTACTTGAAAAATCGTTTATATATATATATTGTTTGAGCATAACATTTATACTATGTAAGACCCTCCATGAATCTACTAATTTAATAGTTAAATAAATCATTCTAAAGACATGTGATCATGTGAAACTATGTCTAATCCTAAATAGGTTAACTATGTTACCAACCAAACCATGGATTACCATCACCGAGAATCTCATACAGTATATCTTCTATTAAACTAATTAAAAAAAGGAACCTCACCACTTCATACCCACTATTTTCCTCTATTATTCAAGAAAGGATGTCCCAATTCTTCTCTATCAAAAATAGTTCATTTATAAGACACATCGGATATGTATCACAACATGCATTGAGTGAATCACATCAACAAATAATCCCCTAAACATATCCATTTATAGATATCGAGTAGATTTCAAGATCCCCCCATAGCATGTATGACACATATCTTTCATCGGGTATTATACAACAATCCACCACTACCCATACACTGAGTAACATACATTGATCCCTCTGGACATATACACACCATACCTTTAATAATATTTTTGATATTATATCATGAAATAATTTTTTTTGAAATAAATAAAATCTATTGCAACACTCTACAAACATATAAGTCGAATTAAGCATCCTGAATAGTAAAACCTAATAATATAATAAGATGAGAGTGGGTCCAGAGGGTGGTAGACATTCATCGTTCCTCCCACCATGAATTTGGTGAAAATACACTCAAGGTGTTCACTTGGATTACTTTGCCCTAAATGAAAAGGGTGGGATATAATATGAAATCCAAAAAAACATATAGGATAAAACATATATCACAACCACAATATAGTCATAACCAATTCCTAAAAAATTTAGATATAGTGACTAGAACACCCAGTTTCAACTTCTACGGACTAGATATCATATATGAAAATATTAATTTAATGAGACCTAAATTCAATCAAGTATTCCATATTTATCATTCCATTTATTTTAATTAATAAATTAGAATATGTTTAATAAATTTTCAAATTACATTTCCTAAACCATAAATGTGTTTTATATACCCACCATGTGTAATGTAAGATGATGACATGGTTTCTGAAGGGTTGAATCACATTTTTATTATAAAAAAATCCAACCCCATGGCTTAATAAATTTTTTTAAAGAACACTACATTTCCATAATTTTTGGTACTATAGGAAAAATCCAATGATACCAATATAATAGATGCAAGAAAGTACGGATAGTAATCTCAATGAATGGGGAAATTAATAAGGATAAAACAATTAACCCATCCAATCATCCACTAAAAAAATAACATCAAGAATTTGTAGAGACCCAAAGCATGACGTACATAGAAATTAAATTACTTTTGCGAAATATATAATACATAACAAAAAGATACACCAAAGGACCGTAATAGTTTAGTGCCTTTGGAAACATGGATCATAATCTTCTAATCACGATGAATGATCGTCAACATTTCCCATAAAGATCTTCCCCTTTTTTTCTTACCTAAAACCTTTCTTTATATCCTGGGGAAAAGAAAACATAAAAAGGGTGAGCTCAAATGCTCAGTAAGGGTCAACATAGAGAACATTGAACAATCCATAAAAATTTGAATGCAAAAACATGAACATAAAATCTAAACATCAAAATCATGACCACAGACATAAATCCTGGAAGTATATAAGGCATATATCATAATGAAACATCAATCAGGATAAAATAGAATGGGAATGAAACATGTAATTATGGAAAATCATTAAGCGCATGATATTATTTCCATTGTATCCAAGGAATTACTGCCAAGACAATCTTAGTGGAAAATGTCCCTTTCTAAATCGAGTTTACTCCTTGTTTCAGTCCTATAACACTGAACCGGATTAACTTATTGTTCTATCTATGTCTCTCTCATGAGATATAAATATTTACCCAATGAATTGGAGGGAGATATAGGACCCATCCATCTCATAATGAAATCATTCTTACTTCTTCCACAACATGAACAAAAATCATTCATCATTACCCAAAGTATAAAATGAGTTTCATAAACATCATCCCATCATAACATAATCCATACAAAAAAATGGATATCATTTCATCATAAGAAAAGTGAAACCATGTAAATCAAAGTGAAATTATACTTGAAACATAAACATATGAAATAATGTCATCTTATATGGAAAATGGTTTTTATAAAACACTTGAAATGAATTCCTGAGGAAAATATCATTTTATTTTCACAAAATTCAATGCAATTTTAAAAGAAAAGTATTTTGTTGAAAATTGTCATTAAATCTTGTAGAGTAAGCTTCATGAAAATAAGGCATTAGGGAATCGTAAAAATCTTTTCATGTCATATCTGTTAAAAAACATTCTCCTCTTACTTTTGTTGGAAAAGTCAATAATTACCTTGTATGGTAAACAAAATAAAGATTCCTTCCATATGATGTGGTAAAAGTAAAAAAGGGTAAAAATGTCTTTAAACATATATGGAAGAAAAGTAAACATTTTATGAAAACATTCTAAGAACATATGGACATGGATAATAAACATAACCCTAGTAATTACTTATGAATAAACAATCTCAGATAAGAATGATATTGGAATAATTATCCCTATCCTTATGTCCAATTTCTTCTGTTTGTGTCCGAGACTCCTCTTCCACGACGCACCTCCTTTAAACATCTTCTTAGGGCACTAGAGTTGGTCTTTTGAGAATACGAAAACCTATATGATATAAGTAGATAGGTTGAGAAGAGGAATTGGTAGGGGTTGGCCGAGTTTCAAGGCTCAAAAGGGTGTGAATAGAAGAGGAAAGGGGAGCCTAATTTATAAGAGAGGAGAGGGGAACCTTTGGAAAAACTTAAAATATTATTTCATAATAAAGTCATATTCGATTTATAATAGCTCCAAATTGTTTATTTCAAAGATAATGTGGGGATGGGTCGAAATACTCTCAACAAATAGAATTTAGACAAGTTTAGGTTACTATTTTAACCTTATCATTTAGATTTAACTTTAAGTTAAATAATTTTTCTTTTACTGTGTCTTCTTGTTTTATTACACTATATGGTTAAAAAGAACTTACTATTAAAAGCCAAAATAACCCCTAGTTGTTCATTATTAATATATATTACCTTATCTATGTCATTTGGCCAAACCTTATATTTTTTGGAATAAAATAATAATTAATAATATAATATTTGTATTAAAAACTATTTTTTGTCAATTATGACAGAATTTGGTAACTGATTTTTGTGAAAATCATAATAGCATGATTAGTTAGAACAAGGTTAATTACATCAATACTAACATGTCATATTAACCTATAAAATTAGTTTAATTCCTTAAATGTCTCAAATTACATTTATTTGGGTATTTATAATATCAATTATGTAAATATTTCATTAATAAGGTAATTATTGCATCATCATTGTGTCATAAATAAATTAAATAATTAAATTTCTAAAAATTATAAATAAAATACAATTATGTAGGAAATATTTTTATATTTATAATTAATATTTATAGTCGAATTTATCTTATGTATAACCCTATATTAAAAATGTTTTAGTTATTAAACATTGATTTTAAATATTTTAAATCTTCTTTAAATAAAATAATAATAAATGTCCTAATCTAATACAAGTGTAACTAAATGGTCATATTTTATTCCTAATGTTGTTTTTGGTCTAATTAAACAAATCCAATAGAACAAGGACATGTGTTAGGATAATAATAATATCAATTTTACCCTTAATTACCGTACTTACTTTTAACTATGGTAAAAAAAATTAAAAAGTTACTATTCACAGAAAAATTATCTTTATCTTATTGAACCACATTTTACACCTTGATATTATCCATGTCTCTCGTATTTTTGAAATTTCACTCACAGAAGCGGTAAAATTATGTTTTATTTAAATTTTCAATTTCTTCTAGGAGGTGAGTAAAAGACGGTGAAAAGTTCAATAAAATTTTTATATATCTAAAATTATTATAAAATGACTCCAATGAATTAAATTAAACATATATAGGTATTATGTATCTATTTTGACCTAAAATATGTTTAAGTAAAATAAATATTTATTTAAATTGAAAGTCAGTTTTTAAATAGTAACCCAGTGTTTTCATTATTCATCAAAAATTGAAGGTTTTTAGAAAAATACCAAAAAATCACCCTAGGATAATTTTGATATTCCAAATCCAAAAATGAAGTCCATTTATAATGATAAAATTTATAAAATTTGAAAAAGTGGGTATTACTATTCATAACAGCTTGTTCATAATAATATTATATTAATATCTCTTTTATTGAAACATGGTATTGCGTACTACACACGCTATCAAAGAAGGTCTTCATTGCATGTAATGCAAGCCAAGTCAGGGATGCATATAGTGAAATATCCATTTGGTTTTGTGTATAACATAATCAAAACTTATTTCATTTATACATTATACAAAATCTATACTTAATGTTGCGAAGAATAATTTCCACAAAAAAAACTTGAAATTGTGTGTAACACGAGCAAAGAATTGTGTTGCGTATTCTGCAAGCTAATAATGTGTTGTGTATAGTACAAGCTAATCGTATTTTAGTGTATAATAGAAGACATCAAAGAAATTAAAAATAATATATCTCATAAAATCTCGGGGTGTTACATTCTACGCCCGTTAAAATGAATTTCACCCTCGAAATTCGTTAGGGTTATAAATGATCTACTACTTGAATGTTTCTTTCATAGAAACTCAAATCGTAAAAATGAATACTAAAACTTCATTTTAAAAATGGAAGTTAGAATCAAAACAATCACCCAATGTAACTCAGCACTGGGCTTCCACACATAACAACATAGGTGAAAATATGGATATGGAAGAGAAATATACGCATCAACTTCTGATGAAGAGTGGTAGAGAACATGGCTATGAAAAATCCAACAATCACAAAGCCATAAATTTGTACTGATCTAAGGTACCATATAATTCTTCAGATATTGGGTCACTAGGACAACATTTTTGGTTTTCAATATCATTTCCCTAAAGTTGAAGAATTTGAATTAGAAGAAATTCTTACTTTATTTCGGTATAATCTCACTGTTTTTCATGCCTTGAACAATTTCCACTTCATCCCCTAATGATATGAAGTTGAATTTGTCTTCTGTGGTGTTTTAGCAGATCATGCGATAGAGTGATAGGTCATTCTATATGTCTCAAACATATGTTAGAAAAAGTTATATACATAAGTCCATATATGGTGAGATTAATCATATATGGTTCCAAAATGGACTTATAATTCCTCTATCATCCAGTATAATAAAATAAAACTAGTTTCTACTAACCAGGGACTTCCTGTGGGTCAGTGGTAGGCAATAAAGGCACGCCGCACTTCGGTTGAGGGTTTGATTCCGGCAACCTTGTCCAACGTGACGGGTTGTCGCCTATTCTACAGGTTATCATTTATCTAAAACTACATTATTATAAAATCCCATCAATAATATCGAAAAAGTGATATCCTTAAACAATACTAACTTATGTCCAACACAATCCATTTCAATCTTTAGGCTTATCTAAAATACTTCTGTCTGATTACTAGAAATTTTATCTACCGAGCACCTGAATTCATTCCTTTGTCCACCTTATATCACAAGATATATCTTGTTGTTCGCATTCCAAACATGTGAATACCTTAATCTTGTATTCTCTTGATACATGAATTACCATAGAACCATAGTGAAAAAATTAATTCTGTCAAAAGGTAATCCTTCCACATACCAAAATACCAAAATTTCAATATACTCAAACCATGATATCACATTGTGCTTATATCAGTCATGAGCTCATTATTATTATTTTCTCCTTGTCCCTTAATTATGTGCATATCATCATTTTTCCAAAAATATTTCTATCACTTTTCATGGTTACCGGTACCATATAATTATTGTAAACCAATACATAGATATTCCAAAATTCCACGATACCATAAATGAGATTCCATGATACTATTTTGAAATCCCATTACATAAATACTTAATCATTACAAAACATCATTGTCATACTCAACATCACAAATAGAGACCGCATGTGACTTCACTTTATCCTTTTCCTTAAGTGGTTTCTCACGTTGATCATCATTAACCCTTGTATTATGGAATTGATTAGCATAATTCCCCAATTCCTTACACTTGAAGAATTAATGTGTTGGTGGTGCGTTCTCTATAGTATTTTCTTTATTCACATCATTAGCAACCCTTTTTCAATTACTTTGACACTCAGCTACTCGTTGAACTTCTTTTCCATAATTAAAACATTTTCTAGTCCCTTTAAGATGATCTCCACCATTCTTCTTTCCACACTTTGAGCATAAAGAAACATTCATCTTATTTTCACCATTATTCTATGATTTCTCCTTGAACTTCATATTTCATTTCTTGACAAACCCATGATATGGATATGTAACACCAACTTCTATTTCTACCTTGATAGCACAATGCACAATTTCTTCATAGATACAGATGAATCTTATAGCTAATTCCCTTAGAAGACTTTTTTTAAGCCACTGATGAATAGATCAACTTTACATTCAGGTTGGATAATAAATCCAGATGCATACCTAGCAAGCCTTGTTAAATTTGCTTCTTATACACCAACAGATTCATAATCCTTTTTCTTAAGCTCAAGGAAATCCTTTTCCATCCTTGTTCGAAGAATATGAAGGAAGTACTTATTGAAAAATAAGTTCTTGAACTCATTCCATTCCATGAATTCAATTTCATCTTGTGGCCTCGTATTCTAAATTAAAGTCCACCATTGATCTGCTTCACCTTCTAAATGGTAAATAGCCAGAATGAATTTTTCATGTTCCAAACAGCGAAGTATGGAAAATATCTTTTCAATTGTACATATCCATTGTTCGGCAACCAGTGGATCTGAAGACCCACTGAAAGAAGGTAGATGTTTCCTCATGAAGGACTCAATAGAATATTTTTCCCATCTCTTCTCATTTAGATGACCAGAATTATTAATAGCTTGTGTATGTATAGAAATTTTTTTTTCACTCCATCTCCCATAACATTGGATTGTTTAGGAGTAAAATCAATGCATTTTCCATTACAATGATCAACATGGTTCCTTCGGGTTCCATCCATCGTTCAAAACCCAAAAGGAATAGTGTGAGTGGAAAAAATCATGCTAGGAATAACTACATAATAAAGGGGGTGTACCTTCAATATATAACATCTTAGGGTTAATTCTAAGATTGTTACCATAATTCTAAGACTGTAAACTATACTTATACTTAACCTTTGGGACATCCCGAAACATAACATATAAATATATCTAGGGATATCACTAAAGTTTTTGCATCCTAGATTCCAAAGGTAAACTGAACCTTCCCTATAATACAATATATAGAGACCCAAATCTTGACGTACATAGACATTACATTACTTTTGAGGAATATCTAATATATTACAAAAAAACACCAAAAGACTGTAATAGTTTAGTGTTTTTCGAAACATGGAACATAATCTTCTAATCATGGTGAAAGATCTTCAACATCTCCCATGATTATGTTCCCCTTTTTTCTAACCTAAAACAGTTCTTTATATCCTGGGGAAAAGAAAAAATACAAAGGGTGAGCTCGAATGCTCAGTAATGGTAAACATAGAGAACATAAAACAATCCATAAACATTTGAATGCAAAAACATGAACATATAATCTATACATCAAAATCATGTTCAAAGACATAAATGTTGGAAGTATGTAAGGCATATATCATAAAGGAACATCAATAATGATACAATAGCATGGGAAGAAAACATTTAATTGTGGAAAACCATTAAGCACATGATATGATTTCCATAGTATCCATGGCATTACTGCCAAGACCATCTTAGTGGACAATGTCCTTTAATGAATTGAGTTTACTCATCGTTTCAGTCCTGTAACACTGAACCAGATTAACTTACCATTATAGCAATGTCTATCTCATGAGATATAAATATTTACCCAATGCATTGGAGGGAGATATAGGTCTCATCCATCTCATAATGAAATCATTCTTACTTGTGCCACAACATGAACATAAATCATTCATCATTTCCCAATGTATAAAATGTGTTTGATAAACATCATCCCATCAAAACATAATACATACCGAAAAATGGATATCATTTCATCATAAGAAGAGTGAAACCATGTAAATGATAGAGAAATTGTACTTGAAACATACACATATGAAATAATTCCATCTTATATGGAAAATGGTTTTGATAAAACACGTGAAATCAATTCTTGATGAAAATATCCTTCCTTCTTCAAAATCATTTTATTTTCACAAAATGTCGTGCAATTTTAAAAGAAAATTATTTTGTTGAAAATAGTCATTAAATATTGTAGAGTAAGCCTCATCAAAATAAGGCGTTATGAAATCATAGAAATCTGTACTTTTCGTATAATATAAAAAAACATTCTCCTCATACTTTTTTCAGAATTGTCAAAAAGTACCTCGTATGGTAAACAAAAGAAATATTCCTTAAATACGATGTGGTAAAATTATAAAAAGGGTAAAAATGTCTTTAAACATACATGGAAGAAATTTAAACACTTTATGAAAACATTCTGAGAACATATAGACATTGATAATAAACATAACCCCAGTAATTACTTATGATTAAACAATCTCGTATAATAATGATATTGGAATAATTACCCCTTACCTTATGTCCAATTTCTTCTGTATGTGTCTGAGACTCCTCCTCCTCAACGCACCTCCTTTAAACTTCCTCATAGGCACAAGAGTTGGTATTTTGAGAAGACCAGAACCTTTATGATATAACTAGAGAGGTTGAGAAGTGAAATTGGCAGGGATTGGACGAACTTCAAGGCTCAAAAGGGTGTGAAGAGAAGAAGGAAGTGGTGCCCTTTTTATAATAGAAGAGACGAGAACCTTTGGAAAAACATAAAATATTATTTATAATAAAGTCATATTAGGTATATAATAGCTCCAAATTGATTTATTTCGAAGCTAAATTGGGGATGGGTCGAAATACACTAAACCAATAGATTTTAGACAACTTTAGGTTACTATTTTAACCTTGTCATTTATATTTAACTTCAATTTATATAATTTTACTTTTACCATGTCTTCTTGTTTTCTTACTCTATATGGTTAATAAATGTACTATAACAAGCCAATCTAACCCCAAGTTGTTCTTTATTAATATATATAACTTTATCAAAGTCATTTGGCCAATCCTTAGATTTTTAGGAATAAAATAACAACTAATAATATAAAATTTGTTTTAAAAACTATTTAATGTCAATTATGAAACTATTTGGTAATCGATTTTTGTGAAAATAATACCATCATGATTAGTTCGAAAAAATTTAATTACATAAATATTAACATGTCATATTAACCTATACAATTATTTTAATTCATAAAAGTCTAAAATTACATTTACTTGGGTATTTATAATATCAATTTTGTTAATATTTCATTAATAAGGTAATTACTTCATCATCATTGTGTCATAAATAAATTAAATTATTTAATGTCTAAAAATTATAAATAAAATACAATTATGTAGGAAATATTTTAATCTTTCTAATTAATATTTATAGTCTAATTTAACTTATGTATAACCCTCTATTAAAGATGTTTTTGTTATTAATCTTTGATTTTAACTATTTTAACTCTTCTTTAAATAAAATAATAATAAATGTCCTAATATAATCAAAGTGGACCTAAATGGTCATATTTTATTCCTATGGTTGTTTTTGTTCTAATTAAACTTATACAAAAGAATTAGGACATGTTTTAGGGTAAAAATAATATCAATTTTACCCCTAATTACCCTATTTACTTTTAACTATGGTAAAAAAGTAAAAAGTTACCATTCAACAAAAATATTTTTAATCTTATTGAACCAAATTTTACTCCTTGATATTAACTGCGTCTCTCAGATTTTCAAAATTCCACTCACAGAAGTGGTAAAATTAAGTTTTATGTAAATTTTTAAATTCTTTTAGGAGGTGGGTAAAAGACGGTGAAATGTTCAATAAAATTTTTATATATCTAAAATTATTATAAAATGACTCCAATGAATTACATTTAACTTATATATGTATTATGTATCTATTTGGACCTAAAATAAATTTAAATAAAACAAATAATTATTTAAATGAAAAGTCGGTATTTAAATAGTAATCGAGTGTTTTCACTATTCATCAAAAATTGAATGTTTTCAGAAAAATACCAAAAATTCATTCTATTCTAATTTTGATATTCCAAATCCAACAATGAAGTCCATTTTGAATGGTAAAATTTACAAAATTTCAAGAAGTGGGTATTACAATTCATAAAGGCTAGATCATAATAATATTATAATGATATCTCGTTTAGTGAAAGTTGGTATTGCATACAACACACGCTATAGAAGAAGGTCATGATTGAGTGTAATGCAAGCCAAGTTAGGGCCTCATGTAGTGAAATCTTTGTTTGGTGTTGTTTATAACATTATCAAAAGTTATTTCATTTATACATGAAACAAAATCTATACTTAATGTTTCATAGAATAATTTCCACAAAACGAAATTGAAATTGTGTGTAATACGAGCCAAGAATAGTGGTGTGTATACTGCAAGATAATTCGGTGTTGCGTATAGTACAAGATAATCTTGCTGTATTGTATAATAAAAGTCATCAAATAAATTAAAAATAACATATCTCATAAAATTTCATGGTGTTACAGCATTCATCATAAGTTCAACATTAGGTAATCCTTTATTCTTCCTATAACATCATATCAGGTGCATCCCCATCACTCAGATTTATATCACTATGAATCTCACCATCATATCCATCATATTTTCCATAAACATTGGAATCCATTTCCATATCTCATTGACCTTACCAATATCCCATAATATTTAATAAAAATTCTCATATATAGTGCAGAAATAAATATGAATACAAAAACATAACAATTAGGGAAACATGGCTCTAAAAAACATCATTTATCCTATACATCTAAATAGGATCACACTACACCCAACACAAGGAATCAAGTATTAAAAAAAAATACACACATGGACCCAATTACTTATTTTCATCAATAACCCTATTTTTAATTCTATCAGTAATTAACCAATTTAACTATTATATGTTACATCTATTGGTAACATATGTAATCATTCATAACAATCTATTAAAATATTCAATCATGCTTTCCAAAATTTTCCATTATTAATAATATTTAACGAATAAAAATTCATTAACATTTCATTTTCGTATCATCAACATTTACAAAACATCAAACATAACAATATTAATAAATTCCATTGAATTAAAAAACTACATAAATTAAACATTAAATATTCTTCAATTTTTTCACATGAAATTACAAGATACGCCATATGTGTTAAAAAATAATCTATATTAATTCTAAATCCAATAATAAAAAAATTACTAGCTTCAAATTAATTAATAATTCTATCAATAAAAAATTCAAATCATCACATAAAATGCATTCTATCATGAATTACATAGACAATAAACTTTCTAGTAAATCAAGTGTCACAATGTTATCACATTGCAAATAACAACTTGAGATCACTATCACAAACAAATATCATTAGTTAATATACATTAATCATTGTTAGGTTAATTTAATTATTATTAAAAGGCTAAATACATTTCCAATTTTTGATTTCATTAAAATATTTAGTATAATCCTTATATCAAAAACCTCTAACTTAAAAAATTCTAGGAATAGCACTACAATACCAACGCGTATCTCTATTCACCTATCTCGTGGGGTATCTAGGATCTCCCAAATTTTTCCTTCCATGAACACACCAAAAAATTAAAAAAAACAGCATTAGATTTATGGGAATAAAAAAATATATCATGAGAAGAAGAATGTGTGGAAAATATGATCGATCCAAGAATAAAATGTGAGACAATGGATGTATAATATTCCTAAAATTTTTATAAAACCCACATAGGAAGTTGAGATCAATATCTACGAAAAATAGAATTTAATAATTTGAATAACTACCCTTGGGTTATTAGGGATTGATATAATAAAAGGGGGAAAGATAATTTTGATGGGAGTTGGGGTATTTACAAAAAGGAAAGAATTTTAAACACCACAACATAACATGTATGACTAGGTCATGGCTTGTTGAAAAATACATAGACTAGATTATAGTTGAAGGAGACCAACCCAAAACCCCAATAGTCAAACTATATCCAAGATCCAAGGATAGATCTATTAGAGAGATCCAATAAATTTGTAAAAAGGGATATTTAGAATCAACAAGAACCATCCACCAACTACCCGTAAAAATTTAGAATACACTTGAACCGCTATGTCAAACCTACACATTACATGGCTTAGACTCAAGACTAGAGGGAAGGCTCTATGATATAACCATCATCCAAGGTCCTGTAAATTCAACAAAATATAGTAGCCTCCCAATGTCCCCTATTCTGAAACATTTCGTTCCATGTCTAAAAATAAATACATATGGTGTGGTAGATTAATCCATATTGTAACCTTTCATAAAAATTAATTTCCACCCTTATTCATCCCTCTTCCCTCCAAACACTGTTCAATCACCTTGGATCCTCATATAGGATCCTCCAACAATGAAAGAATGCAATGGAAAGGTATTCTAGGTTCTATTTCCATTTATTATATACCTTTCAATCCATTCTTGTCATCATGAAATCAATACTAAACCCACTGAGAAAATAAGAAAAAACGTCTTTCCAAATGACCAAAACCTAAGACATTTTTCAATGATATATGCATCAAATGAGCTCAGACACCATAATTAAGGGAGATAATAATAACACCACAGAATTAAATTAACCTTCACCAAAAAACTCTCTTATGTTAGATACCTCTATGATGGGAGGAAGTCTGAAAAAAGACAAGAGAAAACCATCTCATAAACTAAAAAGTGATAAAAATAAAAAATAAAAGATAAAGAATAAAAGGAATAAAAAACATGGTGTATTGAGAATGTATCTATGACTCGTGTTTATAGGTACTCACCTCAACACCACCTTGATATCACATGGAACAATACAAATGAATAGCATGACCACACAAGACCTTCTCTTGACGGTCGTGGATTTCCACCAACTGCTCAATAATGTTATCACTACATTAATCATCTATATCACCCTAGTCAATGACTTGAGAGTTTTCTTTGAGGTAATAATGAATATGTGACATGAATAAACATCATATATGTATCTCATATCTGGGTGAACATATCTCAAATAAACCATGACTCTAATAAGATCGAACACCTCGAAAGGCCCTGCACCCCAAGGAGAAAGCTTACACCCATGTCCAAACCGTCTATATGGATGTTAAGGAGTCATTTTCACAAATATATGATATGTAACAATAAATTCTAGCGATCAACAAACATGATCACCATAGGATATATTATGATCTGGTGCTTCTTTCTTCCACCCACAAAACACATGAACCATCTCTATCATGTCCCGCATTAACTTTGGCCTGAGAATTCCTAACTCTCTAACCCCATTCCATGAATATAGAAAATTGAAATAGTTTCCACATAAATAATAAAATGGGTAAATACCAATGATTGAATGAAATCCATTTTTCTAAGAAAACTCAACCAATGGAAGGTTCTCCATGCACAAAGCTACAAAATTTATTGTATATAAATGGAAATATTAATTGAGAGTTTCTATAGTCCTCTCTATTTTACCATCCATATATGGATGAAAAAAAGTGATCTGAAATGACGGATATAGAAAATAATTCTAGAGGCCTCTATACACAATGGTGGTAAAATGAAGATCTATATTAGAGATGATCTTCCGTAGTAATATATTGAACCCTGCAAACATCTCCATGTATAACATCAAAAAAACTACTTATAGTAACTACTTGTTCAATATAAAGTAGATTATTTTGTCAAATAAACCTTTATACAAAATATATCATCAAAAAATATTTAATATTGTGGTATTCTAGGAATGATATCCATAGAAATTCCTTCCCAAATCTAGTGAGAAACCTCTAATGGCTGTAGGAAACCATTGTGAACATTGTGGTAAGTCTTCACCTACTAACATACTAAACATACAGATATAAACTATGAAACTGGAAACTATAGTCCTTGATACAAAAGCAGACCTCTCGTAGCTCGATATATATTTTTAACACTATTATTAACCACCATAGGTGAGATATAGACATATGGGAGGAACAGAAAATACCATTCCAATGGAATGAAATTTCCCTCAGGGAACAACACACACTGTGGTTTTTCCTTAAACCAACCACCATGGGCATCTCTAAATAGAACATGGTTTATCTATACCTCTTCCATATAGTCTCTCATCTAGGACTCCTCAACTGGTTTCACAAAAGATGATTTCATCTTCATATTAAAATTAATTCCTCTAATTCAATATTATAACATATCAAGATTCATCACTAATAACTATTAAATCATTCTTTTTGAATCCCCATATTCATGCCTTGTATCACTAAGTTTCCACATTCATTGTTCATCATCTAAAACATTACTATTTCAAGGAATACGTGAAATATAAAAGACATAATATGATAATAATTTGATCCAAATTATATATATAATTATCAAGTCACACTAAAATATTTCATGCTATATGCTCTTATGATAGATAACAACAGAAAATGTATATAGATGAATAAAAATTATCACAACGTCAATGAAAAAATTGGCTTCCCATTTGAGGTCATGGGTGGAATAGTTACACTGAAGGGGAGTAACTTTCATGACCCCTATATAACAACCAATATCTACAACATCAAAACACATCCCAAACCTAGATTTGAGTCATCAGAATATTTATTGAAATGAAATCCATCTACAAGAAAAAATAGAATAGAGCACTGACCAATATTTCCTACAATAACTGAAATTGATTTCTAACAGTGGTCATTCCATAATAATGTCTATTCATTTACAGTAATGCATATCTGTGGAGATACAATCTAGGATAAATTGGCTACAATCCTCTTATAATAGTTTGTAAGTGAAAGGAAACTTGAGACCACCAAAAAATCCATCGTGTTTCCTAATAAATAACATCATCTATTATCAAAGGATTCATAGCTACTCCTTGTTGAGACATGACATTCCACATGAAAAGGACTTCATTATTCCATGTGTTACAGTTATAAAACATCCCGAATTTCTTATCATCCTGAGGGTATCCCAAAAAAATAAGTATATTCTCTATAATATCAATTATATTCATAGAGTAATCTTGGATTTTATAGATGAAAACCCTTGTAAACTGATCTATGGACACTCTAAATATTACAATCTTAAAAAACAGGAACATATGTAGAGTTTTAATAATAATAAAAGTGAAAAAAATTAACTCATAATTCCCCTCAACAACACAAAAAAGTTCCTTTATACTGATCGTATAAGACAACAATCCAATTAATATTGTAGAGGTTCTTCATTGTCCCTTAGTTTATGTGATAATAATCAATACAATGTTGAATATGTTTATCAGGCCTGTTCAATAAAATTATTATTTTTACCATAAGGTTACACACTAATCCAAAAAAAATCCTATTATAATAGATCACAGAGCTATACCCAAAACTCTTTCTACAAATAATATGCCATTAAATTTAGATACATTATGGTAGTCTAAATTCCAAGCCATATCTCAATCGTAAACATTATCTCTCATTAATGTTGAAACTCTAAAACCACCATGTGAAAAAATACGGTACTTTTCTAGTATCCTAGGAAACATACATGGAATAAACACTGATGAACTCATCATTATGTCATCAATCATGGATTATATTGATGGAACACTCCTCCAACTCATATAATGTTCTAAATCTCTAATTTACATTATCATATCTCTATCAGTATCATAGTAAAAAACCTATATCATATTGTAATCAACAATATATTTCACCAAATACAAACAATCCATGATAAGGATAATTTCATGTATATAGATTTGTAAACATATAAAGTCTCAAAATAATTTTTTTCACCCTAAAAATATTATTGCATCTGAAAACATTAAAATAAATTAACTCAAACACTTACAATATATGTCAATTCCATTGGAACAAGAAGTCTTGAAACCTTAATTACCATGTAATCGACTAGGATAAGTCATTTGAATGATCTAATTTCTCTTGAATAAATGATTTGTATGTACCCATGTTTATAATAGTTTAAGGGTACCACAAAAGATTCATTGATTGACCATACTAAAAATTCTACAAAATCACTGTAACCAAGACCTACTTCAGGGCCTCTCTAAACCTAATGATGACCCCCTCCATTTTCTCACACTACTCTATAGGTATGAGGATAATCTTGAGGATGTCATCTACCAACCCCATCCCATATCTATTGGTACCATGTAGATGAATCTTACTCCAACATTCTGAATTGAAACATCCTCAATAGAGGAACCTAAATCAGAACACCCGGTGCATGCAACCTAACCTGATAGGTCGATCACTCCCACGATTGATCACCTCATCCTTCATAATAAACACATTAATATATTACAATATAATTGTCTTGCAAACATCCAACCATAGTGAAATGAGATGATGAGGGATATGACTAACCTAATCTATATGAAAACTCTTCATTTCCAGCAACTATGAACCCCAAACTATAGAATTGCTTCATAAAGAAACATGAGGAACACCCATACCTGGTGATCTAGTTATAGAAATGTCCCATCAAAAATTTATTCTATTTCTAGTGTTCCATGATAAATTGAAAACATTAATAAGGAAACCTCGTTTTGGTTCATTAGACACAAATTCTACAAAAAATTCATCACCCTAGAATCCTCATTTGTAAAATTGTCTGATTTATAGAAATAATGTGTCTTGAAATAGATCCCCAACCCCAACATGCTTGAATTTCCTTTTAATTAATTATGAAACTCCTAATGAATTCCCACTATTACAGTTGAACAAAGAAACATTTTGTGCAACTAACCTTAAACTATCCTATGAGAACACCATCTATTTATGATTTTTGAGAAAAAAGATCCACCATTTATTTATTACAACATTCAATAACATAATATCCAAATAATCCAAGTACTCCATCAAATAATGAATCATATTGAAATCCATATCCACCTCATATAACCAATCATACATGAAGGATTATGAAATGCATTTCGCAAACTTCTATATGTGTTGTTGTTGAACTCTCATTGTGTCCCCATTTATGTTCCATCGTTGTATCCTTCTACTCTACTGAGTTCTCTAGGAATATCCTAATGAACATCTTTGAAATGAACCGAACAAGGAAATTTACCTTGCATGATCCATGTAAGAAGTAAAATTTATTAGATACTTCTAATACGAAAATATTTAATTTTTATGATTAGATAATTAATTGATTTCAGTTTAATATTTTATGGTATTATATATCACATGGTCTACCAATTTCAGACACTTTAAGAAAGAATAATGACACATAATTCATTCCCAGGTCTCTACCCCACAACTAGTATCACTATTATTTGTATCCTTAGTAAACATTATGGTTTATATATCATATCATTGGGGGTTATAGACACCCATGTATCATCATTCATCCATTTTTATGATTTCCTACAAAACATATCTAACACTATTTTATAAAAAACTCAAGCAGTATCACATATTCCTAACTCCATGCATCATCTCATCCCTTATCCAAGATATTTGATATTAGTATGTCACCACCCCTCCCCCCAAATTATACCCCTCTATGTTTGGAAATGAGAGAAAGGTGCTAGTGACCCCTTGGGTCCTATATCTAGTAGGCATAGAACAGACTCTCGGAATGAGGGTATAAATAACATACAAATGTGAGGAATAACCCTTTTTGTGAACATATTAATGAGAAAGAGATAACATAGATACATCAATAAAATTCTTATCAAATATAATAATGAAATCCAAAGTACATAAATGTAATTTAATACATAACTAAAAAACAGGAATGGTAAGCTACATGTACCAAAAGATATTGATGATAATTTTCATGAAGACTAAATAGATCATACAAACACATGATCTAGTAATTAACACACCATTCTCCAACCTACTTTTTCTAACATGAAAATAATTTTTAATGTACATAGGTTGATAAAAATAGGTATAATCTATAAGATCGTACCCACAGGCTCTCATCGAATACATAAAAAAATAATGCCAAATCATAAAGAACAACATGTGAAACTAATTCATAACATAAACATGTAAACTATGTTACCAACCTCACCATATAGATACCATATCATTTTACACAAATTATAAAATGTTTTTTAGATTAATTAACCATCAAATTATTGACCATGGATCGTAAATTCTAGAGTCTTAGGATGATCAAGGAAAAAAAATTAAAACATGGAAATAGAATGAAACATCATTATATAAATCATTAATAAAAATTTTATAACATCCATTCACCGACTAAATCGATATAGGATAACATAAGGAATATGTGAACAAATGGGTTGAGATGAAAAGACTGGTATTGGAATTATCGTACGAATAAAGAATAACACATGGGTTAGAGGGCATCACATGATGTAATAAAATGGTATGGAAGATAAATAATTATGAGGCATAACATTTTGGTAAAGTGGAATTGAAATAATAGAATCAAATAAATGTGGAAAAAAAAGACAACATGGCATAATCATGAGTTAAGGATAACTACGATGACCATTAAAATTGGTTGACAAAGTCCCATAAATCAATATTGTTCACTCTGTTCCCCAACATGATTACATAGGAGACTAAAAATTAACCAATGTATTGGTGCACTATCAGGGAACCCTCATCATTAAATTTTCATGAATTTGTGTGCCACATTATGAATCAACCATAACTGTTACCCATATAATTAATTTGTTATCATAGACATGGTATAAGGAACCAAAAAAGGGACTATCATAATGATATCTGTGTAATAATGGAATTAATACTTACATGAAATTTAATAATGGAAAATTAGAATAGAACGTTTTAATTTATGTCAAATTTAACGAAAAACATGTGAAATTTGTGTTTATAGAACTTTAGAAATAAAAATTTTAATATTGTTTTATATAAAATAATAAATTTCATTTAAAGATGTAACAAAATAATAATTTATCTAAATACAAAACATATATTGAGAATTATTTTCATGAAGAAATAATTTATTTTTAAATTATAATGGTGGCTTCAAATAGTTTTTGGAGATCACATGAAAATGGGTGAGATTTAGTGAAGTTCTCTATAATTGGGCTTACTTATCATGATGAATTGAAAATTTAAAGCATTTTAAAAAATATATTTACCCATCAATGAATGATTTAGTAATTTGGATAATGAATATTGGATCATAAAAAAATGTTTTAAAATTTTAATATAATTATAATAAATTATTACATGGGGATAATGACTGAGAAAACATAACCCAAAGGAAAAATGTAGGTTTGGAATGAATACCCTATCTTATATGTGAAATGGTTCTTTATTTGTACATAATTCCCCGAATAATAAAATTATATTAATTAATTAATAATTACATAATCCACACTACATTTAAATGATTTATTAAACTTTATTAAGGTCATTATTGTACTTTTGTATGGGTTATGATGATAAATTTAATCATTATATAGTGTTTGTTTTCTTTGTTCTCCTAAATGGATTTTAAAATAGTATAGAAGTTCATGTAATATGGTAAAAGATAACTAGAATTGAAGTTATGAATCCAAAATTTCAAATGGTTATATAATTAATTTGGTTATTATGTGTGAGGATAATCATTTTATAAAACGTTTTTTATAATCATTTGGATTATTTAGGGTGATTTTCATGAATGTCTAATATTTTTTCTTTTATTATTTAATATATTTTTATATGTTAGTTCCATAACACAATAAATATTATAATTATTTTTTTAAATCATTTTGAACAATTATAATGGTTTTAAAAAAATCATCGGATGTGTTAATGGAAAATCAAAATTTATTGTCCTTTAAGGTGATAAAATAACACCTCACGGATGACATTATCATTTTAAAAATAAAAGATATAATTGAAGGGATTTAATAAATGATCTTTCATTAAGATAATAAAATTACAGTATATATATGTTACCATATTTATCATTCCACCTAGATGAGGTGAGATGATGACAAAAATATAAAATAAAAAGCATTGAAATGAAATTAAAAGAAAAAGAAAGTCGGTTTTACCTAATGAATTCTTCTCCTTTAGAAAATGATTAGGGAAATTTGATTTGGTCTTTTATAGGGAAAAACAATCTTGGTCATGTACAAGAGTCTTGGGAGGATGTTTGGGTATAATCTGCACAAGGATCAATGGATGAAAGATGTGTGGAAAAGGGGTGGTATTTATAATAGAGGATATAGGTTGTTTTTAGAAATTTAATCATTAGTTTATTATTATATCTCAATACTTTCAATAGTTCTTTAATTACCTCTAAATATAAAAAAATAAGGAATTTGAGTTTGATATTATAGTGATTATATCATCCATGAATCATGGAATTGTGTATTTAAAATAAAATGTATATATATGGTAAATTACCGTATTTTTCAACTCACAAAAATTATACAATTTTATAAAAAAAACCCAAAAATACCCCTTACCTTTTTTGGTATTTATAATTCAAAAATGAACTATATTTTCCGAAAATTATTTAATAAAATTTAAAATTAAATTTAGAAAAATCAATACATAGTAAAAATTACCAATATAAATATTATATCTGATTTTATTAGGGTTTGGAAAATTAATTAATGTCTCATAATATTATACAATTATCATAAGAAAACAAATTAATTAATTAATCTATTTTATAATAATAAATTCTAATTTAAGTCATTATATTAATTATAATATTGTTAATAAGAGTTAACGTTTTATAAAAATACCAAAACATAATTTATCATTTTAAAAAACCATTGGTTACTTATAATATGATACAATTATATCATATTTTCATGTATAATATTGGTAAATTATATTTATACATTAATAGGTGCGGTTACTATTCCATTGGTCAGGTTATTATTCTTAATGGTCACATTACTATATAAAAGGACATGTTACAATTCCATTGGATTAGGTAAATTATTTTCTATAAATACTCATTATTTCATTAATTATTTATTTATAAGGTTTTTTTTGTAATCTATGTGATGATTTGGTTAATTATAATATATATAATAATTTTAAAAAGAAAATTTTCATTGCTGAAATTTTGGGTCATTGTGTTCTTCCTCCCTTATGAAATTTCACCATAGATTTTTTTGAATAATAAATTGGAAATCGTGAGGGTAATTATCTTTAATTTCCGCTTTGTACATATGGTTATTCAATCATACATTGAATAGGTGAGTAGTCTTCCTGCGTAAAACTTTTTCACTATGATCATCGATCTTCGCTGGATGTTCCTCGTACAGGAGATCATTTTCCAACTATTTAGTCTCTACATTTAGTACATGTGAGGGGTTCGATATTTACATCCTCAAGAGGGATACAAGTAATACATCTTGTACATGATTCATTGTGGGATGAATTTCCAATTGATATAATATGGCTTCTACGCAATCTAGGATATCAAATTGAACAATGTATAATAGATTCAACATTACCTTCATCTGAAATATCATGATTCTCTTACATAGAGATATGAAGAGGAATACTATTTCTCCAACCATAAAACACCAGGTCCCAATGATGATTGTCTTCATATATCTTCAATAAAATTGGGACTACCTTGATATGCTGCTGAATAGATTTCACATTTTCTATTATTTCTTCAACAATGTGTTCGACATCATTTTTGAGGTAGGTGGTCTATAAGTTATATCCTATAGTTTTTTTATCTTTGTGTGTGTATATGGTTTTTTTGGTCACATTTTGTTGTTATTTTGATTCATTTAGTTATGTTTTATAAAAAGGATGTCTATATTATTAATAGAAAACCACATTGTCCCTATGAGATTCATATATGTTTATTTGACCTATTTAGGTCTACCCATGGGTTGTGTCAGTATTCCCAGGCAACATAATTAGTTATGTAAGTGAAAGGTCAATGATTTATATTGTATATCCCTTTTGGAGTATGTTGATATGTTTATTTTAAGTGAAAATTTAATATTGTTACTATTTTCTGATTTGGTAATGGAATAATGGTTTATTGGCCTCCCAAGAAAATTGGTTTAGATTAGTAAGATTAGATTTTTTCATGTGCCATATAAATTATACAAGAAATTCATAAGAGATGTGGTGCATATTAAATAAAATTATTTAGGAAATTTTTATATTTATAATGAATATTTTAGTCAAATTTATCTTATGTATAACCCTACAAATTTTTTAGTTATTAAACTTTGATTTTAACTATTTTAACTCTTCTTTGAATAAAATAATAATAAATATACTAATCTAATACAAGTGTACCTAAATGGTCATATTTTATTCTTAAGGTTGTTTTTGGTCTAATTAATCAAATCCAATAGTACTAGGATATGTGTTAGGGTAATAATAATATCAATTTTACCCTTAATTACTGTATTTACTTTTTAACTATGGTAAAAAAAGTAAAAAGTTACTATTCACCTAAAATTATTTTTATCTTATTGAACCACATTTTAATCCTTGATATTAACCATGTCTCTCAGATTTTCGAATTTTCACTCACATAAGAGGGAAAATTATGTTTTATTTTAATTTTCAATTTTTGCTAGGAGGTGGGTAAAAGACGGTGAAAAGTTCAATAAAATTTTTATATATCTAAAATTATTATAAAATGACTGCAATGAAATAAATTGAAATTATATATTTCTTACGTATCTATTTTGACCTAAAATATTTTTAAATAATATAAATATTTATTTAAATAAAAAGTCGGTTTTTAAATAGTAACCCAGTGTTTTCACTATTCATCAAAAATTAAATGTTTTCAAAAAAATACCAAAAATTCACCCTTGGATAATTTCGATATTCCAAATCCATAAATGAAGTCCATTTTGAAAGATAAAATTTATAAAATTTAATAAAAGTGGGTATTACTATTCATAACGGCTTGTTCATAATAATATTATAATAATATCTCTTTTAGTGAAACTTGGTATTGCGTACTACACATGCTATCGAAGAAGGTCTTGATTGCGTCTAATGAAATCCACTTCCAGGATGCGTGTAGTGAAAGCTCCATTGGGTTTTGTGTATAAAATAATCAAAACTTATTTCATTTATACATTAAACAAAATCTATACATAATGTTGCATAGAATAATTTCCACAAAACGAACTTGAAATTGTGTGTAACACGAGCCATGAATAGTGTTGCGTATTCTACAAGCTAATATGGTGTTGGGTGTAGTACAAGCTAATCATGGTGTAGTGTATAATAGAATACATCAAAGAAATTAAAAATAATATATCTTATAAAATCTCAGGGTGTTACATTCTACCCCCCTTAAAATGAATTTCGCACTCGAAATTCGTTAGGGTTATAAATGATCTACTACTTGAATGTTTCTTTCATAGAAACTCACATCGTAAAAATTAATACTAAAACATCATTTTAAAAAGGGAAGTTAGAATCATAACAGTCACCCAATGTAACTCAGCACTGGGTTTCCACATAGGACAACATAGGTGAAAATATAGATATGGAAGAGAAATATAACCATCAACTTCTGATGAAGAGTGGTAGAGAACATGGCTATGAAAAATCCAACAATAACAAAGCCATAAATTTGTGATGATCTAAGTACCATATAATTAATTAGATATTGGGGAACTAGGACAACATTTTTTGTTTTCAATATCATTTCCCTAAAGTTGAAGAATTTGAATTAGAAGAAATACTTACTTTATTTCGGTATAATATCACCGTTGTTCATGCCTGGAAAAATTTCCACTTCATCCCCTAATAAAATGAAGTTGAATTTGTCTTTCACGGTGATTTAGCAGATCATGTGATAGAATGATAGGTCATTCTATCTGTCTCAAACATATGTTAGAAAAAGTTATATACATAAGTCCATATATGGTGAGATTAATCATATATGGTTCCAAAATGTACTTATACTTCCTATATCATCCTATATAATAAAATAAAACTAGTTTCTACTAACCAGGGACTTCATGTAGGCCAGTGGTAGGCGATAAAGGCCTATCACACTTTGGTAGTGGGTTTGATTCCTGCAACCTTGTCCGACGTGACGGGTTATGGCCCATCCTGCAAGTTGTTATTTTTCTAAAACAACATTATTATAACATCCCATCAATAATATCGAAAAAATTGATATCCTTAAACAATACTAACTTATGTACAACATAATCCATTCCAATCATTAGGCTTATCTAAATTACTTATGTCAGATTACTAGAAATTTAATCTATCGAGCAAGTGAATTACTTCATTTGTCCCCCATATATCATAAGATATATCTTGTTGTTCGCATTCCAAACATGTGAATACCTTAATCTTGTATTCTCTTGATACATGAATTACCATAGAACCATAGTGAAAACATGAATGCAGTCAAAAGGTAACTCTTTCCACATACCAAAATCTCAAAATTTAAATATACTCAAACCATGATATCACTTCTTCCTCATATCATTCATGATCTCATTAATATTATTTTTTCCTTGTCCCTTAATTATTCACATATCATCTTCTTTACAAAAATATTTCAATCACTTTTCATGGTTACCGGTACCATATAATTATTGGAAACCAATACATAGATATTCCAAAATTCCACGATACCATAAATGAGATTCCATGATACTATTTTGAAATCCCATTACATAAACACTTAATCATTACAAAACATCATTGTTATACTCAACATCACAAATAGTGATCGCATGTTACTTCACTTTATCCTTTTCCTTAAGTGGTTTCTCACGTTGATCAACTTCAACCCTTGTATTAGGGAATTGATTAGCCTAATTCCCCATTTCCTTGCACTTGAAGCATTGAAGTGTTGGTGGTGCGTTCTCTGTAGTCTTTTCTTTATTCACATCATTAGCAACCCTTTTTCCATTACTTAGACACTCAGCTGCTTGATGAACTTCTTTTCCACACTTAAAACATTTTCTAGTCCCTTTATGACAATCTCCACCATTCTTTCTTCCACACTTTGAGCATAAAGAAACATTCATCTTATTTTCACCATTATTCGAAGATTTCTCCTTGAACTCCATCTTTCGTTTCTTTTCAAACCCATGATATGGATATCTAACATAAACTTATATTTCTACCTTGATATCACAATGCACAATTTCTTCATAGATACTGATGTATCTTATAGCTAATTCCCTTAGAAGACTTGGTTTTAAGCAACTGCAGAATTGATCAACTTTACATTCAGGTTAGATGATAAAGCTAGATGCATATATATCAAGCCTGTTAAATTAGCTTCGTATACACCAACAAATTCATCATCCTTTTTCTTAATCTCATGGAAATCCTTCTCCATCCTTGTTCATAGAATATGAGGGAAGTACTTATTGAAAAATAATTTCTTGAACTCATTCCATTCCATGGATTCAATTTCATATCGGGGCCTCATATTCTTTATTAAAGTCCACCATTGATCTGCATCACCTTCTAAATGGTAATTATCCAGAATGACTTTTTCATTTTCCGAACAACGATGTATGGAAAATTTCTTTTCAATGGTACTGATACATTGTTTAGCAATAAGTGGATCAGAAGACCCACTGAAAGAAGGTGGACGTTGCCTCATAAAGGACTCAATAGAATATTTTTCCCATCTCTACTCATTTGGAAGTCCATAATGATTCATAGCTTTTGTAAGTATAGAAATAAGATTTTTCACTCCATCTCCCATAACATTGGATTGTTGAGGAGGAAAATCATTTCATTGTCCATTACAATGATCAACACTGTTCCTTCGGGTTCCAGCCATAGTCTAAAACCCAAAAGGAATAGTGTGAGAGGCAACAATCATTCTAGGGAAAACTACATAACAAAGGGGGAGTACCTTCAATATATAACATCTTAGGGTTTATTCTAAGATTGTTACCGTAATTCTAGGACTATAACCTATACTTATATTAACCTTATGGACATCCCTAAACATAACATAGAAATATCTCTAGGGATATCACTAAATTTTTCGCATCCTAGTTTCCAAAGGTAAACTAAACCTTCCCTCTAATACAATCTGTAGAGACCAAAATCTTGACGTACATAGACATTACATTACTTTTTCGGAATATGTCATACATAACAAAAACAAACACCAAAAGACTGTAATATTTTAGTGTCTTTGGAATCATGGAACATAATCTTCTAATCATGGTGAAAGATATTCAACATCTCCCATAATTATCTTCCCCTTTTTTTCATACATAAAACATTTCTTTATATCCTAGGGAAAAGAAAACAAAAAAGGGTGAGCTGAAATGCTCAGAAAGGGTAAACATAGAGAACATAAAAAAATCCAGAAACATTTGAATGCAAAAACTTGAACATAAAATCAAAACATCAAAATCATGTTCAAAGACATAAATGTTGGAATTATGTAAGGAATATATCATAAAGGAACATCAATCATGATACAATAGCATGGGAATAAAACATTTAATTGTGGAAAAACCATTAAACACATGATATTATTTCCATAGTAGGCAAGGCATTAAAGACAAGACCATCTTAGTGGACAAAGTCCCTTTCTGAATCGACATCACTCATCATTTCAGTCCTGTAACACTGAACAGGATTAAATTACCATTACAGCCATGTCTATCTCATGAGATATATATCTTTACCCAATGAATTGGAGGGAGATATATGTCCCACCCATCTCATAATGAAATCATTCTTAATTGTGCCACAACATGAACATAAATCATTCATCATTTCCCAAAGTATAAAATGGGTTTCATAAACATCATCCAATCATAACATAATCCATACAGAAAAATGGATATCATTTCATCATAATAAGAGTGAAACCATGTAAATCATAGAGAAATTATACTTGAAACATACACATATGAAATAATTCCATCTTATATAGAAAATTGTTTTGATAAAACACTTGAAATTAATTCTTGAGGAAAATATCATTTCTTCTTCAAAATCATTTTATTTTCACAAAATGCCATGAAATTTTAAAAGAAAAGTATTTTCATGAAAATAGTAATTAAATCTTGTAGAGTAAGAGTCATGAAAATAAGGCGTTATGAAACCGTAGAAATATGTTCATGCTGTATAAGTTAAAAAAACATTCTCCTCATACTTTAGTCAGAATAGACAAAAAGTACCTTGTATGGTAATCAAAATAAATATTCCTTCAATACGATGTGGTAAAAGTAAAAAAGGGTAAAAATGTCTTTAAACATACATGGAATAAATGTAAACATATTATGAAAATATTCTTGAGAACATATGGACATGGATAATATACATAACCCCAGTAATTAATTATGAATAAAAAATATCGGATAATAATGATATCGGAATAATTATCCCTTACCTTATGTCCAATTTCTTCTGTATGGGTACGTGACACATCCTCCTCAATGCACCTCCTTTAAACTTCCTATTAGGATCTAGAGTTGGTATTTTGAGAATACCAGAACCTCTATGATATAACTAGAGAGGTTGAGAAGTGAAATTCGCAGGGGTTGGCCGAGCTTCAAGGCTCAAAAGGGTGTGAAGTGAAGAAGGAAGGGGTGCCCTTTATATAATGGAGGAGATGGGAACCTTTGGAAAAACATAAAATATTATTTTATAATAAAGTCATATTCGGTTTATAATAGCTCCAAATTGATTTATTTCGAAGCTAAAGTGGGGATGGGTCAAAATACTCTCAACCAATAGATTTTAGACAAGTTTAGGTTACTATTTTAACCATATCATTTAGATTTAACTTTAATTTAAATAATTTTACTTTTACCATGTATTCTTGTATTCACACACTATATGGTTAATAAACATACTATAACAAGCCAAACGAACCCCAAGTTGTTCATTATTAATATATATATCCTTATCAAAGTCATTTGGCCAATCCTTATATTTTTAGGAATAAAATAACAACTAATAATATAAAATTTGTTTTAAAAACTATTTAATGTCAATTATGATACTATTTGGTAATTGATTTTTGTGAAAATTCTAACAGAATGATTAGTTCAAAAAAATTTAATTAAATCAATATTAACATGTCATATTAACCTATAAAATTAGTTTAATTCATAAAAAGTCTTAAATTACATTTACTAGGGTATTTATAATATCAATTATGTTAATATTTCATTAATTAGGTAATTAATTCATCATCATTGTGTCATAAATAAATTAAATTATTTAATGTCTAAAAATTATAAATAAAATACCATTATGTAGGAAATATTTTTATCTTTCTAATGAATATTTATAGTTTTATTTATCTTATGTATAACCCTGTAGTAAAAATGTTTTTTTTATTAAACTTTGATTATAACTATTTTAACTCTTATTTAAATAAAATAATAATAAATGTCCTAATCTAATCATCATGGACCTAAATGGATATATATTATTCATAAGGTTGTTTTTTTCAAATTAAACTAATCCAATATAATTAGGACATGTTTTAGGGCAATAATAATATCAATTTTACCCTTAATTACCCTATTAACTTTTAACTATGTTAAAAAAAGTAAAAAGTTATCATTCAACAAAAATATTTTTTATCTTATTGAACCACATTTAATCCTTGATATTAACTGTGTCTCTTGGATTTTCAAAATTCCACTCACAGAAGTGGTAAAAATAAGTTTAATGTAAATTTCAAATTCTCCTAGGAGGTGGGTAAAAGACGGTGAAAAGTTCAATAAAATTTTTATATATCAGAAATTATTATAAAATGACTCCAATGAATTACATTGAACTTATCTAGTTATTATGTATCTATTTTGACCTAAAATAAATTTTAATAAAACGAATTATTATTTAAATAAAAGGTCGGTTTTTAAATAGTAACCCAATGTTTTCACTATTCATCAAAAATTGAATGTTTTCAGAAAAATACCAAAAATTTACCCTATACTAATTTCGATATTCCAAATCCAAAAATAAAGTCCATTTTTAAAGGTAAAATTTATAAAATTTAAAGAAGTGGGTATTACTATTCATAAAGGCTAGTTCATAATAATATTATAATAATATCTCGTTTAGTGGAACTTGGTATTACGTACTACACACGCTATAGAAGAATGTTTTGATTGCGTGTAATGCAAGCCAATTCTAGGCTTCATGTAGTGAAAGCTCTATTTGGTTTTACATATAACATTATCAAAACTTATTTCATTTATTCATCAAACATAATCTACACTTAATGTTGCATAGAATAATTTGCACAAAACGAACTTGAAATTGTGTGTAACACGAGCCAATAATAGTGTTGCATATACTGCAAGATAATACGGTGTTGTGTATAGTACAAGATAATCATGGTGTATTGTATAATAGAAGACATCAATGAAATTAAAAAATATATATCTCATAAAATTTTAGGGTGTTACAGCATTCATCATATGTTCAACATTGGGTAATCCTTTATTCTTCCTATAACATCATATCAGGTGCATCCCCATCACTTGCATTTATATCACTATGAATCTCACCATCATATGCATAATATTTTTCCATAACCATTGGAATCCATTTCCAAATCTCATTGACCTTACCAATATCCCATAATATTTAATAAATAATCTCATATATAGTGCACAAATAAATATGAATACAAAAACATAAAAATTAGGGAAACATGGCTCTGAAAAACTTCATTTATTCTATACATGTAAATAGGATCTCACTACACCCAACACAAGGTATCAAATATTTTAAAAAAATACACCCATGGACCCAATTACTTATTTTCATCAATAACCCTATTTTTAATTCTATCAGTAATTAACCAATATAACTATTATATGTTACATCTATTGGTAACATATGTAATAATTCATAACAATCTATTAATATATTCAATCATGATTTCCAATATTTTCAATTATTAAGAATATTTAACGAATAAATATTCATTAACATGTCATTTTAGTATCATTAACATTTACAAAACATCAAACTTAATAATATTAATAACTACCATTGAATTGAAAAACAACATAAATTAAACATTAAATTTTCTTCAATTTTTTAACATGAAATTACTAGATACACCAGATAAGTTAAACATTAATCTACATTAATTCTAAATCCAATAATAAAAAAATTACTAGCTTCAAATTCATTAATAATTCTATCCATAAAAAATTCAAATCATCAAATAAAATGCATTCTATCATGAATAACATAGACAATAAACTTTCTAGTAAATCAAGTGTCACAATGTTATCACAGTGTAAATAACATCTTGAGATCACTATCACAAACCAATCTCATTATTTAATATACATTAATCATTGTTAGGTTAATTTAATTATTATTAAAAGGCTAAATACATTTCCAATTTTTGATTTCATGAAAATATATCGTATAATCCTTATATCCAAAACCTCAAACTTCAAAAATTCTAGGAATAGCACTACAATAGCAACGTGTATCTCTATTCACCTATCTCGTGGGGTATCTAGGATCTCCCAAATGTGTCCTTCCATGAACACACCAAAAAATTAAGAAAACGCCATTAGATTTATAGATATAAAAAAATATATCATGAGAAGAAGAATGTGTGGAAAATAGGATCGATCCAAGAATAAAATGTGATACAATGGATTTAGAATATTTCAAAAATTGTTACAGAACCCACATAGGAAGTTGAGATCAATATCTAGAAAAAATAGAATTTAATAATTTTAATACCTACCCTTAGGTTATTAGTGATTGATATAAAAAAGGGTAGAAAAATAATTTTTATGGGAGTTGGGGTATTTACAAAAAGGATATAATTTTAAACACCACAACATAACATGTATGACTAGGTAATGGCCTGTTGAAAAATACTTAGACTAGATTATAGTTGATGAAGACCAAACCAAAACCCCAATAGTCAAACTATATCCAAGATCTAAGGATAGATCTATTAGAGAGATCCTATAAATTTATAGAAAGGGATATTTAGAATCAACTAGCACCATCCCACAACTACCCCTAAAAATTTAAAATACACTTAAACCGATATGTCAAAGTTACACATTACATGGCTTAGACTCAAGACTAGTGGGAAGGATTTATGAAATAACCAACATCCAAGGTGCTGTAAATCCAAAAAATAAGATAGTATCCTCCCCAAGTCCCCTATTATGAAACATTTCATTCCATGTCAAAAAATAAATACATATGATGTAGTAGCTTAATATATACTATAACCTTTCATAAAAATTAATTTCCACCCCTATTCATCCTTTTTCCCTCCAAACACTGTTCAATCACCTTGGATCTTTGTATAGGATCCTCCAACAATGAAATCACACAATGGAAAGGGATTCTAGGTTCTATTTCCATATATTAGATGACTCTCAATCCATTCTTGTCATCATGAAATCAATACAAAACCCACTGATAAAATAAGAAAAAAGGTCTTTCGAAATGACCACATCCTAAGATACTTTTCAATGATATATACATAACATGAGCTCAGACACCATAATTAAGGGAGATAATAATAACACCACATAGTGAAATTAACCTTCAAAAAACCCCCCCTCTTATGTTAGATACCTCTATGATGGCAGGAAGTCTGAAAAAAGACAAGAGAAACCCATCTCATAAACTAAAAATTGATAAAAATAAAAATAGAAGATAAAGATTTAAAGGAATAAAAATCATGGGGTATTGAGAATGTATCTATGACTCGTGTTTATAGGTACTTACCTGAACACCACCTTGATATCACATGGAACAACACAAAGGAACATCATGACCACACAAGAACTTCTCTTGATGGTCGTGGATTTCCACCAACTACTCAATAATGTTATCACTACATTAATCATATATATCACCCAAGTCAATGACTTGAGAGTTTTCATTGAGGTAATAATGAAGATTTGATAGGAATAAACATCATATATCTATCTCATATATAGGTGAACATATCTCAAATAAACCATTACTATAATAAGATCCAACACCTCGAAAGGCCATGCACCCCAAGGAGAAAGCTTACACCCATGTCCAAACCGTCTATATGGATGTTAAGGAGTCATGTTCACAAATATATGATATGTAAAATTAAATTATAATGATCTACAAACATGATCACCATAGGATATATTATGATCTTGTTCTTATTTCTTCCACCCAAAAAACACATGAACCATCTCTGTCATGTCCGGCATTAACTTTGGCCTGAGAATTCCTAACTATCTGATCCCATTCTAAGAATATAGAAAATTGAAATAGTGTCCACATAAATAATAAAATGGGGAAATACCAATGATTGACTGAAAACCTTTTATGTAAGAAAACTCAACCAATTGAAGGTTCCTCATGCACAAAGCTCCAAAATTTATTGTATATAAATGGAAATATTCTTTCGAGAGTTTCTGTAGTCCTCTCTATTTTACAATCCATCTATGGATGAAAAAAAGTTATATGAAATGATGGATATACAAAATCATTCTAGAGGCCTCTCCACACTATGGTGGTAAAATGAAGATCTATATTAGAGATGATCTTCCTAAGTAATATATTTATCCCCGCAACCCTCTTCATGTATAACATCAAAAAAACAACTATTTATAGTAACTACTTGTTCATTATAAAGTATATTATTTTGTCAAATAAAACATTATACAGAATATATCATCAAATAGTATTTAATATTTTGGTATTCTAGAAATTAGATCCATAAAAATTCCCTCCCAAATCTAGTGAGAAACATCTAATGGATGTAGGAAACCATTGTGAACATGGTGGTAAGACTTCACCTACTAACATACTAAACATACAGATATAAACTATGAAACTAGAAACTATAGTCTTTAACACAAATGCAGACCTCTCGTATCTCGATATATATTTCTATCACTAGGATTGACCACCATAGGTGAGATATAGACCTATGGGGGGAATAGGGAATAACATTCCAATTGAATGAAATTTATCTCAGGGAACAACACAAAGTGTGGTTTTTCCTTAAACCAACCACCATGGGCATCTCTAAATAGAACATGGTTTATCTATACCTCTTCCATAGAGTCACTCAACTAGGACTCCTCAAAAGAGTTCACAAAAGATGATTTTATCTTCATATTAAAATTACTACCTCTAATTCAATATTATAACATATCAAGATTCATCACTAATAACTATTCAATCATTCTCTTTGAATCCCCATATTCATGCCTTGTATCACTAAGTTTCCACTTTCATTGTTCATCATCTACAACATTACTCTTTCAAGGCATACATGAAATCTAAAAGACATAATACGATAAGAATTTGATCTAAATTATATATATAATGATCAAGTCATAGTAAAAGATTCCATCCTATATGCTCTTACGATAGAAAACAATACAAAATTCGTATAGGTGAATTAAAATTATCACAACGTCAATGAAAAAATAGGCTACCCATTTGAGGTCATGGTTGTAATAGTTACGATGAAGGGGATGTAACTGTCATGACCCTTATATAACAACTAATATCTACAACATCAAAACACACCCCAAACCTAGATTTGAGTCATTAGAATAATTATTAAAATGAAATCCATCTATAAGAAAAAAATAGAATAGAGCACTGACCAATAATTCCTAAAATAACCGAAATTGAATTCTAACACTGGTCATTCCATAATAATGTCTATTCATTTTTAGTAATGCATATTTGTGGAGATACAATCTAGGATAAATTTTCTACAATCCTCTTATAATAGTTTGTAAGTCCAAGGAAACTTCAGACCACCAAAAAGGCCATCATGTTACCTAATAAATAGCATCCTCTATTGTCAAAAGATTCATAGCTACTCCTTGTTGAGATATGACATTCCGAAATAAAAGGACATCATTATTCCATGTGTTACAATAATAAAACATCCTGAATTTCTTATAATTCTGAGAGAATCCCAAAAAAATAAGTATATTCTCTATAATATCCATCATATGCATAGAATAATCAAAGATTTTATAGATGAAATCCCTTGTAAAATGATCCATGGACACTCTAAATATTACTATCGTAAAACACATGAACATATGTAGAGTTTTCATAATAATAAAAGAGAAAACATTTAACTCATAATTCCCTTCAACAACCCAAAAACAGTTCCTCTATACTGATCGTATAAGGCATCAATCCAATTAATATTGTAGAGGTTCTTCATTTACCCTTATTTTATGTGATAATAATCAATACAATTTTGAATATTTTTATTAGACCTGTTCAATAAAATTATTATTTTTACCATAAGGTTACACACTCATCCAAACAAAACCCTATTATAATAGATCAGGGAGCTATACCCACTACTCTTTCTACAAATAATATGCCATTAAATTTAGATACATTGCTGTAGGATAAATTCCAAGCAATATCTCAATCCTAAACATGATCTCTCATTAATTTCGAAACTCCAAAACCACCATATGAAAAAAAAAATTACAGTACTTTTCTAGTATCCTAGGAAACATACATGGAAGAAACTATGATGAACTCATCATTAGCACATCATCATGGATTATATTGATGGAACACACCTCCATCTCAAATAATGTTCAAAATATCTAATGAACATTATCATCTCTCAATCAGTATCATAGTAAAAAACCAATATCCTATTGTAATCAACAATATATTTCTCCAAATACAACCAATACATGATAAGGATAATTTCATGTGTATATATTTGTAAACATATAAAGTCTCAAAATAATTTTTTTCACCAAAAAAATATCATTGAATCTAAAAACATTAGAATAAATTAACTCAAACACTTAAAGTATTTGTCAATTCCATTGGAACACGATTTATTGAAACCTTAATTATCATGTAATCTACTAGGATAAGTCATTTGAATGATATAATTGCTCTTGAATAAATGATGTTTATGTACCCATGTTTATAATAGTTTAAGGGTACCTCAAAAGATTCATTGATTGAACATACTAGAAATTCTAAAAAATAATTGTAACCAAGACCTACTTTAGGGCCTCTCTAACCCTAATGATGACCCCCACCATTTTCTCACACTACTCTATAGGTATGAGTATAATCATGAGGATGTCCTATACCAACCCCATACCATATCTATTAGTACCATGTAGATGAATCTTAGTCCAACATTCTCTATTGAAACATCCCCAATAGAAGAACTTAAATCAGAACACCTGGTGCATGCTACCTAACCTGATAGGTCGATCACTCCCACGATTGATCACCTCATCCTTAATAATAAACACATTAATATATTTAAATATAATTTCCTTGAAAACATCCAACCATAGTGAAATGAGATGATGAGGGATATGACTTACCTAATCTATATGAAAACTCTTCATTCCCAGCAACTGGGAACCCCAAACTACAGAATTTCTTCATAAAGAAACATGTGGAACACCCATACCTGGTGATCTAGTTATAGAAATGACCCATCAAAACTTATTCTATTTCTAGCGTTCCATGATAAATTTAAATCATTAATAAGGAAACCTTGTTTTGGTTCATTAGACACAAATTATATAAACAATTCATCACCCTAGACTCCTCATTTTTAAAATTGTCTGATTTACAGAAATAATGTGTCTTGAAATGGATCCCTAACCCAAAAATGCTTGAATTTCATTTTAATTAATTATGAAACTTCTAATGAATTCCCACTATTACAGTTGAACAATGAAAGATTTTGTGAAACTATCCTTAAACTATCCTATGAAAAAACCATCTATTTATGATTTTTGAGAAACAAGATCCACCATTTATTTATTGCAATATCAAATAACATAATAGCCAAAGAATCCATGTAATCCATCAAATAATGAATCATATTTAAATCCATATCCACGTCATATAACCAATCATACATAAAGGATTCTGAAATGCATTTCGCAAACATATATATTTGTTCTTGTTGAACTCTCATTGTGTCCCCATTTATGTTCCATCATTATCTACTTCTACTCTACTGTGTTCTCTAGGAATATCCTAATGAACATCTTTGACAAGAACCGAACAAGGAAATTGACCTTGAGTGATTCCCGAAAGAATAAAAATGTATTAGATACTTCTAAACCAAAAATATGGAATTTTTATGATTAAATAATTACTTTTATTTATTTTAATATTTTATGGTTTTATATATCACATGGTCTACCAATTTAAAACATTGTAAGAAAGAATAATGACACATAATTCATTCCCAGGTCTCTAGCCCACAACAATTATCACTATTATTTGTATCCTTATCAAACATTATGGTTTATATATCTTAACATTGGGGGTTATAGACACCCTTGTCTCTTCGGGTATCCATTTTTATCTTTTCCTACTAAACATATCTAACACTAATTTATAAAAAACTCATGCAGTATCATATATTCCTAACTCCATACATCATATCATCCCTTATCCAAGACATTTGATATTAGTATTTCACCACCCCTCCCCCCAAATAATACCCCTCTATGTTTGGAAATGAGTGAAAGGTGCTAGTGACCCCTTGGGTCCTACATCTAGTAGGCATAAGCTAGAATCTAGGAATGAGGGTATAAATAACATACAAATGTGAGGAATAACCTTTTAAGTGAACATATTAATGAGATAGAGATAACATATATACCTCAATAACCTTCTTATCAAATAGAAAAATGAAATCCAATGTACATAAATGTAATTTCATACATAACTAAAAAACTGGAAAGGTAATATACAGGTACCCAAATATAATGATGACAATTTCGATGAAGACTAAAAAGATCATAAAAATGCATGAGCTAGTAATTAACATGCCAATCTCTAACCTACTTTTTCTAACATCAAAATAATTTTTTATATACATAGGGTGATAAAAATAGGTAGAATCTATAGGATCGTACCCACAGGCTCTCATCGAATACATAATGAAATAATGCTAAAGAAAAACGAACATCATGTGAAACTATGTCGTAAACTAAACATGTACACTATGTTACCAACCTCACTATATAGATACCATATCATTTTACACAAATTATAACATGTTTTTTAGAGTAATTAACCATCAAATTATTGGACATGGATCGTAAATTCTAGTGTCTTAGGATGATCAGGGACAAAAAAATTAAAACATGCAAATAGAATGAAACATCATAATATAAATCATTCATAAAAATTTTATAACATCCATTCACCTACTAAATCAATATAGGATAAACTAAGAAATATGTGAACAAATGGTTTGAGATGAAAAGACTGGTAATGGAATTATCTTTCGAATAAAGCATAGCACATGGGTTAGAGGGAATCACAAGATGTCATAAAATGGTATGGAAGATAAAATATTATGAGGCATAACATTTTGGTAATGTGTAATTGAAATAATGTAATCAAATAAATGTAAAAAAACACAACATGACATAAGCATGAGTTAAGTATAACTATGATGAACATTAAAATTGGTCGACAAAGTCCCATGAAGGAATCTCGTTCACTCTCTTTCCAAACATGATTACTTAGGAGACTAAAAATTAACCAATGTATTGGTGCACTATCAGGGAACCCTAATCATTAAATTTTAAAGCATTTTTGTACCACATTATGAATCAACCATAATTGTTACCCATAGAATTAATTTGTTATCATAGTCATGTTATAAAGAACCACAAAAGGAACTATCATAACGATATCTATGTAACAGTGTAATTAATTCTTACATGAAATTTAATAATGGAAAATGGGAATAGATCATTTTAATTTATGTCAAATTTAACTAAAAACATGTGAAATATGTGTTTATGGAACATTGTAAATAATTATCTTAAGATGGTTTTATGTAAAATAATAACTTTCATTTCAATATGTAACATAATAATCATTTATCTAAATACAAAAAATATATTGTGAATTATTTTCATGAAGAAATAATTTATTTTAAAATAATAATGGTGGATTCAAATAGTTTTTGGAGATCACATGAAAATGGGTGAGATTTAGTGAAGTTCCCTATAATTGGGCTTACTTATCATGATGAATTGAAAATTGGAAGCATTTTAAAAAATATATTTACCCATCAATGAATGATTTAGTAATTTGGATAATGAATTTTGGAACATATAAAAATATTTTAGAAGTTTAATATAATTATAATAAAGTATTACATGGGGTCAATGACTAAGAAAACATAACCCAAAGGAAAAAATGGAGGTTTGTAATGAATACCCTACCTTATATGTGAAATGGTTCTGTAGTTGTACATAATGCCCCGAATAATAAAATTAGATTAATTAATTAATAATTACATAATCCACACTACATTTAAATGATTTATTAAACTTTATTAAGGTAATTACTGTACTTTTGTATGGGTTATGATGATCAATTTAATCATTATGGAGTGTTTATTTTATTGGTTCTAATAAATGGATTTTAAAATAGTACAGAAGTTCATGTAATATGGTAAAAGATAATTGGAATTGAAGTTATGAATCCATATGTTTAAATGGTTATATAATTCATTTGTTTATTTTTTCTTTGGATAATCATTTAATAAAACGTCTGTGATAATCATTTGGATTATTTTGGGTGATTTTCATGAATGTCTAATATGATTTCTTTTATTATTTAATATTTTTTGTATATGTTAGTTCCATAACACAATAAACATTATAATTATTATATTTAAATCGTTTTAAACCATTATAATTTTTTTTAAATAATAATCAGATATGTTAATGGAAAATCAAAATTTATTGTCCGTTAAGGTGATAAAATAACACCTCACGGATGACATTATCATTTTAAAAAAAAAATATAATTAAAGGGATTTAATAAAGGATATTTCATTAAGATAATAAAATTACAGTATATATATATTTCCATATTTATCCTTCCACCTAGATGTGGTGAGATGAGGACATAAATATAAAATAAAAGGAATTGAAAAGAAATTAAAAGAAAATGAAAGTTAGTTTTACCTAATGAATTATTCTCCTTTAGAAAATAATTAGGGAAATTTGATTTGGTATTTTATAGAGAAAAAACAATCTTGGTCATGTACAAGAGTCTTTTGAGGAAGTTTGGGTATAATCTGCACAAGGATCAATGGATGAAAGATGTCTCGAAAAGGGGTGGTATTTATAATGGAGGATATAGGTTGTTTTTAAAAATTTTAATCATTAGTTTATTATTATTTCTCAAGACTTTCAGTAGTTTTTTAATTAAATCTAAATATAAAAAAATAAGGAAGTTGAGTTTGATATTATAGTGATTATATCATCCATGACTCATAGAATTTTGTATATAAAATAAAATGTATATATAAAGTAAATTACTCTATTTTTCAACTCAAAAACATTATACTACTTTATAAAAAATTCCCCCAAATCCCCCTTACATTTTTTGATATTTATAATTCAAAAATGAACTATATTTTCAGAAAATTATTTTATAAAATTTAAAATTTAATTTAGAGAAATCAACACATATTAAAAATTACCAATATTAATATTATATCTGATTTTATTAGTGATTGGAAATTTAATTAATGTCTTATAATATTATACAATTATCATAAGAAAACAAATTAATTAATTAATCTATTTTATAATAATAAATTCTAATTTAAATCATTATATTAATTATAATATTGTTAATAAGAATTAACACTTTATAAAAATACCAAAAGTTAATTTATCATTTTCAAAACAATTGTTTACATATAATATGATACAATTATATCAAATTTTCAAATATAATATGGATAAATTAAATTTATACATTAATATGTGAACTTACTATTCCATTGGTCAGGTTACTATTCTTAATGGTCACATTACTATATAAAAGGACATGTTACAATTCCATTGGATTAGGTTACTTATTTTCTATAAATACTTATTATTTTATTAATTATTTATTTATAAGTTTGTTTTTGTATAATCTATGTGATGATTTGGTTAATTATAATATATACAATAATTTTAAAAAGAAAATTTTCATTTCTGAAATTTGGGGTCATTGTGTTCTTCCTCCCTTATGAAATTTCACCATTGATTTTTTAATACTAAAGTTGAAATGGTGAGGGTAATTATCTTTAATTTCCTCTCCCAATTATCATTTTTCCTCTTTGTACATATGGTTCTTCCATCATACATTTAATAGGTGAGTAGTCTTCTTGCGTAAAACATTTTCACAATGATCATCGATCTTCACTAGATGTTCCTCATACAGGAGATCATTTTACAACTATTCAATATCTACATTCAGTACATGTGAGGGGTTTAATATGTACATCCACAATAGGGATACAAGTAATACATCTTGTACATGATTCATTGTGGGATGAATTTCCAATTGATATGATATGGATTCTATGCAATCTTGGATATCAAGTTGAACAATGTATAATACATTCAACATTACCTTCATATGAAGTATCATTATTCTATTCCTTAGAGATATGAAGAGGAATACCATTTCTCCAACCATAAAACACCAGGTCCCAATGATGAATGTCTTCATATATCTTCAATAAACATGGGACTGACTTGATATGCTGTAGAATGGATTTCGCATTTTCTATTATTTCTTCAACAATTTTAGGTGATTGAAACTTATATTCACTAACTTCATTCCCGCCGGTCAGTGTTCTACTTCATTCCCAAAATTTGGATTTAAATAGAGCCATTTTAATTCTTGATTGGAAACTATTTTTGTTCGAGAACTCATCCAATGGTATATATATGTCCCATCCTCCATTGAAGAATATAGAAAATGATCTCAACATGCATTCTATAGTCTGAAAAGTCCACATGGATTGGTAATTTTAATGTGGATAATTGTCTAAATAGAAGCTCAATTCATCATTTAGAGCATGTTGGAGACATTTCCATAACATTGAGGTGAATCAAATATCTCAATTAGATACAACAGATAGTCATAATCCATATAGACTTACTAGTTCATTGAGGTATATTAACTAATTTTTATTGAGAGATATTTCTTCTTGAATTCGAATAAAGTGAGTTATCCTTGTATGATGATCCATAATAACCCATAAAAAATTATTTTCGATGTATTTTTTTAGTTGTCTATTGACAAATTCTAGAGTGAGGTTTTTCCATTTCCATGATGGTATAGGTAATTGTTATATCATCCCTTTCAACATTTTCTCTTTTTTTATTTCACCTCCTAAAATACCAATAACTTGGACGTATATTCAATGATTTACTTCATCATGTTGTCCCAATAATAGTTTTCTCTGAGATCTCCAAATTTCATCAATATATCTTGGTATATAAAGAGGGTTGAACTACATGAATCCTTTAGAATCTCATTCATTGCCTATTTTTTATATAGTTCACATTGTCATGTCCCTAATCTCACTACTCCTTCCCCGTTCATTTTGAAAATTGATGATTTCCCATTTATGGTAGAATCCTCATTTTCGTAAATATCATCATCATTTCATAGATCATCATTTATTTTCCCCATGTGGGATGGTTCAAAATCATTGTAGAAATAATTAATATTGTTCCTTACTTAACAATTCACATGCCCATCATTTGTAGTTAGAAAAAGATTAAATCCTTCCCAAATGTCATCATAGATAAATATGTAATATCCATTATACTTAGAGGATCATCCAATGTATTTTCATTACCAGGATGGAAGTGCATTGATTAGACATAACACTTGAAAATATCTAGCCATCTTAACTAATTCATATTATGGTCCTTATATGAGAAAACATATTTTAGGCTCTTATTATTTGTATGTATTTCACACATCTACCAATCGATATGCTGAAACATCATTTTGAAAGTAAAGATCACACCCACCAACTCCATGTCATGCATGTGGTTGTTTTTCTCATGATTTTTCAACTACGTTAATCGGTAGACTATTATATTATCAATTATTATTATTATATATCCTAATACCTTATTTTAATATAATTTCACTAAAAAATAGGTTACACACTTGTTGGGTGAGACTTACTTGTTTAGTGATAAGCCAATTTTTTAACTCTTTAAATGAATCTTCGCATTCACTGGTCGAGAAAAACGTTTCTCCCATCTGAGTAAACATTGTTAGTGGTTTTTTCAGGAAGGAGATGTTATTAAAAAATTATTGATAATACACAGATTTACCATGGAAACTACAGATCTTCATTATATATGTTTTCCTCGGCCACCCATTGATTTCCTTTGTCTTGGAAGTGTCCATAGATATTACTTTGCAGGTGATAACATTCCAAAAGAATGAAAAATCATACATAAAAATCCCACATTTACTATACTTTTAATATATGATTTCTATTGAAAATGTTTTTAGCATAGTATTCAAATACACCTCATCTTCCTCATTGTTCTTAGAGTATATCATAATATTGTTAATAAATACTGCAAAAAATATATTGGTAATATATTAGCACAAAATTAATTATGTCCATTAAAATTATTATAGAATTAGTGAGTCTATAGGAAATATCACTGGACTCACTATATCCATACCTCATTTAAAAAGATATCTTTGGAATATAATCTTTCCTCACATTCAGTTTGTGAAATCCCGGTCGAAGGTAAACCATAGAGAAACAACTGGCCCATCCTAGAAAATCAATCAATTCATTTATCCATGGAAAGGAATAATTATTCTATTTCAAGATGTTTTTTGATTCATGAGAATCAATACAATGATGACATGATCTATACTTCTTCTTGGTGAAGATGACTGGTGTACCCCATAATGAAGAAATCTAGCGTATTAAACCCTTGTTCATATTCTCATGTAAGTACTTATTTGGTATTCTAGCTCAAACATGGATATTTTATAATGTTTTTTTATATTGGAAAAGATTAAATAATTTATTCAACAAAGAACTCAACATCTTGATCCAGGGGAAGACCAAACAATTATTCATGGAATAAATATGTGTTATCTCTCCTGATGGTCATGTCTTCGAGCATGTTTCTCATAGTTTTCTCAATTATTTGAGCTATATATGCTTCCTCATAAAGAAAAATATATATTATTGAGATGATGATTCTAAATTAGATTTATCATCTTCCTAACAATTATATGGAATTAGATTAGTCCTCAGAATTTGAACTATGATCTCTCTATATCGACAATCATTATCTTCTTTCTATAAATATATCAAATACATGACAAATATAGCCTAAAAATCCACAAAAGGATCTAATAAAATTTTTAATGGGAGCTTCATTTGACAAACATTCACCATGTAGGAGTTATTTTCTTTAGATGTAATAATTTCCCCATTTTGTGTTCTTACAGATAATTAAACTTCAATATTTTGAGGAGGTGTTTGAATTGTTCTACTAATCATGCATGATATGAAGGATGCATAGAACTATAATAAAAAGTAAATTCACTATTATTGAATGAATAACCCACTAAATTGTCACCACATCATTTTTAGGCTCCATCTCAATAGTTGTGATAATATATTCCTTTCCTTCCTAAACATGAGTTTTTTGTTGTTGATTGCCTAAAAAACCCTTACCTTAGAGAAATGTCACATGATTACAATTTTCCTCATAGTTGAAACTTTGAACTACAAGAAATGTATTGTTCTGAACATTTTTTTTTCTTAAGCATATGTGGCATTATTCATATCCCTCCTATAGTTATTATCCATATTCAATTTTCTTTCACATCGTAAGCATTTTATAGTTCCCATTAAACAGTTTCCAAGATGTTAATTCCCATAATTTTGACAAATTGGATGTTAGGACTTATTTTCACTAGGATATATCTGTGTTAATCCCCCCATATTAAAATATATTATATATTTTTGTCACCAATACAATTAGGCCAATGACTTCCTCTAATCATCATTACAACCTTAATAGAACAATGAACCATCTCTTCAGGGCTATAGAAATATATAATGTCTAGTTATTTTATTAGAATGTAATTTAGTGAATTAAAAAATCACTCGAGATAATTTTTTGTCTTCATGTAAATTCTAGAGGCGTATCATGTAATAATTGAAAAATTTTCTCTTACACTCCAATAGACACTTCTTCCTTTTTCTTCAGTACATGGAACTACCTTTCCATTTTAAGATAGAGGGTTCGAGGAAATTATTTTCTTGAAAAATATATTCATGAAATATTCCCATTCAATGAAATCAATGTACTCATTGTGGTTTTTTTCATGATAATTTTCCAACACTAATTTTCTACCCCATAAAAATTATATTCTTCTAGCCAACGTTTTAATTTTCTTAGCATTGGAAGACATAGAATGTCTTCTAAATGGTGTTAATCCGTAATTCTGTGGTGAGGGTATCAAAATATCCAAAAAAACATTTGAGGCCTTTTACATATACTTTATTCATCCACAAATTTATAATTTATAGGATAATGATATAGTTCTATGTGATTCATGTTATTATTTATAACTTGAGATATTGAAAATGTATTTTCCTGATTTTTTTTTCACTAATTACCATCATATTTGGAATATCATTACAGAAATAATCACATTTTCTATCACATTATTTGTGTGTAAAAGTTATTTTATTTGTATCAATTAATGAACTAATGAATGTACAACATATGGGGATTGAATACTTATCAGTCAATCATGTAATAATAAATGATTAAACATAGAAGGAAAAACTTGTAAATGAAAAGTATACTCTAACTTGTGTTACCCTATGTTTCAATCTAGGTTATCGATAGTGATAATATTATACCTAATGTCTTTATTAAAGTTCACTATACCTAATCTCAAAAAAACTATAAATTTATGTGATATAAACAATATTGACCATATCATTTTAGACATATTCTTAAATGATTTTAATCCTAATTAACAATCAAATTACAATCCATATATCGGAATGTATAATGACTTTGGATGATCGGGTACATAAAACTGAGAACATGGAAATTGAATAAAAAATATTTATTTTAATCATCCATATTGATTTTATAAAATTTATTTAGTTTCTATCTCATTATAGGATATCCTGGGGAATACATGAACAAAAGGGATGAGCTAAAATTCGCAAAAAGTTTATAGACATAGGACGAAATCAAAGCACATGGGCTTGATGGATGAACATGAGGAACTAAAAATGTATTGAACATGAATAAACATAAGGAATCCTAAAATATTTATCATGGGGACATGTAATAATGGTATCATAGTAATGAGTCAATAATACACATCATGACATAATCATTAGTCAATGATAACTACAAAAACCATGTCACATGGTCGAAAAGTTCCATAAGTGAATAGAGTCTACTCCTTATCCCAAAATGTATTCTCATGAGACTAAACATGGAATATTTAATTTGAGAGATATATGGGTGAACCCGTCATAACATGTTCATGCATTTGTGTCCCAAATTGAGAATCAATCATACGGTTTACCCATGGAAATAATTGGTTATCATAATCTTTCCAGGTGGAAAATCAAAAGGGCCCAGAATAATGGTATCTATGAATGAATGGAATTAAGTCATACCTAGATATTGTTAATAGAAAATAGGCATAGATGATGAAAATTGATGTCAAACTAAATTGAAAACATATGATATAATTGTTTAATGACCATTACTATTAATCAATTTAGGGTGGTTTAAAAAAATTAAAAAGTATTTAAAGAAAAAAGGTATAATAATTTACAAAAATATAGAAATAATAAATTTATTATTTACATGATACAATTAATTATTTTAGAATAATATTGTAGGTGCTATAATAGTTTATGGATTTCACTTTGAAAATGTATGAGAAGTTATAATGTTCCCTAAAATCGAGCTTATTTATTGGATGAATTGAGGTGGAATCCATGTTAAAACATGTATTTCACAAAAAGAAGGATTTGTTGATCTAGAAAAAAGATTTTTAAAAATATAAAAATTATTTTTAAGATGTATATAAAAATAAAAAAAATTTACATTTGGGTAAATAGAGAGAAATTGTAACCATGTTGAAAAATAGAGGTTATTAAAGAATATCTCAACTTATATGAAAAAAAGTTTTGTGCATGAACATTCTTTCTATAATAATAAAATTAGATACATTACACAAGTGCCTCAGACCAGTTGGTGAGGACTCGACAAGTGCATCCAAGAGAATCAAGATCAAAACCAATATGAGGGATAATTTATAGGTAATTGTAAGAGTAATGTAGCATTAATGTAGCGGGTAATGTCATAGTTACTATTTGATATATTATTACCCATAACAATTCACCTTTTTGGGCCATTGGGCCACCGGTTTGGTCTTTGGGCCCTTCAAAGACTTTGGGCCTCCAAATGCCTTGAGACCAGTAAGGATTCCCGGCCACCACATGGCCTTCGGCCCATCCATAAGTCCTTTGGGCCACATGATCAATGTAGTTACCCCAGAAAAACACTACAAAGAAAGAGTAGCCCCAAAAAAGGATTTACAGTAGGCAAACTCACTAGATAAGAAATAAATGGATTTGGAATGATGAGATAGAATGTAAAATCCATGAGGACCCACTTGTGCATGCATGGGAAGCTTAGCCAGATGTCCTTGTTAAGGAGGAGAGCTACCCACATCATGCAGATGCGGGGTATGTGTTATTCCATGTAGATATAGTCTACTTGTATTCCATAGGACCTTGTGGTCATTTAATGTCTCTTATGCCTATGGTTCAGGTAATCTATAATCCTATGGGCATTGTAAGGATTCCCGCTCAACCCTTAAAAGTTGGGTTATCAAAAGACAATAAAATGAAAGCCGTCAGGCTATTCAGTGAATAAAAGTAGATTCATTACTTTATAATTTTCAAAACACTTCTACATTTTTGTTATTTATTATAGTTTACTAATATCATTTATGGAATTTTTGATGTGTTATAATGTTTAATTAAATCATTCAAGAGTGCTCGTTTACTTGGTTTTCATGATTGATTCACTTGTATAACAGTGCAGAGGTTCAACTAAATTGTTAATCGATATACAAAATTTATGTTAATCATACAAAATATTAAATGTTTATAAAATTCATTTGGTTATTATGGGTTAGGATTAATCATTAAATATTATGTTACTTATTACAATTTGGATTATTTTGGGTGTCTTTCTCTCACAAAAAACTTTATTTTACTTAACATTTTTTGATCATATTAGTACCAAAACATAAAAATGTAATAAAATGAATTTTAAATTATTTTAAAACCATCATATTTGTTTTATGATGATAATTATAGGTGTTAAAGGGAAATGATAATGTTTCATCCTTGAAGGTTATAATTTATCACCTCATGAACAAGATTTTCATTTTTAGAATAAAAAATATTAGAGAATGATGTTGATTGAGGATATTCTATTAAAATAATACCAGTAAAGTATATATAATATAAAATATTTATCATGTAATGTTGGTGAGGAGATTTTAGGAGATAATGTTAATGGTAATAAAATATAAATGAAATTAAAATAAAAAATAAAGAATATTTTACCTCATGAATTCTTCTCCTTGAGAACCACTATATGGAAATTTTATTTTGTCTTTTGATTAGAAACAAGGCTATTATAATTTTAAGAATTCTTACGGGGATAATTGCATAAAATTTGACAGTGAAAAATTCTAGAAATGTCTCAGCAGAAGGGTGATGAATGGTCATATTTATATTTTAAGTGAGGGGTGTTTTTTAATAAAATTATTCATTAGTTTATTATTGTGTCCCAACATTATCAATAGATTCATCATTATAGCAGAATAAATGAAAATAATTTTACTGAGATTAAGATCATGGGTCTTACATCAGTCAGGAATTAACTAATATGTTATTTAACTTATAATATATATATATAATATATATATTACCATATTTTATTATTCACCAGAGATTGAACTATTTTATAAAAAAATCCCATAAAATCACCTTAAAAATTATTCAATGTGTACAATTAAAAAATGAAAACAATTTTATGAAAACAATTTTCCAAATTTTAGAAATTTATTTGTTTATTAAAATCATTATTTATTCAAAAAAATATTAATTTTAAATTGGTAACACTTTTTATAAAACATTGAAAAATTAATTATGGTCTCATTAAACTATCCCATAATTATAAAACAATAAAATGTTAATTTATGAAGCTATTTTATGAAAATAAATATTATGTTAATTCATTATATTAAATATAAATTTTTAAATAAACATATTTTTTTATAAAACTAATAACACATAATTTATCATTTTTAGAAAATATATTTACTTATCCAATGATATAATGATATAAAATTTTCTTTAATAAGTGGGATATGTTTTATTAAAGTTTAATTTGTTAGTTTTCTATTTTATTCATTGATATACTATTCTTAGGGGTCCCATTAATATTTCATAGGTCTGGTTACTAGTCTATTTGTTTAGGTTCTTTAATTTGTAAAAATACTTCTTATTTCTTTAATTCACAATTCTTAATGTTTATATTGTGTTATATATGTTATGTTTTTGTTATTTAAACTATATAACATAGTTATATGAAATGGATTTTAGTTGATAATACTTTCACTTGTTACACTCCATGGCTAACCCTCCAAAACATTCACAAACATGAGAATATGTATTATAAGAATAAACAATAAGGGGACCCCACTACCGCTTCCCCGCTGGTATTACACTCTACCCCAATGTCACAGGTCTAGAGACATATCTCCCCAAAGGGATTTATCTACAAGAAACCTAGTTTTTGTATCAATAATGGGTCCCCATGAATAACATTATCACGTCATCACCTCCATATCTCCTCATATAATAATGATGTACTTTCTAGGATCCCCCGCATCTTATATGACATGTCCCATATATTGGGTATTATACATCAATCCATCACAACACAAGCTCTGAGTAATGTACCTCAACAGATCACAAAATAATCATGTTATACCAATAAAAATTCATTTAATTCAATATCTATAAACACATGGGTGAGAAATAAACATAAGACATTACAGCCCACTACAAAAATATATGGGGAAACTGACCATAGTGAATAGTAGTACATAATAGTACAATGAAAAGAGAGAGGTGATAGAGGTAGTAGGCAGCCATCCATACATCAAAAGATATATTGGGGAAAATACCTTTCCATAGTCCACTGCGTGTATGTATCCCTAACCAAAAGGGTGTGGTGGAATATAATTTAAACAATAGAAATGATATAAAATATCTCATAATCACACTATTATGAAAACTTAGTCCTATGATCAACTATAATATCATCACTCGGACACTAGGATACCACAGAAAGGGACTAGATATAGAATAAGATCACATGAATTTAAGAATAATTACACTAAATTAGGTCATTCCACTATATCATTTTATATATGTTAATTAACTAACTATACATTCATTAAAATTTTCCTTTATTACATATCAAAATACAATAATGAGATTTCTACTCACTGAAGGAATAATCCAAACCAATTCCAATTTTTTTCAATAGTATCATCCCATTTTTAGTCCAAAAACACCTAACCTAATAGTTAATTGATTTCCTAAACATTTTCACCATTAAAAATTTATAGGCACTCTATTGAAACATCTTATGCTACATAAAATATAGATGATGGAAAGAAAATATAGGATCCTCAAGCTGTGAGAAATGTAATATAGATAAAAAATTATCTAGTCTTTCTAACTATTACCATATCCATTAAAATAAAACATCCAACTCAATAATGACATTAGGTAATCCCATATTTAACCAATTTCATCATCTAAGGATCTATCCACTGTACACACATGCATATCAGAATGTATCTCTCCATAATAGGTGTCACCTACTACAACAACAATTGGCATCCCAATCCGTGAATAATTATTTATTATTAGCTCAGATTACATTATATATAAAGGATCATATCCATAACACATATAAATTAGAAAAAAATTAATGTAAAGATGTAAACATTTCCCTAAAATAAGAATTTATCCTTTATTTGAAAAGGGGATCTCTTGAACCCCAATGCAAGGCATCCATCATTTATCAACAATGGGAAATATCAACCCCAAGAATTTATCATTAATTAAAAATTGTCCTTTATTACATCTTGAATTAACTAATTATATTATTATAGGTTATAACAATGTGTAACCTATAGTATCATCTATAACATGATGATAAGATATTAAAATTTTCTTTATAACATTTTCCAGTATTAAAATACATTTAAAAACAAAAATTCATTAACATGTATTTTTAATCTCAATATCATTAAAAATAATTATAGCTTCATGTTCATAATAAATATAATTAAACTGGATAAAAAATTCAATAAAATCATATATCAGAATCAATTTTATTTCTATAATAGGACACAATACACTAGATTTATTAACCATTATTCTTGTTTAATTAATAATTCAATTTCAAGAAAATTACTGGCTTCATATTCTATAAAAATTTCAATAATTAAACAATATAATAAATTTATAAAGAAACATACAATCATGAAAAATGTATATCAAATAATATAAAATGGATCAAGAGGTGAACTGGTATCATGGTGGAAAGAAACAACAAGAGTCACTACCATAAACAAATTTCATTCTTTAATTGGGTTTATTATTCATTAGGTTAATTACCCCATTATTCGACGTCCTGAATTATGGTAAATCTAGGATTTATTTTATTTTAATAGGATAATAAATGAATCCCCTACCTCAAATTTTATATGTTATTGAAAAAAACTGTCTGTCAAAAGGGATATATAGACACCACTCACATGATGAAACTATGTCTTTCTAATAACATCATTCATTGAAAATTGGGGTAAAAAAAATAATAACCCATTATAATGACATAAATAAATCTCAATATCATGTAATGTGCAATGTGATGAAATGAGATCCACATAAGATGAAACTAAGACAAAAGTGAAGTAAAACATACATCAGATTACTACAAATCGAATAGCGGACAATCTGATCAGTCCTAAAAAAAATTATTAAATGAATATGAAAAAATATTATTGTATGCGAAGGATTGGGTAGTAACAAGTGGGATAAATAAATTTTATGATGATTTCATGGTATTTATAGGAATATATAATTTATATAGACAACATAACTGATCTGAGGACTACGCAGATGCCTTCTACAAAATTAGAGGACTATGTTACTATGTAAGAAACACACACCACATCCCCATGTATAAACACTTGTAGTATCCATTGATTGATCGATAGAGTATATCCTAAAAATATTTCTTTGGAAGTGTTTATAGAGTATCCCTAAAAACAACACATTAACTACCACTCAAAAAGGTAAAATACCCTCAATCCATTACTTCTTTATTACAAATTCCTCAATATATCATCACAACCCTATGTAAGGGAATCCATAATATATAAAATCCACCGCACAACCACCCCTAAAAGGCAGAAGCCTCCCCAAGAACACATAAACCACAACATGGACTTCATCCCCACCTGACTCAGGCCTACGATGTAGCCTATTGATCCTTTCCAAAAAAATTCAAATAATGGAAATGGAACTCACACCATCTTTCTATTATTACCTCTTTGTACTCTACAAACACTTAATAACCTCCTCCAAGTGTTTCAAACGAATAAATTGTCCAATATAAATGGATTATATGATTCATCCCCATATTTAATCTTGTATTTTTTCACTGATGTGGTGATGTTATTTGTACCCCAACCTATTATAATACTCTATAGTAAAAATGATATATATTATTATTCTCTGATAAGGTTGACATCCCCCTTTATTCACATCCTTTTATCAAAATTGAATTATCCATTCCTAATTTAGTACAACTTTTCATGTTAAGTCGTATAGCATTCAACTAGTTACATAATTGGATTGTACTTAAAAAAACATTTTTGTAAAGACCAATAAAAACTAATAAATATGTCATTATAATTGATTTCCATCTAATTTTTTCATCTAAAGTGCCGATAATGGTTAGGTATTCATCATTATATAACATTATGACTCCCTTACAAAAATATTTAACTCCCATCACCTAATTGTAATATCATATAATAAGTGTGTAAATCTATTATTAATAATCCCAAAAAATCTTGATCATTAGATTTTATTGTAATATTATATAGTATATAATTCTACACTGTTTTATTCATCATTCATGATTTTGTTTCACATTTTTTGGTTTATTTATAAAAATTCTACCCCATGATATGACAGATCCTGATCATCATCCGTAGTTCTAAACCAATTTTGAACTGGTATCATTATCAATGATTACCAAAGCTACAATATAGTTCCATTAAGAGTTTCTCTAGGAACATTATTTATTAAAAATTTGGAAATAAATGAATTTTATTAGATAAAATTAATACATAAAATAATAAGAACCTTATACAAACCAATTGTATTCATTTATATTTTATTTAAATATATTATATCATTCATTGATATTCCCATTTTATAAGGAGCATAGATTTTTTCCTATCCATTGTTTTAATAATATATCTATAATTTAGCTATATTATTTTATTATTTATTATTTCTATAATGAACATTGGGGTCTCGTGAAAACTAATATTTTTCTATTGAGTGACAATTTATTTATGTGTATCAACCATGGGAGATATTCGATTGAAATAAATCCCCACACTAATTTTTTAATTCATGATAAAATATTTTTTATTTTAATAAATACTCAATAATTTTTAATATAGTTATATGTACCTTATACAAAATTTCCACTGGATATGTGTTCCATCTTGTAAATTTATTTTGATAAATTTTTTATCTCTAGATAATTTAGATTCTATCATACATTTGCAAAAATCTCCAACATGATCCATTATTTAATTAACCTATTATAACATTATATGTTTCAAATATAAATTAATAATATTTGAAACTCTAATATTATATAGATATATACCAAATTCACTAAATTATTTCACATTATAAATTGAGGATTTGTAATTTCTTCCATTATATTTTCTCTCTTACCTATTCTCTAGTGAATATAGAGAATAGAATTATATAACAAATCATTTCAAAAAAATACTTGATTCCTATAAAATTTTTATTGTTCATGTACCTACTCTAACTAATTATTGAGTTTAATGTAACCCATAAATTGAATCTTTTTTACCTTTAATTTATTCATTATTTTTTCCTTTTTAGGAAAATACATCAGTACCACATCACTAAGGTAATTGAAATACCTTTTTTATTAACATCCAAATCATATGATATGTAAATTTCCTACAAAATAAATTTCTTATTTTACATATATTATTTGTATTTATATTTATTTCAATTAACATATCATATAATTATCTACATTGGGTATTTAAATTCATCATTATCTAGAAACATCTTAAAACAAGTAAAAATAATGTTTTATAATTATCTCAATCAATGGAATCATGTAGAGGAATCCTTTTAAATTTTTATTACCCCCAACATCATATATGAGGAATGGATTGAAATCAAATTATCAACATTATTGTCATTGTTATTTTCTCTGAGAATAATTTTTTTAATATTCATGAATTCCACTTCATTCATTATCCAAATTATAAAAACATCATTTGTAGTCAATAACAGTTTTAATCGGAAAACTTATTTTTCAGATTATCCAAAACAATATTCCTAATATTACTCACCATGTTCATAAAATTCAAAAGATTATAATGAAATTTTAATAACTTGGACCTTCTTTTCAGGTATTTTTTTCCTTTTCTGGTCGTTTTTTTGAAAAAGGGGAAAATCGGGAAAATTTCAGAGTACACATCGTGTACTTTATAATTACATACTATGTACTTCGACGACGTGCAAGGCCGTGTACTGGCCGAGTCTGGGCCACACACATGGATGTGTGGGGTGACAAGTAGGCCGCTTAAAGCATAGTATGGAAAACCAATGTACACGCCATGTACTCTAAAAGTACACGCCTTGTACTTTTCTTTTTTTCAATAATCGGACCGATGTCACGCCTTAACCAATTTTTCGTCTTCTTCTCTGCCTAATTCGGCCCAGAGCAACCGAGGAGGCCGAATCGTCTCCGAGCCACCAATCCATCACCGGCTATCCGAATCGAACATCGTCAGTTGCAATAGAAACGCAGCGGTGAGTTCTTTGTTCTTATTTGTCTTTGTTTCCAAATTCTTCCTCTCATGTGAGTTATCTGAAGTTTAATTGTTTAGAAATTTTTGCAAATCTACTCTGTTATAGGATGATTCACATTCTGAGGTTCATGTATATCAATCTATGAGGATCAAGGTAGGTGGTTTGATTCCCTACGTTGAATGTCCTTGATTTTTAGTGAAAAAGTTCCAGATATCCATGTATCGGGTATCTTGGGTTTGGGTTTCGAACCTGTTTATTGATCTACCTTAGATTTTTTGTGTTCTTGTGGCTATTAGATGAATAATGTTTTTTTAGCATGTTCTAGGATCACCCCATTGGTGTTTTACTTCGTTTTGGTTTTTTATCACCGTTTGTCTTAGGTTTCCTATAAGGAAAACCTTGTTGCGTTGATTCCTTTCCATGGTATGAATGATTGAATGTATTGTCTCCTATTTAAATGCTTTTGTTGCATTATATATATTATCCAAGTAGTTGTTTAACATACATAGGGATGATAAAAATCGTTTACGAATGATTGATTTTGCTCAGGGATGTTGAAACGTGGTGTAGTTAGACCATAGGGGGAATTGATGTTGAGTTCTTCCTTAGAGGGCATGTTTATTTATTACCATTACAAGACCATAAGGGGGATTGACGTTTTTCTCTCTCATAGGGTCTGATAATTATCAAATTGAGACTAAAGTGGGAATTTGATGTAAGTGCTTCCTCAGAGAGTTTGTAGTATCGCTAAAAGACAATAGGGGGAATTGACGTTGAGTGCTTCCTCAGAGTGTCTTTTATTTTGTTTGAATTCTTGACCATAAGAGCCTACCCAAGGGAGCCACCCAGAGGGTCAGTGTAATAAATATTGTTGGTCGGTCGTGATGAGTCTAGCAAGCAAAATAACAACCTTGGATTTGTACTGCTGGTAGTTTAGATAGTCTATTGAGATACATGTTGTGTGTACTTGCTATGCCTTTGGACTATAAAATTTTTCTCTATAATCTTTGTTTGATGATTAAATGATTTAATTTAATTAATAAATAAACGTGAATGGGGAATTGTAGGATTTTTTATTTTAGTGTACCCATTTATCTACTGCATTTATTTCCATTACTTTTTCTTTATTTCTCACTGATAGTAAGGCACAGATCTTTTGGTGGTTGCCTACTTGGATTAGTCTCACACCCTGTTTGGGTCCTGCTTTTCGGACCAAATAGGTTATATGGCTGCAGGTTTGGATAGGGATTGTGTCCCTTAAATCATAGGAGCTTTATTTATGGTTAGAGTTGGAGAGCATGGGATTGAGCTTAGGCTTGCGATGCTACTGGAGTTTACTATTTACTTTTTGTACTTGGGTTTTAGTTTTATTTCATCACGTTGTTTTGTTTACTGCTTTCCATATAAACATGTGTCATGCTGCATCATTATTACATTATACATTGCTTATGCTGTTTAGTTTCAGTTGTCGTGTGCTGTTTACTGCCTCACCTATTGTTTATTATTTCCTTCCGTTGCATACTTTACCAACTGAGGGAATAGTTTCCCCACAAACTCATCAAGGCCCTCGCTACTAGTCGGTAGCCTCGAGAATTTGGGGAAATGTGCTTGAGGTCATCTGGTGAACTGGGTACGGGGCGCCAGTTGAGTGTGTCCAGATTCGAGACATTACAAAGTGGTATCAGAGGGATTTTCTTTATTTTCTATTTCCTTACAGTTTGGTGATAGTAGACAGGGATAGGAAGGAATGTGTAGTTGGTACATAACTGCCTGGGAGTAATTAACCCGTGTATAGGGAAAATCTATATTACCTCGTAAGTACAATTTTTAGTTTTTGCAAGTGTTATAGTTGATCATATTTCACTATTGGGTGATGCACTAGTTTTGTGATATTATAGTTTATAAGATTGGGGTTCTATTTTGTTGCAACCCGATGAGATGAGGGTATGGAATCTCATTCATCATATAGGAATTGGATAGAAAATCACATGTCATGAATTTTTCCATGCCATCTACGGTGAATTAGAAATTTCATGATATCGTGATAGATGTCGTTATAGATTATGCATGATGTTATGATAGTTGTTGTGATTAAGATACCTACTACTATGATAAGGTATTGTTTATTTACAGCTTATTTAGCATGAACACCAAGCTTTGGTCTTAGAGGTGTTATGGGCCCACAAGGATCAGAATTTGGCGGCCCATTTGATTATCATTCAATTTACTTGTTATATGGATTTTTATGATGTCAGCTTTTATTTAAAGGGAGTGTGGGCCCCCACGGATTGGAATTTGACACATAGGTGCTGGTTTTCAGTATTTTTCAGTGGTTTTGAGGAGTTTTGTATGCCTACTACCTAGAAACCCAGATAACATGGTGTGTGGCGTTATGAACACACGCCATGTGTTCTTCTGTTCCGGAAGAACTACTTTTCACGGTTACATGGCGTTTAATTTTAAGTACACACCGTGTACCCTTCTTCCATGTGATCCATCTATGTAGTTGAATACATGGGTTGGAAAATCTCAGGAACAACATGAAATGTACCACGTTGAAACGTCGTGTATTAAAGGTCCGTATGACCCAGCCGTGTAGTTGAATACATGGGTTGGAAAACCTTAGGGACAACACTCTGTGTACATTGTTGACACACCGTGTAGTTTTCGTCCGTGTACTAGTCTGTGTGACTAACGACATGGACAAGGGAAAAACCTTAAGGACATGCCATGTAGAAGATAGACATGTCGTGTAGTCTTTGGCTCGGACTGTCCATGTGACTTAGTTGGGTAGGAGTAACTGTGGAGGAGGAAAATGAATGGTACACACCATGTGTATTAAAATAACATGTCGTGTAGTTGGGGTTTACATAGCCAGGTTGGCCGGTGTACACACCCAAGAAAAAATATTTCTGGAACACGCCGTGTGTGGGAACTACAAGCTGTGTAACTATGTTTTTTTCCAGTTTTAAAAGTTTTCCTCTTCTGTTCTATTTATTCTCTTTTTAGTTTGCAATTGTGCTCGTTGTTAATAAAGTTGTTCTTTTGACCTTGAAGTTTCATGCCACCAAGACATCCTCCCGTTGCACGTCAGGGATCTGATGATGATCGTATGCTGGATATGGTACAGGTAGTTATCCCAGATATTGGGGTAGACTCACAGTTCAATGAGGGATTCATGAGGTTCATACATACCTTTTAGGGAACTCAGCAACCTGCCCAAACTATGGCAGAGCTTATGTGAGTCTTCCAATAGTAGCATCCTCCCACATTCTTAGAGGATGGAGGACCTCAGGCTGCGAAATCCTGGTTCGAAACTATGGATTCTATCTTTGATCATCTGGAGACACCCCCAGACAAATGTTTAAAGATCGCGACATACATGTAGCGAGATTCCGTCAAGAGATGGTGGGACGTAGTTTCTCAAGCAGGGCGTCAGCAGATAGTTGCTTGGGACGAGTTTCGGTGTACGTTCTATGACAACATCTACCCGGCGACACTGAGGGCCGATAGAGCCAGAGATTTCATGAACCTGCAGTTATGTACTCTATCAATTATGATGTATTCCTCCCGTTTTACTAAGCTACATCGTTTCACTCCCGTTCTGGGGAATGACGAGTTGTTCGTACAAAGGATGTTTGAGGAGGGCCACAGACCTGAGACCAGATGACAGGTAGACGTCTTCCAGTTGACTTCTATTTCTTCGATAGTTAACCAGGAATTGATCACTGCGATGAATCTAAGTGCTCCTGGAGGAGTGAGCCAGGGCGGTTCAGCATCCATAGTTGGTACCCTTCCTACTGACAGCATGAAGCACCACTGAGAGTCTACACGAGGTGACTCAAGGAAGTGATATGTTTCTTCAGGTAGCATGGTTGTGTGCTACCAGTGTGGGAAGGATGATAATATGAATCGACAGTGCCCAAGGGACCCATTAGAGTTCCAATCGTGCAGCAAGATGGGTCATCTTCAGCGGTTTTTCAAGGTTATTCTTCCAGTGGCTAGCGAAGGAGGATCAGTTTCGACTCTGCGTACAATATTAGGTTTACCAGTTCGGCAACAGACTGGGGGATAGAGTTCAACTGGCCATTCAAGCCAGGGTAGAGGCTGTGGATGCGGTGTTCATGCTTAATGAGGATCAGCTCAGGGATCTCGGGCTGCTATACAAGTCCGTGGAACTAGCCAGACGTTTGTGGTGGAGCAGATTCATCAAGAGTTGGATCATGGACCTTCCACAGTGCGAGGTATGATCTTAGTAGCCTCAGTTTTATCGTATGAACTTTTTGATATGGGAGCTTCTCATAGCTTTATCTCTGTGCACATGGTGGAGAGCCTTAGACTTACTATCTTTACTTCTAAGTACATGATGACACTAGACACTCCATTGGGACTTAGAATTTCCAGTGTGCATCAGTGAAAGGAGTACCCCCTTGAGGTTAGTGGGTGCCACTTCCTATGGGATCATTATTTCCTTGAGATGACAGGTTATGATTTCATTCTTGGGATGGACTGGCTTGTTCCTTTTCTGGCCCTTGTCGATTTCTATCACTGCAGGGTGAGTTTCACATCATAAGATGGAAGATATTTTCTTCAAAAGGGATAATGGGATTTCCAGGCAAGAAGAGCTGGACCAGAGCTCCATAGGTTGGGTAGTGTTATAGCCTATATTTCTAGTTTATATCTGGACTATATGGGGACTTCTGAGATGGATTATCCTCTAGTGGTTGATCATTCTCCAGATGTCTTTCCAGAAGACTTTTTAGGGTTGCCTTAGAAGCATGAGGTAGAATTCTCTATTGAGCATGTGCCAGGAGCAACACTGGTATCCATACCTTCTTATAGGATGGATATTCCTAAGTTACAAGAACTCAAGAAGTAGTTGTAGTAGTTATAGGAAATGGTTTTTATCTGACCAAGTACTTGTCTTTGGGGCTTTCCTGTTTTATTTCCGAAGAAGGTGGATGGTACTTTATGTCTTTATGTGGATTATCGGATGCTGAACCAGTTAACGATCAAAAACCGATATCCCTTACAGAGGATTGATGATATTTTTGATCAGCTTCGAGGAGCAAGAGTGTTCTCAAAGATCAACTTTAGATCCGGCTACCATCAGTTGTGGGTCATACCATCTAATAATCCTCTTACAACCTTCCAAAGTAGGTATAGTCTATATAAGTATTTGGTTATGTAGTTTGGTCTCACAAACGTGCCAGTAGTCTTCATGGAGCTGATGAACAGAGTTTTCCATCCTTACATGGATTCCTTTGTGGTGGTTTGTGTGGACGATATCTTGGTGTACTCTCACACTTGACATGACCATGATACCCATTTTGAGATCATATTGAGTACACTGAATGATAATCAGCTATATGATAAGCTCTATAAGTGCCACTTCTGGATGCATGAGATTTACTTCTTGGGTCATGTCATCTCAGAGATAGGAGTATCCGTATACGCATAGAATGTGAGTGAGGTAGTTACCTGGGAGAAACCGAAGAATGACTTCAAGGAACGGAGTTTCTTAGGACTGGCTAGATACAACATGTGGTTTATTCAGGACTTCTCACGCTTGTCAGTGTCGTTGAAGGGCTTGACTATGAAATGTGTGAAGTACGTTTGATAAGAAGCCTACAATTCAGCCTTTTATGAGCTGAAAGGGAGATTGACTTCAGCACCGATTCTAGTTCTTCCAGAACCGGAAAAGAGTTATACAGTTTTCTATGATGCATCTAGCATCAGGCTTGGAGTATTGCTTATGCAGGAGGATCATGTTGTTGCATATGGATCTCAGAAATTGAGGCCATGTGAGAAAACCAATCCTACGCACGACCTGGTGTTGGATACTGTTGTTCATGCCTTGCGTTGTTGGAGACCCTATCATCTAGGATAGGATTTTGTGGTATATACTGACCAGAAGAGACTCAGTTATATCTTCACATAGCATGACTTAAATCTATGACAGCAGAGGTGGGTTGAGTACCAACAGTATTTCGACTTCGAGCATGCTTATACACCTGGGAATGGAAATGTTGTGGCAGATGCTATGAGCCAGAGAACTCAATTACATGAAGTTCGGGAGGCCAGCGGCGACTGGCAGCTCATGGCTCTGTTCTCTAAGATGCATTTGGACGTGCATGAAAGACAGGGACAAATGTTTCTTTCTTCTATAGTTGTTACCTCCACTCTTCTGGATCGAGTTCGAATGAGGCATCTATCAGACCCAGAAGGCTTAGTCCTACAGGGGGTGTGTTAGATGGAGACCCTACTCCAGGTTGGATTGTGAGCGATGATGAGGTGTTACGTTTTCATGGCCGCGTATAGTTTTTATCAGACATACGTGAGGAGATGATGCGAGAGTTTCATACTTCATCTTGGGAAGTTCATCCAGGTGTCACAAAGATGTATCGAGACATACATCATCAGTATTGGTGGCCAGGTATGAAGAAGAATGTGGTTGGTTATGTTATGCAGTGCTCCACATGTCAGCAGGTGAAGGCAGATCATCAGCGACCAGCAGGGATTCTACAGCAGTTACCCATTCCTGAGTGGAAGTGGAATGATGTCATGATGGAATTCGTGACAGGGTTATCGAGATATCCTCGAGGGAATGATATGGTATGGGTTGTCATTGATAAGCTCACGAAGGTTTCGTATTTCTTACCAATCAAGGAGACCTTCGGTGAGGATAGGCTTGGGTGGTTGTACATCCGAGAGATTGAACTCTTGCATGGGGTTCCGAGTTCTATCGTTTCTGGTATGGATGCCCTCTTTACTTCTCATTTCTGGCAGGGGCTACAGAGGGCTTTGGGTACACAGTTACTTCTAAGTACAGCTTACCATCCCCACACAAATGGCCAGTCAGAGTGCACGATTCAGGTGCTGGAGGACATGATACGAGCATACGTTCTTGATATTAGAGGTTCTTAGGAGAAACATATACCTCTAGTTGAGTTTTCCTATAATAATAGTTTTCAAGAAACTATTCAGATGGCACATTACGAGGCTTTGTAAGGTAGGTCGTGCTGATCACCCTTGTGTTCGCTGGAGGCGGGATAGGCAGTTGTGGTGGGACCTCATCTTGATCTAGAGACCACAGAGCAGGTGGAGTTGATTCAGAAGAGGATGGCTACTGCACAGTCTCAGTAGAAGTCTTATGTAGATTAGCGAAGATTACCTTTAGAGTTCATGGTTGGAGATCATTTTTTCTTGCGAGTTACCCTGAGGTTGGGACATAAGTGGTTTAGGAGACAGGGAAAGCTCTTACAGAGATACGTCGGGCCGTCTGAGGTTCTGGAGAGAGTCAAGCTGGTTGCTTATAGTTTTCAGTTACATTAGTGGTATCAGGCTATGCACAACGTCTTCCATGTTTCTCAGCTTCAGCGGTATTTCTCAGATTCATCTCATATTTTTCTACCCGAGGAGGTTGAGCTGGAGCAGGATGCATCATTCAAGGAGCATCCTATCAGGATTTCAGATCATAGTGAAAAGGTACTTTATGGCCTATTTTTCCCTCTAGTACGGGTACTTTGGCAGCATGACCATGTACAGGACGAGACTTGGGAAAGGGAGGAAAACAATCGATCACAGTGGCCAATGTTGTTTAAGGGTTCTTCTTCTATGCATCGTTAGGAAATTCATGGAAGAGTTTCTTTAAGGGGGGAAGTTTTTAAGAAATCGGACCTTCTTTTCAGCTATGTTTTTCCTTTTCTAGTCGTTTTTGAGAAAAATGGGATAATATGGTAAATTTCAGAGTACACGTCGTGTACTTTAAAAGTACATGTAGTGTACTTCAATGCCATGCAAGGCTGTCTACTAGCTGTGTCCAAGACACACACATAGCTGTGTGGGGTGACGTGCGGGCCACATAAAGCGGAGTACGAAAAACTAAAGTACACACCGTGTACTTTTCTTTTATTTAATTAATCTGACTGGGGTTGCACCTTAACCCTATTTTCATCTTCTTGTTCGCCTAATTCTACCCAGAGTGTCTGAGGAGGTCGAATCATCTCCGAGCCACCGATCCATCACCGGCTATCTGAATCGAACACCGTTGGTTGCAATAGAATCACATCGGTGATTTCTTGGTTCTTCTTTGGCCTCATTTCTTGATTCTTCCTCTCACGCGACTTATCTGTGGTAGAACGTTTTAGACTTTTTTACATTTCTACTCTGTTCTAGGATGATTCATAGGCTGATGTCCAAGTATATCAATATACTAGGATCGAGGTAGGTTGTTTGATTCCCTACATTGAATTTCCTTGAGTTTTTGTGCAATAGTGTTGGATATCCATGTATCGAGTATCTTGGGTTTGGGGATTGAACCTGTTTATTGATCTTACTTAGATTTATTTTGTGCATGAGGCTATTAGATGAATATTTTTTATGTTAGCATGTTCAAGGTTCAACCCATGGGTTTTTTCCTTCATTTTTTCTATTTATCACCGTTTGGATTCTGTTTCCTATGAGGAAAACCTTATTCCATTGACTACTTTCCTTGGTGTGAATGATTTCATGTATTGTTTACTGCTTAATTGCTTTTTTTGCATTCTATATATTAGCCAAGTAGTTGTTGAACATACATAGGGCTACTACAAATCCTTTAGGTATGATTGCTTTTTATTAGGGCTGCGGGAACCTGGTGTAGTTAGACCATAGGGGGAATTGACATTGAGTGCTTCCTCAGAGGGCCTGTTTAATTATTAAAAATTACAAGACCATAAGGTGGATTGAATTTGTGATCTCTCAGAGAGTCTGAAAATTATCGAATCGAGACTAGATATGGAAATAGACATAAGTTCTTCCTCAGAGAGTCCGTAGTATCGCTGCAAGACCATAGGGGGAATTGGTGTTGAGTGGTATCTCAGAGTGTCTTTGATTTTGTTAGAATTCATGACCATAAGGTCCTGCCCATGTGAGCCACCCAGTGGGTCAGTGTAATAAATATTTTTGGTTGGTTTTGACGAGTCCACCAAGCCAAAGAACAATCTTGGGTTTGTACTACATGTAGTTTAGGTAGCCTTTTGTGATACTTGTTGTGTTACTAGCTAAGCCTTTGAACTATAATGATTTTTTCTATATTCTTTGGTTGATGATTAAATGATAGAATTAAATTAATAAATAAATGTGAATGGAGAATTATAGTATTGTTTAATTTAGTGTACTTGTTTCTCTTCTGCATTTATTTCGATTACTTTTTCTACATTACTCACTAATAGTAGGGCACAGATCTTTTGGTGGTTGCCTACTGGGATTTGTCTCACACCTTGTTGGGGTCCTGCTTTTAGTCCCAAACAGGTTATATGGTTGCATGTGTGGATAGGGTTTGTGGCCCTTCTCTCTCAGGTGCTTGATTGCTGGTTAGAGCTAGGGAGCATGGGACCGAGCATATGCTTGCAATGCTGCTGGAGTTTACTGTTTACTTTTGCAACTTGGATTTCAGTGGTATTTCAGCACGTTGTTTTTTTTACTTCTTTCCATAGAAACATGTGGCATGATGCATTATTATTACATTATACATTGCTTCTGCGGTTTATTTTCAGTTGTCATGTGATGTTTAATGCCTCTACTACTGTTTATAATTTCCTTCCACTGCATACTTTAACAAATGAGGTCATGGTTTCCCCAGTGACTCATCAAGGCCCTTACTACTAGTCGGCAGCCTCTGGCATTTGGGTAAATGCGCTTGAGGTCATGTGGTGAACCGGGTACGGGGCACTGGTTGAGTGGCTCCGGATTTGGGTCATTGCAGAAATGGAGTCCCTCTTGATGTTTTCATTAAAAGTAAAACATAAACTATTGAAAAAATAATTTTTGACATTGTATATTCTGGATATATAATGTTGTTTTATAGGCAATGTTGTTACATGGGATTATGTAAATATGATTATAACATTGATTAAAAATAAATAAGTTTTAAATAATTTTTGTGGGTTTTTCAACATCAAATTTTATATAACTAATATTAAAAATGTTATTCTATGTCAGTTCAGGGTAATAACAGTCATGGAAGAATGATTTTTTGATATGTTATTTGAAAACCAATGTGGGTTACCAGAGGTAATTCTTATTTAAATTCAATTATTTAAATATCCAACAATAATGATCAATACAATCAATTTTAAAATATATTATAAAATAACCAACATGAAATATCCATAAGAAACACTTATTCTATTTTGGTGTTTTAGAAGAACTGATATTGATAAAAGGATTTTCAATTTATTAAGAGATAACTGATGAGAAAATATGATTGTATTGATTTTTACACTTGTAATAAAATCCGTAATGTGAAAATCCTGTTTTTTAGAAAATAATGTTATATTAATCCAAACTTCTGAGCATTAAATTGGTGAAAATTTTATGAAAAAAACCAAATAGAAAAACCAGGACAAATATAGGAAAACACTATCAATTTCAACTTTCGTGTTTAAAATAAATATTAAAAATAATCTAATATGAAATAAAACATGTGAAATGATACACCCATTGATTTTGTAAATGTCTCAACTCATATGCACTATAGGGCCTAGGGTAATCAAGAATAAACAATTTATAAAGAAATATTTTAACTTGTATGTATGTTAAATAAAACAAATGAGATACAAATGAAAAATATTATAAATATATCCAACCTTATATATCATTATAATAGTTCTAGTGAACAATAATTCATATGTAAATCATAAAACATTTTTTTTGGATTAATATATGTATTATTGTTTATTTCATTGATGTCTAAAATAATTTTCCATTGTTAAATAAAATATATATGTAATATATCAAAAAAATTTAATTGTAAATAAAAATAATCCTTCTCATTTACATATTAGATCTTGGGGATCATATTTCATGTTGTGTCTCTAAATAAATTCCATGCTCTATTTGAGAATAGTATTAATAATATAAATATAAGTCCAAAAAAATGATGATGAATGAAAATACTAAAACATACACGTTTAATGCATTCATAAAATTTTCTCGTGCCTCTCCATGTATAAAGAATATTAAGTAAATTGGATTCCCCATTGGATAAAAAACCAAACATCAGACGTATACTAATATATAAAAAATTAATTTGATGGGATTGATTGTTAATTGATATAAATCACATTAAGATAAATATGTTTCAAACTCATGGAAATATGGAATCATCAAGGACTGTATAACTGTATTCTTCCCAAATCATATAGAAATAAAATTTTTTCTTTCTAAATCACTCATTATCATAGATACAGGTAAAATAAATTTTGGATCTAGAAATACATTATATTTTTCTTTTCATGATGTGTATGAAATGTATAATTATTCTTAATAAAAAACAAACAAAAGTATAAATTTTGAATAAATGAAATGACACTAATTTTTTTCAAATTACTTACATAGAAAAATAAGCAACATATTGATAACCAACTGATCTCCAGATATAATGTCCATTATATTTTTTTTAAAAATCCCCACATTAATTTCACATCGATAAATGGCAGCTCAAATTGGAATCACATATAGATTTGATAATATATTTTATTATATATATATATAATATGTCACAACTAGTCATGAACCTTATCTGGAGTCATAACACTTCATATTTGTTTTTTTCTATATGGAGTTTCACTACCATTAATGTACTCCTCTAAAAAATTGATAAATATATAAATGTTGACATGATAAAAGAAATTTAATATCAAAATTAAATAAAATAATATGTATATACATACATCTATGGTAATATTTTAAACAAGTCCAGGTAGACAAGCTAGGAAATGGTCAAAACATTGTCCAACTATACTCCCCTCATCTATTGTAAATTTTATTATTTTGTATATGTCTATAATCTCTTTTATTGTAACTCTATGATGATATAACTCTAACTTCTATGTATGAATGATTATACAAAAATAAAATACCATCTCATATGAAACAATATTGTGGGGATCGTCAACATATAACTCTCAATAACTGGGAATATTTCAAGTATGGTCTGTAGGAGTATGAATAGATGGATTGGGATCTATATGTAGAGTTTTATGAGTAGTATATGTGGGAGTGGGATCTATTATTGCAGGGATGGATGTAGAGGAGTCAGATCAGTAGTCTGAAATTTCCTTTTCATGTTTGCAAACACCACATGTACCGTAGTTATGACCATGTCCTCTATTGCCATGTGAATATCAGGAACATAATCTTCCAAAGTTCTATTTTTTATAGACATACACCCTTGAGTAATATTCAAAATAGGGAAATAATTTTTTTCTGATACACCTGCCGAGTATCCTCACACACAAAATAGGTGTTTGGGACTTCCCAAATGTGTAACTAAAATGCCATGGCTACGCTCAGTTATAATTAATACTTGGGTTCTCTTCTCATCAAGATAACCCTGTATGAAATATATAAAAAATTACATAAATAAACTCAACCTATAAATAATTTTTTTAAAATAAATAAATAAATAATATTTTAGTCCCCTCTGGTAAAACCATCAAATCATCTATAAGATATTATACTTTTATTCTCATCAGAACGCTCTTTTATTTATTACTTCTTGTAGGGGAGGGATGATATTCAACAACTCACGTGCCTCAATACTGAGGCCATTGTTTTAGTAAAATTTAAGCCATTATTTGATGTTCTAGTATCATATATCCTACCTATGATAATGTGTGAAGGTATATTTTTCTTGATTGAATCTCCTGAGGTGATCTCTTCTATAATGATAAATTAATAATAAGTAAATCATTAATATGATCATTAATTTAAAAATTATAAAATGAAATATTGAACTTAACAAAAATTATTCTCCACTTATTAATTCTTCAAATTGATTCTACATATCTTTTACTATATATATATATAGGATGTTTTTCAAGATGTTTATCCCCAAAAATGAATTCCGATGTGAGGGTTAATATAGAATTTCTAAATCACCTAGAGGAAATTGATATACATATATTTACAACTACTCCAATATAAGTATTATCTTATTTCATATGATTATAAGGCGGAGAAAATTATTTATAATGAAATTTCAATAAACGAAAATTAAAAATAAAGTATTTTACCAAAATAGCCTCCCACAGGTGAGATATGGTCACTTTGACAACACATCTCAAAATTTATATCAACAAATAGACTTTATTTTTATTCAAACCCAATATGGAAGTCTTGATTTTTTTCATTTTGGAATCATGGAATATCATTATTATAAATATCTGATAATATCATTGGGACCTAACTATACGAAACTAATAGTTTTACAAAATATATGATCCCACGTTGACCCACAATAGACATCTTTTTCACCATGGAAGTTGATGTCTCCTATAATGATAGATAAAGATAATCATCAATACAATCATGTGTTTGTTCCTCCCTAGAGTTATGAGCATGATCAAATCCAGAATTATGTGGTCTATAAAATGATTGATATGTCATTATCATACAAATAAATCAAAAAACAATTATTAAAAAACTACAAATACACCTATTAAATATAAATCTAAATATAATATGAAAAATAATCAATCAAAAAGTAAACAAAAGTAAAATTACCCCATTTTTTCATTTTTGTTATAGTTACAAAAAATGATAACAAAATTAAACAATGATTAAATGAAATAAAAAATTATATAAAAACAAAAAATTACGCGTTAAGGATAAAAGTATTCCATCCTAATAAATATTTTTTATAGAATAACGAATATTTTTTTAATATAATCTAATAATATGTATATTTTTTATTTTATTTTATCAGATTAATAATAGTTGATCCTTAAAAAAATAATTTAATTGATAAGTTATGTAAAGATAAACATGCTAAACTAATAAAAAACTAATATAGAAAAACAATTTAGCATTTAAGTTATAATCTGTGAATTATTAAAGAAAGAAAATTTAAATATCTAACTTTTTCTGAAATTTTAAAAAGTAAACTATAGAAAAATAGATGTTACTTATAATATTATTAATTTACTAGAGGTTTTTTCCCCAAATTCCAATATCATGGTTGTTATGTATGAAAAAAACAATGTCTTCACCATGATCATATATATTATATATTAATCCTTCCATGGAATTAGTATTATCAATTAAATCAACATATTTATCTTGTTTATCATCACTAAAATAATATTTTGTTCATATAAGACAATAAACCACTATATATAGGATTGATCATGGATGTAGGATATTTTCCGATATGTTCCAAGATAGAATGATCTCATGTTAATTACGATTTATTTAGGTTAACTACTATCATTCTTAATTCATCAAGTCTAACATATTTATCACTGATATACAATTTTTTAATTATCATTGTATCTTATTATTTAATATAATAATCCTCCAATATTTCTTCATTAACATAATAACATGCCCTTGATGTAATGATTGGGTTTTCGTCTTTGGCACTCAATAATATGTTACCTCTCCGAACACTAATGCACTTATATTTTGAACTACACATTTATTTTCCCAACATATCATTTTATATATATAATGACTAATTTCTTACCTACATCATGTTATAAAATTTAAACTAGGACCCCCCTAAAACAATCATAGTATTTTAGATGCATCGGATATTTTAATAATGGTCTCTTAAAACAATGGAAAAATGTTTTATTATGGTAATTCAAAATCCATATATATTTCTTCATTGGATAACATTATTTCAACAACCAAATGTGAAATGGTATATATGGTTGGGGATTATTTATTTTATTCATTATGTATACATGAACCTTATTTTTATCTTTATATGTAAAAATGTTTACTCTCAATCTACATATCCCCTTCATTCCCTAATTAATTCATTCAAAGAGAGGTGTATGAAAACTGATGTACTCTCTTGCAGACATGTCTCTTGAAAAAATATTAAAAACCTCATAAAAAGTATACCTTCCAAAAATAAAGGCTTCATGACTATATGCATTCCTAACATACCCCTTTAATATCTTCATATACCATTTAAAAAGATAAGTCAAACATTGTTATACATGTCTATAAAGATTTATTTCTCAAACAAAATGAAATATTAATTTCACAATGATATCAAAAAAGGATATAGAAAAGTACATTTAAAATTGAAAAATTATATAAACTTCTATGTTCTCTAAAATTTCCAAAGTGTTCAAGTAAATTAACTTATTAATAATTGATTTGATGAAATAACACACCCTCATGATATCCATTTTAACTCTGAATGGAAATATTAAATGCCATGTCACAGGTAGGAGTTGTTGCAACGGGATGTGAAATTACTGAGATTTCAACCCTTTCAACATCAAATCATAAAATGAAACATCCTTTTTACATTTTATGAATAAACCTGCATCAAATTATTATCATAAATACACTAAAAATATAATATTCTCCCTCTTGGTTAATTTATAACAAACTAGTGATAGGAATGTTAACCTTCCATATGGAGTGGGATCTAACTTCAAATGTATTCCCAATTAGAGTACGTAAAATCTTTCATTCGGCGCTTATTTTTTCATTATTTTTATATCATACAATATTCAAATCATAATGTCATATATATTCTACACTACATTCATGAAATCAATTTTATGTTTGACATCATGATATCTCTATTATGGTAGCTCAAAAAAATATTAACCACTTTATAAAAATATTGAGTTCATTAATATATGTTGGTGTATTTCTATATGGCACATCAATGTTTAAAAACCTCTCATAATACATATCCGTTGAAAATGGTTTATAGAAATATCAAATTCTTATGAGTTTTTGAATTCGATTTTAATAATTGATATAAATGATCAATAGATAATAATTTTTGATAACCCAAGTATAAATTATTTCTCTAACGATGCAGTCGACAATATGAATTATGTTGTTTACAAATTGGCCAAGTATTATGAACCCTAACACTATATGCATACAAATTTCCATATGCTAAAAAGTATATTATAATTTATATAGTTATTTAATTATATGTAAATATTCCACTTCATAAAAATAATATTCCCTAATACCTTACTCTAATAAAATTTTAAAATCATCAATGAATGGTGAAAATAAAAAATAAATTACATTTCCTATATATTTTGTTCCATAGAACATTAATCTTCACATCACATATTATATCACCATAAATAATTCATGAGATAAGTTGTAAATAACCAATAAAACATTCCAAAAACTATATGTGATACTAAAGCTTTGACATAGATTAATTCCATCCATTCTTAGTCAATTTATGAGATTTCAAATTTCAATTCCGAATATAGGAAACTAGTGATCAATTTTCATCCACTATGGATAATCACCTAGATGTTATAATTTTCCGTTACATATACCATCATATTTATGCCATAATGACCATTTTAGATCATGATATTTGAAAAATAAATGTATAAACTTAGGAATTATTGTAATATACCATGCATCTTGGGATGGGGTCTCTGTAACTACTAAATCATCCTATGAATTTTCATTAAATATATACCATGATGTCGCACATTTCGGATACACTGACAGAAATTTGTATTCCTTCCTATATATATCCTTGTCATTCATGATGAAATATATATTCTTGTACACCAATTTCATTATGAATAATATTTTATTAACTTTATAATAAGATTTTGGATGATCATTGTCTTAAGGATTAATTTCTTTTATCAATTCTAGAATCTCTAAAAAACTCTTCTCACTCCATGAATCTTTCGACATCAAAATAATAAATCATAACAACGATGAGAGAACTTTAAATTCATACAATGCATATACAGTGTTTTTTGTCATCCCCACATAAAAGCATAATGATTTGTTCTTTTTCAAGTGATTTTAAATAAATATCATGAATCATATCACCAAGTTGATCACATTTATCATCATATAAAGAACCACCAAGAATAGATCCAAAATTCCACCTATTTAGGAATGCCAAATCCTTGGCATCCAACCTAGAATCATGAATTATTAAATGATAATTTTTCTCAATTCTTTTCAATCTTTTCAAATGTAAAAATAATAGGAATTTAACGAAAAACATCCCATTTTTTGGAAACATTTGAATTAGAAAATTCAAAAAAATGAATCAATAACTTCCTAATATTTATCGCAGATTAATGGTGTATTAATCCAAAATCTATTAATTATTATCTGTAAAAAATATCAAAAATAAATATATAAAAACATATTTCCTGAAAACATAATGGTGAAAAAATGATTCAGATGGGGAAATAGAATGTTATTTCAATGATAATAACGTTTTTAAAATAATAAAAGGATACATTTTCGAACTAGATTGAAGATAATGGGGTGTTAAATATCCTAAATAATTTCTAATAAATTCGAGGGATATAATAAATTCACCCATAAAATTATAATTTATAATACATATCTGTAGAACTTAAATAAGAAAATAATCACAATCCTAACATATCATATTGATAAAATTATAAATAAAATTAAATAAAAACTATTTCCAAAAATCTGATTGTAAGGCATTCTAAAAAAATATTATTTGTAGTGTCATTATATTATATATCAGTTGGAGAATAAGAAACATTAAAGGTTGTTGTCATTGATGATAGTTAATTTATAATAGCATAATAAAAATAAATTGATAAAACCGAAGATACAAAATTTAAATTTCTGATTAACCTATATTAAAAATAGAGTAATTTATAAAACATTTTTTTAAGAATCGCGACAAAAAAATATTGAAAAAAAATGAATAGAGACATATAAAGGAAATAAAAACTTTTTTTGAGAAAACACATTCATGCGGAAGGAATTACAAAAATATATTCATTTAAAATGTTTCTAAAATTTAAAATTATAAAATTTTACCTTATGAAATTATAAAAAATATATTAAATTATAACCATACAACAATATATAGAATATATAAATGGAGGAGAATGATTCACATTTAACAAAATGATATTAATAAGGGTTAAAATTCATGAAACAATTCGTTTGTAACTACATCATATGCAGTTCATGGTGAACTCTTGACCACTACCTATATATCATAAAAAAGTATATTTAAATGAAACACAAAATAGTTAGATGAATGAATAATCAATAATAATAAGAATTTAAATTTTTTTGAATATAAATAATAAACCTCTTCGTATGTTTTTAGTTTCTATGAGTTCTTTGAATTGTTGTGAAATTGATCATACTTGCATTGATCATAGTTCTAAATCAATTGGTAAAGTTTATATCATTTCATTCAAACCATGTGGTAGGAAAACACACATATACGGTCTTTATATTCAGTAATGAGGATATATGTTCCTATTGATGAGGCTAAATCCCACAAAATAGGATGTATTTAACTAGGGATATGGATATTCATATATATCATGATCAATTGGAATATTCATCAGACTCTCCCATTAATAATAGATGAATCTAAAAATATTTTATATGAATATTATGTCACTTTCACATGATTATATTATTAGAAAAATAATAAACATATATAAATGTAGAAATAATCAAAATAATTTCTTGAAATATTCTATAAAATAATTATTATGTAACATAAACAAGGGAAAATATGTTGAATGGGAACAACTAATTCATTGTTTCAAAAAATATTTGATCATTCAAATGAGCTAGATGGAGAGGATAAATCTACAATAGAAAACACAATGTTGAACATGAAAAAAAGTATGGGTGTATGAGGATTGTAATGTGAGGATGTATTCCCCTAGATGAAAGAGGCAATGGTTTGGGATTCGATTCCAAAGAATGAATCAAAAAAGAGAAACAACATTGTGTGAGGCATACATCATAGATTACCAGGTGTATCATTGATTTTTATGATGTGGTTGACGACACATGATGGTTTTTTAAGATCATAATGCGAGATCACACCACATAATCGATGAAATGTGATAGATAGGGATTGGGAGAGATATAAATGAGACATGAATTGGGAGAATAAAACACCATGAAATGAATCCAATAAATAATATTAAAATTTTAAAAGACATGTAATATTTGTTTAAATATAACTGAGTATAAAATGGTTTTTCCCTATCAGTTATATGATAACAGACAAGAAAATTAATGTTTTCACATCAGTTTTATCATATAACCCTTGTCAAACCCCATTTTTCAAGTCTCTTATTATATTATTGACCATAATAAGTTGTGGAGATGGGTTTTTTCAAGTCATTTATTATATAAATGATGAAAAAAAATTTATTTTTCATGTCAGTTCATGTGAAAACTGATGTTAAAAAGTAATTTTGGCATATTTTCATGTTGGTTCAAAATATCCATCAAGAAAAAGGAAATATTATAAATATTTTTTTGTAATAGTTATATCAATGTTTTTTCATAATTCCAAAAATTCATTCCATCATCAAACTACAAATAACAAATAATATACCAATATATTCATTTAGGTGTGTCCTTAAATCCTCATATTTCCCACAATATATTAAATTTATCTTTAATCAATTTTATTCCACCTTAATAGAAATTGTATAAATTTTCTTATAGTTTTTGTTTTACATGTGTGTAACAGTAACCTCAAACACTTATATAATACCCATTCATTGAAAATTTCTATCCTATTATAGAAGTTCTATAGATGTGCAGGTACAATTGTAGGCATGCTATTCATTACAAATTGGATTTTGATCCAGGAATTTTGGTCCTATGGGCTACAGGGCCACTAAGAATCTCAATTTTGGAATTAAATTATTTATGGGAGAAACCGAGTGGTGTAATATAGGGAAAAAATTATCCATCCACTTTCAGGGATTATGATTGGAGGTTCTCCCACATCCATAATCATTAGGCATTTCCTCATTGTTTTTATCATGATCTAAACAATTAATGCAATTTGGAAGGGACCCCATCGTTGAGGTACTCTTTGGTGATGGTGAAAATTTCATAGTGGAGAAAATAGGTCGATTAATAAGGTGAGAAACATTTGTTGGATTTTTTTAGTGATTCTATGATATATGATGTGGTCTTTGAATGTTGACACTCATTAAGGGGAGCTGGGTTGGAGGGGTTGTTCTTAGCTGGGTTGGGGGGCCATATACGACATTTATTCCATTGGGCCTTTAGGGAATATTGGTGTTTCAAAAATGTATGGGTTCCCTGCCAACCCATAGAATATGGGTTATCATGAAATATAATAAATAAATAATTAGAGTATTAAATTTTCTAACATTATATTTGAGCATTTACCTCACACATATTTTTATAGATTTCAATTAAAAATAAGCCTTAGAACATTTCTCCATATTATATAAAAATATGCATCCTTTATATTTATTTCAATAAATCCACTACATTCCATATATAAAATAATTTAATGCATAGAAATTGTATACAATTCCATTAAATGTTATTAAAAAAATTGATTCTTTTTACATTTATAAAGAGAGAAATTGTTACCATTGATGATTATAATCCATTTATGATTAATGATCACATATATAACCTGTGAGCCTATATATAACATTAGTTATATAATCATTAGATAACATTTCACTACTAACTCCAATCCATATACTATAAAACAACTTGTTGGCCCCATAAAGTGATAATACCTTCAGGGGGTTGTGGGTGAATTATGGTTTCTTAAATATAAACTACACTATTTGATGATATTATTTCATGGCTATGAGAAAATGATTTATTTTATACCAAATATTCATATCATGAAGATATCCCATTTGACATCAGTAAATTTTTAATTTTCTGGTAGGTTAAATAGAAATGTGAGTAAAACAAATGTTTTATGTATAGTTTTATCATCCATTATAGAAAAATGATGATAAATGATATTTTCAAAAAGGTTTTTATATATTAACTATCATTGAAATAATTACAATATATAAAAATATGGTAAATTCTCTTTCTATTAATATGAACATTAATGATGATTGTGACGTTAAAAACACTTTATTGTAAAAAAATAACATTTAAATATAAACTAAATATAAAAAAAAGGAGGTAATCAACATTAGTTTTTATAAAAATTATCACAGAAATTCTCATTAAATTTCGGTTTCTATAATAACTAATGTAAAAAGTATCATTGATCATAATTTTAAAGAATACTTATTTGTTATCCTAAATAAATTTTCAAAATAATTACATTAAAATAAAATATACCAAATTTAATAACATGAAATCTAGTAGTATTGGAAGGGAAAATATCAAATAGAAAAAAAATCTATTTTCAAAAATTACTAAATAATAAATTACCATGATAATACATTTATATATATATATAAAATTTACAGATGCACATATAAATTAATTATTCTTATAATATAGTCTAAAAATAATTATAGTGGGTTTCTTCAGTATTCTACAATATTTGATAAAATAACATCAAATATAAAATAAAATGAATGTTATAAAATTAATAATGAAACATATTAGTGTAAAATATAAAAATTTATAATTGAAAAACCCATTAATTTTATTGGACAATAAAATTGTGATAATCTCACAAATGCATCATAAAACCTACTAACTACATTCAACAAATCTTCATTATTGATTGAACTATGGTTATGAAATAGAATAGAGGAAGTAGAAAACCTTATATATATGAAAAAATAAGTATTTGAAAATAAAAATTTTATCTACCTATAAAAACATAAGTTTAATTTAATTTATATTATTTACACATAGGTGAACCTAGATAAAAACATTTCTTGACCAATTATATTTTCATATATAGAATACTTAATAATTTTTATAATGAAATATTTATGAATAGTAAACTAATATAATAGAATGAAACTAATGAAATCAAAAACAAATATTGAAATTATTCATCAATATCACCTTGTAAATAGAGTAACCAATATAAAGTGAATTCATATATGAATAATATGTATAAAAAACATCAACTAAAATATTCAAATTCTAAAAAAATTGATTTATAATGAATTTTAGTTTATAAATATATTATTATTCCTTCCATTAAATTAATGGTTGAAAAAACCAATTAATCATTAAATAGAATTTAATTTCATATTTATTTGTTTATCATTTGAAGGATAACTTGGTCATTTAAAATGTATAGAAATGTATTATGAAACCATAACACTATAAATGGATTTAGTGTAGTTTTTTCTAGAATGAGTTTGATGATATCGATTCAGATAAGTTATTTAAATCACCACATTTTATATTTAGTTAATAAATTGGAAATGTTAATTTAAATTTAAATACATGAAAAATTTATATTATAGGAACCATAATATCATCACCAATTAAAACATCAATTTTATCTTTCTCAAATATTTATTACAGAACAAGTTTCATATTCTAAATATACCATCACTCATCTAAATGTTATAAAAATCCTCTAATATAAATAAATTCATAGTTAATTTATTTTTCCATTGAAAAACCTATGTAGTATTTATATTATTTTGGTTTTGAAACTTTTATTTCATTTGTAATAAATAATTATATTTTATATACTCATATAAGAGATAATTGTTTAAAAAATATTTATGTAATTTGATATAAAAATAACTATTTTTTTAAAAAATAACACTTTACTCATATAGAAACTGATGAACAAGTCTATCTAGAAAGAGTAAAATGTGGTCAATTCTCTATAAAACTATCACCACCAAAATTTTAAAAAAATATACTACTGTTATTCAATCAATAATATCATGCAATTTTTCTATTACATGATCCAAGTGAAAATTCTAATGATTTACCTAATCAAATATACTATATATGGTTTTTTATTCTATATTGATTAAAATAGAGTCTCTATCAGAAAACTAAAAGTACATATTGATGTCTAAATGATGATTTGCTGGATAGAAATTGGTATGTTTTGAATTATATTTATGACTCAACATTTATGAAAACATAAAAACTATATATTCTATAATTTAATACACTAACAACTGATTGAGCCCTCGAAGAACAATATTCACGGACATTTTATAACCCTTATATTCTACCACCATCAATTTCATAAAAGTATTTACAAAACATATTCTTCTATGAACACCTTACTCATTTCCTTTTACACTACAAGTATGTTGATTATTACTTAAGTAGTGACAAAAATTTCCTCCAAGACTCCAGGATAAATGTCTCATGAATCAATATCTCTTAAAAGAAATAATAGAAATATATAATTAAATTTTATATTCGTGTGATGATTTTAAAAACCCTTTTAGTCAAGAATTATAAAAACTAATTTATTATAATATATTCAAATAATACATTTGATGGATTACTATGAAAAATCCCCTTTTTCATTCAAGACATTTTTCTCCTATTCATTGAAAGTGGGGTGAGATAGAGGGGGAAATTGATCCTCTATCGAGAAGTTATAGTATTTATATCATTATTCATTAAAAATTTTGTATTCATATTATCCTTATATGAAGGATACCATAAACATGAAAAATATTGATTTTATAAAATCTAAAATTGGATCTCATAGTGTGATCTCTTAAACTCTATTTGTTAAAATATTTTTAAATAAATCATTTCCTGGTCATGCGTGAACCTGCAAAAATTGGAATTTTTTACTTCAAACATGCAATGAAATATATATTTTTGTTAGAGTCAATAAAAAATACTCTAGAAAAAAGGTACTAAAAATCAATAACATATACGAGAGTATGAGATCCAACAAGTGCCAATGGACTATATGTTGTCAACATATCAATCCATGTGCCTACTAAGTTTGAGGTCTGCATGTCATCTGATGAAAACCCATCACCATCACTACTATATCAGAAATTCAAAATGATTTAATTCAATAGAAGTGTTTATCATCAAAAACACCATTACCAAAAATAATATTTGAAAACCCAAAAAGAATTATCATCGTAGAATCACTATTCAAATTGTTTGAGGAAAACCATTAATGCCATTTTTTTAAAAAAAATAGTAACTCAAAATCAATAATGTTTCCCCCAATCACAATAGGACCTCCATCCCCACCACTTTCAGACACCATCGATGAACTAAAAACCATACTTGATAGAAAATAAACAAAATAAGAATCCAAAAACCAAAACATTCTCCTCCAAAAAACCAAAATTGAAAGTCAACAGCTTGTTTAAAGATAAAATTCACAAAAAAACCATCTAATGTTGTAAATCTTTCAAACCCTAACATGAATACAAATAGGAAATTAGATACTAAAATCATACCTAATAATCTAAAAGAAAGAACCCAATCAAACCTGAACAAAAAAACCCTGGAAGCAAATATAAACACACTTCCACCAGAGTCCACATGTACTAAAAAAATATAATTCTAACTATATAGGAGAAGAATTAAATTTCCACATTGGGTTGGAAGGAACAATACTAATTCCATTGGGGAACCATAAGGATGATCCTGAGATGACATGTCATAATTTCATCCACCAAAGACACTCCATCAAATTGGAAAGTAATACATAGAAATTGTTGAAGTATTAAATAAATCCCATAACTAGTAATATTTGGTATCATCTTTTTTATATATGAATATGATTCATCAATAGTAATATCACTAGTTTTATAGTATGTTATATTTAAGGAATGTCAAATTATGATTCTTTTTGAATTTAATAATTATATATATATTTATTTGAAGTGTTATACACTTTCCTCAACAGATAGTCCACTTCATTAATGTTTTTCATTTAAATAGTCGTATGATACTTTATCGAATTATTTTTTACTTTTATTTTATTACAATTTAATTATTTGTATAATAAAAAAATTTATTGTTCGTTATAGAAATATAATTATACATATTATATTAGAAAATATATCTAAGGATATTTTCAGACATGATGATGTTGAATATGAAGAAGTTGTGTTAAAAACATTGATTTTAGATTTATTTATCCAAAAACATTACAACTAAAACTCATGAATATAAAAATATATGCAGTGTGGAGTAAATTATTATGCTTCATAAATTTAGATATCGATGTTTTAAAATACTATTTTTATATATTTTGACTCATAAAATAACATAAAATATACTCTTACATAAATAATTAGAAGTGTATTATATTTTTTTCATGTATCCCTTAAAAATTATCATTTCATATTACCAAAAACATTTCTACATTATGGAACATGTATACATCATATTAATTATTATTAATAGTATTCTTTTTACAAATTATGAGTCAAAGAATATTTAATAAATATAAATATAAAACACATATGAGGGAGAGGAAGGGGTTATACATGATAGTCTTCCCTCAATCAATATCAACTAATCTCAGAATAAAATTAGTTGTAAAATAGAAGAGAATTACTATCATCTTAATGATAGTGAGGTTCATCCTCTAATGGACTAAAATCATTAATGTATTAATTTCTCCCATGTGAGATAGATTTAGTTCTCATAATAGGCTTTAAATGTTAGTAGTCTTTAATTTTCCTTTCCTTAACCAAAGGATCCAATGAAATCCCTTCAAAGTCAATAACATTTTTCTTTTTGACAACATCTTGATATGATCCTTTATTTGGGGATTCTTCATTCTATGTGTCTTTCTAAATGATCCCAATTATTCTTATACTTTACTACTTATTATGATTATAAATTATCTAGTATCCTGTATTATTTGAGGTCTAGGTAACCAAATATATAAAATGCATCAATTCCCATCATTCATTCACTATCCAATGAGAACATTGCTATATATTTTCAGTCACCTGAACTTTGTGTGGGGATATCTACATCAACTTCTTTTCTTCTTATTTTGAGGACATATATGGTACTATCTCAAGCACATCCTATTCAGATGATATATCACCAGTTTTCAACATCTAATCCTATCATTGAATCAATTTCGACTAATATTTCGCACTTACAATCATTTTTACAGCCTTCTCCACTATTATATCAACACCATCACCAAAAGTTTCTTGCAAAACACCCTATTATTCAGCAATATTCATAGAAACTATGAGTTTTTAAATTATTTAATGATTGTACTTGGAGGATGAGTCCTTCATTTTATATTCTATTTCATCCATCATACCTAATTATTGTGACCCTTGAATGAATAAAAGGAAAAATTATCAATAAAAAATAATGCTCTTTGAGGTGCTTAAAAAATAGATAATCTCTGAAAAGTGATGAATATTATCATATTTAATCAATAATTTAATATGATCTTTTGATGTGGATATCATAACCTGATCATCCAAAACATAAATGAGAATAATTTCATCTAATACCCTATAATAATATCCATATGTATAATTTTATTTAGTTCTAGACATTTTTATGTGAATTCCCACAACCGATGAAATATACGAAGAGATTTGAGGGTGCCATAAAACCCAATTTAGACAGAAAATTCTAATCTAAAACTGAAATCTAGTGTTCTTGAAAATGAATGAAATATAAATCACATTCAAGGATTGAAATAAAGATCAAATTTTGGGAATTGATCTGAACCCTCATGCATGGTTCTAGGGCTCTTTATTTGAGTAGAGGATTTGCAATAAAATCCATTTCCAATCAGAATTCATAGAATCCCCAAACTAGATTGAGTCTTGATGAAAAACGTGTACATTAAAATATATAAAATAAATGTTCCATAAATTACACAAAACATTGAAATATGTTTTTGATGTAGAAATTGGGTTTCCATCTAATCCATTCACAATATGAATTTCGTCTTCAATTACCATTACTACACTATTATTTTTGGAAATCATATTTTACTATTTTTTTTAAAAGATAACCATTAGTGTAAAAACAAATACTTTATATCACATTAACACATATTCTCTCAATAAATATTTGTAAGGATACTAATAGAGGTGAATCATTGATCACTTTATCATTATTAAATTAAACAAATGTATTTTTATTATTATTTAACAACCAAATTTCATTTAGTATATATTGTTCCTTAAATCAAACAATATTTGATAATATAAATTTTTTGGGCCACTCAAATGTAATTAAAAATGTATAAATGTTATTAGATAACTTTATAATATGGAAATAGAATAGCCATTTATTCAAATATCGTTTGAACAAAAACAATTTCTTCTAGATGATGAAATGTGGGGACTGAATCATGATACTCTTCTTAAAATTAGTTAGTGATGAACTAAGACACCTTTTCTAATATATACTTATTGAATATATACGCCGATTTTCAATGTGTCTTTATAAAAAATCCCTCTAATTTTTCGATATATCTTTTAAAATGTTACATTCGATGTTATTATACAAACATACATATCATTATTTTTGGAATCAATTTACCAGAATAAGCTTTGCATAAAAAATTTATGGCAGAAAATACCTCTTTAGTTGAAAAATAATACAGAAAACCTCATTATACAATGAATATTAAAAAATTGGATATGTGAAAATACTATATATGGAATTGAAATAGTCGCTAAACATTATAAAAAAATTTCTCAAATGAATAAAAAATAAAACTTGTAGTGGTTCTAAGAGTAGATATTACATCATTATGTTACTATAAAAAACTAGGTAATGTTAGTAATAAATAATCTTATTGTCCAGTTTATATTAATGATTATATTTAATTGATCCATATTAATTATTAATAAAATATTATGTTTTCAAACTAAAAAATGTTTTATTCTAACTAAGATGTTTTCCATTAAATATATGTTTTTAATAAAAAGTTCTAATTATATCAAAATTTATTTTAATTGGATAAAAATGATTTAATTTTTTATATCATAATATAAAAACTGTCATAACTTTTTTTTATGAACAAATTGCCTTTAGTGAATATATAAAATTCAAATAAAATTACCAAAAATAGTGACTTCATTATATGTAATTAAAAATTCCCATTTAATTTTTATATTTTAATGTAAAATTATTTCACTTTTATTAAAAATAATAAATTTATTTGTATATGAGGGATAATTGTTTATTTATTTTAGAATAAAGTCATTTTTTCATATAAACAGAGTAATGAAAAATACATTTTCTTATTGTGTTTTTCACATTTGTGTTAAAATTTATTACTAAAAAACCAAAATATGTTAGAATTTATTTTTAATATAGTTAAATACATTATATATAATTTGTATCACATGTATCACAAAGATATCTTGAACCGTGATATAATAATATAATATTATTATTTAAATATGACTATTATAAACTAGTTGTTGGTATCATAGTTATGAATAATTGTAACAAAATTATAAAATATATTTTGAAATTTTTTCATTATATGTATTTATTGTTTATTCCAAAGGAATTATGAATATAATTTTGAATAGTAATAATTAAATAACACAATGTGAAGAACATTTATGTTTTAAAAGGATGGTTATTTTATAAAATAGAGGTTTCCATATATTTTTAATTTTCTGTTGAAATATAACTTTATTAATTTATGAATTTTATTTAGGTTAAATTATATTCATTTTTTGAGTCATACTACTATAACTGTATTTGAGTTCATATTTTTTATTTTTCAGATAAGGTAAATTTTTATGAGAATAGTTAAAAGTACCAATATGACAATTAATGTCAATTTTATGACTTTGTCATTATATAAGAATAAGGTTAGTATTTATAATTTTTTTTAATGACTTTCTCAATTTAATTAATATTAATATATGTTTAAAATATAATTTTTTACTTATAAGTCGATGTTTGATATTTTGGAAATCAATATGGTGTTTTTATTCAAAAAAACTTTTGTGTATATATATTCTAGTGATGTTTTCACCATACTACATTCATTTTATGTTTTATTTTGAAATAATATTTTCTCATATTAATTAAAATAATTAGTTAAATAAATTTTAATTATTATTGTACATGATGTTCATATAAAATAACATTTTTACTTAAAATTTTCAATTTTTTAAAAGGTTTCTATTCCTTTTTGATGATTGATAAAAATTATAATTTTACAAACTTTTTAAATTGTATTGTAGTTTATATATTAAATATTTTTAATCATTATGTTCTAATTATTAAATTATTTCTACTTCATTTTGGTTCATAATAAATAATATCCATGGTAAAAGGGTATCACCATGGTAAAGGGTAAATTGGGTAAATCAAGATAGAAACAGTGGGATAAGGTCTCAAAATCATTCAATAACATATAATTATTTCATTTATTGTAATTATTTCAGCCAAAATCATTCAATATTTTTTAGTAAGGAAATTTGGTTCAATTTTATTTTGATTGTGGCTATAGAATTATGTTAATTAAATAATTAGTAAAAAATTTCACTCTATATTTTAATATCTATGATATGTTTTGAAAAATAAATATTATTTAATGTCATGTCCCAACCATACGGGTCTGACCTGGCCGATATTTAGCCTTCTGTGACACCCCAATCCCTCTTCTAATAGGTCAGTGGTTGGTGACCAATGCTAAGAAGGCATATCTCACACATGGGAGGTCTCAGCATATGCGCACACACACATACAACTCTTGAAATTCCTAGAACATAATACTGGGTAAAAAAATACATTTAAAACCACCATACACATATACATATAAAAATACCAATAGGTGAAAGACAAAATTATATAATAATATGGGCCAAAATATAAGCCCACCAAAATTGTATGGATTACAAATTTCATAGAAGGAGGGGAATATTATCTAGTCAGACTCCTAGTACAACCTTGATAAGCCTTGCTTGTGTGATCCACCTACTCCTGGAACTCCTTGCGCTTAATAAAGTGACATTTTTTCTATGTTGGACATGACATGTGTGGGAATATACCATACTACTAGGATTATAAAAATACCTATTATGACACCTAAAATTAACCAAACAAATGCATAAAAAGAGTAGTGAGATTGTAAAAATGCTATGCCTATTAGGAAATGAGAAAAACAATAAGAAAAATAAAAACCATGATTTAATTATATAAAACTATATGTATCCATGGGGTATCAATCGTTATTCCATCCATATGATTCTTCTGAAGGATTCATGGTATTTCTCATCTGGGATAACTCACTCCACAAGAGATGTTATTTCTGATAGCACTCATATGAGAGGTCATTCATGTTGGTACATTCCATATATGTATTCACTCGATCTCTGCTGATCATGATACACATAGTGGGGTATCACACCCAGTACCACAAGGGGAAACTGAAAGATCAATCTATAATAACCCAATATGTATGAGATTATACACCCATGAATGTTTGTTATTATGATTCTCAAAACCCTGCGTAGGAAAGATTATATGATAAGGGATCACACCATATGCCTAACTAATTGTGACAACCCAACAAGAACAAAACATGCTATGGGGATAAAAATCCAATATTACTGATATAATGTTATAGAGTAATCTCAATGGGATGGACCAAGGGAATAGAATAAATATATATTGGTCTAAAATGAATAAATAGAGGGCCTCAACATTCCAATGTTGGAGTACATAGTGTGTATTATGTGTACTCATCATGTCAGATCTATCGCTGGTCCACCTCTATCTTCCTATATAACATGAAATATATAAATACATGTATATAGTATTTTCCATTGGGATATATAATGTATATTTGACAAGATGGAACCTATCATCCCTCCAGGCATGTGTATATTTGTATGTCCATGTGTATGTCAGGTTGTGTCTGTGTACCTGGCCAGGAACATGTACTATGGAATGGTCCATATTTATATCCATGTCTACTCCCGTGTACAATTTTTTATAAACATAAATACACTATCACAATATAACAGTACATGTGACACATGTCACACAATGTTTATACGTTTTTTCTGTTCATAAACCCTAGCACCACATATTGTAGACTAGATTCCATGTCTTCTTAAGCCTACACACCATGTAGTGTAGCTATTAATAGAATTCCCTATTTATTCAATACATCTCTACCACTCTAACACATCCATAGATTCCATTACTAAACATGAATCATGGATAGAATGAGAATTCCATCCCAGGTGGCATGATTCAAGCCACTTCCTCCACTCTGGAATTGCCTCCCATATTTCCACACTGAAAAATCCAAACTATTCCAAGAAAGGGGGTCACAAAATTGGATAATGTGCTACCTTTGGTCACCCTTAATTTTCATCACAGCTCAATAGTTCCATCAATTTTCAACCCTAACCATCAATATCGATTAATTTCATTGAATAATATCCATAAAAAGATCGAATTCCATGCAGGTTTATAACCGCCGAACAAACTAATTACTTATTATGAACATGAATGGAAACAAGGAAGAAATAAATTAAAAAATATCAACAATCCGCAGCACTAAATTAGAGATTCCATAATTCTTTCAATTATTATGGTTAGTCAGGAACCACTAATATCAAAATAATCAATTCCCCAATATCCTTTGAAGATAATCTAAACCCGCAAGCATGAATGACCCATGAATCAATCATTTTTTGGATTAGAATCATGTTCCTCTTGTGATAAAAAATGGTGAAAACTAAATAAGGAAAAAAATAACCTACCTAGGCTTTCAATCTAACTCTAATGAAGAATGGATCCTTTCATTGTCATTCGAATGATCCTTGAGCACTGTTTTCCAAAATGATCCTCGAGGAATCAATCATGATCTTTAATCAATTATTGATCACCATGATCTCATATAAGGACATTGCTCTCAAAACTAGGATATGTAGATAACCCTAAAAGTATTCAATAACAATGTATTTATATTGAATAACTATGTCATTCTTTTAATTTATCAATCAATAAAATATTATTTTTTTAATTTTTTTATTTCTCCTACGGTGGTCCTCATGAAAAAAAATCAGTTATGAAAATGATTATATCATTTCCTAAGGTTAAACCAACATTTTGGACGCAATTATACTGGCGTATTTTCCATCAGAGTCCATGTTCAACAAATAATCTCTTATTTAATGAATATCATGCTCATGTGGAATTATAAATTTAATATTTTTATTATATTATCATTGTGGTTCACCGGGCCTCAGAACCTCATGTCTCCATAGTTCCTAGATGCAATCATATTCCCTAATATATTTCAAAGTATTGGTAAAAATAATAATTTTATGTTAAATTCTCTCCAAAATCATAATTTTCATCCTAAAATGAAAAAATACTACTAAAAATATAATGGTACTAATATTTCATCTGGGTCTCCAGCTATGAGGTCCTCTCATTTAGATACCCTTGCTTCCAAAAGAAACTCACTAAGATAATCACATACCCATGGAGGACATTATCCTTCATATACTTAATATCTACCTATTACTTTTTAAGGGTCCCCTATCCACATTGTCCAGCTTGCTATAGACAGTAAAATCTGACCATTCATGCATGTATCTCCTCAATTGTGACATAGGGACGAAATTTTGCCCTCATTTTATCTATGATGGTAGAGCCCAGCAGTATGCTACCTCACCGACAAGATGAAGTATTTATAATGTCCCAATGGGTGTTAGTGATTATATCCCGAGGGTTCTAAATTTCAATAATCTACTTTGTGGTGAGGAACTTTTTCACATAGGGGATCCACACTCAAACTCCAAAGGAATTTATTATCTGTATAAATTGGAATTATGATGGGTCTGGGAAGTCTTCATCTGCCCATGGATGATAAGTTCCTTCACTTTTATATATTTCATCAACAATGGTCCCCTAATTAAAAAATAATCTAGATCATTACAATATAGTTGTAACTTGTAGAGTATCCCATTCAAGGCCTCAAATGGTTCCATACTGATGGTGGAATGGAAGATATTGTAGTACAGTAACTATACTAATGGTAGGTGATCCTTACAAATATATAAATATTAAATACTTGTAATCCTGAATTAGTTACTCTATGACCGGAATGGTATTTTTTTGTCTAGAAATCTTTATGGGGGTGAAAAGTTATGCTAAAATGAAACTGATTCCCAAATAACTCTTATAATTATCTCTATAATTTTGATGTTATGTGAGCATAATAATGTGAAATTGTCATAAATAAAACGCCATGAATTTGGACTAGATCATTCATGTAATATTTTCCTTATACCTATGCCGAACTCTACCCTCATACAACATGGAAGTTGGATAACTTGGTGATTCAGTCTAAGATCTCCTAGATGGAATCAAGTTATCAAGTTGTTTGTGGTATCCCCATCATTATGTACATATATATTCCATCCCAATACCACTCTAGAATGTAAATGGATTGAGATAAACCTAATGTAAATTGGTGCATAACCATTACATGATAACTATTGATGCAATGAGATCTAGCCTCATTAAAAACTTCATCATCCCTACCCCCAATAATTCACACCAAAGGTCCTAGTACATCATTGACACACATGGATATACCACCAAGGGTAATGTATTGAACTCTCTAAGAACATCCTAGTGTTGTGTCCCTTGGACCATATTTTTTCGTCTAAAAACGATTTTCTGCCCCCACCATCATAGAATCCATCTAATTCATGTCCTATGTATATCTATGTTTATAAGTTATCATAGTCATCATCTCCCAGATGATCCACCCTAGTGCATTATAGATGAAGTGGGTAAAAAAATTTGTTGGAGGGATGATTAACCAACCATATCAACATGGGACAACTACAACAAGGAAATATTCAATGGAAGATCATCCAAAACAATATGAAAAAGATCCCCGGCTAAGAGAATCTACCACAACACCCTTCCTAAGAGTTTTGACTATCTCAAATTCTAGTCCTGGTTGATCTCTATAAATTTCCTCCTTGTCATGTTATTTTCATTCCTTGAAATGATATACTTTATCCAATATTTATTAGAATAGTTGATTACCCCCTCACCCCTAAGGTCGTATCAACACATCTTCAGGGTTCTGACTACTGCTTACAACAAAAGAACATGGGTCACAGAATTAGCCTCATGTGTTCTAAACTGCTGGGACCAATATATAATGATTACATGTCAATACATCATAACACCACAATGCATTGTCCTAGTTGCATTACATAACAATATGTACCCTAATCCCTCCTCAATAAATATCATGATGGGATCAATCATTAACCTTTTTTTCCAAATACTAAAAAGCCTACCAGAACCCCCCAATCCACATAAAAAGATTCCCATACTAGTCAATATATTTAAATGATTCAATAACCCAGAGAAATCATACATGACTCTCTAGTAGAATCCTAACATCCCAATGAATCGTCATACCTCTATCATCATCTTTGGATTCTCCTAAGATAACACAGCATAAACATTCCCTAGCTCCACTTCCATAACCTCATCTATGATGAAATATCCTAGAATGGCGACTACAAAAATCCAGAACTAACACATTAATATATTTCCAAAAATGTGTTCTCTCAATGATTTCCCTTGAACATCCTATGTTTCATTTAATTTTCCTATTTGTATGTTGATTATAATAGAATTCCATCGACGAAGACCACCACAATGTTTTCCAAGAAAGGATAAAGGTTAATTTTCATGATTCAAATGAATTATTAAATGGTGTTTATCTTGATTAAAGGAATCAACAAGTGCTCACAATGACCGTAGTTGAACCACAAATCCGTATTTTGAATATCCACATCTCATATAAGGATCCGGTGATAGTCTGACATAATATCAACTTTAATGAATAAATATTCTCAGCACAACTAGAAAATGAGTTCATTAATAATAAATATTCAATAATTATTCTTCATGGTCACCTAATATAGGTTGTGGTCATCCACATGCGACCTCACTCTCTCATCCACATTCTTGGGAAACAATATTGGCGCTACCTAGGGTGACACACTATTATTCACAATGTCCTTTCTCCTCAAGACCCCCAACTAGAACAATAGCTCATGAATCATTATAGGATCCATCTAATATTCCTTAAAAAATATCCAAAATTTCCTTGTTAGAAATTATATATAGAATCATATCCTGTATTGGGGTTGAATTCCAATCAAATCCTCAAGAAATATTTCCTCATACTCTACCACCACTAAAAGAAGCTAAAATACCATATAATACACCACTCCTAGGTTGATACTCGACATGTGATTAGTAATGGACTATGTACACGTACATATAATCATATGCTATTATTACAAGGATTCCTTATTAACCACTAAGAAAACCCTAATTTTTTCACCATGGACACACCCCATAATCATCGTTAAATAGTGAATAAGGACAAAAATTGTGGATTTCCAATCCATAGAATCGGTGACATAGTAATTCCCCATTGATGATATAATGATATAAAATATCTATCTCTCTCCTCAAAGAGTTATGAAACACTCTTTATAATAGTTTGTGATTGTTAAATACTTTTTGTTCAGTGTCTCTAAGTTAAACGGTCTATCAAAGGGCTCAATAAGAATCATGTTTCCTGAAATAAGATAACTGTACTAAAACATGTGTCTCACATCCATTTCTATCAGTACTTATACTAATGTAGAGAACCCATAGATTGTACCTCTAATAATTCTAGGAGATTTTAGGTCAATGACCTCCATTACATGAAGCTATCCTCATCCTTAAATGCCAGTTCTCTGAGCCAGGTGGGGAACACATGGGGTGATGGTTGAAACTAGTCAGAATATCTTTCAAATCAAGATGTTATCCCTGTAACCCTACTATCTCACCCACCCAACTAAACTCAATCCTTTTCTAATTGTCTATGTATTGTTGATCCAAAAATAATATCTCTATCAGCTATACAATGGGTTTGATAACCAGAATTTAGGAATCCCCAACAATCACATGTGAAAACGCGCCTATTTCTAGAATAATTGAAACAATATTGAGAACCATGGACTGTAGACCCTGTTTCCTAGGATTTTATCCGGACGAATCTCACAAATTGTGATCTCTATGTCAACTATTGGCTATCTGATACCGATCTCTCAACCCTTGTATTCCCACTACCAACAAAAATTGTTGACGTCTTGTGTATTGGATGATATCCATCATAATGAGTCACTCAATAACATCATCATAGGCGGGAATTCATAATGATAACCATATGTCCATGATACTTATCATATGCCCTGATTGAATGTTTTTTCATGGGTAAAATGATCTCCATCCTTATCCACAAAGTATCTCAGGATATTTTCAAACCATGATAAATAATTTTCGATGATCATCATACCTTATTGAAGTTGTAGAAGTAACAATATGTTCACTACTCGTTACCTGAATGGATAAAACTACAACATGAATTGATTCTAAAAATCAAACTAAGAGGGAGTAGGCTCATCTTGTGTTTGAGGAACTAGAATCCACACACAACTAGAAAATCAAAAAAGATGTCTCACCTCTATGAACACTATCTTCTTACAATGTGTCTTCATATGAAGTGTAGCATAGATAATTAACTCTAGCAAGTCCTTCAATTCTAGGGTGTCATGATAATCTCAAATTATGATAGGTATTTACCTCTGAAACTCATGGAGTGCACTCTGCCTATTCACATCATCAGTCGATACTAATATAATAACATAATGCTCAACTAATGAAGGAGAATAGGCAAACCACCAAGAGGTACCACCTCATATGAAAGATCATACTCTAGATCCCCATTACATGGAAAATCATCCTCCTAAACCCATTATGGAATCATGGTTGGTTTCCCATATGGAGGAATCTTGGGATGAAAAAAATTCCTTCCATTGTGAAAGTATATATTAGGGGATCCCACTCTTGAGGAACATGGAAACCAAAACACGTTAATATCTACTGCATGTGACAATGTTTTCCCTATGACTAGTATATACAGATACCAACAGAACAAGGTGGTTATTAGTGTCTTGATGAATGGATAAATTGGTCTCCACACCCAAACTTGAGTCCATAAAATGATAAACAAACTAAAAATACATTAAATTTATTCCCATAAATCCCAATCCAAACCATATTTCAAGAAAATCAACATAGTACAATCCTATGGTAAACTTCTCTAATACCACTATATCATGGCTTAAATCATCTCGGCCTAACTGGCTGACAATAACATTAGTGTGACACCCCACAGAATTCTCTAAAAGGAATAGGGGTGGAGATTAGTAGTGAGTATGAATATCACACACATGGGTATCCTTAACATATGCACCTATACACAGACAAACCGTTATCTCCAATTTCTTATTTGATGATGACAATTAAAAAAAATTCTTCTTATACCATAATGAATGCATAATTCTGAATTGTAAAATCATATTACCGTAATATCAGTTATGTTTAAGTTACAAATACTATCCCATATGAAATATAAATATTCATTCCAATTTAGAAGTTTGGGAATGCAATTAAGGTAAAATAATTGTACAACCATAGTTAGATAGTCTCATTATACTCCAGCCACTTTTGATCCTCCATGCAAACCATCAAATGGCCTACTGTTATCATTAGAAATGTCATATGTGGGAAGAACTTGAGTGGGTATGAGTGTAAAAATACAAAGTTGGGCACCCATAATAAAAAAAATAGAATTTTCAATAGAATTTCCATCTCATCAAAATGGTTTGTATATTAGGAAATGAGGCATGGTGATAAGAATGAAAAAAATATGGATATATTTTTATGATACTCCATGTTTGAAAAATGTCCCAACCATACTTCTCTTCGTATGATTATGCTCAATGTTTCATGGTAAAACTCATCAAGGGAAACTCAATCTAGGTGATATGCTATCCCTATTGGAGTTTATATGATAGGTCTTTCTCACTGATCATTTTCAAATACGTACTCAATATATTAACAATGATATCTATTTATAGATAAGGGATCACACCCAGAATCATTAAGGGATTCCAAAAACCCAATATGTGAAGAATATTTTGTGTATGGGATCATACAACCTTGTAATTTGGTAGCGAATATACCTAAACCCTACCTAGGAAAGAGGATATGATAGAGAATCTCACCTAAAGACTAACATAGTGTTTCATTTAAAAACTATAAAAACTCAGCCCATATTGGGGATAACAATCATTTTAATAAGACATAAATCCACACTTTACCTTAGTAGGGATACTCCCAAGTAACACACCCACCATAAACTATTCATAAATGAAGAAACTAAGGTCCTGAAACAACCTTCTAAAAAGTACATGATATGTAGTGGGGGTACACAATGTGTCTGGTCAACCACAAATCATCCCATATCTCACCATCTCACATGGCATGTATTTTCCCATATATATTGTGTCTTTTATTAGGATACCCAATGTATAAAACCTAGAGATTTTATAGTATAATTCCACATAAATAATTTCAATTTTTTCAATGGCATACACTACATACAATAATTTTTCATATAGTATAAATCATATAGAATCATAAATATGTAACACAAAAAAATCTTTATACATGAGTAAATAATGAAATAAGAGGGTTTCAAATAAATTATGCAATACATTCAAATAAAATAGAAAAATGACCTTTAGAATATTAATATGACCTTTATGAATAGTGTTTCAGTTAATAGAGTAGTTACATCACCAATGTAAGAATAAATAAAATTTATGCATCTTATAAATGGCAATATAAGAATATTATATCATTGTTCATGAAAATAAATATTTGATAAATTATTATTTATGTATGGATATTTTCATAAAACATAAAAGTATGTTTTAATTTTTATAATTTTAATAATTATTTAAAAGAAAAATTTATTTTCCACAAATATGATCATAAATTAATAATTTTATATCTTATTATTATCAGATAAAATTATGAAGTCGTAGTATAATATTCAAATCTTATAAAATCAGTTATAATTTTATAATTTGTATTATTCAAGTAAATAATGAATTTAAATAGAAATTAAATTTCTCATATATAGAAAAATAATTTCATAAAATGGAGTTAAAATTTGGATTATATACATCAAAAAATGGTTTGGGTGAATTTTTTGTATTTTTTTAAAATAAATGAATTTTTTGTAAAAAATTAAATACGATTATTTACGGTATATATACATTATGAGTTAAATACATTATCCATGAGTCACGAATGATGCAAGAACCATTTTTTCAAACCCACACACACTATTTAATATATTTAGTGACATAAATCATCACTATTTGTTTTCCTCATCCGTAATAATAAATTAATGAATAAAAAATTCCAAAAAAACCCCCTATCATCCACTATAAATACCACCCCACCTCCTCTTCTTCGCACACCACCAAACCCTTGAATCTTTCCCAATTTCTATCAAATATTCATTCCAATTCACTCCCCAATTTCCAGGATCCCTTGGCCTCACGTAATTAGAAAAATCAATTTCCTTATTTTGGTTCTCAATGGGAGGAATTCAAGAGGTAAATCCTTTTTCTATCTGTTTCAATTTCTATTAATGAATTTTATTCTTATTCTATCCTTACCCCTTCATTAAAAAAAGAATTAAAAATAAAGTATCTTATATATATTATAATTTTTTATGATAATGTCTTACTCATCATCAAACCCATTCCCCTCTCCTTTTTGTTTTATCAATGAAATCAACGTCTATAAGGTGAAAATTAACCACTTTCAAGGATGATGTGTTTTCAACATTCAACTATGACTTAAATTCTAGTTATAGATCCATTATTATGTTTAAAAAAGACTATAAATTTCTTTTTTTTAACATATATATTATTATTGAACTACTATATATATATAATCTAAATTTATATAACAAAACTACTTCTGGATGATGGAAAAAATACCAAAATAATCTAAATGATTATCACTAATGATTTATCTAATTATTATTAAACATAGAATATAACCTTATGATATATATAACCACTAAATATTATTTAATTTAGTTAATAATATATAATTTCTATTCGGGTCATCTATTCTCATTTTACATGATTTTCCATACATATATACAAGTAAGCCGGTCATGAAAACTAAGGAAACAAACACCACCGAATGACAAATTTTTATCTTATATCTAATAAAAATGACGTAAATGAACAAATTAAAATTATACTAAATATAATATATTTATAAAAAGTTTTGTATTAATTAATTAATCTATTTTATCTAATTATTTAAGTCATTAAGATCAAGTGCATAACATATTCAGTCATAAGGTAAGGGATATTATATAAATTTCCTTTTCACTATGACTTACCTAGTTTTTTGAAACTTATCATCATTATGTGGTGATTATGCTACCCCTTTGAGATCGTTTTGAAATTGAAATTACATTTCTATTAAATACACATATTGTTTTATCATGGATGATTGTTAACTTAGTTGTATAACATATCAAATTTGGTGTTTATTTTTAATGTTGTTTGAATTGGGGAAATATTGAAAATTTGGAATCCTATAATAAATAAGGATATCTAAAAGGAAAATATTAATTTAATTAAATATAAAATGAATAATTATTAGGAAATTCAGTAATTGGAGGTTCTTGTTATAGCACATCGATGTGTGAACAGGTCTCACGAGGAAAAATAGTTCGGGACAAACCCTTCATGAATTTTTCACATAGAATTATATGGGTATTTACCTACAGTGGTTAATATTCTTGATGGTATGATAGTCCATGTCCCAGATGAATAAAATCCAAATAAAAATCATTTTATTTATTTACTATTTATTTATTACATTCAATGATGTTTTCACATTGACATAATCTTTGGATGAATTATCATTCTTAGTGTATTTATTGGATGTGTTTTATAGATTCATAACATTATATAATGAATATTCCTTATGGTTTTTACTTCTCTTATTGTTGATTTATTTAAACCTTACTAAGCTTTGGATCTCACCCTCATATTTTTTTCCATTCCCCATGTTGTGAATATTAAATATTTGAATAAGTGATAATAGGTATTTTGATTTCATTTTATCTATTCTGTATTTAATTACCAACTTAATAATGGAACCATGTGTTTATATATATTCTTCATAAATACTAAACTGATTGATCCTCAGTTGTGGGATCTATTTTATCTACTACATTTTAATAAAAAATCCACTAAATCTAGGTTACTCGAGTCAGTGTGGTTACAGTTGGAATCAAAGGATGTTTAGTAAAAACCTTGGGAACATGACTTATAAGACATTGTTTTGGGAATATTTCCCTAATATGGACATTGAATATAAGAATAGAATAACATCCTAGAATTTTGGTAAGGTAGAGACTATTTGGGACTTTATATAAATATATCTTTTTCTAGATACTATATTTCAACGTAGTTATAACACATATGAACCATGGGTAAAAAATATGAAATGGTGTCATGAGCCACTCTTGATGTAACATGGTACCCGACAATGGGGCTTACTATGCATATAGTTTGAAACTCACTATGGATATACATAGGATAATTTTCATTTTCATTACAATCCATTGTGAAGGATTTAAAAATAAATTTGTCCCCAATGAAACAATGTTAATATTATGAGATTTTCTACACATAAATTTTAAAATTATGTGAAGTATTTTTCTAGTTTGAAATTTTTCATCATGATCCATAAAAAAAATCAGTATATGTTGTTATTTGGAAATGGTACATAATGTATGTAAAAGAATCAATACCAATGGTTAATGTAGTTATTTTCCTTGTAATAAATTCAACACAATTAGTGTTGTAGAAGGGAAGATAATGATAATTCACGGACAACATACTATTGTTTGGTTGAATAACCATAATTCACCTATGATAGAGAATTTATTATTGAGGAATCCCACATATTTCACTGGGACTAAGAATTTAGTGGTAGCTTAGTAGTGGATAAAGTCCATTGAAAATATATTTCAAGCATTGAGATGAAATGAAAATGAAATGTTTGTACTAGTAACATATTATCTCAAGGGTGAGGCTAATAAATGATGTGCTTTGAGTCAGAATGATAAGAAGGAATATGAATGAGAGGACATGGAATAATGTGTTTTTTAGAAATCATTGGACAATAAATACTTCAATCAGGATAAATGAATTAATATGAATTGATAATTCCATGTCATAGATAAATGCAAAGAAGAGAGTGTTTTCGAGTATGTTGTAACCTTATAAAGACTAGCTAGTTATGTAATAAGTTACATATGCAATTTAAAATACTTGGTCATCATTTAATTTAAGGTATTATACCTGGTCTCGAAAGGGAATTGGCTTCATACGAACATTGATGTATGATTAAATTGTCTTAAGTTATATGAAAATAGAAAGGAATTTTCAAGACCATGTATGTTAAATTGAAATCATGATTAGAAGAGGTCTTCTAATAACCATGGAAATAATGAAGTTTTATTGATGAAAGAGGGAATAAAGAAATTATAATATGTGAAATTTGTGGAAATAATCATCATGGAAAACAATATAAAGGCTTAGGAGTTTTCTATATGTGTAGAGAAAGGGGTCATAGAGGTAATGAATCAATGGGTAAGAGACAAATCAATAATTTTCAATGTTTCAACTGTAATGAAAGTGGTAATTATTCCAATAATTGTCTCAAGGGTCATGGTAATCTACCTCAAAAGACTTAAATGGGAGTTTGACATGCCTATGTGATCACAACATTGGAGGTTAAAGTTCCTAATGAAGTGGTGGTAGGCAAATTAACTTTATCCTCAAACATATACAATTATTTGTTTTATTATAGATCATTGAATTATTTTATATCTTCCAAGTTTTATAAGAAAATTATATATTTTATATTTGACTTAATAAAAGAGTTGTCTATCAAAAATCCTAAGGGATGTATCATTGCAAAAAATATTTCTTCTTCAGTCCCCTCTATGACACATAAACGTGCTTTAGTTTTAAACCTTATCATCATACCTATGGTTGATTTTGATATAATTATTTGTATAGAGTGTCTTTCAGAATATGATTGGAAATTATACTACAATAAGAAGGAATTTTCAATTTGTGAGGAATATGTAGAATGCAGTATAATTTGAGCTAAAATGGCATAATCTGGTTCTTATCCAAATCCACCACCAGTAGCTCATCTAAGTTAAATTATTAGGCAGGATGAGAAAAAAAGCATATAAGGATGAGGAAATTAATCTATGAAATGATGATGATATATTTTTTCTATAATATATTTGTGTAATTACAGAATAGTTAATTCTTTAACACCTAACAAGACTCTATAAAAATTAATTTGTATGATTTCATGGTGATACTCTAACAATTTTTTCTGATCAATTTCCCTGATTTACAAAAAAAAATTGTAAGTGTCATCAAATCTATTTTGATACTAAGAACCATATGAGTACATACTTTCACCCTCAATCTAACAGAATTTCTGAAAGTAATATATGAACATTGGAAGACATTTTTAGTTCACAATCTCATGACTTTGAATGTATGTGGGATTAGTACTTTAATTTGGGGTAATCTTCTAACAATAATAGTATCCATTTTCTTATTCAAAAGGAACCATATGATGAATTTTATAGAAATAGATTTTAAACTCCAATTTGTTGGGATGAATCTAGTATGAAGAAACATAGAGGCTCGAAACTTATTAAAGAGATATATTCATGGTTAAAGACTATTTAGGCTCATATTAATGAAACTAAAATTATGAAAATGATTTATGATAACACCTAGAGAAATTATTTGGAATTTAAAGTGGTAGTTAATTACATTCTGAGTGTATCTCTACAAAACGGAGGCTTAAGGTTCTTTAAAAAATGGAAATGAAGACCCAGGTATAGTGGACTATTTCAAATTCTAGAATGATTTGGAGCTGTAGATTATCATTTTGTAATTCCACCATGTCTCCCCAATGATCCTGATATGTTCAACATGCCATTGTTGGATAATTACATGATAGGCCCAATACATGTACTCACCTATGAAGAAATAGAACAAGTACGTGATATTTCTTACTATGAATATCTTTTAATGGTTCATGAAACATGAGATAATGTGTTGGGAAATTAGATAACTCCACCGGTAAAGTTTCATTGGAGAAAACATAACATGGAAGCAGAAATATCAGAACCTGATGATGTTATGAATAAGAATAAACCTCATCTATTTGGAAGGAAATATTCCTGAAAATTTTGATGATAAAATTTCCAAATGAGGGAAGAATATAACACACCATGATTTTTTTAATGTATCTTCTTATTTAATTTAAATCCAGACGATAACTTATTTTGAACAAAAATTTACCTAATAGAGTATAAATCATATAATATCAGAAATAGAATATAAAAAATCTTTATAAATGATGAATTAATGAAATAAGAGCATTTTTTAAATTTAAAAACATATAGCAATTATATAGTAATATGGCCTTTGGAATTGTAATGCGACCACTAGGAATAGTATTTAGTTCATTTGAATAGTAACTCTACTATGGATGTATAAATTAAAATTATATATCTTAAAAATGGTAAATTTTATAACTATATCCTTATATAAATAAATAAATGTTTTAGAAATTATTATATATTTATAGATATTTTTATAAAACATAAATGATTTTTTCAATTATACAATAAAAATAATGATTTAAAAGAAAATTTATTTTCATAAAATTGAATAATAAATTAATAATATTATGTATTATGATTAAAAGATAATTTTATAAGAACTTAGTTAATTTTTCAAGGAGTTATAAAATCAGTTATATTTATAAAATTTATATTTTATGAAAAATTGATTTTTTTAATTAGAAATTATATTTCCAAAATTTAAAAAATCATTTTCATAAAATGGATTTCTTTTTTTAATTCAAAACGTTAAAAATGTTTACGATGATTTTTTTGGTATTTTTCTGAAATACTTAATTTTTTAAATAGTAAAATACATAAATTTATAGTATATATACATTATAAGCTATATACACTATTCCTTGAGTCATGGATAATTTAAGAATCATTTTTTCTGCTCATATTCACCAATTAATGTATTTCTTCAATATAATGATTACTATTTCTTATATTTAGCCAAAAAAATAAAATATTCAAATCCCACCTATCTATTCCATTATAAAGACCACCACTCACTGCCTCTTCTCATCACAAAAATAAAGAAATAATTATTTTCCCATTTATATACAATAAACTAACCTAACATCTCCCCCTCATCTAGGGGACCATTGTCTCAACCAAATTATAAAATATGCATCCTTAAAGAGGTTCTCAAGAAGAATAATTCAAGAGGTGAATCCTTTTTCATTCCCATTAAATATACATTAATTTCTTTTCTAATTCTTCAATATTTACAAATTCAATCCAAAAAAGAAAGATAACTCCAATATGTTATATATAGTATAATTTTATTTCCATAATGTAATATTCCTCATTAATCCAATTCCCATGAACCATTTTTTCTAAAAATGAAAATATCTTCTATGAGGTGCCAATTTACCGCCGTCATGGATAGCGTGTTTTATTATTTAAATTACACCCTAAAGGATGGTCATAAAACCATTTTTATAGTTAAAAAATACTATAGAATATATTTTATAACTCATTTATGATTTTCTAACTAGTATATATACATAATATTTATTCATTATTCAAAAATAGATCATGATGATTAAAGAAAGGAAAAAATAATATAAAAAATTATCAATAATGTTCTATCGAATGATTTATCTGTATAACATATAGTTGAATGAAATATATAACCATTAAATATTATGTAATTTTAATAATACTATATAATTTCAATTTAACGAAACAATTCTCATTTAACATGATTTTCAATACATATATACAGGTAAATGGATCCAAAGAACCAAAGAAATGAACATCGTCAAAGAACAAAATTTTATCATATAACACATGAAAATGGCCATAATTGAAATTAATAAAATTATATTAAATAAATTTAATGCATAAAATTTTCTATAATTATTTAATTAATGGATTTAATGTCATTTTCTGGGACATTATGATATTGTACAGAACACATTCATATAAAAGGTAAGGGAAATTGTCTCAGTTTTCATTTCATTGATACATACATGTTATTGTGAACTTAAAAATTCAAATGAGGTGTATCTACATACAATTTAAGGTAATTTTTCATTTGAAATTATATTTCATTAAAATGTCTATATTTTTGAATAATTGATATGAATATTATCTAAATTGTTTACCATTTCACTTGAGTGTATATTTCGATTGTTATTTTAATTGTGGAAATATTGATGAATATGTATCCTATACTCAATAGAGATATTAAAATGACATATTTTTCATGAATTAAATATATGAATGTGTAATAATTTGGACTAGCAGTGATGGGTGGGTCCCGTTACTTCCCCACAATTCATCTATTGGTCTCATTGGACAAAATTATTTGAGATAAACCCTTCATGTTTTTTTCCAAACTGAATCAAATGGGTATCTTCTCAGTGACATAATTTGTATTTAAGGTATGATGGTTTAAGTTACAAACACATAACAACCAAATAATCATCATTTTTTATTAACTATTCATTTATTACATTCCCTGATGTTATCTCTTTGAAAAAAATTCTATGGATGCATTATCCTTCTCAGAGTATTAATGAAATGTGATTTCTAGATTACATAACTACAAATAAAGTATATTCCTTATTATATTAACTTCACTTATTTTTGTTTTATATTACCCTTTCTTGGATTTTAATCTCACCATTTTATCTATTTTCCTTCCCCATGTTGGGAAGATGAAATCATTGAATAAGTGATAACAATTAGTTTATTTTCTTTTGTTTTTACCTATATTTCATTAACAATGTAATTAGGGAAGCATATATGTATTTTGTTTCTTAAAATATACTAAACTGATCCATCTATGGTGATTTGATCTCTAGTATATATTGCATTGAAATTAAACAACCCCGAACTCTGGGCTATTGGGGTCTGTGTTGTAACAGTATTTATAGTGGTCACGTTAGCACTCAACGTGCCTCTAGCCTATGCCTGTATACATAGATTCATTCCAATATACTTTGGGTCATCCTCTTATAACATGATAAATCCCATGTTCCTATACATGTCTGATTACTATGTTATATCGTCGTACTCTAAATTTCCCATGTGCCTCTCCATGTCTATGCATGTGTACCCTCTAGAATACATGTGAGGAAACTTGCATAGGGAAAGACATATTGTGACATATTTCCTTGGGAATGTAACACTAGTAACAGAATGTGTGATATTTGTTTCTATGAATAAAATCTATCACATTATACGAGGTTCTTGAAAATAGTTTTTTCAGAATAACACACAATGAGTTGATAATTTCTGAAAATCCTAGTTTCTTCTACGCATCACTCCTTTACCACCATTACTAATTTATATTTATCCAGTACCACTAGTCGATAATTTTAGAGTTAGGACATACTCATCATACCATCATTGGTGTCCAAATTCCTACTATATCTTTCACTATAAAATTTCCTCCCAACACACCATGACAAAAATTGTATGCTAAGCTGCATCCAATGATTCCAGAATCTGTTAATGATCCACGTTCTTTAATATACATTTCACTTCACAGATATGTAACCCCTATACTCATGAAACCAAATATATGGTATCTATATGTTGTTCCAATTAATGTATCAGTAATGATATCATATTCTTTATTTGTGAAATGGTTAGCTAGATGGATTTTCGCCCATGAACATGCAATGAAATGTTGAAGAAATTTCTAATACAAAAAAAAACGATTAAACCTAGATCCTTGAATTGTTTTACCATATTTATTATCCATTATAATGATAGATGTGGAACCAATAATTTCAAATAATTCAATTTCCATATATTCCTTTAAGACGAACTGATCCCACATGATTGAAATGTAACACCCTGAAAATTTAAATGTACAATTTGTTCAATAATCATGCGCTACATACCAATGCATGAATAAAAAACCGCAAAATATCTTTAATTTGACACAACCATTATAAATTATATGTAATATTTTAATGTGTGAATAATATTAACTATATTATTAAATAAATATGAATTTTATCTTCAATACCAACATATTTATTCTTAAGAAATGAGCATATATTTTTTATTAATGTCTCGTTTTCATCAAATATATATTTAATTAAAACGTTGTTTTTATTTCCTAATATAAAAAATTAATATATATATTTTTTGAAATGTGTAGAAAAATTATTTTACAAAATAAAATTTATTTCATGAATCAAAAAATCCAAATTATCTTAGGGTAATCTTTTGTAATTTTTTTTTAAAGACATCGTTATTTGGTTAAATGCGAAAATAATGTTTTTATGATATACGATAACACTATGAAATAATTATTATATAATAATTTAAAAAAAATTAACCATTATTCAGGATAAAATTTTCTTTAATTAATGATAGAATAACAGATCTATTACATTTAGAAACTCATTTGTACCAATTTGGAAAATTATTATTTTAACCATGAAAATACTATTTTCATGAGGTATACACTGAGAATATTTATAATTGATTATTTTTACTTTCATGAGTTCAATATAGTAATCTAGTTTCATAATTTTGAATTAATAGGTCCAAGTTATGTTAGAAGTTCATTTCCATTTTTCTACTTAAAAAAGATATCGTGGTAAAACAAGATTTTCGGCAGTATATGCAAAATAATGTTATGGATTAATATTAAAAATTAATAGCATAAAATACCTAAAAACTATTGCATAAAATTGGGGTATTATTTGTGTATATTCATCAACTATACATTAAAACATTACTTCTCAATTTAAGTCATAGAAATTAATGCCAACCAAATGTGGTTGTCATTAAATATAAAATAATCACTATCTATGTAACACCCTGATATTTTATGAAAAATATTCTTTTAATTTCATTGATGTATTCTATTATACAGCACACCAAGTTTAGCTTGCAGTATACGCAATGCTATTCTTGGATCGTGTTACACACAATTTCATGTTCGTTTTATAATAGTCATTCAACGCAACATTGAGTGTGTTTATATATATATATATATATATATTCAATGTATAAATGAAATATAGTTTGATTCTATTATACGAAACAACGAAGGATTCTTGCACAACACGGAACCCTAACTTGGATTGCATTACACGCAATCACGACCTTCCTCGATAGCGTGTGTTGTACGCAATACCGGGTTTTACTAAACAACGATATATTATTATAATATTATTATGAACTAGCCGTTATGAATAGTATTAACTAAATTTTGAATTTTATAACATTATTATTCATCTTACACATTTTCTAGAACATGGTATAAGAAAAATAAATAAATTTTTCGGGTAAAATAAGTATTTTTCAAAAAATGTAGTTTTGCTGCCTTTTGATGGCGCACCCATATTAAATCTAGTTTTTTACATGTTTATAAGTTCAATTTGACAAAATAAAATACTTCTTTTGAATCAGGATATAAAAATTTACATTGGATAATGTTTTGATATTTTTCTGATAACTTTCATATTTTAATGAATAGTAAAAACACGCTATATTTTAATTAAAAACACCTTTTTTCATCATAATAATTTATGTGGTTAAATTATAATATTTAATGGTTTTATTGTATAAATAGAAAATATTTTTACCATTTAATATAATTTATGTCATTAGCATTGATTTTACCTTGAATTCGTAATTAAATCAATTCAATCTTTTGCAATGTTTTAAACAAAAACGCGTTTTCTTTCGTCAATGGGATTAATTTTAATTTAATTTCTGAAACTTTTTTGTATTGAATTTCGAAAAATGGATTCAATATTTGGAATCAGTGGGTCCAAATTATTTTAATAAGATATTTTTTTATTTTTGGGCATTATGAATAGTTAGTACGGTAATTTTTATTTACTGCGGTTAAAGGTAAATAGGGTAATTAAAGGATAAAATAATATTATAATAATTCAAAATTACCATAACACTTGTCCTAACCTTATTAGATGAGTAGTGGCCGACCATGGGCATCCTTGGGACGATTTTGGGACCCCAATGAGCCACTTGTCAGTGAAAATGACAATTTGGATTAATTAATTTAATGTAAAGACAAAATTGACTTTAACGAAAATATTTTAGTAATTAATTTTTATAAGGGGTTATATAAGTTATATTTTCGACTATAAATTTTCATTGGAAATATAAAGAGATTACATATATCATGGTATTTGTTTCATAATTTTTAGACATCAAATGAATTAAATTATTGTTTTCATAATAATGATGTAGTGTTTACCTCATTAATAAATGATATAACTAAATAAGATTATAATGATTAAGATATCATCCAATACCTGTCCAATTCTAATTGGATGATTTTATTTCTAATATGAGTCATCGTATCTTAGACATTAATGTGTTTTGGACCTCTTGAAACCGAACATAAGTTTATAATAAAATAAAGTTTTCATACTTTCCTAAAGATCCCATCCTCTCGCTTAAAAAAGGAGGCCACTTATATGAAATTCCTCACACATCTCAAGCCTTTTGGCTCGTCCAAAATCTTCCCAAATAATCTCCCTACATCGCTCTCCTCCCCCTTGAAGCCTTACATTATGAAGAAGACTCTCCAAGAAGTCCTTTTGGTTCAAACCAAAGGAAGTTACCAAAATTAAAGGTAACAGTTTATCTTAAGTTATTTTATTTTATTCTACTTCTCCAACCCCTAAACTCATTTTAATCCTTTCTTTTGTAAAAACACAAATATCCTAAATATACTAGTATGTTTTTATGAGAAGTATTCGAACTACACTTACACACACCTCCATCTAATGGATGAAGAACATAATGTTTCTGTGATGGCAAACTAATGCCTCACGAAATGATGATTGTTCGATTTTCTCCTACCGCCTCTCATGGTGGCCATTATGATGGAACTATATTTATATATAATATATATTATTTTTATGATTTCCTTATGCTTCTTTTCATTCCAATTATATCAAGCCTTTATGGTTTCCATAGTCGTTAAATACGATAATCTCATTTGAGGAAGTGCGGACTACTGCCCCCTCAAAGTGATGTGATTCGTTAATACCTTATGTCGGATTTATAAAAATGTGGTTAATGATATTATATATGATAGTATAATGTAATTATAATATACCTATGTATTATTATGTTTTAATTCCATTAAAATAAGAAATATAAATTAAAGCAGTGTTCATGCGTACGTATGGCTTACCATCTCCATGAACGGTGCGTTTCATTTCTTACATCCATATGTTATGTACTATTATAAATGCTTGTATATTCTGGATATATAATGAATTTATATGATATATAAATCATTATTTACATTTTGGAAGTAATTAAATCATGATATAAGTAATAATAACTTCAAGAACAACAAGTCCAAAACACGTAAGATAAATAAGATGATTTTCCCCAAAACGCTACTTTAACATTAATTTACAAAATAATGGGTAATAAAAGTCATAAGTGAACCATATATGATATCATAACAATGAATATGATTCTTTAATAAGTCAATGACATTATTTAAATCATTATACAAGAGGTTCAGATACATACAAAGCATATTAGACGTACAGTAAGGGATAATTTTGAAAATCTTATTTTTATCCGAGATTGCTTATTCGTAAGTATTTACTGGAGTTATTTCTATCTTCCATGTCCGTGTTTTATAAAATTGTATTAATGTAGGTTTAAAGTCCTTTTTACCCATTTTGACTTTTACCACATCGTATGGAAGGAATCTTTCTTTTATTTACCCTACAAGGTAACTTTTGACTTTTCTGACAAAAGTACAAGAAGAATGTTTTTTTAACATATACGACATGAAATGATTTTTACGGTTTTATAAAGCCATATTTTCATAATGCTTACTCCAAAAGATTTCATCACTATTTTCATCAAAATATTTTTCTTTTAAAATTACATGACGTTTTGAAGAAGAAAGGATATTTTCCTCAAGAATTCATTTCAAGTGTTTTATCAAAACCATTTTTCATCTAAGATGAAATTATTTCATATGTGTATGTTTCAAGTATAATGTCTCTATGATTTACATGGTTTCAAATTCTTTATTATGAAATGATATCCATTTCTTTATATGGATTATGTAATGAGGGGATGGTGTTTTTGAAACCCATTTTATTAATTGGGATATTATTATTAATGGTGTATGTTTATTTTGTGGAAAAAGTAGGAATGATTTCATTATGAGATGGGTGGGACCTATATCTCCCTCCAATGCATTGGGTAATGAATTATATCTCATGAGATAGACATGTCAGGAATGGTAAGTTAATCTGGTTGTGTAATACAGGACTGGAACTAGGAGTGAACTCGATCCAGAAAGGGACTTGGCCACTAAGATTGTCTTGGCAGCAATGCCTTGGCTACTATGGAAATCATATCATGTGCTTAATGGTTTCCACAATCACATGTTTTATTCCCATGCTATTTTATCATGAATAATGTCCCTTTATGATCTATTCTTTATGTACTTCCATGATTTATGTCTTTGCTCAAGATTTTGATGTTTAGATTTTATGTTCATGTTTTTGCATTCAAATATTTATGGATTATTTTATGTTCTCTATGCTTGCCCTTACTGAGCATTTGAGCTCACCCTTTATTTGTTTTCTTTTCTCCATGATTTAAAGAATGTTTTTAGTTAAGAAAACAAAAGGGGAAGATCTTAAGGGGAGATGTAGATGATCTTTCACCCCGATTAGAAGATTTTATTCCTAGTTTCCAAAGACACTAAACTATTACGGTCCTTGTGTGTCTATTTTTGTTATGTATTAAGTATTCTGCAAAAGTAATGTAATGTCCATGTACGTCAAGCTTCAGGTCCCTACAGTTGGTATCAGAGGAAAGGTTTAGTCAACCTTTGAAAACTTGGATGTGAATGCATTAGTGAGATCCCTAGTGATATTTCTAAGGTATGTCTAGGGATGTCCCTAAGGTTAAGTATACGTATAGGTTATAGTCCTAAAATTGAGCTAACGATCTTAGAATTAAACCTAAGATGTTAGATATTGAATGTACTCCCCCTTTATTATGTTATTTTCCCTAAAATGGAATTTCCCTCTCACACTATTATTTTTGGGTTTTTGAAACTGGCTGGAAACAAGAAGATTCACGATAATTGGTGATATGATAGACAATGGAATGATATTTTTCATGAGAAACCAAATGAAATTGGATCTGGAGGTCTATATATCGTTATTATACCTAACCAGAAATCTCATAATATGATCAATAATCTCAACATTGGTAAGTTTCCTGACTCAGATAATAAGAGAAAGATGGAGTTTTATGATGATCATAGAGGAAAGAAAGTTCAATTCCCCTCTTGTAAATCATGTGGGAAGAGGCATCATGGAGAATGTTTCAAAGGAACTAGAAGATGCTTTGGGTGTGGAAAAGAAGGACATAAAGATAGTATGTGCAAAGGAAAAGGATCAGTTAACACCATGGATGAGGATAATGGTATTTCTACGACATCAACAACGGTTAAATGTTTTAAATGTGGAATGTACGGGAATTATTCAATCCAATTCCCTAAGGGAAAGTCCCATGAAGAGAATCAGTATGGTCGTATGGGTAATATTTATGTTGATGATGATGATGAGACTACAAATGATATGTTAGATGAAAGAAGTGTTGAATCTCAGTCAGTTGTTTAAGAAGGTAGTGTAATGATTGTATGTTTATCAAGAGTTATGTTGTAGAGTTAATGGTACTATGTAATAAAGAATCATCTATGTATTGTTACACTATTGTTTTTCCTAATGTATTTGAAAGTATATGGTACCGGTAACCATGGACGATTATTCAGATATTTTTGGAAAGTAGATGATATGTGCATAATGAAGGTATAAGAAGATAATGAGATGTTTGATTGTATTCATGAGCTCATGACTAAAATAAGGACAACGTGATATCATGGTTTGAGTATATAGAAATTTTGGTATTTTGGTATTGGAAAGAGTTAACTTTTGACAGAATTCATGTTTTCACTATGGTTAAATGGTTAGTCATTATTCAAGAGAATAAATGATTAAGGAATTCACATGTTTGTAATTTGACGAACAAGATATATCTTATGATATATTGGGGATAAATGATGGCATTCACGTGATTGTTTTGTGACATTTCAAGTAATCATTTTATTTATACTATGAGCTTGGACTGAAGTATTTTAGATAAGCCTAAAGATTGGAATGTATTATGTTGGACTTAAGTTAGTATTGTTTATGGATAGAACTTTTTTCGATATTATTGATGGGATGTTATAGTAATGTAGTTTTGGAAAAAGGACAACCTGCAGGATGGGCGACGACCCATCGCGTCGGACAAGGCTGTGGGAACCGAACCCACAACCGAAGTGTGACTGGCCTTTATCGCCTACCACTGGCATACAGGAAGTCCATGTTTAGTAGAAACTAGTTTTATTATAATAAGTAGTATGATATATGAAGTATAAGTCCATTTTGGGAACCATATATGATTAATCTCACTATAGATGGACTTATTTATTTTTGATAACTTTTATAACCTTTTGTTTGAGACAGATGGAATGACCCATCATTCTATCACATGATCTGCTAACACTTCACGAATAACAAATTCAACTTCATTTCATTAAGAGATGAAGTGGAAATTATTCAAAGAACGACCAACGGTGAGAATGTACCAAAATCATGAAAGAATTTCTTCTAATTCTAAGTTCATCAACTTTAGGGAAATGATCATGAAAACCAAAAATGTTATCCTAGTGCCCTTATATCTGATGAATCAGATGGTACCTTAGATCATCACAAATCTATGGCTTTGTGATTGATGGATTTTTCATAGCCATGTTCTCTACCACTCTCCATCAGAACATGATGGTTAGATTTTTCTTCAATATCAATATTTTCACCTATGTTCTCCTATATGGAAATCCAGTGATGAGTTTCATTGGGTAATTGTTACATTTCATACTTTAGTTTTTAAAATTAAGTTTTAGTATTCCTTTTTACGATGTGGGTTTCTATAAATAGTAAACGATTTATAACCCCGATGAATTTCGAGGGGAAAATTCATTTTAAGGTGGATAGAATGTAACACCCTGAGATTTTATGAAAAATATTCTTTTAATTTCGTTGATGTCTTCTATTATACAACACACCACGTTTATCTTGCAGTATACGCAATGCTATTCTTGGATCGTGTTACACACAATTTCATGTTCGTTTTATAATAGTCATTCTACGCAACATTGAGTTTGTTTTTATATATATATATACATACATATATATATATATATTTATATATTTAATGTATAAATGAAATATGGTTCGATTCTGTTATACGAAACAACGAAGTATTCTTGCACAACACGCGACCTTGACTTGGCTTGCATTACACGCAATCGTGACCTTCCTCGATAGCGTGTGTTGTACGCAATATCGGGTTTTACTAAACAGCGATATATTATTATAATATTATTATGAACTAGACGTTATGAATAGTATTAACTAAAATTTGAATTTTATAACATTATTATTCATCTTACACATTTTCTAGAACATGGTGTAAGAACAATATAATTTTTTTCGGGTAAAATAAGTTTTTTTCAAAAAATGCAGTTTTGCCACCTTTTGATGGCGCACCAACATTAAATCGAGTTTTTTACATGTTTATAAGTTCAATTTGACAAAATTAAATTCTTCTTTTGAATCAGGATATAAAAATTTACATTGGATAAAGTTTTGATATTTTTCTGATAACTTTCATATTTTAATGAATAGTAAAAACACGATATATTTTAATTAAAAACAACTTTTTTCATCATAATAATTTATGTGGTTAAATTATAATATTAAATGGTTTTAAATTATAAATAGAATATATTTTTACCATTTAATATAATTTATGTAATTAGTATTTATTTTACCTTGAATTCGTAGGTTAAATCAATTCAATCTTTTGCAATGTTTTAAACAAAAACATGTTTTCTTTCGACAACGGGATTAATTTTAATTTAATTTCTGCAAATTTTGTGTATTGAATTGGGAATAATGGATTCCATATTTGCAATCAGTGGGTCCAAATTATATTAATAAGCTACTTTTTATTTTTGGGAATTATGAATAGTAACTACGGTAAAATTGTTTTACTACAGTTAAAGGTAAATAGAGTAATGCAAGGTTAAAATAATATTATAATAATTCAAAATTAGCTTTACACTTGTTCTAACCTTATTGGATGAGTAGTGGCCGACCATGGGCATCCTTGGGCCGATTTCGGGACCCCAATGAGCCACTTGGTAGTGAAAATGAAAATTTGGATTAATTAATTTAATGTAAAGACAAAATTGACTTTAACAAAAATATTTTAGTAATTAATTTTTATAAGGGGTTATATAAGTTATATATTCGACTATAAATTTTATTTGTAAATATAAAAATATTCCCTACATCATGGTATTTTTTTCATAATTTTTAGACATCAAATGAATTAAATTATTTATGACACAATAATGATGTAGTGTTTACCTCATTAATAAATGATTTAAATAAATAAGATTATAATGATAAAAATATCATTCAAAACCTATCCAATTCCAATTGGATGACTTTATTTCGAATATTAGTCATCTTATATTCAACAGTAATGTGTTTTGGACTTCTTGAAACTGAATATATCTTTATAATAAAATAATGTTTTCCTACTTTCCTAAAGAGCCCCTCCTCTCCCTTATAAAAGGAGACCACTTCTATGCAATTCCTCACACCTCTCAAGTCTTTTGGCTCGTCCAAACTCTGCCCAAATAATCTCCCTACATCCCTCTACTCCCCCTTTAAGCCTTACATTAGGCAGAAGACTCTCCAAGAAGGTGTTTTGGTTCAAACCAAAGGAAGTTACCAAAATTATAGGTAACAATTTCTCTTAAGTTGTTTTCTTTTATTCTACTTCTACGACCCCTACGCTATTTTTAATCCTTTATTTTGTAACAACACCAATATCCTAAATATAATAGGATGTTTTTATGAGAATTATTCGAACTTAACTTACAGACACCTCCATCTAATGGATGAAGAACATAATGTTTTTGTGATGGAAAACTAACGCCTCACGAAACAATGATTGTTCGATTTTCTCCTACCGCCTCTCATGGTGCCATTATGATGGAACTGTATTCATATATAATATATATTATGTTTATGATTTCATTATTCTTATTTACTTCCCAATTATATCAAGCCTTTACGGTTTTCATAGTCGGTAAATACGATAATCTCATTTGAGGATGTACGGACTACCACCCCCTCAAAGTTATGTGATTCATTAATACCTTATGTGGGATGTATAAAGGATGTGGTTAATGATATTATATATGATATTATACTGGAATTATAATATACCTATGTATAATTATGTTTTAATTCCATTAAAATAAGAAATAGAAATGAAAGTAGCGTTCATGCGTATGTACGGATTACTGTCTCCATGAACGGTGTGTTTCATTTCTTACCTCCATATGTTATGTACTATTATAAATTCTTGTATATGATGGATATATAATGAATTTATATGATATATAAATCATTATTTACATTTTTTAAGTATGTAAATCATGATATAAGTAATAATAACATCAAGAACAACAAGTCCAAACACGTACAATAAATAAGATGATTTTACCAAAAACGCTACTTTAACATTAATTTACAAAAGAATGGGTAATATAAAGTCATAAGTGAGCCATGTATGATATCATAACAATGAATATGATTCTTTAATAAGTAAATGACATTTTATAAATCATTTTACAGGAGGTTCAGATACATACAAAGAATATCGGACGTACGGTAAGGGGTAATTTTGCAAATCTCATTTTTATCTGAGATTGCTTATTAGAAAGAATTTACTGGGGTTATTGCTATCTTCCATGTCCATGTTTTATAAAAGTTTATTCATGTATTTTTAAATTCTTTTTTACCCATTTTTACTTTTACCACATGGTATGGAAGGAATCTTTCTTTTATTTACCCTACAAGGTACTTTTTGACTTTTCAGACAAAAGTACGGGAAGAATGTTTTTTTAACATATACGTCATGAAAGGATTTTTACGGTTTTATAAATCCATATTTTCATGAAGCGTCCTACAAAATATTTTATTACTATTTTCAGCAAAATCTTTTTCATTTAAAATTCCATGACATTTTGAAGAAGAAATGATATTTTCCTCAAGAATTCATTTCAAGTGTTTTATCAAAAAAAAATTCAACTAAGATGAAATTATTTCATATGTGTATGTTTCAAGTATAATGTCTCTATTATTTACATGGTTTCACTTTCCTCATTATGAAATGATATCCATTTCTTTATATGGATTATGTAATGATGGGATGATGTTTATGAAACCCATTTTATTTATTGGGTTATTATTATTAATGGCGTATGTTTATTTTGTGGCACAAGTAAAAATAATTTCGTTATGAGATGGGTGGGACCTATATCTCCCTCCAAATAATTGGGTAATGATTTATATCTCAGGAGATAAACATGGCTAGAATGGTAAGTTAATCCGGTTCAGTAATACAGGACTGGAACGAGGAGTGAACTCAATTCAGAAAGGGACTTTGTCCACTAAGATTGTCTTGACAGCAATGCATTGGCTGCTATGGAAATCATATCATGTGCTTAATGGTTGCCACAATCACATGTTTTATTCCCATTCTAGTTTATCACGATTAATGTTCTTTTATGATATATGCTTTATGTACTTCCATGATTTATGTCTTTTCTCAAGATTTTGATGTTTAGATTTTATGTTCATGTTTTTGCATTCAAATGTTTATGGATTATTTTATGTTCTCCATGCTTACCCATACTGAGCATTTGAGCTCACCCTTTATATGGTTTCTTTTCCCCAGGATTTAAAGAAAGTTTTTAGTTAGGAAAACAAAAGGGGATGATCTTTATGGGTGATGTTGATGATCTTTCACCACGATTAGAAGATTTTATTCTGAGTTTCCAAAGACACTAAACTATTACGGTCCTTGCGTGTCTGTTTTTTATGTATTAACTATTCCTCAAAAGTAATGTAATGTCCATTTACTTCATGCTTCGGGTCTCTACAATCTAACTACTAAGAACCCCACCTCCTCAAGTACATATACGACTTCTCACCACCCCATTTCCCCTAAAAATCCATGCATCTTTTCAAATCACTACCAATAACAATAATTTACACTCTCACATTGTCTATGTGCTTATATTCTCACCCAAAAACCAATTACATGTTCCTTAAGGGGTCCTTCAAGGAGGTGATATTCATGATTTAACATTCAAAAAAAATTATTATTATTTAATTTAATACTATAAATTCACTTCACCCCCATAATCCATAAAATAATTTAAAAAGAATCATATAAATACTGGAGTGTTTTGTTTCTAATGTAAAATATTGTATCCAACTGTTTTATTACCTATTTTAATTCAATGAAATAAAGCTGTTTTCCAAATTGTGGCAGTTAACCATCTCTGAGGATAATAATTTTTCGTTTTACATTAGCACCTTTAGGGGTAGTCATATTTGTATTATTATTTTTACATCATTTTTTAATTGGTATATTATATCATATATCATATTTCGAAACTAATTTATAGAAATTATATCAATGAAAACAAAATTAGTTTGTGGTGTTTAGTAAAACATCCAAATTAAACTAAACATTTATCATTTACATTTTAACAAATCAATCATCCTCATGTAAGAAAACAATGATATATGGGACCATTTAATATTATTTGAGTTCATTAATTCCATTTAATTTCATTTATATCATTTTATATGCATTTTAATGAAAAATAATTAATATGAAAAAGAGAACCAACCATAAAACCATGAAATTAACACACTAGAAACCATGAAAATAAGAAAATATTATTACAAAAATGGTGGTAAAATGTTATAAATTAATTATATATGTTATGATAAAAATAAACATGGTTCTGACAAGAATTAATAAAATTATTTAATCCTTTATATTTTATGTTAAAGTACAAAAATCTAAAGGGAAGTGTGAAGTAAGTGTTTCTCATCTCACATCTACATCTATGATATATATGCTTTATTGACCACTTGTTTATTATGTGTGATGTATATATATACATTTGATATTTATGTTGATTAATCTCATCAGAATCATGGTATTAAATTTTTCAAATTTTAATTATTATCTTTATGGGGTGTATGATTCAACTGATTCAAAAATAGTAAGGGAATTAATCACCCAACATCCATTATTTTGGTTAAACATATACATCATTGATTATAATTTTTAAAAATGATTTTTGAAAATATTTCCGTATGTATTAGTTTTTAGTTTAATAATTTATTTGGATCTATATAGAATACATAAATTTTATTCTATGATTAATCCTCACTTCAATGATATGGTCTTTATATTGGAATTTGATTTTAAAAAATATCCTTTTAATTATTCCCTTAAAACTCCATTTTTGGCCCATGTCTATGTTTTAAAAAAATAATAATAATTTTATTTCTAATATCCTATTTTTTTAATGTAATTTTACACAATTTTTAATTTTAAAAATAATTGAAAGATTTTGTAAATTTTTTTTATAGATAACGTTAATTGATTCTTTTCCGACAAAAATATTGAAACAATTTTTAAAAAAAATATATGACATGAGTTGATTTCCACTCCATAATGAAAACATACTATTTTTAAGCTTACATAAAAAATTTATAAGTTAATCCCCACATAATATTTTTGTTTCTAAATTTCCCATTTTTTAAAAAAAATATCTAATTTTCAAAGTGGAAATGGGTATATATGCCTAAAGAATATTTCAATAATCCCATGTAATGTATTGTTATCTATGTCAATATCTATTTTTTATTCATATAATCCATTGAGTTTGATCCCTTATGATATCATATTCCATACATTATTAAATGATTTATGATCAGTTGGACTGGTGATATACTATTTTGGTATCATTCACCATATTACACTTGATGGTTTCTGATTATGTCAACTGGTTGAGGAAAGTTTTTTACATTTTTTATTATAGTTTCAATACAAATTATTATGTAGATTATTTTACACAACTTAATAAAATGAATGCATGGGAATTAGTAAGTGATGGGAATGGACTACATAATCCACTTCATGTATTCGTATATCTCATGAGACAAACACATTTGGGAATTGGTTCATTTATTACACTTTTATTGATGTTGTTTTTGTTGGATCCTTGATAAAATTTTTATGATATGAAACATTTTACATTCCCACATTTCTAAATTATGAATTTATTTCCATGTTATTATTTGATTAGTAGATTTTCCATGGTTAATTTTTCTAGACCATGTGATTACAAATATTGTATTATTTGATCAACTTTAATTCTAGTCAAATTATGCTCAATTTTTTGAGTAAATGGAATTTATTTTAGTTATATTACATTCAATAGTTTTTTTATGATTATGTATGATTTCTTATAATTTACATAAACCCATTATTGAATCTATGATCAACTATTTCAAATGTTTTGTTTCCCCAAGGATGCGAAGAAGCTTATTATGATTGAAATGAAAAGTTATGTTTGTAGAATAATGGTGTCTAAAAATGATTTCTTATATTCTATTTTATATTTTCAATTATAATGTAATCTTCATGTATCTATCTATTTTTACAAAAATCCTACACTATTTAGTACCAATGGATGTTATTTATTATAAATTGAGTCAATGGAATAATGTAACCAACAACTCATGGAAATTCGGGTTGGTTCATCATAGTTGGTATTAGAGGAAGTTTAGTATGATATTTGGGGACTAGATTTTTGAAAAATATATTTGAAAATTAAATTCTAAGACACAATTTTGAAATATATCAAAATAAACTAATCCAATGATTTTGATATTACTTATACCTTCATTTAAAATTTCGATTATGTATATCCCTAATTTAAATATTATACATTATGTTTCCTAATTATACGATCTTATCTAGTGTATTCCATCATTTTGAAATGATGTATATTGGTATAAATGGGAATTGTATTAATAAATGTGAACCAATGTTTAGGAAATATGGTTTCTTGACAAAAATTAATCCATCGTTTGAATGGAACTAGTCTCCAAAAAATTATCATCATATGAGAATATAGTTTCATTTTTTAAAAAGACATGAAATAGTTATCATTGAATTTTTGATTCCTATAATAGAAGAAGATAATATAATTGGAATTGATGGATAAATAGAGGAAGGGAATGAGCTATTTTCCAACATGTTAGGATTTTGGAAGTAAACACATTGGCACATGATTAAGAGGAAAATGAGTTTACTTCATGTGTAAAGAAAAAAGAAGTCATGGTCTTAATTTCAAGGGAATGAAAAAAATTTACAATTAGAAATGATTAAACTCTATGGATATGGGGAACTATAAAAATTAATTCCAAAAGTTCCAAGTGAATATAACATGGAAGTAGTCTAGGGATGAAGTTCAAGCTTATCCTATTAATATTTACAAAATTGGAAGATTTTTTTTCATGTTCATTTTATCCAAGAAATATATTGGTTGAATTTATTGTTATAATAATTTTTCTACACTACCTTGTCTTTTCGGATTTGAGAATATATATTGAATTGTACCAAGGAACAAGATATTTTATTTCGTGGTATGTTGATCTTTTTAAAAATACATGTTTGAAAGAAAGATGACACTTAATATAACCATGATTTTGAGATAGTAATGTGAGTATGAATATATGAAATACCATATAGATGATTACAAGTTTTTTAACAAAGTTTTTTATGCTACCATTAGTTAAATTAACAATATTTTTAGATATAAGGAATATAATGAATAATTTGTGATGATTGTAATCATGCATGTTTTCAATAATCTGTTATGGTAATTTAGATTCTTACAATATTTCAAGAGAACACATACTAAAGGTGTTCAAAAGTTTGGGATGTGATGATTAATATCTACATAGTGTTTTTTGATATAGTAATTGTATGTTAATTTTTTAAATTAATTACTTACATTCTAAATATTTAGATCAGGATTAATTGTATGATTAATGAGGCTAACAATTTAAGAAATGTTTTATGATAAAATTTGTATTAGGATTTAATGATTAATGTTTTTATGAATATTGGATAACTTATGGAAAACATATTGGTTTTAAAAAATATTTTGAGATTTGTAGAATAAATTTTTTAACCTTAAGGACCATAAAATTCATTAATTATGAATTTTTGTGCTTCATGAATAAAAATATCATTTTTGGAAATTCATTTCTTAGAGTAAGGTATGAATGTACTATATATATTATAACTAATTTCCCAAAGGATTCATGAATGAAAGATTTAAAATGGGATAGAGTTTCTCTTATTGTGAAAATAAGCATATGAGATAAAAATTGAGGTTATTTTTGGAAATTGTGATGGATTATATTAATATTTTTAAAGAAAACCCATCTGTTCTGGAGATTGCATATCACATCAAGCAATGCCTCGAGGCATGAAACCACAACAGAAGGGTGATAAGGGTTCTTCACATACTATTTGAATTCATGATATCCCAATTGGTATAACATTGTATTTGTTTATTTAAATGGTGGGATAGATAAATTAGTTGTCAATTTTGGGACCCCAATATGATTGTGATTTATAGAATATTATGGTATATTACATAATTTTATGGGTTTTTGTTGAATATTCCACAATGGATAAAATAGTAGCTATCACATAATTATATTACCTTATGTTATTACACTAGTAATTTATATGAATTCCCAAATCGTGGAAAATAACTATATAAAAAATGATTATTCTTGTAATTTTCTTAATAATAAATCAGTGGTATTTAACCCATCATTGTTTTAGGGGTTTCTTGGTAAAATTTATAATGACCATGTTCATAGTAACTCTACTATATATCATAGTAGTTTGATTTATGTTCCTAGTCCGTATTTTCAATTCCCACTAATGTTATCATGTTCAGAAACATAGTTTTTTTTGTGCCGCTCATGATTTTTATTCCTTATTTTTATGAATAATTTTTTGTAACTTTTCTTACAATGTGAGTTCCCCAAAATAAATTTTAAAATATAAATCTTCATATTCTTAAGTGATATTTAAAATTTTGATAATGGTATTTATTAAAGGGTTGAATGTAATGCCCTAAAGTATTAATATAAAACTATAAGTTATTAATATCACACTATGATAGATTAGCTAACAATGAATAGAATAGTTTGTATAAACAAACACCAAAATCACATTATTTTTACATATTTATTATCAAATGGACATTATATTGTATGTTTTGAATAATATTAACTATTTTTGGAAATAAATATGAATTTAATATTCAGTAAAATTTATTCTTCTTTTGAAATGATCATATAATTATTTCTAACTAAATTTTTTTAAGATATATATTTTCATTAAAAAATGATTTTTATTTTTTTTCAAGGAGAAAATAAATATTATGAATTTTTACACTTTTATTAAATTTATATGAAAAAATAAACTTCCTTTTTTTTAATAATCTTAGAATTATCTCATTGTAAAGTTTTAGTAACTTTATAAAGGATTTTATTATTTGGTTAAAAAGTGAAAAAATATTTTTATGATATACCATAACTCTTATAACACAATTATTATTTGATAATGATTTAAAATTTATTAACCACTATTATTGATCAAAATTTACTTAAATAATAACATAATACATAATCATTTACATTTACAAATAAATTCTTCGATATTTTGAACAATCTAATTTTCACCATACGAAAACGTTTTTATGAGTTATATGCAATACATATTTACAATTTATTTTTATCTATTTTATTAATTAAATGATATAATATATATTAACTGTCTCTAATTTTGAATTACATGTTAGTTTATATGGTTTTTTACATCTTTAGGAATGAAAATATTATAGTGCAAAAAATATTTACCAATGAATTGGTAAAATAAGGTAATGGGTTAAACCTAAATGGAAATGGATAAAAATACCTACAAAATTAAATAGGTACTTATTGTGTAAATTGAACTTACCAAGACATTAAAACATTTATTCTAAATCTAATTTGTTACAATTAATTCCACCCAAATGTTGTTGTACTTAAATATATAATAGTCACTATTTAATCACAAAAAACTACCCCTCCACGTGTATAACTAGCACTTCATACAACCCTCATTTTTCTCATTATCCTTGATTATCCTAAAATTTCTTAAAAATCGTCACAACCCCAATATCCCCACATCCTATTTCTAATGGTATCATCAAAAAATCAATTTCAGGATCCTTATGGTGTCTTTCATTGTGGAGATATTGGAGAGGTAACATTCTCATACAAAATTCCTTAACTTAATTTACATTTCTTCATTATCATCAAATTATGCATAAATAAGAGAATAATAACTCCATTATCATCTTCATAATTTAATTCTATGTTTAGATAATGATATATTATATTCACCCTTTTTTATACCACTTATTCAATGAAATGGATCCATTTTCCAAATTATGGCAGCAAACTATCTCTTTAGATAATAATATTTAATTTTCCATTTACACCTTCAATGATTGTAATAAAAGTGTTATCCCTGTTATAAAATAGTTCAATGGGTATATTATAACTTATTTAATGTTCTAGAACAAATATATAGACAAATTATTAAGTAAAATGAAAATACTTCAAGATGGTTGGAAAACCCCCTATTTAAAATAAACAATTTTCATTAGTATTTGATAAACTGAATCATCCTAATGTAAGAAAGGAAAATCAATATATGGTACTATTTAAAATATTGGAAGTTTATTAATGAAATTTCATTTCAGTTATATATTTTTATTTCAATTTGATATGAAAATACATTATTATAAACACGTGAACAAACCATGAAACCATGAAATTAATGCACCCAAAACAATGAAAATAATGAATTATTATTAATAAACGGGTGGTAATATTTCCTTAAATTATTATATAAGGTTTTTATAATATGAAAATGTTTCAAAAATGAATTATTAACATTATTTATTCATTTATACATGTGGTTAATGTACTAAAATCTATAGGTAAGAGTGATGTATGGGTTTCTCATCTCAGTTTTACATCTATGATTTATATTCCTTATTAAACATGAATTTCTTGTATGTGGTCTATATAATAATATTTTATATAATATATCCTAAATATAATTATATTGAGGGAATTATGATTTTAATTAGATAATTATTACTTTTACTGGGAATAAGATTCGACTGATTACAAAGTCGAATGGGAATTCCTATCTCATTTTCCATTCATTGGGATATACTTCTACTTCCTAGATTATGTCATAAAAAATATTATTCATGAAATGAAAATTTAATATCTTTTATTTATTTTATCATGTTTCTTATTTATTTGTTGATGATAATTATAATTGATTAATTTAATTTATCCTCACTCCATTGATATGATATTTATATGTTGCAATCTTTTAAAAATGATATCTTATTAAATATTATCCTAAAACTCTATTTATTTAGTGATTATGTTTCTAAAAAATGATTAATTATTTTTATTATGATAATATGGTTTCTAAAAGTCATTTTTACTAGTGTTTTACTTCTCACAAAACACATTGAATGGTATATTTTTTTATAAACAATGTGCATTTATACTTTTCCGGAAAAAAAATAGGGTTGGAATTTTTTTAAACCTATAAGAAATTTGGGGAATATCTATTTGTAATGAAACATTTATGTTTTAGATAATACATTATAATTTTTCATGTTAATATTAAATAAAAATTTTATTTTAAAATTTCTTTCCATTTTAAACATATGTGATTCTTAATGTGAAAATTTTATTTTCATTAGATGATTTTCATTGATTTCATTTAATATATTTTCATATATGTCAAATTCATTTTTCGAATATTATTCATCATATAGGATGATCATTTATGATTCCATATTCCATCATTTATTTAAAAAAATTATGATTATTTTTAATATTGATATACACTTTTTGTACAATTAACCATATTATTTAGTTTAGGTTGTGATTATTTTTACTGATTTTGGAAAGTTATTTACACTTCACATTCTAGTTCAATAAACTGTATATGATGATTATGTTCAGAAAAAATAATTAGAGGAATTAATTGTAATTTTTATGTAATGGTTGGATCCCACTATATTGCCTTGATGCATAAGTAGGTTTAATGAGACAATCAACTCTTAGTATTGTCTTATTAGTTAACTAATAACATATGGTTTCTTAGTGGAAACCATGACATTATGTTTTTTATTTCCCTCATTGTGAATTAAGTCATTATTAGAATATTTATTTATATTCATTGTTTTATTCTATAAGTATAATATCCTTGGATATTTGTTTTCTAGGACATGTGATTACATATATGGTATTATTTGATCATATTTAATCCTAACCACATTATACACTAGTTATTGATTAAATGTCTTTTGATTCGGTTATTTTCATTGACATAAATTGTTATTATTATTTATGATATCTTCCCCTTATACAAATACCTTACTAAAAATTTGATATCACCACTTTCGTATGTCTTATTTTCCCCCATAATTCTATCATTTTTTATGATTTAAAGACAAGGTTATGCTAGGAGAATAATAGTGTCCTTGAAGGATTCACTATGTCTGATTTTATATATTCATTTATAATGAATCATTCAAGAATTTAACTATTTTTAGAAAACAAATAAAATATTTTCCCCTTTTGGATGTGATTCCATGTATTTTTACCAATGATAAATAAGTTTCCACAAAATTTAGGAGACTATGGTTGGGGGTATTATATGAAATAATTGTTATTCAATCTGTTTGTGGAATTCATTAATCTTGGTCTTGTGATAATCAAACATAAGAAATTAACCATGGGAAAAAATACCATACAATTAGTTTGGACCCATTACTGATGAATACAAATATTCCATTATTGGTGACATCCTTGAGCTCTATTTGTTAAAATGGTCATCATGCAATCAACCATGATCCTTGATCTATTTTTTATATGCTCTCCTCCAACAACTCGTCTCTTAATCATAGGGTTATGTAACAAACCTTGAAAATTACCTATAACTATGTATTTATAAGATATAATTTTTTTATTATTCTCAATAAAAAATTATATAAATATTTTTAATTTATTTAATTATTTCTTTCATTGAAATCTGTAATAAAAATTATAACACCGATAATGATTATTTAATTCCCAAGTTAAAACTGATATTCAGGACTAAAAAATGGTGTTATATATTCCATTTGAGTAATCATTTTATATTTGTATAATTATTTTTGAAAACTACATGTTTTTTATATCATATATTTAAAAATTTTGCTCTATTAGTATTCTTGATCACCATGCCTCGAATGTTTTCATCGGCTCAATACTTACACTAAAAATATTACTTAATATATTTAAATTTATTAAAGAGTAAAAAAGAGGGGTAATACATGTTAGTAATGGTAATAAATAGTTATTTTTAATATAAATTTGTTATTTATATTATATCAATTTTTTCTATTTTATTAAATGATATTGTAAGCTAAAATGATTGTGTATCACTAATCAAACGATTCTACAGGTAGGTGAATAATCAATGTAAGCAGAACTATAATATCAAAAGTGACATGTATTTTATAAGTTATAGTGATAATTAATACTTATGGATCTATATGAAATTAAATTAATTATTTAAATATTTAAATTTTAACTCTATGGTAATCTATATTTTTATAATGTAAAATAATGTAAAAATTCCATAAAATTCATTAATGACTTTTTTTAAAAAAACTATTTATTTATTTGTTTTAAAATTAAAAAAAATGTATAATTTGTTAAATTAATGATATATTGTCAATAATGTCAACCATTTTCCTCTTATGATTCACATTTTCATTTATTATGACATCATTATCCATTATGGACAATGCATCATGTTTCTGTAATAAGGGTTAAAAGGGATAACATGGGGATAAAATAATATATAAGGGTAAAAATAAAACAAATAAGAATGATTTATATTTTATAAACTTTTAAACCATATGAAATCCCTCCTTTGAAATTTATCCAATTAGGTTCCAATATTTGAGGATATAGTCCGTATATTATTTTTATATTAGAATATTTATATGTTTTCCACAACCATCAGTTATAAATGGACAAAACCTCTTTGATTTTTTCCATTCTTTATTAATCCACATATCTAGAAAAAAATGAGAAATAGCTTATGTACATCCTCAAACAAGATATAATGGTTTTGTATATCTTAATATACCACCCAAGTGTCATTAAGAAATGATAATATTATATATCTCAAAGGAGTGGTAGTCACATTCACCAAATACTTTTAATTTAATTTATTATTATAATGACCGAAAAATAATATTCATCCGTATAAAAATAGTTACATTAGTAAAATTATATTATGTAAATATTAATCTATTTTAATAATGAAAAATATATGTTTATCATCTATCCCAATTGATAATGAAAATATTGTCATGTTTACCTATCGACTACTCTCTCCATAACCAATGAATTTTATTTATCATCACCTCCTCTCATGGATGATTATATAGATTGTATTAATATTTATATATTATTTTTATGAAAATATTATTATTTTAAAATTTTATAATATTATCTTACTTGTAAACCTCCAAATAATTGGTATCTAATAACATCATTTGTGTGTAAGTGTTATCAACCACCACTCTAAAGTAATGTGATTCATTTTCAATTTACTCATTATATGGATGATTATAATTGGATATTTGATAAATATATATGATATATATTATATAATTATTATTTTGGAAAGGTAAATTTTTATTTAACATTCCATTTTTCCATCCATCAAAAGGGGAAAAATGGAACTACCAAAACAAAACATGCTACAAAATTGAATAGTGATCACCCAGAATGATGATTGTATAGTGTAATTGTTAAAAAAGGAGTAAATATAAATTATAAATTAATAATAAATTTTAATAGAAGAATAAATATTGCTCTATTAAAATTTTATAAACAATATGTATTTATTATACTAGTGGTTAATAGAATGTATGAACAAGTCGTCACCAAACATATGGTTTCCTCACACCATTATAATTTTTAGGTGATAAATTCCATATTCATCCCGTGTATCTTTAATTTGGTGATAATTTTATTTTATGTTTTTTTGTGAATATAATGTTGATTTACTAATCATTATGAGGTTAACGCCTTTATATGTTTTTCTTTTAGGGACTACTAAAACATATGTATTCTATATCTCAATATCATTTCATCGAGTCATATTTAATGTTATGAACCAATTTGTGTTTATATAGTTTTATAATATTACATTGATATATTATATCATTATTATAATCATTTTCATGGTATTTAATGTTCAGTTTTTTCATTTTATTCATGGGTTTTATGTTTGAAATGTTAGAAAATAATTAATGGTTTACATGAAAATCCAATAGATTTTTTTAAAAGGTAATGCCTTGGTCCAAGACCAAGACACAATTTATTAAAAATCAATAAATGAACTAAAAAAGTTTGAAAGATGTGATTTTAATACAATCTCTTTCATAGAGAGGAAGAAGATCAAATGAAAGATCATCACTCCACATAACACTCTGGTTGATTCATTTATTATCAAGACCATGAGCCACCATGTTCACTTCCTGGTAGGATTTAGTGGAAATATATCTAATCTCCCTAAGAAAATCCAGATAGTTCATCCATCGAGAAGTAAGCGGCAAAGCAAGGTGAACTACTCTATTCCAAATTTCATGGACAGTGGAGGTAGAGTCACATTCAATCCATATGTTGTTCTAGACATTGATTTTTACTATGTCAATAGCCACGATAAAAACCATCATTTCTGCTTCTAGAGAAGAGGCGTTATAGTAGCTTCCAATGAAACAACCATGGCAACGTCCTAAGAAATCTCTGAAAACAACTCCAAAACCAACTGGTCACATATTTCCATTAGAAGCCCCAGCCACATTGATCTTGCTCCATCCAAGAAAGGAGGCCTACAGAAACACCTCAATTGAATGTCCCAATTTTCTGTTGAGACCATCAACCCGAAGGCATCAAAGGATCATAAAGTCCCCAATGGAATTGTCACAGTAAGCTTCTTGAAGTGACGTGGCATCCCTGATAGCAATGAAAATTCTCGACTGGCCTGTATTATGATTAAGTGAGTTTTTATTATGAATAATATAATTTCTATCATATCAAATAATGTGGAGGAGCTTAGAAATAGAGTAATGGAATTTATTCTTGACTTTCCATGAGGCATCAAGCTCCACACAACATTTTAGTGGATTATTAATGCAGTCAGAGAAAAACCATCTGCAGTCAAAGTGGTTAGTAATTTAATTCCATAGAGTAGAAGCTATAACACATGATAAGAAAAGATGTTTGGTATCCTCTCTATGTTGTTGGAATAGATGACATTTAGAGAATAGTTGGATACCAATGGTCTGAAGGAAAACATTAGTATGGATCTGATTAGGTGCAATATTCCCTATAAGGATATGTCTAGAGGGTTTAATTCAATCTTTATCACAATACTTCAACAACCCAAAAATTGAATCAGACTAAGTAAAATAATGATTTTAAAAACTTTTAGAATATAAAATACCATTATTCATAGGTTCTTGATGGAGGAAATCATCCACATTAGAGAAGAGGTGGTTATCAAAAACATGTATAATGCACTCAAGGATATTGGGGTTAGAGGAGTGCATCTCCTCTTGAATAGAATAGTTGATGTTATCTGGAGGGGAGTTTTGAGACATCATGTATATAAGGGGAGATCTAGTCTAGTTATCAAGCCAAATGGTAGGAGATGAGTTTGTACTAACCATCCATCTAGATTGGTTCATAATGATAGAAAAAGAGTCTCTGATGGAGGGAATGATCTTGGAGTTAACCTAGTTCAAGTTCCTTTTTTTTTAATTTCTCTAGGAATCATTTTCTAAGAAAATCAATGGAGTCAGCATATTGATTGATCAAATTCCAAGTGTGTTAGGAATGTAGGTCTTTATTAAAGTGTTTGAGATTTCTTATACCCATACCACAATTTTCTAATGGTTTGCGACAATTATACCAAGGGATGTTAACACGCTTACGTTCAAAAATGATTCCAGTCCAAACAAAGATTATAATGAAGCCATTAATTCTTTTAAGAGAAGAATCCAACCATTTATATATCATTATAAAATATACCATTTTGGATATAATGGTATACATAATAAGGAAAATCCTAAAATCCATGGAATGGGATTTCCCTTTCCAGTAATATAGTTAGTTGATAACCTGATCTACAACTGAAGTGAAATACACAAATTTAGGTCTTCCCAATAATAAGGGAACACCTATGTAAATAAAGTGTAAGATACATTCTTTGATACCATGGTTTTCAATGATTCTAGTTTTGTGATTGGAAGGGAAGCCTTTTCCAAAAAAGATAAATGATTTATTCCAACTAATGGCTTTCCCCAAAACATCCTCATAGTGGGATAAGTCATTTTATGATTAAGAATATTTCCCTTTCTCCCATTTAAAAAGTTTATAATTTCATGAGCATATAAAAAATCAGTCTGCACATTTAAGATACGAGCAGCCTGAATAGGATTCAAATTATTTCGGCCAACCAGGTAAGAAAGAATTATTCTGAGATAATCCTCCTGGATTTAATAAACGATATCAGATATGGGATCACCTTGATGGACTCCTTTTGTGCATTTGAAATATACTTTTGGAGAACCAATGACATGAATGGAATGGGAAGCTGATTTAAAAAGATAGTGAATTATTATTATAAATACATCATTGAAACTAAAGTTATGAAGCACCTTGAAAATAAAATTATAGTCTATGGTGATGAAGGCTTTACTAATGACTAGATTAATGGCCACATTCCTACATCTAGAGACATTATTGAGAGCATTAGTGCATTATGAGGTAAGGAAAATGCAATCCTGAATGGATCTAACCTTGATTAATTCAATGTGGTTCCAAGTTATAATTTTTTTACATAGGGAGGATATTCTATGAGCTATGAGTTTTTAAATTATTTGGTAAAGATAGTTGATGAGAAAAATGGGTCTGAATAAATGAATTTTAGAGGCATTTTCAACATTGGGTATAAGTGTACGAAATTGAGCATTGAGACCATGGGGGAGGCTACCATTAGAAAAGAAATATTTAACAATCTTACAAATGTCTGCATGGATAACATCCCATTGTTGTTGATAAAAACAATTATTAAAACTGTCAGTCCCCGGTGCACACTCAGGATTGAGTCCAAATACATGGCTATAATTTCATTGTCTTGAGGGATTACTAATATGAAGATATTTTTATAAGGACCTAGTCTTATTACATTACATATTCATGAATTAAATTGATAATTAACATTGATGATATTTTCAGGTTTAGAGTATTAGAGAATTGGGACATAATTATTACATCTCAATGATTACAAGGTTGACACATCTACTCATTTTCCATTTTTTTCACAAAATATAAACTCTTGAACAAAGGAGTCATGTCTAGTTCCATGTTTTAGACATCATGGCCTTTCCTTGATCCCATCCTTGACCGTATTCCACTTTATGTCATGTGGAAAACATTTCAAAAACATGGGATGAGCATAAAAAGCTGAGTAAGGGTTATAACAATATGTAAAGAAATCATTAGTCCATGTATACATACGAATCAATGAAATCATACATTACTCATAAAACATAACCACTTTAACAAACCTCATTAAATCATACGATTTTGGAATAACTCATAGAAATCATAAGACATAAAGGTAACTTGAGGCATTCTTAACATTCTTACATAGGGAGTAACCCTCATGGTTACGTTTGGAATAGAAATCACAGTATATTCCATAAATCTCTTCATTGAAACCTCAGTGTTTAACTCCTTCGCATTACCTAATGCATTGGAAAGCTATCTTGGGCTCACTAGCCCTTTGTTTATCACGAAACCACATGATTTCATAAAAATTTCCCAAGAACCATAACATAATAATAACACATAAAAAATGCATAAAAGAAACATAAAATTTCCACATTTCAATCCCAAGAGATCACATCAAGATATTATCATAAATAAAAACATCTAATAAAATCATTAAAACTCTATGTGATAAAATTCCCTTTAGACTTTTAAAATATCAATAGAAGGCATTTAAAAGAGATTTTAGAATCAAAGTGTCCCATAACACGTAGAAACTTTTTAAAGGGTTTTAAAACATTCATGTCCATATAAATATATCCTTAAAAACATTTTTAAAACATGGAAATGGATGATAAATGTTTAAAAGAAAAAATCTTTAAAACCATTTAAAACAATGTTTTAATAAAAGTGTCCTTTTCCATTTTGAACAATTAAATTACAATCCACATAAAAGTAGACCATTTTCAAAACATTTAAATGACTTTAGTATAGACATAATATGGATATGGAAAGTAAAAGGAGCTGTATATACACTTTATAAAAGAATAAAAGTGAATATCATTAAGAAATGTCTCAATGGGAAGAAATTGAGATGTACTCCCAATCAAGGATCATGCCATTAGAGCGAGGATAAAGAAATGAAATAATTATGTGTGAAAAATATAAATACACTAAATATAAGTGGATAATCAGTGTAAAACATTAAGATGTCATCCACACATATTCATAGCACGACATAATCATGAAGTAGAGGTTTAACCCAAATAATTGGAATTGGGTTAAGAAGTTCCCTTGCAAAAATTCGATAGCCTAACTGCGTCACATCAAATTTTAGAAAAAGAGTGGATGAGAGAGATAAAGGGTATCTCATCAGTTGGGCATAAAATTTAAAACAATAAGGATATATAATAACATATCCCAACATAAGAAGATGTAATTTAAAAGACAAAACAAAAAAGAAGTTTTTTAAAAATATGAGGGTGAAAGGTTTCCTTACCGACATGGGTATCTTTCGAAATGCACACCCCATGAAAGAAGAACTATACAACATTGATGTCAAAACTCATAAATGAAATTATATTAAACAATGAGTAGAATAATTGGCAGTACATACACCACTCAAAGGAAATGGTGGAAAATGTATCATAAATATCACGGGAATAAAAGTGAGATGAAAAATCCCTTACGAAAACTCGGCAGCCTAACGACACCACATAAAACATCCAAAAATGGATTTCTGATATCAAATAGGGTATCTAATAATATGAACATAAAAATTACATAATGAGGAATATAAAGTAACATCCCCAGACATAATAAATATTATCTTAAAATAAATGACATAAAATAGTGTACTTAAAAAGAAAAGAGAGAGGTAGGATCCCTTAACTTAAGTCTGAATTGTCTTGTTTGTTTCATTATATTCCTGAATAATAAAATAGAGTTAATTTATGCATGCTTAAGAACCTTTTTAAAGTTCATTATTCCATTTATATTACTTATTACCATGTTATGAACATTATGTAATTATTTAAGTTAATAACGGCCATTTTGTCGATCATTGGTACTCGAGTCAAAAATAAACTTTTTATAATTACAAGTTGTTCATGTGTTAAAATATCCCTTTTATCCATAATTATATTAATGATTTATATATCATATATATCATATATATCCAGTCTATAATTTGATTTATAATATTGCATAACATTTAAAGGTATGAAATGAAATGCACCGTTCATGGAGACGGTAAGTCGTACGTACGCATGAACACTACTTTCATTTCTATTTCATATTTAATGGAATGAAAACTAAATGAGATATATATATATATATATATTATAATTCCAGTATAATATATATGTTATATAGGTCACATATGTTCATTAATTTCAATCTTTATACATTCCATGTATTGCATGAATGAGTCACATCATTTGAGGGGGCGGTAGTCCACACATCCTCAAATGAAATTATCACATTTTCACAACTTTCAAAGCATAAAGGTATGTTTTAAATGTAAAATAAAGAATAATAGAGAGGAAATAAATATAATATATATCATAAATAAATATAGTTACAACATAATGGCCACCATGATAGGTGGTAGGAGAAGATAGAATAATCATCGTTTCGTGAGACAGTAATTCGCCATGCACGGAAACAGTATGTTCCTTAATCATTAGACGGAGGTGTGTGTATGTGTAGCTCAAATAATTCTCATAAAAAAATAATAGTATATTGAATATAATGTTTTTGGTAAAAAAATAAAGGAATAGAAATATTTTAGGGGGTTGGATAAGCAAAATAATACAGAAGAACATAAGAGAGAACATTTCCATTCAATCGGGTAACTCCCTTTGGTTTGACCAAAAAGGGTTTCTTGAAGAGCTTTCTGCCTAAGGTAAGTCTTCTAGGATGAGGAGAGGGATATGGAGAGATAAAATGAACAGAGTTTTGTCGATGAAAATGCTTGAGATGTGTGTGTAAGGAGGTAGAGGTGGGGGCCTTTTATAAGATGGAGGGGGGCACTCTTGGAATGTCTTGAAAATTTACATTATTATAAAATTATTTTTGGATATTAAAGGTCCCACAATTATATATTTCGAGGATAAGGGGATAAGGGTTCGAAATCCACCCATCCAATATTTGTTTGACAAGTTTATGTCTTAGATTTTACATTATCTTTTCATTTTATTTAAATTGTTCATTAATGAGGTAATTGATGCATCGTCATGGTGTCATAAATAAATTAGTTTGTTTAATGTATAAAAATTTTAAAAAAAATACTATGATGTAGGAAATATTTTTATCTTTCCGATTAATATTTATAGTAAAAAATATGACTTGAATAACCCCATGTAAAAATTGTTTTATTAAAACAATACATGTTTGTGACATTTTTATTTTAACTTTAAATAAAAAGTTATTAATGTCATTTTCATACCCAAGTGGCTCCATTGGGTCCCCTAGTTGACTCATGGATTGTCCTGGTCAGCCATGACACATGAAATAAGGGTAGGAAATGTGTCAAGGTAATTTCATATTATTATAACATTATCTGTACCTTAAATTACACTAATTACCTTTAATCGGGATTAATAAAACATAAAAGTTACTATTCACCAAAAAATATTTTCATCCCATTGAACAACATTTTCCATCCTAATGAAAACCATGTTTAATAGATATTTGAAATTCAAATCACATAGGTGGTAAAATTTCATTTAAATGAAAAATCAGTATTTTAACTACCACTTAGTGGTTTCACTATTAATCAAAAATTGACGTTTTTTCAGAAAAATACCAAATATTCACCCTCAGCTATATTTTATATTCCAAATTCAAAAATGATTTCTATTTCACAAAATTCAAAACATATAAGTTTCATTAATCAATTTAGTAATTTATTCCCGTTGTCAAAACAAATAGCGTGTTTTTAAGAGACAAAATATATCAAAAGATTGACACAAGTTTAAGTCCAATTTCAAAGTGAAATTAATTACAATGACCACCATTGGATTAATTGGTAAAATTATACTCTAAATACACATTAAACCCAATAAAAAATATAATCAATACATATAGATAATTCATATTAAAGGGAGGTTTTGAATTAAACTACAACATTTTCACTAAAAATGGTCTGTATCGGAAAAATAACAAAAAGTTACACAAAGTAAATTTTAATGTCCAGATTCATAAGAAGGATTTTATTTTTTCAAATATAACATATAATATTGTCAAAAAGTGGATTTAATATGGGTTATCCATCAAAAGGCAGTTAATCGACCTTTTGAAGAATTTTCGAATATTTACGCTTAAAATTGGATTCATTCACATTTTAAGCCTCTAACATTTATTGGATAAAACTAAAAATATTGGACAAACATATATAATCATTTTGTAGTTAGTTCTGTTCATCCCCACTATTACAACGTCTAGGTGTTAACTACCATTTAAAATAACACTATTATATTATTAGCGTGCAATGTAAGATTTCAAAGAAACTCATTGTTGCGTATTGGGTACTCCGTTGAACATAGAATTCTATTTAAAGTAACATTAATATTTTATTCATAAATATTAATAAATATGAAAATGTCATATTCTTTATTTACCTGGGATGTTACAATTTTCCTTCTCACCAATAAGAACAAAGATGACCTTAGGATGGAGATCATTGCTTACAGCTGGGCCGTTAAAAAAAATTCAAAATAAGATACCACAATCTTAGCTATGACTACTTCAGTGTCATAGAGGGTATCATAGTAACTGATAAAGGGAAGAGGCCAATAGACATTCCTAATTCATTTCAAATAATTATAGAACTTAGAATTTATATCTCTCTCAGCAAGCCATTTCATTTTAAATAGTCATTTACAGATACTATCATTAAGCACCAGAAGGGAGTATAGTTTCAAAGAGATATTGATTTTATTCTGGGAATCTTATGAGAAATCAACATTACTAGTGGTGTATTGAATTTCATTTAGCTCGGCTTCCATAGTGACTTTGTCCTTATAATTGTTTTTTGATTTAGATCCACACCAGCTCTGGATAAAGTTTTTATGGTGTTTGAGTTTGGTAGTATAGGCTAAAGCATCGAAGTGGTGATTCATGGATTCCCAATTTTTTTATTATAAGAAGTGATAATTATGAGCCCATAGACAAAGCATTATTAAATTTGAAAGGAATGCAGGGTTTGGTTATTTTAGAGAGGATATTCATAAGAATTGGGTGATGATCCGAACTGAATTTGGGTAATGTAATGCTATAGAAAGAATCCCAAGCATCCAAAGCTGCGATGTTCATGAGGGCCCTATCGAGCTTACTCTCCAAAATCCTATTAAAATGTCTCCTATACCAAGAAAATTTAGCACATGTAAGGTTGATTTCAATCATATTACAAACTTCTTAACGATTCCCTAAAGACTCTAGATGAAATGTGAGAGTGACTTTGTCCAATTGTTTCACTATGGGAGAGAATATAATTAAAATAACCTACAAGTAGACTAGTTTCCTAAATGGTGGAAGCCATAACACAGATGTCATTCCAAAGAGTTCTACGGTCCATAAATCTATTTTTTGCATAAAATATCATGAAATAAGTATGGTAACCATCAAGGTTAAAATAACAGGTAAATGATTGATCAAAAAAATAATAGATATTGACATTCTACAAAGAGCTATGATAAAAGACCCATAGAGAGTCAACAGAACTGCAATTATAGCAAGAACCAAGAAACAGATAACCGTAGGTAGAAAAATGCATAAATTTTATAGAAAAGTAAAATTTGGGTTCTCCTATAGAAAAATCTTAGCATTATGATTTATCACAAGTCTTCTAAGCATAAAAATCGTTTCAGGGTTTGCTACACCCTGAGAGTTCGGAAAAATGACATCCATTTAGAACCTTCTTTTGGAGTGAAATCTCCCCCTTTTCATTTTGAATCCTCCCGAGCCTTTATTCATCATTGATCTCCTAGGAGTAGAAGAAGGGGTTGGGGTGGACTTCAAATCCTGGATACTTTTCAATGAATGATCAATAATTTTTGTTGAACCCGTGATATTAATAGCCAACACATTATTATCAAGTTTAGAGATCAAAGGTGTGGAAACATAGTCAACCCTTGTATCACTAGATGAGACCAAAATCTGAGGGGCAACATATGATAAAGGATGAACATATATTACCCCATTAGGTTCAATGTGTTTGAGCATGATTTTTTGTGAGTCTTCCTTAACATTCAGTGGGGTAGTAGAAACTGTCATGTAAGGTTTAACATCTAATCATGAAGAATACATATGAATTATACCTACATTTTTTATATGAGAGACCGTACGGAAATGATGTACTTCAGTCTGGGAATCCATATTTATACCAGCAACAAAGGAGATAGGTGTTTCCAATTTCAGATTGTCTGAAACTACATCCACCACCGAATCACACGCCACCTTCAATCCATGGCAATGGCCCTCATTCAATGGATTCATCAAAGGAATATCAGACTCATTCCTACAAATAAACATCACTATTCATTCAATGTCATCCAGAATGACCAAATCACGCTCATTGTTTTCCTCCTCCTCCACATGCTCTACCTAGGTGACACCCGGTCCTTCACCTAGGAGGGTGGATTTTTTCACCCAAACATCAGCCATCTTTTTTGAAGGATTAGGATTTTCAGAGGTCGGATAATTGCCTTTCATTTTGTTATTGAGCTCAGTCCACCCATCATCTGTAGGCTATGAGACCTGACTTTTGACAACTCTACATTTTTTCATTGAGTGACCGATGATCTTTCATATCTTGTAGAAGGGATGCGTCTTCTCACATTCAATGCAATCTTCGGCCCTGTAATCATTGTCATTGAAGATAATGACCTCTAGGATATTGGAAGCCATATCAACTTGTACCATCACTCTCGAATATAGGCCATGATCAGTATTGAGATTCTCTTGGTCTTTTTTTAGGGGCATACAAATGTATTAGGTGATGTCATTGAGGATCTTTGAGTTCCAAAAATACTAGTTGAGACCATGAAGACATACCCCGATTTGAACCATATGGTTTCGTGTATTATATGGATTGAATGAGAGATCCCATTCGGAGATACGAAGAGCTCCTGGATTGAGTTGATTGTTTCTTGTCTTCTATACCCAATAAATATCTTCTTGTGATTTTAGCTACATGTGAAAACATCCTTTCTCGATTGGAACTATCCTCTAGTAAGTGATGCCCCAAATATGAGAAATTCTTGCTTTAAGTTCAAGGTTTGACCATAGCTTATCGCCTTTGAGATATGAGATATGAGCCATGATAGAAAACGTAAAGAGAATTCATCTCCGCTAAATCGTGTCCGGATCAGCTTCAATAGTAAATCATCTATCCTCAAGCTTCTTAAATTGTGACGCCCTCGTGGCAATGGATTTTCAATGGTTGACTCCTTTGGGCTCATCAACGAATGAAATTCCATTTGGTTTCTCCAATGGTAGAAATTCATCTTTTTGAACATTTCTTCTAGGATTCAAGAACGCTAACTCACATTCGGGATTGAATCCATCAATTAGAAGAATAACGAGTGAATCAAATCAAACCAAGCAAGGCTGGTGAGTTAGTGAAACCTTAGGGATTACAGCGGAGACATCCTCCCAGCTTGTAGATTATTATAAACCTTAAGGTCATCAACCTAATGTACTCATATTTCCATCAAAATCTCATTTCTTTTTGGGATAATATTTGTTAAATTTATTTTTAGGTAAGTTTCAAGATACTTATCTTTCGAGAAATATATATTTTCTTATCCAATTTTTATTCATATAATTTTCATGTTTTCCATTAATTATCATCCCTTTAGATCAATTAGTTATTAAGATACTTTTTTTATAATAATACGACTTTATTTATCTCTTTGGTCAGTAATTTATTTCCATCATATCTATGTCCATTAAAAAAATTCATGAAAATTATCTTCTATGATAAATATATTTATTATATCACTTTCAAAATTATTAGACCTTAATTTTTTAATTTTGTAAAAATATTTTTTATAGTTTATCTTTAGATTCAATTTGTGAAATTATTTCAAATATTATAAAAGGATTCATTATTTTAACATTAACAAAAATTTTGGATTCTCCCAATATCATGAATCTTATTTCTATTAAATAATTCATTAATATAATACCTGGTTATCATAAAAAATATCATTCTCCGAATATGATAGAATATTTTTAAATGATACCACAATAAAATGATATTCTACAGTTTTTATGAAATATATGGACAGTTTATTAATAGAATTTTTCATATATGTTAATACTCATTATGTATTTTAATTCTTCACTATGGAAATTATATTTTGATATATAATATTTTATTTCTCTACATATATTAGGATGATTGTTTTTAAAGTAAGATTCTTTGAAACCCACAACTTTCTTACATTTTAAATAAGTTATGTAGATATATTTATTAATATATTTCCTTTTTATTGTGTTTTCTATGATTATGGTTTTTATTACCATGTGGAACACATTTTTATATCTCTTCATTATAAAATGGATCCGCCTATAATTTTATATCCCATCCAAGTCAATAGGTAAATAATTATTTATTGTGATACGAATTGTACTAGAATAAAGAGTGAACCATGATTATTATTAGAATATTTCTACTATTATAGTTGTGATTGGGGGCCTTATAAATTAAAATTACGGGAATTTGGAATAAAACCAATACAATATGATACTCTAACCAAATATTTTGTCTTAAAAGAAATCCTTAAATAGTAAAATTATTATCTATAATTATTTTTATGATAAAATGATTTCATTTTTAAATAATATGTTCTCAGAGATCATAATTTATTATTGATGATTCCACAATCTCCTGACATGTGTATTTTTTTTATAAAATTTTTTTAGGAAATAACTCTTGATTAATGATATTATACTAATAATAAATTAATTTATATGTTTTGATAATGCTCTAAAATCACTATTTTATCATATTCATATATATGACTATATATATATATCTCTCACGGTTACCTTTACTATATATCTTAGATCACCATATCATAATTTTACATTTTCCAAGGTTATGAAAAATTATATTATTTGTGTTATGATTATAATGGTATCTTGTCTGGATAATTTTGTGGGAGATGATGAATTACTCTTGTGGGACAATAATATCTCTGTATAGAGGGAAAAATACTGATATGATGATTGAAAATCTTATTTTTTTTGTAAAGTGTTTTTATAGAATATATAAAACACTAATAAATAAAGTTATTATGTATTTATTGGACTCAATTTTTAGAATATTTATTTTAAATATGGCCAGTTAATTTCGGGCCACCACAATTGGTATCAATGCCAGTATATGAGAATAATTTTTTAAAAATTGTATCTATGTGTAGGGGTTTTCGAAATTCATTGCTAGCATCAAAGAAATCCTTATATGAATTTAATGGATTTTAATTTATATGAAGTGTATTATTTATGATTTAAGGATGCAAATATGGGGTGATAATTTTAATTATGACTATACATTTAAGAAAATAAAAAAACTTTTGAGTGTTTTTGAGATTAAATTTTATATTGATTAATGAAAATTTGGGAAATATAATATAACATTGAGGTATATAGATCCCTCTGGTTTCACATGTGATATAGAATGAATATATTTAGGATGAATGTTATTGGGTATAAATGATGAATGGAATACACAACATTTAAGGTTAATTTTTTTTAAATAAAAATGTAATTGTGATTAATGGGGGAAAGGGGATCTCATATTTTGTTAATATCTTTACATTATCAAGCAATTTACAAGTGATTTTTTGACTGAGGGATTAATGCAATGTTTCATAATGTCCATTATATTGGAAAATATATATTAATATATTAATAAAAATTATTTTTCTACTATGGATTTTTATTTAAGGAATAATGATATAATTTTCATACTGAATCTTATGTCTGTGTGTTGTGATTCTTTGATGATTCTGGTTATTTAAGGAAATTATTATTGAAGTACTTATATCTATATGAATAAACGATAGTGTGAGGTTCTTATAATGACATAGTAATTTCATAGACATATATTACATCTTAATAGATGAATATTCATCACATTTTACAAATATATGCCTAAGAATCATAAAATATTTTTTCCCACTGGAGACTAGATACACCATCTTCTTATTTACAAAATATTCATTAACATATCACATAATGTCCTTCCAATTTGGTAAAAATAATTAACATACCTTATATAAACAATTTTCATATCATTGGGAATGAAAAAATAATATAAGTTAGAGCATATATGCTCATTAAGGGTTAAAATGGGAGATATCAATCAATGACCATATGAAATAATTAGATAAGAACAACAGAATGAGATTATAATTATAACTGAAAAATTTCATACCCGATCTATAATGCAAAATTATAATCAACCATGTAATAATATATTATCATTTCTATAGAAATATCCTATATGATTGAAATATCTTTATAAATAAATCATGAACTAAAAGATCATCTCATATTTGTGTGGCACTATCAAAAGAATTGAAAATATTTCATATGTCAAGGTTAAAATCCAAGACCATCAAATCATTAAATAATTTGAAATAAAACATCGTTACCCTTTCACAATGGTTTAGGCATTATCACTTGTTTCCCACTATGAATAACAAAAATTGGTCTATTTTTCATAATGAGTCAAGAAAAATGGCTTCTTTCATATCATTATTCCATGAGATATAAAACACTAACCAATTATTTTGAGGGAGATATAGGTCCCACCTATCAAATAATACTATGATTTGTGTCACACAAGATCATAGAATTTTCTTCCCATAACCGAAAAATTTTAAACGGGCTTAATTAACATTTTATCATAGTTTAATCCATTAAAAATGAGTGGGTCTAACAAAAATATCATCAATTCATCATATCATAACCCATGAAAAATGAATGAGTTTAATAAAAAAAATACATCATATTAATAAATATTGATAAAAAAAGAATAAGTATGTTTAAATTTGATTCTATCCACCTTAAATTATATGGAACATTAATGTTTTTGGTTGATAATGAATACATATTCCATAAAAATAACTAAAATATTCTTGGGGAAAATATTCTTTTTATTTGAAATCACTTATTTAAAATATTATTATTTTCAAAATATTATATAAACAAATTTCATTGGAAATAATATTTAATAATGATCTTTAATATTTAAATAATTTATTTTTCATGAATCTAGAAAACTAGTTTGATATCTTACACATTGAAATAAATTTTCATTTCATATTTTCTGTAAAAACATTAAACACTATCATTAAGAAAAAAAATTAATTTTTATTTATTTTTTGAAAATTCAAACATGGGTAAAAAAATTTAATGCATTAATTTTGTGATATTAATACATTCTTTAAAACATTTCTTGAAAACATGGAAATGGTGGGAAAAGGATTTTTGAATGAAATCTGAAATAAATTAAGGATATCATAAAAAAAATATTTTATATTATTGATTAAATTAATAGATAACAGTTCATTTAAATCATTTATTTTCATGAATTAACTATAGGAAAATAAATTTAATGAGTTTTTTTGGAGGTATATAATAATATTTCATCATTTTAAACATACTAAAAAACAATCTCTATAAATAATAGTATTTTAACATAATACTATTACTATATTGGAATCAATAGAATCTTATTCCTGATGATAGGAATTAATATATATGGATATGTATATCCATTTCATCAAGATAATAATAAAATAATACACTTATGTTCATTTAATACATCAAAAAAATGTTTTTTATAAGTCATATGCCCCACAAAAGTAAGAGTATGATAATGATTCATGACCTTAATTCTTAAGTTTAATCATACAAATTTGACATTATATTATAAAATCTATAATTTTGAAATATGTTTGTTAAATAAAAAAACTAATTTGTATCAGACCAAATAATATTTAATTTTATCCTTTTTTACCTGTTGATAAACAAATCCTTGTTTAAATCACTTTTTTGGTATTTAATGATTTATTTTTCAGATATGGTTTTTTTGATATTTTCGATTTTTTAACTTTGGTCATTGTTAAATAATACCTACAGTGTTAGGAATAATATATATAAATATCATATATATTTAATATAAATTTACACTGACTAGTGCAATAATAATATAAATTGAAAATTAATTATGGCATTAATGTTGACTGGAGGTCGTCCGTACGCATTAACTGTAATTCCATTTTCTCGATGCATGAAAAAGAAGAAAGGTGAACAATATATTATTTTATAAAAATATATATTAACTTACCAAAAACTATTATATTCATTATATATCACATATTTACATTTTTCTTAACTATATTACCTTCTATGCAAAGCGTATGTATAGAATGAGTCACAATTCTTCACAAGGCGGTTGTCCACCGTACACAATTGAAAGGTTATATGTTCCCATATAATGGAAATTATGAAGGATTATGTTATATAAAAATTATATAAATATATTTATTTTAGGAAGATCCTAAAAATTTGTTAAATTTATCATTAAATCAATCTTTGGGATGTAGTGGTGGAAAATGAATTACATCAATTCGTGATGTGATAGTCTTCCAAACACATGATCAATGGTTTCATTTCATACATGATATAATTTGAGATGGATACAGGTAATTCCATCAATATAACAACATTTAAATATATGGTAGATACTTCTAACATTATATTTTAATAATTGTGACATGAATGAAGGTGGTATTGGAATAATTATAAAGAAAGGGTATCATTTGGATAATTCATTATATTTATAAACCGCATTTGGAACACTTATTTATTACAGTAGGACAAGTCTATATTGAATACCATATTCTCTAGAATATGGATATGGTTTTCTGTGACTGATTTCAATAGTTATTGTTTAGAAAAAAGTCTAATTAGGTGTGAATAAGTGAGAGGTGGTGGTCCCCATTTATATTTGTGAATTACTAGATATTTTTTAAAATATGAAAGTAATATAATGAGGGTTTTTCTCAATAATTACACATGAAGAAAAATTTAATAATTATTGGAGGGTATTTATATTATTTTTTACCCACACCTCCACCATAGAAAAAGTATATTTTTTTTAAACATGATGTTTCAAAATTTATAAGAATACTCATTTACACAATTTTATTTGTCACCGAGGTAACAGGTCTATTGGTATTTACCTAGGTAATATATCAATTAAGAAAAAATAAAAATTATTATTATTAGATAATTTGGAACCACTAATTCTATATGTTAAATAAAATTTCTAATATAATTATCATAAATATGTTGACAATTGATTTTGACACATGAGTATGTAAAGCACAAAACCTGATTTTAACATTAATCAGAATATATAATTGATATTATCTTTACTAAAATTTATGATGAAAAATTAATGAATCATTGATATAAAATATAAATTATTTTCATTTAAAATATTAAATAATTATAATTCAATTCAATTCAATATGTACAAAATATTATTTAAAAAACCCAAAAACATGATTAAAAATCTGATATTCAAATTGAAAATTTTCATAAGTATAGAGGGTTTTTATATCATAACATAATATGAAATTTTTAATTCCCTGACACCAGTTACCCAGAGTCGGTGCATTATTACATAACATTGGCATGATCACAAAAGATAAAGTCTCGAAAGACTGATTAGTTTAGTAGCCTTGGAATAACTAGATACATTCATAAAGTTTACATTTCATCATAAAGTGGAAACTACAACAACATATTGTCTCCACACTCATATCCCCTTATACTATCCCTGCAGGTCATTCATAAAATATTTCTTCACATCCTGGGAAAAATAAAACATCTAAAGGGGTGAGCTTAAATTACCAGTTAGGATAATAATATAGCAGAAACACTCATAAATAAGCATAAACATTTAAGGCAATGTATAACTAAAACAAAAGCCTTTTAAACATGATATTTAGAATAATATGGAAAATATAAAATGAAAAAATACCATTTACTTATTCACATAGATATTCTACTAGTCGAATAATCACATGCAATATCAATAACCTCTTTCATAATTAAGAAATGCATAATGCCAGACTATCACAACCACATAGTCAAGGACTTATGCCAAGACTACAATTATGATTTTTTCAAGGCCTTGTTCCAAGACACTAGTTTGTCTCATGAGACCTACTGATGCATCGAGGAGCTATAGCGGGATCCACCTTTCACTTATTAAGTCCAATGCATTCCTCATACGAACAGGTTTAAACATAACATAAATATTCGTATTAAAACTTATATACAAAATGTCAATACTTTCTCCATAAACCATGAATGGTATAAAAATAACACATCAACAATAAAAAATATCACAAACCCTTCAATAGAATATGGATGTTTAGTATGATAATAAATAAACATCAAATAAGCTTAAAATCCTTCAAAGGATGTTGGCATAAATGAAATCAAAATTATTGGAGAGAAATATCTCTTTTTTGAAATCATTTAAAAGTCACATAATGATAAAAGAAATCATTTAATTTTAAAATATTCTTATAAGCTTTTAAGGGATGCTTCTATGATTTTATAATGGCGGAAAATAGCCGCACCCACCGTATAAGTTAAAAAAAGACATTATTACCTTCATTCAGGAGAAAAGGGTAAAATGGACCTTGTTTGGAAAATTACAGAAAGATTCCTTTATAAACATATTATAAAAAGTCAACAAGGGTATAAATTACATTAACAAATATTCTGTAAAATTTTAATTATGATTTGAAAAACATTTTTATGAAACATGGTTGTGGATGGTAGAAAGGTCCCAGTAGATAATTACGTATAAACAACCTCGAATAATGAAGATATTGTGAAATAAACCCTTACCATGTACTTTTCCTAGGTTTAGGGTAGGTTAATGTCATTTATAATGGTGAAATAATTGTTATTAAATTATACAATAATCATATTAATATGATATCATATATTATCTTTAAACATTGATTGTTAATATTATCTTAGTATTATCATCGTTTCGGGTGTTAACCGAATCATTTTTATTTATATTCATTATTATGTGATCCATATTTGTTATGTATGGGAATTATATTATTCATATCCAAAATTATATCATGTCTCTATAAATTATCTTTAATCATCAAATGAAATTTAGTCTTGAATGGATTCGATGGGGAATGAATCTTTATCGCGTTGGTGGAGACGGTAATCCATATGTACGCACGGGCGACAATATCATTCTTTTGATATTAATATAATATATAATTGGATGGTATATCATATATATAAAATCATTATCATGTTATATTAATTATTTACATGAATTACAAATCATTATTATACTAATCTGTATAATAATGTATTGAATAAAAATTACACCACGATGTGGAGACAATAGGTCGTACGTACGCACCTATGATGACATGTCATTAAAAGGATAAATAGAATACTTAATATGGTTGTAACATATTTATAATAAAATCACAGTATATATAATATACTTGAGTTATTATTTTAGAATGGAAATAACAAATAAAGAATAAGTTGAAGAAGAAAGGAACTTGAAAGGGGGTGGTGAAAATATTATCTCTTCTTTGGGTTCTTCCTCTAGATTTGATCAAAAGGGATCCATAGGTTGGATTTTTGGTCAAAATAAGGACTCTAGGTCTAATAAATAGAATTTGAGAGAATATTGTGGAAGGTGTTGGCTGAGTCAAAAGGCATTGATGTGTATATTAGAGATAAGGGGGAGTTCCCTTTTATAAGAGGGGTGAGGGGCACCTTCGGAAAAGCTAGAAATATTATTTTATAGTAAATTAATATTCAGTTTATAATGGCTCTAAAGTGGATTATTTAAAGGTTAAGGTGGGTATGGGTCTAAATCCTTTCATCCAATAGATTTTAGACCAGTTTGGTTCACTATATTAACTTTATCATTTATATTTAACTCTTAGTTAAATAGTTTGACATTTACCATGTCTCTATGTATTTTTATATTATATAGTTAATAAACATACTATATACATCCACATGACCCCAAAATGGTCCATTAATGATAAAAATGTAATTATTTAAGTCCTTTGGCCGAACCTTAGATTTTTTGGAATAGAATATCAATTAATAATATAATATTTGTTTTAAAAACTCTTTTATGTCAATTTTGACACTATTTGGTATTTGATTTTTGTAAAAATCATAAAAGCATGATTACTTCGAAAAAACATAACTAAAAAAATAATAACATGTCATATTAACCAATAAAATTAGTTGAATTCATAAAAAGTCTCAAATTACATTTATTTGGGTATTTATATTATCAATTATTTTAATATTTCATTAATTATGTAATTAATGAATCACTATTGTGTCGTAAATAAATTAAATTATATAATGTCTAAAAATTATAAATAAAATACCATTATGTAGGAAATAATGTTATCTTTATAATGAATAATTATAGTCGAATTTATCTTATGTATAAACCAACATTAAAAATGTTTTAGTTAATAAACTTTTATTTTAACTCTTTTAACTCTTCTTTGAATTAAATAATAATAAATGTCCTAATCTAATCCAAGTGGACCTAAATGATAATATTTTAATCCTAATGTTTTTTTTGGTCAAGATATGCTTGTTCAATAAAATTAGGACATGTTTTAGGGTAATATTAATATCATTTTTAACCTTAATTACCCTATTTACTTTTAACCGTGGTAAATAAAAGTAAAAAGTTACTATTCACCAAAAAATATTTTTATCTTATTGAACCACATTTCACTCCCTGATATAAATCGTGTCTCTTGGATTTTAAAAATTCCACTCACAGAAGTGGTAAAATTACGTTTTTTGTGAATTTACAAATTCTCTTAGGTGCTGCGTAAAAGACGGTGAAAAGTTCAATAAAATTTTTATATATCTAAAATTATTCTAAACTAACTCCAATGAATTACATTGATCTTATATAAGTCTTATGTATCCATTTTGACCTTAATTAAATTTAAATAAAATAAATAATTTTTTAAAACTTTTGGTTTTAAACTATAACTCAGTGTTTTTTCTCTATTCATCAAAAATAGAATCTTTTCAAAAAAATACCAAAATTTCACCCTAGTCTAATTTCAATATTCCAAATCCAAAAATGAAGTTCATTTTGAATAATAAAATTTTAAAATTTCAAAAAGTGGGTATTACTATTCATAACAGCAAGTTTGATTGGTTGTGGTGCGTGTTAGAACTCGAAGTTGCGTAAAACACACGCTACTGTATTATTCAAAGAGAAGCACACCGTGGAAGCTTGGGGTGTTACATTCTCCCCTCCTTCAAATAATTTCATCCTCAAAATTTCTAGAATACTACCCCATGAAAAGACTCTGGTGATTCTTTATCACAAGTTCCTCGGGTTCCCACGTTGCCTCTTCCATTTTATGGTTTCTCCATAGAACTTTTACCAGACAAGTTGTCCGACTTCTCAGCACTTGTTCTATTGTATCAGGAATCTTGATGGGATCTTCACAATAAGACAGATTAGGTTCCAGTTATAATTCCTCATAGGTGAGTACATGCGTTGGGTCAGGCATGTATTTTCTCAACAGTGATATGTGGAACACATCGTGAACTTTGGAGAGAATTGGCAGCTTTGCCAAACGGTAAGCTACGACCCCAATTCCTTCTAGAATTTCGAATGGTCCAATGTACATGGGACTCAGTTTACCTTTCTTACCAAAATGTATAACTCCCTTCCATGGAGATACCTTCAAAAGAACATGATCTCCCACCTGAAATTCCAAATCCTTCCTTCGGTTATCAGTATAGCTCTTCTGTCTACTTTGGGCTACTTTATGTGGTTTTGGATTACCTTCACCTTTTCCATTATTTCCTCCTCCGGTTATGGTCCTACGTGTTTTCTTTCACCAACGTCTTCCCAATAGGGTTGTGTGCGAAATCTCCTTACATATAACGCTTCTTATGGTGCCATCCGAATACTTTAATGGAAGCTATTGTTATAGGGAAATTATACCAGAGGTAAATATTGATCCCACATACCCTGAAAGTCAAGCAAGGATGATCTCAACATTTCTTCTAGGGTTTGAATAGTCCATTCTGATTCTCCATCTATTTGAGGGTGGTAGGCTGTGCTCAAACGAAGTTCAGTATCCAAGGCCTTCTGAGGACTCTTCCAGAATCTTGAAGTAAAATGGGGTTCACGATCAGAAACAATCGATATGGGTACTCCATGAAGTCTCACAACTTCATTAATATATAGTCGTGTGAGAAGTTCCAGTGGTAGTTCTTCTCTAATAGCAAGAAAATGTGATGACATAGAAAGACGATCAACAATAACCCATATTGCATCATTCCATCTAGGAGTCTTTTTTAGCCCCATGACAATGTCCATCGTAATATTTTCACATTTCCACTCCAGTATAGGAAGAGGTTTCAAGACTCCTCCAGGATGTTGCCTTCCAGCTTGCACTTGTTGACAAACCATACATCTTGACACAAAATCAGAAATATCGCTCTTCATTTTGTCCCACCAAAAATGTTCTTTCAAATCTTTATACATTTAGGTGCTCCCATGGTGTATAGAGAAATGGGAACTATGAGAATCATCTAACAATTCCCTTTACAGATCTGGTATATCAGGAACACAAAGTCTCTTCCCAAATTTCAAAATTCCTTCTTCAGACACAAAGTCTCTCAATCTAGCATCATTCACAGCTTTAATCTTCTTTTGAAATTCTACATCATCGGTATGAGAACTCTTAATCCTTTCTAGTAAAGATGGTTTGGGAACCATTTGAAAAGGCATTGATGTTTCACCTTCCATGGTTATTCCCATGTCCATCTTCACTAGTTCCATGAAAATAGGATCCCTTAAAATTCTCATATTGTTCAAAACTCCATTATCTTTTCTGATCAATGCATTTTCCAACTTATTTTCCTTCCCCAGGTGGAAGTGTGTTGTGAAATCATAATCCTTTAGTAGTTCCATCCATCGCCTTTTCCTCATTTTGATTTATTTCTGTGAGAAAATATACATCAAACTCTTGTGATTAGTATAAATCTCATATTTTTCACCATAGAGATAATGTCACCATATCTACAAAGAAAAGATTACAGTATCCAACTCATGATCATGAGTAGGATATTTTTTCTCATGAATTTATATTTGTTGTGATGCATAGGAAATAACCCTATCATTCTTCAAAAAGACACAACCATGTCCTTTCTTCGATGAATCCCTATAAATAACAAATCCATCATTCCTCGATGGTAGAGTCAATATAGGAGCATTGACTAATATTTTGTTCATTTATTCAAGACATTCTTCACAGTCTTTTTTACAAACAAATTTAACCCCTTTATTTGTGATCTTCGTTAATGGGTTAGCCAATCTGGCAAAATTCTGGATGAAACGCCAATAATAACCGCTATGCCAATAAAACTGCGTACCACAATTATACTCGTTGGTGCTGTCCATTCATAGATTTCTCTTGTCGTAGAAGGATCAATAGAGATTCCATCCTTAGATTAAATATGGCCAATAAAAGAGATCCCCTGAAGCTATAATTCACACTTGCTAAACATCCCATATAATTCATGTCTTCTAAGAGTCTCCGGGATAAGGTGCAAGTGATTTTCAAAATCTTCATAGATTTTCGATTATACCAAGATATCATCAATAAATACAACCACAAAATAATCAAGATATTCCTTGAAAACTATATTCATTATATCCATGAATACAGAGGGTGCATTAGTCAATCCAAAAGGAATTGCTGTAAACTCGTAATGCCCGTACCTGTTTCGAAATGCTATCTTCGGAATGTCTACCTTATTCAAACACAACTGATGGTATCCAGATCGATGGTCAATCATTAAAAAGTATTGAGCTCCATGTTGTTGGTCAAATAAATCATCAATACATGGTAGGGGATACATGTTCAGTATTGTTATAACATTGATTTCCCTGTAGTCGATAAATATCCTCATAGATCCATCATTCTTCATAACAAAAAGGATAGGGGCTCCCCATGGAGAAACACTAGGGTGAATAAATTTCTTATTACTCAATTCCTCTAGTTGTTTCTTTATTTAAACTAATTCCTCAGTGGGCATTCTATAAGGGGTATTTTATATAGGCCTTAAACAAGGAATTAAATCAATGGAAAAATCAATTTCTCATTCTGGAGGATGTCCATGTAAATCTTCTAGAAACACATCAACATATTCTCTCAGAATTTGTACATACTATATTTGAACATTCCTTTCCTCACCCATAGTTATTTTATTCTCATCCTCTCCAATAATTGGATTTATTTGAGCTAGTGGGGGAGGATCTAGGTAAGAATCAGGTGGTGACAATTCTACTCTAAAGATAAGGTGTTCTTTATCATCATCAGAAAAAACTGAAACCTCCTTCTTCTTACAATAAATATTCACATAACAGTGAAAAATCCAATCCATACCAAGGATTATATCAAATTCAATCATGGGTATGACGATGAGATCAGTAGATAAAGAACATTTATATGCCCTAATAGGGATGGATCCATTGAACTTTGTAGCAATGATACTTACCTTAGTAGCTTTAACTGACAAATCCCTTGTTAAATCAAATTGGAAATATCGAATTTTCATAGAAAACTGGGAAGATTTGAAATAATATGATGATCCAGAATAAAATAATTCATTTTCTAAACTTGAGGAAACAATTATTTTACCTGCCACCACGTCTTTCAGAGATTCTACCTCAAAAGTAGTGATAACATAAGCTTGTACTTGATCCCTTGGCCTTTTATGAGGTAAGTTCCCCTGACGCTCAGGAAATTCATTTTTATAATGTTCCATCTCCCTACATTTGTAGCATTGAACATCAGTAACTTCTTTCTTCCCTTTGCAATCATGAGCTTGGTGGCCTTTCTCACCACACTTGTAAAAGACTCCCATTATTTTTAAGCAAGTATCAGGGTGTTTCTTCCCACATTTACTACTGGATGGATATTCATATTTTCCCTTCTTCCCTTTATTTCCATTTCCAGTTTGATCAGAAGATCTCTTCTTCTCTTTCTTTGCTTTAAAGTCATAAGACATATAGAACTCTTTTTCTTTCTTGATAGCACATGAGACAATATCATCGTACGATGAGAAGGATTGTGAGACTAATTCTCGACGAAGAAATGGTTTTAACCGGTCAATGAAACTATCAATATTACTTCTTGGGATACATATATAATCTTCAGCATACCTTTCTAACCATGTAAATTTATCCTCAAACTCTGCGACATTCTCATCCTCATTTTGCCTCAGACAGAAAAAGTGCCTTTCCATATCTGTTCGATGGTCACGATGAAAGTATTTTTATAAGAAAAGATATTTGAACTCCCTCCATTACATATTTGATACTTCATCATCTTCAATTGTGTTTTGAATCAATAACCACCATTGATCAGCATCTTCAGTGAGGTGATAAACTGCCATGAAATTTTTTTCCCTTTCACTACTCCCCAAAGCCTGAAATATTTTCTCTAGGGAACTTATCCATTGCTCAGATACTAAGGGATTGGTACTCCCAATTAATTATAATTTTTGTTTCCTCATGAAGCAGTCTAACATTGACCCTCCTTGTTGCGGATCCATGTGCTCCATATGGGTAAGGTTATTATTCATAACCTGAGTGAGTTTTCCCAGTATAGTGATTTGCTGATCTGCACTAGTTGTATCACCAGCGCCACTATAATAATCTTGAGTAGGAGGGAAATCCCTATATGGAGTGCGTGCATTGATACAGTTTCTATTTCATCCACTAGGCACCATTTCTAAACAATGGCATAAACTAAATCAGTTTATGAATCAAAATACATAATTCCATACTTGTAAAACACTTAACATAAATTGAACTATTTGTGGGTATAATCGATAATCATAAAAATGTTTTCTTTGAAGAAGTATATACTCATAAACCCTTCATAATGGTTTTTAAATAAAATGAGAATTATCCTAAGAATATCCCTTGGGAGTGTCGTAACCAAGAGTGCACCAAGGCCTATTGTCGTGTAACAGTTCCCGTTTGAGTCTAGCTCAATGCGGTGTTTTTGGGTTTTACCCCTAGGTACATCTGTGCCAGAGCCACCACTACCTGCTCATATCCAGATAGGTAAGTATTGCTTGGGAAACTCATAAAATCTCTACAATACCAAAATTATAGGATGTTCTTCTATACTAATCCTCAAAGTCCATCTTAGGTCTATGTGATCTAATCAGAGTTTATCTAAATCTAGTTTACAAGGTTCATACTAAACTTCCTCTGATACCAACTATAACGCCCCGACCCCAATTACCCAGAGTCGGTGCATTATTATATAACATTGGAATGATCACAAAAGATCACATCTCGAATGACGAATTAGTTTAGTAGCCTTAGAATAACTAGATACATTCATAAATTTTACATTATATCATAAAGTGAAAACTAAAACTACATCTTGTCTCCAAACTCATATCCCCTTATACTATCCCTGCAGGTCATTCATAAAATATTTCTTCACATCCTCGGAAAAATAAAACATTGAAAGGGGTGAGCTCAAATTCCCAGTATGGATAACAATACAGCGGAGACTTTCATAAACAAGCATAAACATTTAATGCAATGAATAACTAAAACAAAAGCCTTTTAAACTTGAACATCCGCATAATATGGAAAATATAAAATGAAATAATGTCATTTACTTATTCGCATGGATATTATACTAGTTGAATAATCACATGCAATATCAATAACCAATTTCATAATGATGGAATACATAATGCCAGACTATCATAACCACATAGTCAAGGCCTTTTGCCAAGACTACAAATTAGATTTTGTCAAGGCCTTGTTCCAAGACACTAGTTTGTCTAATGAGACCTATCGATGCATCTAGGAGCTATATAGGGCTCCACCCGTCACTTATTAAGTCCAATGTATTCCTCATATGAACAGGTTTAAAGGTAACATAAACATTCATATTAAAACTTACATACGAAATGTCAATACTTTCTCCATAAACTATGAATGGTATAAAAATAAAACATCCACAGTCAAAAATATCACAAAACCTTCAATACAATATGTATGTTTTGTATCATGATAAATAAATTTCAAATAAGCTCAAAATCCATCAAAGGATGTTGACATAGATGAAATCAAAACTATTTGAGAGAAATATCTATTTTTTGAAATCATTTAAAAGTCACATATTTATAAAATAAGATATTTACTTTGAAAATATTTTTATAATCTTGTAAGGGAATCTTCGATGGTTTTATGACGGTGGAAAATAGCCGCACCCGCCATATAAGTTAAAAAAAAGACATTCTTACCTTAATTCTGTCGAAAAGGGTAAAAGAGACCTTGTTTGGAAAATGAAAGAAAGATTCCTTTATGAACATCTTATAAAAAGTCAACAGCGGTATAAATGACCTTAACCCATTGTCTATAAAATATTATGAATGATTTTGAATACATTTCTAAGAAACTTGGATGTGGATGATAAAGAGGTCCCAGTAGATAATTACATATAAACAACCTCGGATAATGAAGAGATTGTAAAATTAACCCTTACCTTGTACTTTTACTTGGTTGAGGGTAGGTTATCCTCCGATATAATGGTGAAATAATTGTTATTAAATTATAAAAAACAATCATATTAATATGATAAAATATATCATCATTAAACATTGATTGTTAATAATATCTTAGTATTATCATCATTTCAGGTTTTAAGAGATTCATTTTCCTTTATATTTTCTGTTATGTGAGCCATATTTGTTATGGATGGGATGAATATTATTCATATACAGAAAGATATCATTCCTCTAAAAATTATTTTTAATCATAATATGAAATTTATTCTTGAATGGATTCGATGGGGAATTAATCGCATCGCGTTCGTGGAGACTGTAATCCGTATGTATGCAAGAGCAACAATATTATTATTTGGGTTTTAAAATAATATATAATTGGATGTTATATCATATATATAGAATCATTATAATGTTATATTTATTATTTACATGAATTACACATGATTATTATACCCATCAAAGAAATAATGCATTGAATAACAATTACACCACGACGTGGAGACGGTAGGCCGTACATACGCACGTATGGTGACATGTCATTCAAAGGATGGATAGAATACTGAATTTGGTTTTACCATATTTATAATAACATCATAGCATATAGACGATACTAGATTTATTATTTTAGAATGGAAATAACAAAGAAAGAATAAGATTAAGAAGAAAGGAACTTGAATGAGGGTAGTGAAAATATTACCTCTTCTTTGGGTTCTTCCTTTTAATTTGATCAAAAGGGCTCCATAGGTTATATTTATGATCAAACTAAGGACTCTAGATCAAAGTAAGGGAAGTTGAGAGAATATTTGGGCAGGGGTTGGCTGAGCCAAAAAGCGTTGAAGGTGTAAATTAGAGAGAAGGGTGAGTGCCCTTTTATAAGAGGGGTGAGGGGCACCTTTGGAAAACCTTGAAATATTATTTTATAATAAATTCATATTCGGTTTCAAATTGCTCCAAAGTGGATTATTTAATGGTTAAGGTGGGGATGGGCCGAAATAATTTCAACCAATAGATTTTATATAGGGTTGGGTCACTATATTAACCTTATCATTTATATTTAAATCTTAGTTAAATAGTATGACATTTACCATGTCTCTTTGTATTTTTATATTATATAGTTAATAAACATACTATATACAACCAAAAGACCCCCAAGTGGTCCATTAAAGACACAACTATCATGATATAATTCTTTTTGCCGAAACATAGATTTTTTGGAATAGAATATCAATTAATAATATAATATTTGTTTTAAAAACTCTTTTTTTGTCAATTTTGACACTATTTGGTATTTGGTTTTTCTGAAAATCATAACAGCATTATTACTTCGAAAAAAATAATTATATCAATACTAACATTTCATATTATCCTATAAAATTAGTGTAATTCATAAAATGCCTAAAATTACATTTATTTTGGTATTTATATTATCAATTATTTTTATATTTCATTAATTAGGTAATTACCGTATCACTATTGTGTCATAAATAAAATATATCATTTAATGTCTAAAAATATAAATAAAATAATATTATGTAGGAAATACTTTTATCTTTATAATTAATATTTATAATCGATTTTATTTATGTATAATCTTATATTAAAAATGTTTTAGTTAATAAACATTGATTTTAACTCTTTTAACTCTTCTTTGAATTAAATAATAATAAATGCCCTAATCTATTCCATGTGGACCTAAATGATAATATTTTATTCATAAGAATTTTTTCGGTTGAGATACACTTGTCCAATTGAATTAGGACATGTGTTTGGGTAATATTAATATCATTTTTACAATTAATTACCATATTTACTTTTACCACTGGTAAATAAAAGTCAAAAGTTATTATTCACCAAAATTTATATTTATCTTATTGAACCACATTTTACTCCCCAATATTAACCACGTATCTTGGATTTTCTAAATTCCACTCACAAAAGAGGTAAAATTATGTTTTATGTGAATTACCAAATTCTCTTAGGAGGTGGGTAAAAGACAGTGAAAAGTTCAATAAAATTTTTAAATATCATAAATTATTTAAACTAACTCCAATGAATTACATTTAATTTTTATAGGTATTTTGTATCTATTTTGACCTTTATTAAATTTAAATAATTTAAATAATTATTTAAAAATTTTGGTTTGAAACTATAACTCAGTGTTTTTCACTATTCATCAAAAATTGAATGTTTTCAGAAAAATACAAAAACATTTCCCTATGATAATTTCGATATTCCAAATCCAAAATTAAAGTCCATTTTGAACGATAAAATGTATAAACATTCAAAAAGTGGGTATTACTATTCATAACAGCTAGTTTGATTGGTTGTGATCTGTGTTAGAACTCGAAGTTGCGTACAACACACGCCACTGTATTATTCAAAGAGAAGTGTATCGTGGATGCATTGGGTGTCACAAAATTGAATAAAATGAACTGAATTGGATTAATAAATATATAATTAATGTAATATTATTATTCAAACCATCATAAACTATAATGTATCTTGTAAAATTATAAAAAGAAAGGGAACTCTTAATAGAAATATATATGTTTAGACTATTCCTAAAAAACCTTCTCAAACAATTTTCAAAAATTCATTGGTAGATAATTTTTATATGTCAAGTAAAAAAACAAATTTTTTTCCAAATAAGTTGTTTCAAAATTGTGAAACATTATTTTTATTATTTTTATAAATAAAAATATTCTTGACAAAATAATAATTGGGAAACAAATTAAAAATTAACTCTAAATTATGTACCATTTTCCTGAGTATGTTTTATTTATATAAAACAATTATATATAATATATTAAAAATGTGTATTTATATTCATAATATTGTGTTCAATATACAGGTTATAATAATGATATTTAAAAATATTATTAAGACCATATTGTAGTTTATTATATAATTATATTCCATGTAACCTGATCAATCATGGGAAATATACTTATTGGAAAAAATATATTTCATAAATATCTGTTTGTTATATTATACACCGCTAAAATTTAATTTACTCATAAAATTATATAAAATTTGTAAAATAAGGGGATACAAATTCCTCATTATGTTCTCATGTACTTATATAGCGTAGTCAATATGTTCGTTTCACCACCAAACATTAACATGATTAGTGGTCTTGTTTCATAGAACATTATCTATACAAACAATAAAATACAATTTTATTTCCATATAGGAAAGGTCATGCTCTAGTGGTATTAGATCTATGATTAGTGCGCGAGAATGATATAGTACATAATTATCAAAATATATAATTTGAAAACATAATGAACTTGAAAATGGTTCTATGGAATATCAAATTGATAAGATACTATATGGATATGAACAAAGATTTTCAAAAGGATTTGATATATCCAATGATTATTATTTTCTTTCTTAATAATATCATTACATTTATACATTGGTAAATTAATAGAAACATAGTGTAACCATCATCAACTTTTAGATCACACCATTGATTTTATACATAAATTTTCTTCCATATTTGTGTTTTTCATATGTTTTAGTAAATGGAATTAAGATTCTCATCTAGTACTTTTTTTGATTCAGGTCAAACTACATTATTTTTCTCACTTCTTCCTAGAAAGTATGATTTGAAAACTTTTCTATAGAGGGTATCATAAAGATATAACTGAATTATTGAGTTAATTTTATGGTTCTAATAATACTCAACTAGAAAATAATGTTAATCCCAACCTCCTTTGAAATTCATAAAATAACATCCCAGCATATCCTTTATGGTTTCAATTGTCCCACCCAGTTCTTCATGTCCTGGTTTTGATCTAGTTCATTGGAAATATTGATATTTTTAATGTGTTTTGGGTGATTTTAATGATGATTTTTTAAGTTACATATATGTCTAATTATCCTAACATGCATTCCCTATAGCTTTTTTAGGGGTTATTAGAGAAAAGCATGGTTACTCCAAGATTTGGGCCATACCGTGAGCCCATTTCCATATTAAAATTCAAAATATATTTCGTTTATACCTCCATAATTTTTATATTATTCACCCATTACACTGAAGATTTAGACTCCTCTAACCTATTAATTCCTCCATATCCATTTTCAACCCTTATAAATTCATAATCATGGTGGATTTGGGTCATTAATTCAGTTATCGGGCCAGCCCCTCAGCTCATTTCCAATTTTTTATAGAAATTTATACTTATTTTATATATTATTAATTTTTTAATATTTTTTTCCATTCCACCTATCACTCGCAACCACAACATATATCCACACACCCAAATTCATTTTACTATCCTTGGATATTATATTAATTGTGTATTAGGGTGAACTTCCTCATGGTTTCTCAAATCATCCAGATTTGAAAACGTAATTTCATTATTTCATAAATCATTCCATTTTTACTCTATTATCCCAAAATATTATTTCCCTAGTTCTTACAGACCAAAAAAGAATCTAAAATGAGTTACAAGTCATTACATCTCCTCTAAGGGTGTTATTCTAAGGGAAAATGATGAGTTGTCAAGATATCAAGGTAACATTCATTCCCTTTTCTCATCCTTCCTCTTCCTCCTTCAAATTTTCCATGGATCTATATTATCCCATGGTAATGAATGACCTAGGGTTATGTTATAGCGTGAATTTTTGGGGGTTTCTACTTTTTTAGTGCTACAATTAATAGGTTTCTGGTTTTTAACCCCTTAGAAGGTGTTATCGGGTGTGTATTTCGATTCTGTCTTGGTTATGAGTATCTTTCTCTCATGAAAATTCCCTAATTATTTAATTTTTATATTTTTATTTTATTTATCACCTTATATACGTGTTTTTTATTCTTTAGAACCTTTGGATAATCTTTTTATAGTGAAAAATGGAAATTTATGCCCTATTTTGTGTAAAATGGAGTTGTTTCTTATAAACACGTGCACCGCTTGAATAAATAAATCTTCCACTAGTTTTTTCATATGGTTTGTGATTTTAATGATGTGTTTCAACTAATTTAATAATATTTTTCCAATAAATTTTGGATTTATTCTCTTTTTAATGTTAAATATAGTTGGTTTATTAAATGTTACAAGCCTCATTTTTGGGAATGTTCCTGGATGGCTCTTTTTTGTTCAATTTGTAATAAATTGATTGGATTGGCTTATGAAAAATTTCATTAGCTTGTGAATAATTGTTTTTGGGTTCATTATATGGGTTCAAATCTGGTTTTGGGTTTTTTAATTATGTGAGTATCGATTTTTATGGTGTTTTGGAATGTGTTCCCAGTAAATGGACCATTTGGCTCCATTATAGAAATTTATGGGTTTGTTTGTTTAAACTGAGTTTTTAGTGTTTTATATAAATTTTATTTTATTTAAAAATGGGATTTACACCACCTTATGAATATTTTATTTGTATAATTTGATAAATGGTGTTTTTGTGAAGAAATTTTTAAGTCTCATTTCGAATTTTACTTGTAAAAATGGATTTCATGTGTACTTAATGTTGTATCATTTAGAGCCATTTTATGGTCCATGAAAGTGATTTAATAAATGTTATTGGGGCATCCAAATATGTTTTGATATGAAAATGGTGGTTATTTTTCCTAAAATATCATTTTAATGGATTTTATATACAAATATTCGGTATACTTCTTGAAAACATTTTATGAAATTTTTGTGTGGTTTAAAGTTAAATGAAATAAATGTTAAGAATATTTTTAGGCTGTTAGTCTATTTCTGTGATTTGGGAATGGCATTTTCAATTTCACTGTGTATTTGATAATATGTTTAAAATTATTGAAAACTAAAGTTAAACAAGATTATCTAGGTGGGTAGTTGTGTAATAGAATTTTAGTGATCTGGAGCGGTTTCATCATGTATTCATGTAGTAAGTTTTAGGATAAAAATACTAACTAAACTTTTATGATTATAATGGGGAACACTACTTTATTGGTATTTTTTCACTCCTAGTGGACCATGCATGAGAATGGTTATTTTTTTATGGTCATTTTTACACCGAGATGTGAGGTACCAGGGGCCCACAATGAACTAGTTCCTAGGTGTATTTATGTGACTTGTGATGACTGGATAATTTCTACTCACCATCAGAAAATGGTGTGTTTGGTTTATAAATTCTGCATCATGTGTTATTTGTTTTAAAAAAAATTATTTAAAGCAGCCCTATTTATTTTTTTTTCATTTTCAAATTCAATATCATTGGAAAATTATCTAGTATTCTTATGTGTAAAACATTCAATATTTTTTATAATAATTTCCATAGTATGGAACCATGTTTAGAAAACATATATATAAATTTTTTTCATCAAATAATAAATTTATTTTTCTTTTATTTTTTGTGTAATTTCAATGGGAATAGAATATGGATCTGTCCTAATGAGTTTTAATATTCATGCATATAGTTTTCTTCTACTTTTTTGGCACTAGTTCATGTGGAATCATGTGTTTAGTTACCTTGAGAAACATGGGATTGTTATGTCAGAGAGTGACAACAGAGGTCACATGGAGATTGTTGGTCATCTTGTCTAGTTGGTTTTGTTTTATCATTTAGTTGATGATTCTTCATTGTCGTATAAATGTTTTTAGTTCAATTTTTATATAAATGTGTATTATGTTGACAATTATTTCTTCAATTTTCATTACTGTTTATATTTGGGTAAAAAGTTTACCTTTATTACTATGTTCATTCCCTAGGTTCTTGTCTCCATACTGGGAATATTTGGAACCCCTTTGTGGACATGTCACAGAGCGGCCCGAGTGACTGATTGATGGTGGACTCGGGTTGGTTCGTGAAAAAATGGTATCAAGGAAGTCATATCATGCTGGACCCTATGTTTTAGAGAACCCATGTCCATTGGGGGTCTCAAGGTAGTTGGAGTAGGATTGTAGAGACATTAGATGTAAGTGTGGGAAGATCATTGTGATCTATTTCTAATTCTAATCCTTGGGTAACATGGGATGTCATGTGTCATTAGTGTCCTTGGTTATTGTTGATGTTTTAGTGTTGGGATACGACAAGGGGAGTCGAAAAAATGGTCTTTGTTAGCAAGTAGAGCCTCCCTGAACATGTGGATCTAGGAAATAGTCTTGATAAGGCTCTCAATGTTGGTGGTGTGTTTGGCATGTGGCCTCCAACCATACGGTCAATTCACCAGCTTAAACTTATTCCCTTTTGTGGGTATCTTGGACCATTCATGATTTCAAAAATTATTTTTAAAATCCTCGTATGAGAATTGCGGAAATTTATATCCAAAATTTAATATAAGAAATGTTTTGGAATGATATGGTTTTGGAAAAAAAATCATGGTTATAAAGTGAAAATGATTTAACGGGATTGGATTTTACCAAATCTAACATTGGTTATTGTTGAAATAAAATGTTTTGAAAGTGTGGGTCATTTTATGGTGATTCTGATGCATTGTTTTAAATTGGTGTTTTGGGATGTTGAAAATTACTTCAATCTAAAAAATTGGTTTTTTAAATTTGTTTGTATTGGTTTTAGTTTTCATAAATAGGGTCTTGGTTTCTATGGATATCAAATTATGAAAAGAGACCATGTTGATTTCTTGAAAATGGGAAGGGGTTATTTGGGGTAGCTTGGTTGTTTTTAATGTTGTTAAAAATAAAAAAGGGGAATGTTTTTAGGAAAATTCTTCTAGATGTTGTGTAGTTTATTTTATGAGATTTGAAAAGTTTTTTTTGACTTGGTGGTCAATGTTCCTTTGGAATGGACAATATTTTTAGAATAAGGTTGTTTTGTTTTGGCATTTTCTGATTTCATGGGTGCTATAATGCATGGTTTTATGGATATCAAGATGGATGGATGGTATGGAATGGTGGTTGGGTGCCCGGGGTGGAATGAGAATGTAGATGTGGGTGAGACATGAGGAAACACCATTGGAGAATTTGTAAATTCACAAAGTTAGTTTATTTTTCAAAGGTGATTTGAGATTAAAAGTTGTTCAATTTGTTTTCAAATGGATGGTAATGTGGATGTTTTTTCTAATTTCTGAGATGTGTTATTTATTCTATTTTCATCCCTGTGATCTGGATATCATAATATTATTATGTCTTGATATGGGATATCGTTGGTGGTTCAGTATTGGATTAATGTTATTTTGGTTTTTAAATATGTGTTGGTGGTTGTGATGTGACCATCGATGGAAGTCCATTGGAATTATTTCTTGTTGATCCACCTAAGGATTTGTTCCAAGGGTTTAATCCACCACTTTGAATGATATATCATCGTAATTGTTATTATAGAGGGTTTTTTGGGCTCAGATTAAAGTGACACCATTTATTGGTGAATCTATCAGTTATGGTAATAGTTCTTGGTGGTGTTGAAGTGTTTCGTCATATTCCTTTTCCATTATGCTCCTTGTTCAGAGTGAGGGGTAATTGTTTTGTTTATCCTTGTTTATTTGTTGGGTGATAGTTTTTTGTACTAGTGAGATTTCTGGGGAGTTTTGATCCTTAGATCCTAAATACCGCATAGCAGATGCTTTAAGGGTTAGGGCTCAATATTTATGAATTATAAAGAAACCTTTCTTGGAGTAAGTAAATATCCAGTGGTGTGGGGATATCAACTATACTCTTGCCTCCATCTTTGTGGTATGGTAGTTTCTATGTCTCTATTGTGTTCCTCCTCACTGTGAAATTCCTCTTGTTTCAAAGAGAATGGTGGACATATCCCATATGGAGTGTCTCTGGTTGTGCCTTTTTGTATGTGGTTTTCGAATCGATTTCTATGTGTGGACCGAATATGTGAATTAGGTGATGTCTGGGATTTACCTGTTTGTAGGTGGAGAGTATTTGGTCATTACAATGTTTCATTTTTGGCTTCAGTGGCCTAATGATTGGGTACCTTTCTCTCCCCTACCTAAGATGTGGGGGAATATATCCGTGAAAAAATTGTTGTCCAATTTTTTGTCCCTTAATTTTGGGAGTGGGTGGTTTAAATGTTCTTGTAGTGTTTCTATTAGCATCAGTTGGTTTGTTGTTCTATGGGATTTTTGGTGCACCTGTGTAATAGATTCACATTCCCTATGCATGTTGAATTCTCGTTTGGCCATTTCTAGTTAGTTATTAATGGTAGGGAGACCCATAGTGGGTCTCATAAATCATTCATTTAAGGATTTATTAGATGTTATTTGTTCTCTAATGATGAAGATTCCATTCATTCCTCCTTGAAAAATAGTTGGAATTTTTGAGTTCTATTTTTTTATCATTTGGTTATTGGTATAAGGCTCCACAATCGGGTTCATGTCTGGGTTGTGGAGGTAGTGGCTTAATCATTCCATTAACTCTTAGGAAGTGGTTGTCAGTTTGTGCTCTATATGGAAAAGATGATTATGTTAAATTAATGGTAAATGATATATCCTTGGTATGAGAGGATAGATTTTTTGGACAAAGAACCCTTATCCATTGACCAATCAGATGGAACGTGTTATGGCTTGTTGGGGGCGGAAAGTGTTATTCGTGGCGAGAATTGCCTGACCCGGTTTTTCATATCTTGGTTTTTATTTGGTTTTTTTTGAAAATCCAGATACATTTCATGGGTTTTGGGTGAGATTAATGTTGACTTATGATGTTTCATCTATTTCTAATCTTCTTAATATGGGTTCCCCATAGATATTTTAGGGGTTTTTGGAGTAAAGGGTGGTTTCTTCATGGTTTGGATCAAACCGTGATCACGTTTCCATATTTAAAATCTAAATTTTCTTCTTTTATAACTCCTAATTTTTCATAGTTTTCAACCATTAAACGTCCCAATTTTCCTCCAATGAGCTATTCAATCAACCAAATCCATTTTTACACCTTATAAATTCATAATCATGGTGGATTTGGGTTATTTATTCGGGTATTACTCTAGCTCGTGAGTCCATTTCCACTTTTAAGAAAAATATTTTGAATATTTTTTACCTTATTTATTTTCCTAATATTTCTAGGTCATTACACCTCTCACTCAATCCCAAAAATAATAGGAACACCCCCATGTTTCCTTTTCCCTCTTTGGATCTCATCTTTATCAGGGATTAGGGCGAACTTCCACAAGGATTCTCAAATCATTGAGATTTGAAAAGTTAATTTGGTTTTATTCCATAAATACTTATTTTTTAACTATTTTTCCACAAAATAATCATTTCATGGTTCTTATAGACATAATGGGACTCTCCATTGAATCATAATCCAGTAACTCTCTTCTAAGGATGTGCATCTAAGGGAAGATTGAGAGTTCTCTAGTTATCATGTTTAGTATCCTCCCCTTTTCCCCATCCTCCTCCTCATCCTTCAAATTTTTCTAGGCTCTATCTTCTCCCATGGTAATGAATGACCTAGGGTTAATTTATAACTTGATTAGAGAGGGGTTTATTTCTCGTTTGGGCCTATTATTCAATGTTTTAGAGTTCTTAACCCCTTGGAAGATGTTATCATGTGTGTGTTTCCATACCATCCTAGTTTTGAGTTAGGTTCTCCCAAGAACATGCCCTAATTACGTAGGTTTAATTATTCTCTTCTTTTATCATCTTATATACATATTTATTGTTTTTTAAGACTTTGGATAATCTTTTTTGTGTGACAATTGGTTATTTATGCCTTTTTGTGTAAAATAGAGTTGTTTCATATACACTTGCACACCTCTTGTTTAAATAAATGTTCTTCTAGTTTTTCATATGGTTTGTGTTATTTATGACCTGGATTAAGTAATTTAATAAGTGTTAGTCATGGAAATTTTTCTTTATACCCTTTCTAATGTTTAATTCAATTTTTTTCTTAAATGTTTCATTCCACATTTTCAGGAAAGTTCTTTATTGGATCTTGTGTGTTCAAGAGGTTATAAAATCAATTTTTTAGTTTATGAAAAATTTTGGAAGCATGTGAATCAATGTTTATTGGTTATTTATGTGGGTTAAAATATGTTTTTGGGTTTTATAATGAAGTGAATATCAGTTTTTTTGTGTTTTTGGGCATGTTTTCTCAGTAAATGGCTTGTTTTTCATATTTATAGAAATGGATGGGTTTTGAATGTGTATCATATTATTTGAGGGGTCTAAGTAAGTGTTGTATTACTGAAATTGGTTTGTTTAAACCTTATTATGGATTTTTGAAATGGTTATTTGGATAAATATTGTTTTTGTCAAAAATTCATAAAGTCCCATTTGAAAAAACTTTTGTAAAAAGGGTTTTCATGTGTACTTCATGTTGTATCAACTAGATCCATTCTATGGTCCATTAAATAGATTTATTAGATGGTTTTGTGTCTAAAAATTAGGGCTGATATGGTAATGGTGGATTTCACCCTTAAAATATAATTTTTGAATGAAATTTATGAGAAAATCCTCATTATATGTCTAGAAATTGTTTTATGAAACTTGTATGTGGTTTATTGATCTATTAATGTAATGTGAAGAATATTTGTTAGATGGTTTTTTGTGTATGATTTTGGAATGAAATTTTCATGTGGAAATTTTATTTTATATATTGTGTATATTTATTGAGTACTAAAGGGAATACACGGTATCTAGGTGGGTGATCATGTACTAGTATTCTAGTGATCCATAGTGATTTTGTCCATATTTTATGTATCATGTATAATGATGAAAACACTATCTAAACATTTATGATGATATTGGGGACCACTAGGTTATGAGTATTTTTTCTCTACAATTGTATTGTTCCTGATAACGGATATTTTTTTATGGTTAATTTTTCACAATGATATGAGGTACATAGGTCCCACAACGAACTAGTGCCTAGGGGTGTTAAATTGGCTTGAGCTCATTCACTATTTTGTACTCACTGTCATAATATAATGTCATTGGTTCATAAATTGAGAAGAGTGTGTGTTTTATTTATACATTTACTTTCTTTAAAGTATCCCTCTTGAAAATTGTTTTCATTTTGAAGTTGAATATATTTGGATGTTGCTCTGGCATTTTCGTATAAAAAACATGCAATATTTTACTGATAATTTCCTTTATCGGGCTGAGTTACTATGTTTTAATACTCACACCTATAGTTTTCATAATTTTTTATCCATTTTTATGGTTTAAACTTCAGTATGGTCACCTTAAGAGATAATGGATTGTAATTTCAGAGAGTGATAGAGATATCACATTGAGTTAGTTGGGCATGTGGTTTCATTGGTTTAGTGGTGTCATTCATTTGAACATTCATTTTTTTTATATAAATGATTTAGATTCAATTTTTATATAAATATTTAATGGGCAGTCCATTCATTCCATTATTTCCTTTATTTTTTATACTTGGGAATATTTCTTCCCTTTTTTACTCTATTGATCACCCAATTCTTTTTTTCCATCATGGGAGGATTGGGAATGCCTTTTGGGAATTTTCATTGAGTGGCCCGAGTGACCGGTTCAAGGTTGACTCGAGCTGGTTCATGACATTAATTGTTCACTCATACAAACCATCTATCTGAGGATGATAAATTTGAATGAAAAATAACTTATTAACCAAATTCAATTAATAAATTTTCCAAAACACTGTGGTAAATAGTGGATCATGATAATATATAATAGAATTTGGTACTTCATTAAAACCAAAAACATCATTAATGTATATTCATGTAAGATTATCCAGATAGAGATCTTATCTACTAGCAATGAAGTGTGAATTATTTTTGAAACGATTGACTAAAACCTATATAGAATTCCTCCCATTATATGTTTTCGGTTGGGTGACAAAAAATTACATGGTAGTGTTTTCCCATTTCCCTTATGGTATGGGTAATGGATATAACATCCCCTTATAAATTTTTATCATGTTCCTAACTTACTATAATACAATGCAATGAGATAAATTCACGGTGATATTTCTATTCGTGTAATCCCTCTAAAAACTCATTTTCAAATATTTATACATCATATTAGTTCTATGATGAATAGATAATGAAGAACTATGATCTTATTCAAATATCTCTATCTTCAAAGCCAATATGGACAAAACAAATACAATTTACCAAAAACATATCATTTAATCATTATAAATGTTTCAATCATGAACATTTATAACCATATTCTATATCTATACATATTCATTCTGTTTATATTTAATCATTACATGGATATATGGTTGATAAAACATTTAAGAGATATAATATTTCCCCCCATCCATCATGAATTTGAGGTCCATCCATTGAAAATAAAAAGATGGTGGATCATTTTTTATCCTTATCATAGTTAATCTAGAATGATCCCATCCACTCAAAGCATCAACCACCTAGTAATCTTTCCCATGCATGTAATATATTGACCAGTTATATTATTTAGTCATCCCAATCCTTCTTTTATCAACATCATTGGAGAATTATATAGGAATTAATTATAATATGCATGAAACAAGGTATGATTTCTATTTATAACTCAACATCATGTTTTGATGGAAGACTAGGAAACTCTTCGTGAAATATATCAACAAACTCCCACACAATAATCTTGTCATTTATGTTGAGTTTATTTGCAACCATTGTTGTAAACAACCCACATAAATAATAATCAAGACACATACAATGGATGAAACTTCCATTGGATGATAATAATTATCATTTCACTAGTATACAATCATAGTATTTTTATGGAATATTAGATATGAAGTACCTTACTCGGAAATTCATGAGGGGTCATATATAGAATGGATATCCATTCCTAAGATAACATGAAATTAAACAAGAGGGAGAATTACTGGATTCGTATGAAGAACATTCCCACAAACTTCAATTGGGGAAGGATTATCAAATTGGGATGGGATCTTCCAACCATTATATATTTTCACTGATAATTATACATAAAATTGTTGAGCATAATAATTTAATTCACCAGATACATTTTTTTGATACCCATGTACACATATATTTAATATCAAAAAAGTGAAATCAATATTTTATCTTACCATTTAACATGCCAAATTTAACATTTCATCCCCAATCCATATTTAAACTATAATGGTCGTCTTGATCAATAGATATCGATGATTCATGTGATTAGTTATTGATAGGATGTATAAATCATAAAAGATTATTTTCAATTGATGCATCTATAATCATAACCTTACACATTCATGGTCATATATTCAAATCCATCATATTGATTTATAAATATTTTCATAATATTTGAAGCATATCTGCTAGAAGTGTCAAACATGGGGTAAATCAAGTACCTTTTTTATGCACCAGGTGATTATTGATTCAAGTTCATTGCACTAATTTTTGATTTATTACCTCTAGTAATAGATTATTCAAAGACAAAACCACATATACTATCATGGAAATAATATAAATTCATAGAAACAACTCCATCTATACTTCATGAAAAATCCAGGATTTTTTCATATACACTGACATATCCTCATAAACATCTTTATATATACCCTTATAAAAATCCTCAAACAAATATCTAGGGACCTAACATATTTTTTCTGATTCTTGTTTCCAAATATTGACAAAAAATTTCTTATGATACCCACTATAACAACACAAGATTGTCATAAAGAGGTATTACATCATAATGTATGCTTATTTAAAAAATCAAAAATATATTCCCATATACCATAAATGTTTTGTGTATATGGGGACTAGATACAGTATATTCTTATGTCATAAATGATCTCAATCATATCCAATAATGATCATTTCATTTATTACAATTCATATACATACCCAACTTATATTTCTTTATAACATGGGGAATGAAATAAAAAGAAAGTGTGATCTCGAATGGTCAGAAAGGGTAAACATGGAATATATCAATCAATGATCATATGAAATAATAATATATGGTTTATTTAATGATAGTATAGTTATATCATAAAATGTTCATACCAAATTATTCATGGATTATAAAAATGTTCAGTGGAATAAAAAAGTATTATTTCAAAATATATAAACCAAAATAGTGAAATATCATCCTAAATAAATCTTGAACTACAAGATCCTTTCAAATAAGTGTATCACATTGATATTTATAGAAGTCATTTTATCAGTAATGGTCAACATAAAAGACCATAAAATCATATTCGATTATGAATCAAAACCTATATCAAATTCTATAATATATCAGTCATTATCACCTATCTATTATAGTGGATTATGATCATAATCTTGTTTCTAGTAAAGAATCAAGGAAATTTAGTTGTTTTCCATTATTATCTCTTGATATTTGAAATATTACATGATAAATTGGGGGGATATAGGTTCTAACCATCACAATATCCATTATTTTTTGTTCCACATGGTTTTAATATTTTAATCATTCCACTACCAATGAAGAGGAAAATTTTATTGATAATCATTTTATCATATAATAACCTATCGAAATGTAATAGAATTTATAAGAATTTAATCAATTCATCATATCATAACCTATATAAATGGAATTGGTTTCATATAAATCATTTCATCATAGTATTTAATGTAAACAATTGAAAAAATAATAATGATGGATCCATTGGATCATATCCCCATTAAAATATATACAACACAAAGGTTTATTGACATGATGGATATAAATTCCATAAAATATAGTTAAAACATTTTTTGGTAAAATATTATTTCCAATTGAAATAACTTATTTTGAATCAACAAATTTCCCAAATATTATGTGAAAAAAATTATTTTAAAAGATCCTCGATATTTTTAAAGTAATCCGAGAACTTTTATGTGGTCATGATACTGTAAAACATTGTTCATTACATATATGCGTAAAATATATTCATTTAACTTTTTTTTATAAAAGGGAAAAAATAGAACTTTTAGAAAAAAACAAGGATTCATTATCAAACAATTTATAATAATTAAAAAATAGGAAGATATGACATCAAAAATTCATTGGACAAAAGTAAAAAAATTAATTTTTTTGGAAAACATGGAAAATTTGAAAATGGGATTTTAACCAAAGATACAAATAAATTATATTTTTTCATAAAAATTTAATTAGTAATATTAGGTAAATAATTATAGGAAACTATAAGGAAATAATTTAATTTAAATAAATAACATTAGTATATGAAATTTAATATGTTTTTGGAGAGGTAGATGATATAATATCATCTTGGGAACATTAATCATCAAAAATCCCCAAAAAATGGATATTTTAACATATATCTTTTACAACATTGGTTCCTTTTGAATCCTAGTCCCAATTAACAAAAAGGAATAAGAGGTTGGTAAACGTAATCCTTTGAATCTTTTAAAAAAAGTAAAGTGAACAAATAAACATTAAAAGGATATTATGAAAGGGGGTATGTCAATAACCACAGTAATCATACTCATCTAATCCTAAATAAAACATTAGCAATATACAAGTCCAAATATATCCAACCTCCATGATGTAATTCTCAGTGAGAGCATTAACGACTTTATTTTTCTCCCTATAGACATGCATGACATTAAAATATATAATGGTAGTAAGATGAAATCAATCTATATACGTAATAAATAGTCTCTAATGTACATTCAAAGAACTCACTTTGTGAATTTTCATTTATATAATTTAATTATATCCCAACAAAATCATAGGACAATCCAAGTGGTAATCATATCAGATTTCCTTGATCAATTCCCACAACTCAGCTTCAATTGCATGATCATTGCTAATGAAGTGATTGAAGCATCTATTAAAGAGTCTCTAATGGGAATGAAGCATACCAGTGAAACCTGAGGGCCATAGTTCACCTGAATCCACCCCATTAACATTAACTTCTATGATTTATAAAATACGTTGTATCTATCTAATAGATTTTTTTAATTATTGGTTTCTTAACCCTGCCACACTCACCTAGTGACCTCAAAATAACTAGGTCATTGATGACATTATTCCCTCCTACTATTTAAATTTTTGATGAAAGAATAATTCCACTATGAATAAAGATATTCCATCATAAAACAAGAAATCAAGATTATTGAAAACCAAATAATTACATGATTTCCAGGTGAATGAAATAATGGGGGCAGCATCAGATAAGTAGAGAAAATGAATTTTTTACTGCTTATCATGTGGAATATGGATGAGAGAAATGATCCTATATACTAAAAATATAATCTAAATTTGAATATTTCATGCAAATCCATACCTAATTTGTTAGTTACATTGTAGAGGCCAAAAAATGGCATACGGATTCCTCCTTATAGAAACAAAGAAGACAGGCAGAGGCTTGGTCATTTACTTTACACTGAATACAATTTTTCATTGGGTTCCTATTTATCAATATTTTCTATATTGGTAGGAGATAAATGTGACAAATAAATAAATTCATATTCCTAGGGACCTATGAATTTATAATTATAGAGTCCCAATAGTGCTATTTATAACAATATATGGGTCTAATTGTTCTATCCAAGTTGGGTATCCATATTAAAATATCCTAATCATCATGAACATAACTGGATAAATCCAAAGTGATCTAGGGGGAGACCATTCATCTAAGACAAAATTAACCTCCAACCTAGAAATCATTAAATTCTAAAAAGATAAAGGAATAATAACATCATTAATGATATTTTTTAATACCATTTAATGTGTTAGTAGTTCAATTGTTATTTCATAAATACCACTCATTTATAACAATACACAGTCTCACGATATGTTTTCATAAAATCTGGCCAAATAGATGAAGAAACATACTGGACATTCCCAATATCTATTTTTCAATAAAACCTAGTTGTATGAAATTCTAGTGATGATTTATTGCTGTAAATAATTCTCCATGTGAAAATTTTCAGCAACATGTCATTAATAATCGTGAGATATTCTACTCCAATACTGTAATGTCACATGTCTTCACACACTCCTTCATGGTGAAAATAACTGTCTTCCTCTCACTCATTGATCCAGTCCATAAAAAATATTGAATCAAACTTTTCAACTCCATGATGAGGGATTTAAACCATTAGTAATATATGATTGAATATAAAAACATTTTACAAAAAATAGCATTGACCAAGGAATTTATATATATGTAAGACATAGTCTTCCCCATCAAGGTTTCCAACTGATTAATAATTATCAAGGGGAACTATTCTATATAACATCTTTTCACCTAGTATCAAAAAATGGAAACTCCAAGATAAATTAAAGGCAAAGACCCTCTCTTCAAAATGAAACTTCATTCCTCCTTGTTCCACTTAGAAGAAATCACTCTTTCTCTAATCATTAAAAAGTAATTTCCCAAGATAATTACCTTCCCAAAAACCTCCTCATATTGGAAAATAATTCCATTGATATAAGATATAGAATCCCAATAAACATTCCTAAAAAATGTCTTCATGATAAAGAAAATGTGAATGTGGAAAAAACCCTTCCAACATTAATTTGTTGTTACTGTCCAAAAAAAATATTCATGATGAAACAACTCAGGTAATCCTTCGCTATGGAAAAGTGATTCCTAGATATGGGATCTCAGAACCTGGACCCTTTGAAACAATGAAAGAGACCCCTCGAAGACCAGTTTACAATTATGGATAGTCTGGCACTATTCTGAATATAGTAGATCAGATTAATAAATCTCTAGTAAAATCTGTGATTTCAAAAAACATTAATGATGAAATATGATTTTATAGTATCAAAGTATTTCAAAATATCAATCTTCAAATCCTTATTTCCATCCATCACCTTTTTCTTCATAGTTTTCACACACTCTAAAGCGGTGTAAATATATTTATGTATATTACTCTTGGGAAAAACCCTGAACTATTTTGATAAGATAAATACCTTTTCAATATCACTCAATCTATGAGTCATGATTTTGATTATTACCTTTTTAATAGTATTCTAAATAGCAAAAAATACTAAAATCCATAATATCTAGAGCATATAATTCTTTTGGAATCAATGAAATGAAATTTGAATTTATAACATAAGGCATATATTCATTAGTTAAATAATTCCCATACTATATTAATAACATCAATAAGAACAATGTCCCAATAGAACATGAAAAAATTGTTGGTATATCCAGGAGTACAATAATTACCATCAATATTTAATGGGAAGAGTGTTTTATGTATTTTGGGTAAATTAGGTACTTCAACAAGCCTCCTATTATGTATGTCAAAAATGTTAGGAGAAATATATTTGTTAATTTTTTGATTGTTGTCCTCCCAATTTCCTATATAATTCTTTTAAAAATAACAAGTCACAATACTTGGAATCTCATTTTTAGAGACAAAAAAGTCCTCATACATTTAAAGAATGTCGGGATTCATTCTTGCCTTTATTTATTGTGAATACAATGATACACTACAGAATTTCTATATCCCTCTTTATGCAATAGAATATTTAATTGGCCATGGGTAGGATAATCCACATGGATCAGTAAAACACCATGGTCAGAGAGGGATTAAATATTTATCTGAGAGGTAAAACTCTAACATTCTTTGAATTTAAAGAAGTGAATTAAGTGTGATTAAACCTCCTTGATATTAAAATAAATCATTCAAAAAAAAATTTATTCCCTCACTTAATTCTTCCTTTAAAAATATTTATCTTTCTATTAAGGATATGTATTGGGATACCAAAGAAAACAACCTTCCAGGTGTCCAAAAAATAAGTTCTCTAAAACCAAAAATTATAAACCAAGAATAATCACACATTAAGGGTAAGGGAAGTAACCCTATTTTATTAAATAAATTATCAATCAAAAATGGGTTGTGGTCAGAATGAAGCTTTGGAATACTAATACCAGATATATCAATAGTAGAATTCCTATCATCATCCTATATAAAGAACCTTTCCAGATTACTGGCATGTCATCCATTGATGGTATATCATTGTGGTATAAAAATGGATATGAGATGGAAAAAATACAAATGGGGGTGAATTTTATGTTTTGAAATTGTTATTAAAACCATTTATGAGGGTTATTAGTTTAATATAAAATAATAAATTCACAATGCCTCTTATAAAAAAACAATCAGTCAAACTGAATCTATGCCCAATGGAATTTTATTGATACCATAGGTTATAAAAGTTATTGTATTCAGGTTGAATACAAATATAAATGTAAAAAAAATTTAAAAACATTCTTCCACATAGTTTATAGAATCAATACTAAAGGTATAAGTTATAATTAAAATAATTATCAAAGAATTAAAATTGAAAGAAGAAATAAAAGGATTCTCTTTATATTACAATAAATAGTAGAAAAGTAAAATTTAATATAATTAATTTATCACAAAGAGCATGGTATCTATTTACCTTGGATAATAGGTATATCTCACAAATACAGGTAATCCCTCGATATGATTATTGGCATGTCTGTCTTGTTATCCCCTCAAGCCCTATATTTTATAGGTAATGGGAAATTATGCATTTCAGGAACTTGACATCCCTCAATATGATGATTGGTTTCTCTTTCATCATATCCCTATAATCCATCGATCGTAATCACCTGATTGTAGACACAATGAAAAACAACAAACATATGTAAATAAAAAAAACTATGAATGACTTGTTCATGTTTTTTAATTGCATCACTTTCACATGAAGTAGAGAGAAGTCACACAATATCTCTCTAGAACTGGGAAGATTTTATTGTTGATCAAAGTCCATATAAACTTCAAATGACCTCTTATTTATTGGCCTTAGGTACCAACAGTCATATTTTCTCCTAATTTCATATTTCTCCAGATAACATGGAGGTATTTGGACAGCTGTCATTGTAACGGTAATATTGTAATTGGAAAAACAAACTCATTTTGATTATTTTATAACTAATTCCACATCATCATTTTGGTCAAAACAAAATTTATGTGAAAATGATAACATGAGAATGATTGATATAAAACATGTGTTTTGATAAAATTATCCAAACATATAGGTTATTAAATTAATACATTGGTACGATAAATATTTCATTGTGTAAAACTCGGTTGTGATGCAAATTGTGTATGATTAATTATGTGAGTATGATGGAATGTGTTAATATGATATAAATAATCAATACTATAGGCAGATTCATTACGATAGATAGAGTCAATATGATTGACAGAGTCATCATGATTGATATATTCAATATGATTGATAGAGTCAATATGATAAACAATTTTATTACGATATACATAAAAACCAATATCAATGTATATCCTTTATATTATAAACAAATAAAGACATTTGTGATTTCTAAAACAAAAGTCATGAAATTAAAAATAATACTTTTCGACTTAACAAACTCCCTCTTTTTATAATGCATAGAACACAATTGAAACAAGAAATAAATACTTATCTCTCCCTAAGTTAAGAAAACATTTATGTATAGAGAAATGAACACCACTAACTTTCCCATAGGTATAGAAATTCCTAAGTATTGTATTCAAATATATTTTCCTTGATTTTGATTATTCATCTCATTAATGTGTTACTTTTGAGTAAAACATTAATAATTCTCCACCTTTGATATACATTCCCCCCTTTTGTAAAACATTATCCCCTTTTTTTATTTTCAAAAGGAGATGTCTCATATTATATGGTCCAAAAAGATTTATGAAAAATTATAAAATATTGTGTATTCAACGATATAGTTCATTGGAATTTTAAAGTTAAATTTTTTTCAAAAGATATACAAGAAAAATGGACACAACAAAACATTCACTTGTTTTCTCTTTATTTCACATTCCCGATCTTCTCATGAATAATAGAATTTGTTTTATTTTTCTCTTTCCTATATTCTATGATAAAAAAACTATGGTATTTGAGAAGCTCTTGTTGTTCGACAAAATATTGTTCCAGGTTTTTGATTGTCACTTCTTGAATTTTGATCACATCATCAATAATATAAATTATGTCTTGCATATTCTTATTTTCATGAGTCAATGGAGTATTTTCCTTCTTGAGTAAAACTATTTCATCTTGGAAAGATGAATCCTTCAAAAAATATGACTGGAAAGAATTCATCCTTTCTTGAAACTCTTTTACTGAATGAATATCAGCACCATCAATTTTTGAAATCTCATTCAACCTGTCAAAATTTTCCTTTTCAGTCTGATTAAATGAAATGTCAAGATCATTTGAAATCTTTCTTAAGTCATCAATTGATTACTCATGTTAATTCACTTTGATTTTTGTTTTTTATGAACATTTTTTCATCTTGTTTCAATCCTTCTTATGATCAAAAGAACTAACACACCTATAATTTTGATCAGCCTATGTTGACATTGCCCTCTTTCTGAGCTCTCTAACTGAACCAAATTTCTTCTTTTAATTCTTTTTAATGAAAACAATGTTTCCATTTATTTTGGGAAATTATGGAATAGTTTTCCAAATTATTATTAAATCATGAAGAATGTAATCACATTTCATGATAGAAATTGTTTGTTATGAGTCATTATCATCTACGTATGAATAATGCTCATTGGATTGGATTGAGTCTTCAGGAGGCTATTTTCCTTTTCCATTATATTTTCCTTTTTTAACTCTTTATTCTTCTTCTTCAGCTCTTTCTTCTCCAACATTATCACTGATGACAATTAATTTCTCGGCATGAGTACTTTGTGACCCTTGCTTGACGGGAGAGGATATTCTCTCTCATTGGGTTTCTAAGTATTGAATTTTTACATGATCAGAAGGAGGATTATATTGTTAAATTTCTTCACATTTTTTTGAAGAGAATATTCTTTACTACTCTTCATAGAACTATGAAGATACTCCAAAACAATTTTATCTTTCTCTTCTACAACTTCCTATTATGTAGTCAATCTAATAACTTATTATAATTTTTGTTTCCCTTTTTATTTATCTTTAAAAGTCCGCATGATTGGTTCATGTTGGACTTCTTCTATAATTTTATCACTTAATAACTCAACTCTTTATAGAATTTTGGTTTCATCAAAATATTGAGCTTTTCATTACTAAAGAATTTTTTTCGTTTTCTCAACTTGTAGAGTATCTTCTATTCTTATCTTCTAATCTAGAGCATCAGCTGGATCAATACTAAATTTAGGATCAACATCTTTTATTTGTTATTTCTCCTTTATCAGCATGGATACATCCTTATTACTATATTTTTATTTCATCATAGGCTTTGCACCAATTTGAGTATATGACTCTTGAGAAGATACAACTATTGGTGCTGATTCTAATAGAACTTGGGATGGTTGATTTAGTACCAATTCGTCCATGTAATTGAAAAATTGTTTTTACTTTTCATCAATACAAACATTAAAATTAGTTATCTTATTATTTCTTATCCAGGAATCCTTCAGCTCTTTTAATTCCCATTTCATTGGAATATTAAAAAATATCAATCTTTCAAGAATGAACATTGTGAGATTAATGGATTCATTATCAGATGGGATTTTATTTCTCCAGAATACACATTCTTGATTGTTTTGAAAATGTAACCCATGTGATTTACCTTTCACATATTTACAAGATAATCTATCATAAAGATGTCATAAACATTAAGTGTTTCTCAATACCAATTCCATGTAATTAAAAACCCTTGCATCCAAAGGACAATAAACTGGTTGTCTGCAGAGAGATGGGCTACTTTTCTTTTCTCATCATTGATAATAAATAGTGAATTTTTAACTCATTCCTTATTAAACATACCAACGTTCTCTGGTATCTTATTGGAAGGACAAAAGGAGTCACATTTTGTGGGGACATTGAGGAAATGTGATGCTTTTTTTAAAGGCATTAAATTTTTTTTTTCATACACTAAAAAATAATAATCATATTCTTATCAAAAGACACAATATTATAGAATTGTATAACCTCTTTTACTTGAATCATATCCAGATATATGGGTTTTTTAACACAAAACTGATCTCATCCTCAGAATAAAGTATTCATTTTTATTTTTGAATCATAATTATCAAAGAAATATAAAGAGACTAACCATTCTCTGAAAAAATCCATTTCTGATAAGGTCTTTGAAGGCATATCAGTAGGAGTATTGTCAGAAGGCTAAGGCATGATGTTTATTGGAAAAATAAATTATCATACTGAATCATAGGAAGGACGGTAGAGCTTGGCCATGAATGATGAAGAACCAGTGTGGGTTTAAGAAGGAGGGTCCAGTATTTATTAGAAAACATGAATTTTCATTGTTTATCTATCATGAATATTAGATGATAAAGTATACAACATTTACAAATAAAATTCATTTTATTAAATGAAAATAAAATTTTATTTTAAAAATAATATAAATGATTAAAAATGGGAAACAATAACACAAAATAAAAGCAAAAAAAAAGAGAATATACTTGTAAAATATTTCATGTATGTTGTTGGTTTCATAGTATTGTGAATGAAAAAAACATAATATAATATATAAAATAAATAGTTGAAATAATGAAAAGAAAATATAGTCAAACATCAGACCAATAAAAGAGTAAGTAAATACCATCAGCTTTCAGGCCAATGGAAAACATTCATTACCATAGGTTCTCAAGACGATGGAAAACAATGTCATTACCATAGGTTGTCAAGATGATTGGACAAAAATTTATTACCATAAGTTTTCAAGAAGATGGAAAACAAATTTATTACCACAGGTTGTCAAGCTGAATGAAAACAAATTCATTGTCATAGTTTGTCATGCCGATGGAATACAACATCATTACCAGAAGTTGTCATGGTTATTGAAAACAATTCCATTACCATAGGATATCAAGATGATGGAAAACAATTTCATTACAATAGGTTGTCAGGATTGTAGAAAACAAAGTAATTTCCACGGTTTTTATGCCAATAAACGAAAAATTCATTACCGTAGGATTTTAAGCCAATGAAAAACAAGGTCATTTCCATAAGTTTTCAAGCTGTTGGAAAAACTGTCAAGACGATAGTTTGAGTTTTAACCCAATATGGAAAAATTTCAGACTAACAAAGATGAGGCTGAATTTTATAATAACACAACTAATAATACAAATAAGTTGAATAGAATAGTAAACATATATAGTTAAGGTATGATACATGATATAATATAGTAATAAAAAATGAAAAAAATACATAGAACATTGAATGAAAGACAAATGTTCTCCCCCTAACAATATGGGTGTTTTAATGTAAAGAGAATAATAAAAACAGAAAGTAGATATGAATTGTTATTTTAGTGGAATCGTTCCCAACTTCTTTTTAAAAAATTCAAATCTATCAGAAGGTGATGGTTTGGTAAAAATATCAACCAGTTGTTCTTGTGTTCCAAGGAATTGTGAATGATATCTCCTCTTTGTGTGTGATCCCTATGAAAATGATGCCTAATTCTATGTGTTTTAATAAGAGTGTTGTGAATGGTTTTTACTTATAGAAATGGAAATTTTGTTATCACACAATATTGGGGTTTTATTAAAACTCATACCATAATATGTGAGTGTTTGTTTCATCCACAACACTTGAGTGTAACAAATTCCAACTGCAACATATTCATCAATGTTAGATGAGAGGGAAACTGAGTGTTGTTTTTTTCATAACAGGAAAACAAAGAATCTATAAAAAATGAAAACATTCAGAAGTACTCTTTCTATCCATTATACAACCACCAATATCAAAATAAAAAAACATTTTAATTACAAATCATTTCTAGAAGAATAAAATAGTCTTAAATCCAATGTTCCTTTTCAATACCAAACACACCCATTCAGAGCTTTTAAATGGGACTGTTTTGGATTTTAATGATATCTCACACATAATCATAGGGATATAATTAAGCCTATTTGAATAGCGGTTATGTATTGTAGACTTCCAATCATACAACTAAAAGTTGATTGATCAACGGGTTTCCCAGCTTCATCATGATCAAGAGTGTATGAGGTTCCAATAGAACTACTAATACATTTAGTATTTTCATATACATAATTTTGTAGTTTTTATTTGACATACTTATATTAAGATATATATGTACCTTCTTGTTTTTGAGAAATTTTAAAACTAAGAAAGATTTTTCATTCCCCCATCAGACTCATTTCAAACTTAGACATCATTAGATTCACAAATGAATCTGTTAAAAAAATTTGAGTTTATCTAAAAATGATGTCATCAACATAAACTCGAGAAATCATAAGATTTTATTCTATCATTATAAAAATAGTTGGATCATCTATTCCATTAATGTATTTTTTTAACAAAATCATGTTAACTAATCACACCATGCTCTATGGGATTTTTTAACTCCATAAAGAGCCTTGTTAAGTTTCTAAACATATTCATGGTGTTTTGTATCTTCAATTCCTAGGGGTTGGTCTACATAGACAACCTCATGAACATATTCATTAGGTAAAGAACAATTGACATCCATTTGAAATAGTTTTAAATTAAAGAATGCTGGAAAAGCTAAAAGAATTTTAATATATTTGAGTCCTACTATTTGAGAATTGGTTTCTTCATAACCTATTACTTCTTTTTGACCATAACCATTACCAAAAATTCTATATTTATTTCATAAAATTATACCATATTAATCAAATTTGTTTCGGAAAACCAATTTTACTCCATTAATAGATGTATCATCTTGTTTTTCAACCATGGTCCAAACTTTATTCCTCTCGAATTCATGTAATTCATATTGCATTGCCTTAATTATATCATTATACCCTAAGGCCTCACATGGAGTTGTAGGTTCAAATTGGGATAGAAAAGAAGGATGTTATATTTCATTTCATAAGAGTTTCTAGTCCTTAGTGGTTTAATTACATCACCAATGATGTTATCACTGGGTTGATTGCTAACAAATAACTGATTTGGATTTTGAAAAATAAGATCACAAACATAAGGTTGAATGTATTAAGGGGTGAATGTATTAGATACAATTTCATTAGTATTTAAAATTTATGAATATTCCACTATTAGTTGATAATTAGTTTTAGAAAACACTTCAAATGTAGTATTTTGAGGATTTCCAAAGACGAAAGGACCAGTTACATAAAAAAAACATGTATTGTTTCTTTAATGACACATGTGTTTTTATTAAAAACTCTATAATCCATAGAATTGGTGGAATAACATTAAAATATCCCTTTATTGGATTTGGGTGCAATATTATGTAATTTATCATTTATATTTTATATAATTACTTGATAACCAAAAATGTTTAAGTATGAATCATTTCATTTTTGGCATATCCATTACTCATAAGGAGTTTAATTATGAAAAGTTCACATTAAAACATGATTTTTATAATAAGAAGTTGTACTAACCTCTTTTTACTTGAAATTTATTTCAATTGAGTGTTCACTCAGCAAGTATCATGTTATCTCTTGAATGCATCTATTTCTTCTTTAAACGACACCATTTTAATGGGGCCTTCTTGATGTAGAAACGAAATGAGTAATACATTTTTAGTAAATAATGTTTCAATATAGTAATCTAAAAATTCTCCCCCATGATTACCTCGAATAGTAATCAATGGTATTATTTTCTCATTTTTAACTTTAGAAACAAATTATTTAATGAAACAAAAGGATTTTATTTTTTTAACGAGAAAAAAACCCATATAAATCTTTTGTAATAATCAACAATGACAAATACAAAATACATGCCTTCAATACATACAGTTTGTGTTGGACCAAAAATATCCATGTGCACTAATTGTAAGGCATCTGTAGTTGTGACTTTTTTTATTTATTTAATTCTTGACTTATGTTTTTTCACATATTTACAAGAGTCACCAACAATAGGAGAATCAAACTTATGCTCTCATAGATCTTTATCAAGTCCTTTCGCAGTTAATTTATATAAATTTATAAAATTATAGTTTCCTAGAATTCTATTCCATTACAAAGCTTGGTTAACCATGGAACATTGACAAGTTAAGTCTTAGCTCATATGGTCTTCCATGTTCAATGTGTAAACGTTATCATGCCTTTGGGCAGATAGAATGAATTCATTTTTTTAATTGTGAACTAAACATTTATCAGTCCTAAAATTCACAAACTAACCATCATCACATAATTGACATATACTAATGGGGTTTTGTTTTTGACCGTCAAAAAAAAATATTATAAATAAAATTTTTTCCACGGATAACAATATTACATTTTCCAAAAATGGTTCTTTGATCACTATCTCTAAAGGTAACTTTATTCTTTTCATCATGATAACTTTTTCAAAGAAGTTTCTATTTACAGTCTATTGCCTGGAACATCCACATATATAGTTATTGTTTGTTTTTTTGTTTTCCAAAAATAAAACAATTACACTTTAAGAATCCAAACCAATTTGGGTTTGGAAACATTATAATGAAATATTTTTGGAATACACATTTGTTTGGAATGGTGAGTTTTGTGGAATCCTAGAAATTGTGTTTCATTAAGTGAACAATTTCTTTCCCAATTTCCACCATGTTGAAATTTAGAGTAGAATGGAATATTATTTAGAACAAAGTAGTTATTTCTAAAAAACATTTTTGAAAGAGTATAACCATTTATAGAACAATTTCTTTAAAGACGAATTTGAAAATTCATTTTATCGAACATTTTCCATCCTGTAGTGAATTTTGATAAATGTTTCAAAAGATAAAAAATCTCATATTTTAGTCTAATGACCAATTTATTATCCTCATTTTAATTAATTTTATAATTTAATTTTTCTTCTAAATTATTTTTCACAAAAATCATATTACTAAAATTTTCATAATTTTTTTTCTTTTCAAAATTTACTTTTTAAGGGTTCTTTTATTGATTTTTGATTTCAAGTGTATTAGAGACATTATTGTTGGAAACAAATGATATTTATCTTATTAAAATATCAGCCTTAGTATTTTTCTCAAGTTATCTATAATCATTATAATTTTCATATTCTAAGAGTTTAGAAAATCTGGAAACATTTTCACAAGATGGTAATGAATTATCATTCTTTGATGAGGATGTTTATTCATCAGTAGAATAATCTTCTTTAGGATAATTATTACTCAATGACATATTAGTTAGTAATTTATAACTGTGTACCTTCACCACTAAGTAATGATAGGTTGTTTTGGAAAAAAGACTAATATTCTTGGGATTTGAGGCATCCCTATCAAAATAGACTCCAGAAAAATCCCATCCACTAACACGCCTGAAGTCATTACCCTTGAAAACCTTCTTTCCTTGGAATTATATTCATTCTTATTATTCTTCTCTGAGTGTATTTCCTTTCAATTATTTCTTTTCAGCATTGGATAATCTGGTTGAATGTTTCCTTCTCTTTAACATTCATATCATGTGATATAAGAATCATTCTTATCTTTATTACCATTGGAAGTATTTAATTATATATATAATAAATCCCTCTTCCAAAAATTTTATTCATTATTCTAGAAATATTTTTAGGATCCTTATTTGATTTCCCAGTATCACTAGATTCTGATAAGACTTCATCCTTATTCATTCACAACTTAATTTTCACAGAAGATTGATACTGGGTAGGATTTGATGTAGTAGTGAATTCTAATCCACAATTAATCTTTTATAGTTTATCTTAATATCTATTAATTCCTCCAACATATTGTAATAGAGTTCAAAAGAGATCATCATGTTTAAGATTAGTAATATATATATATTCATCAACTGCAGTCCTCTTGGATTCTCATTCATTTCGTGTAATATCTACCATCATCTCAACTAAAACATCATCTTATAAATTTTCCTCTCCAATAGCATACACATTGTTGACTATTTTAAAAAAACATTGGGAAACCATAACTATAAGTTCACTATATGTAAATTCAAAATCATGATTTTTAGCTCTTAGCATAGCTCTTCTGGTTTCAACAACATTGGAATTACCAAAATGTTTAATCTCCAATTTCTTCCATATACAATTTATTGCTTCACATGAAGAGATTTTACTTTACATGTTCATGTTCATAGAACACAAAAATTTATTGTGTACCTTATAGTGTAGTTAATATTCATGTTTTTCATGACCAGTAAAATTATTGACTTCTTTCTCTGGAATCATATTTTCCCCAGTGATCATAAAAAAAGTTATTTATACCAGTATTTATTATAAAATAATTCATTTGATCTATATAATCTTAAAAACCATTAAATCAAAAATAGGTGATTTTATAGGGTTTTCATTGTTAATTGAACTGATGTTCATCATTCCTTCCATTATAAAGAAACAGAATCATTTTTCCAAAAATACAGGGTACTTCATTTTAATGAAATCAATGAAAATAAAATAAAAAAATCCATGTAAAATAATCCTATTATACCAATTGTGGGATTGAAATGGACATGAGATTGAACAAATACAAGGGGGGAATTTTATATTTAAAAATTAATATTAAAACCTTTAATGAAGGTTATTTGTTTAATATAACATACAAAATTCACAATGCCACTTATAAATAAACAAAGAATCGATCAAAATCTTTGTCTGATAGAATTGTTATGATACCACAGGTTATTAAAGCGATTGTACTTTGGTTGAATACAAATATCAGAGTATTAAAAAGTGTTATTGATTCTACCATATAACGAATGGAATCAATACAAAAATATAATATATAATTATAACAATTACAATAGATTATAAATAGAAAGAAGAAATAAAAGGATTCTCTTCCTATTACAATAAACAGCTGAAAAGTAAAAGGTATTACAATTCATTTATCCCAAAGTGAATGGTATCCTTTCACATAGGATAATAGGTATGCATCACCATAATCAATAGGCCCTTGATATGGTGATCTTCAGGCCTATCATGCTATCCCCACAAGCCCACGATTTTACAGTTAATCAGAACAACTGTCATTAAAACTATTGAAAACCCTCAATATAATGATCAGTTGCACCGTCTGCATATCCCAAGTAGACGTTGACCAAACCACCTGATCAGAAACACAAATCAAATCAAAGAACATATTGAAATAAAAAAAACTAATAATGATTTGTTTTCATTTTGTAATTTCATGGTTTTCTCATGAAGTAGAGGAAAGTCAAACAATCTATCTATATAACTATGATGATAGTGAAGTTGATTATAGTCATTTTCAACATCAAATGACCTCATATTTATAGGCCTCACGTTCTAATGGTCATATTTTCTCCAACGGCCATATATTTCCTAGAAACACATAGAGACATAGACAACTGGCATTTTAGCAGTCATATTGAAATAGAAAAAAAATTGTTTTTATTAGTTTATAACTAACTCTGTGACATCATTTTTGTTAAAACAAAAGATATATGGAAATTATAACATGATTATGATTGATATAAAACATTTTTTTTCATAAAAGTGTGAAAATAATCATGTTATAAAAGTAACACATGGGTACGATTAATTTTTCTTAGTGTAAAACAATTTTATGAGGAAAAGTTTGTATGGTGTATAATGTGAGTACGATGGATAGAGTGATTACGATGGATAGAGTCAATACGATAAAAATAGTCAACACGATAGACATAGACATTATGATAGATTGAGTCAATACAATAGATAGATTCATTATTATAGATAGAATCAACACAATAGATAGACTCAATACGATAGACTTAGTTATTAAGATAGGAAAAAAACCTTTTTCAAAGTAAGTCCATTATTTGGGAAATGAATTATGAAATTTGTGAATTCCAAAAAAGAAGGCATAAAACTAAAAATAACACCTTTTTACATAACAATGATCTCTATGTATTTTCATCTCTCTTTATGGGATATTCAATAAAATTTTATTTATCAACATAGGATGAAAACTGTGTGGCTCAAACACTAAATATGTTTTTCCCTATTTTTCCTCTAGTCTCCTAATGTCATTGGAATCTCCAAAAATAACCCAACTGTGGAACATTGTTTTGATATGGCATATAATATTCTCCAATGTTCCCTTCTTCTTGTGTAGATTTTTAAGAATAGAAAAACATCGTATCATTAAAAATTCTATTAAAATAATTTGAAATAGTTACAAATTGTATGTCATTTCTGTAAGAACTAATAATAACACTATAATGTTTGATAACCCATAATGATTCTGTAGCACTGTCAAATTGGTTATTATAAACAAACTTGTATCTAAATGAACTCCACCTATAATCCTTCCAGTTATCAAAAGTCATTCTTGGTTTGCCTAGACTGATAGGTAGGGGTTGTTTGTCCTAATAATGTTCCTAATGGATTGGATCATGGGGGAATTCCCAATACCAAGGAACTTCATAAAATAGATCATTATTGATGAATGGACCTCAGCCCAGTAGTAGACCCCTCCAAAAAATTAATCATGTATTGATTGATAGACATTGGTCGTTTAAGGTTATGATATATTAATCCCAGAACATAATTTTGAGAGGAATCTGAATCCAATTGATTTTCTATCAAGGAATAAACCCTTTAGGAATTAAACATGTTGGATGACTCAATAGGATTCACATTGAAACTTGTAAGAATGTTCCTTCTTTTTGATTTAGATGATGGAAACTATGAAAATGAATCATAATAATGATGACCATCAATAAAATTATCCTTGTTTCCAGCAATTAAACATTTAAATGTGGAAATCAGGAGCACTTTTCCTGTTTTTATACGAGACAGGGAAGTAGTAATATACTCGGGTGAAAAACCATGTGTGTATTCAGTTACATTATAAGATGAATCAGTAACCTGTATAGTAGCCTACCTAACATCCATATAATAAGTATGATTTAAATTCTACATTGGTTGAATTCTAGTAGACCTGTTTGTACCACTTGTAACCAAAATATCATGGGTTGTATGCTCCATGTCACCAAGAATTAATTATTTAGATGAAAGAACTATGGATACTCCATTCAACTGTCCATCAGACAAAGTGGTAGAAATTTTTTGGGTAAAGAGGCTTTTATGTGATTAATTTTTAAAGAAGCAGAATACATAATCTATAAAGGAGCCTAGTTTCATACTAAATTAGTAGTGTGAGAATCATTTGTCAAAGTTTTTTCCTGTTCAGTGCAACAATTACAATGTATAGACAATACTTCATGAATGGAAGTGGTTTCTAATGTGCCATCTATAATGGGAGGCCCAATATTGATTTTCATACTAACTCCCATAGGTTAATTGATATTAGTTAGAGAATAATCCTTACATACAAAACCCAATGTTCCACCTATAACCATTGATGGGGCATCAAAATTTATCTCATTAGACACACCAGCCTCTTTGTCCTTAATTCCATCATAAGGTGAAGGACATGTTTGCGCCTTGAAACACCGTAAAGGATAAAAATACTTCTCATTATTCCTCATTCTATTTTTAACATCATGTTCACTAATCATGAAAATTTTACAAATCTTATTCCTAGAATAATGGGAAAAAACATGTCAAAATTTTATAGATACAAAAATAATTTCTGCCTAAATGGAGATTATAGATCGTACAAACATTAAAATGTTGTTTCAGTTTTCTTAAATCTTGAAAAGAAAAAAAGATAAATAATATAATAAAAATAAAAAACATTTTTATTTCATTTATATCACATATTTTGATTAAATATATCCTTATAACCTTCTATGTAAATCATAATTTTAAAAGAATCACATCATGTCGTGACTCTATAGTCCACAATAGCCACATGCGACATTATCCTATTACCAAAAAATTAATATTAAGTTGTAAGTGAAATTAAAATTAAATAACAATTGTTACATAAAAAATATATTACAAATTTTTTAATCTCATCCTTACACCTAGTCATGTGTGGTAGATATGGAAAAAATTACATTGATTCACGAGCTATTACTCTTTCTCACACACAATCGAAAGATCCCTTTCCTACTTGATGTAAGGAGAGATATATATAGGTGAAGACATAAACATAATAACTTACTATTATATATTATATACTAGGGTCATTTCATTATACTTATTAGTTCATGACTGAAGGTGGTAAGAGAGTAATAAAAAATGATGAGTTTAGAGACGAGAATTACCTTTTCATAGAAAACCATCCTTAGTATATATTATTAATGTCCAATGGAATCTTATTTTTGGAAGACAAGAAGATCTAAAATGTATCTATATAATATTGGTAGTTATTTCATTAAGTTTTGGTCAAGGAAAATGTCTTCTTATGTGTGAATAATTTAGAAGATAATGTCCCCTTTTGTAATTGAGTAGGGGTGTCATTTTTTTAAATATCCAAAACTATTCAATAATGGGAAGCCACACATACAAATTGTGACATTTAATCTGAATAATATTACATAAGAGGGATTATGTTTTCAATACACACCTCCACCATATAAAAACTTTTACATGTTTTAAATATGTTATTACTTATTATCTATGTTTACTCGGTTTTATCGTTTTATTTTTCACCAGAGTAACAAGTCCCTTTTAATTAACCACATAATTTTAATTTTTGGAAAATATTTTTAATGATAGTTATAATAAAATTTTGAAAAACCTATTCTAATTATATAATTCATTTTATTAAATAAATAACCGAGGTTAGTTGAAAATTAATATTAACAGATGTGTTTGTCACGTGAAGAACCACATTTTAACCAAAACTCATTTAATTTTTATTATTATTTTGAATAATTTATTTATGAAAAATTAATTTAAATTTTTTATTTAATATTATTAATTCTTATTCAAAATATAGAATCCATTTAATTAAATTCATTTCTAAAAATTTCAGAATATAATTTCAAATAAAATCACCATGTGCAACGAAAAAAAAGTTTTCCAAAAAATAATGTTTTCATAAGATCAGAAAATATTATTAGGAAAATTATATTTAAAATTGATTTAAATTAACTAAATTGGATAAATAAATATATAATTTTTATTATTTTTATTTTAAATAATTATTATGAATATATTGAGCGTGTAAATTAATTATAAAAAATTTTAGTTATCTACAAATATAAATATTTATTTACTATATATCAAAAAATTAATGTTTTTATACAATTTTCAATAATTAAATCTATAGTAACTTTTAAATATTTATATAAAAAAACAATTTAATTTTTTTTAATTTCATCTTTTAAAAGTGGAAAAAAATTTATAATTTGTTAATAGAAATTTTATATGAGAAAATAGTTTTTTTAATAGAGATTAAGACATAAAAATTATGTATTTTTGAATGAATAGGTTTTCATTATATAAAAGAAATATTTTTAATATATTAAAAAAATTATTTCTCTCAATACCATAAATAATATTTTATAGGTTATGATGGTAATGTTAAATAATAATATTAATAGTAAATTGTGGTTTTCCATAACATGGTGTAGCAAGTAATGCATGGTATCAATGAAAATAAATTTATTTTAAACAAAATACTTCGTAAAATATTTGGCTGTTATTTGGGTGAATATACTATCTCAATTTTTTGAGTTATTCATTTTTAACTAGACCACTTCAACAAGTTAATTTTCACTATCTACTCATTGTTATATCAAAACACCAACACATGTGTAGTTATAGTAAAATAGAGTGAAACACACCATGATTATTGTGTTTAGGAAAAATTGTAACTCTTTTATATGATAGTATGATTCCCCGAAAAAATATTATTTAAAATAATATTATATTTAAATTATATTAGTGAGGAAAAATTAGTTTCCCACCCAGATAGTCAATAATTTAGTAAGACGTAGTTCCAAACCTCTAACTATTGACTCTTCTTCCTTAGTTGGTAAGACACCCCAACCTTCTTTCTCTTCCATGACTGGTTAGACACCCCATTCTCAATCCCCATCAGTAACCAGTTATATAACCTAGTCAAAAGATCATTATCTTCATAGTTTTGATACAATAATAGAAAGTCATATTTATTCATCAAATTGATCTTACTCCATAAGATATTAGTATTAGTATTTCCCCTTTAAACCATAAATATATTCATCTACTTAATGGAATAATCCTATTGTTCTTGAAAATAATTCATTTCTTTTTAAGGGTATGATTTTATATATCCTTAAATACCGAGGAATATTTTCCTCATGGTTTACTAACATAAGATCAACCTCTCTTTTTAATACACTAGCGTATCATGTTTTCTCATATTTCTCAATGCATTATCAAGACCCAAAAAACTTATTATTAATCACCTATATAATATTTTTATGCATATATAATAGTATAATTTTAATGATTTCCCCATATTAAAAATAGGGAAATTCCGTTAATAATGTTAATATATAATCATCTTATTCAAAACAAAATGATATTTATCCTCTTATAATTATCATTTATATATTCTAAGTATATTCATTACAATCCTTTATCTATTATGATTTAATCATCTTGGAAGTTATTATTAATTATCTTCATGAATAGATGAATTTATCAAGATCTCATTATTTATTCATTACATGGTTTGTAAATAACCATGACCTTGTCATTAATGAAACATCCTATGATCTACTCCCATGCATATTCTACTATATTTTCCAAATTTACAAGAATTCATGTGAAGAAACATTCATTAATATATCATTAAAAACATCACAATACTATGATGTGTATAATATTAATATTATCTTATGTTCACCCTCAAATTAAATAGATAAAATAGATCAATATTTAAAATATTATTTTAAATCCATGATTTATTTGGTGTTCTTGAATTCTCCATGTTATTAATTAAATTCACAAAATCTATAATAATTTTTTGGTGGATTATTAACATTACATGTATGAATTAAAATACAATATACTCTTAAATTTTAACATGATAATTGTGGAATTCATTTTTCATCATGAATCATCAAACAACAAGTGGAACTCACATCATACAGAACAATGTACATTGTATGGATTTTGGACTCTTCTAGAAGATCCTTTATTTCAAGATATGTATGAGATTCACCGTATTTGTACTCATAAAAGTATAATCAAAAATATTTTCTCAGTAATATTCTCTATATTTACTCTTATAGCTCATGTGGTAACTCAAAAACTCTTGTGGTCACTTAAAAAACACATGAGGTCACTTCAGTTTCACTTTGAACATAGAAAAATATTCTCATGGTTAATATAGGGTAGTCATATATTCAAATGAAGATAGTAATGTTGTTGATATCACTAAGAATGTTTGATCCAGTTTATGTCTTGCGATAAGCCATTACATGCTTGTTCAATCTGAAATAAGATATATGACCTATTGATAATATTTCACGGTGATCATGTAGTAACGTCATATATTGTAGATAATTACTCTTATATAAGGAATTAATAACTTCTATTACCCCTATGAATCATTCACTTACCTCTATGAAGCTACTGGAACTCATTTAATACCCTTATGTGGTGCAAAAAAAAATTCCCGCCTTTACAAAGTTATTTGATCTATTTTATTTAAATACAAGTATTCCTCAATACCCTAGCACAGTGTCTCCTTACCTTTCATTAGGTAGTGTATTCCACATAAAACGTCTTTTAAAAAACAATACTACCTTTATGTAGGTTGTATATGTCTCATAATACACTTAAAAACTTCTAATTAAGTAAACATAAAATTATGCAGTGTTATAAGATCCTTATATAAGTTCTATAATTTTCTCACTACCTTTACATAAACCTCTGAAATTATAAATAGTATTTATGAATTTATCAAATTTATCTAAATATATTCTTGGGCCATCTCAAACAATTCTCATACACATGAGGCTTAATCCCATGGCCTCCCTAAATTAATCACATGATGTAGACAATGATATTTTATAAACCGTCAACTTTATAGTATTCAATTTATTATCAATATAATAATAATCATATATATATCGATAAATTATCAGGAAATACTTATAATTATATTTTATGAATCCATACCAATTCTCTAAGTGTATTCCCCTCATTTCTTCTCACAAAACACATATTTAATTATTTAAAAAAATGAAATACATACATGGGTTAAAAAATATCACCCTTTGAATTTGTTGCCAGTTAGAATAATTAATGACAATATTTTTTCTTGGTTGGGTTATATCGTTTTCCACATTTTTAACAATTAAATGAAAAGGAATAATGTAAGTGTATTTTTTTTCTCTTCTAATGACATCCTATATTATAATAAACATTAATTCACAAATTATTACATAGATATACAATTTTATAAATACGATAATTTCAATATGCCAAGTGTCTTTTGGAAATCAGATATATGAAATTAACACATACTACAAATATATGAGAAAAGTATTTTAAAACTCTATAACATGTGCTTATATTCCTTTAATCTTCAAAAACAACTTAAGATAACCTTGGGATATACTTAAGAAATGGGTGAGCTACATCACCTAGTAATTGAATAAAGAAGACACAAAATATAGTAAATTACTTCATGTTATCCAAGTGTAATATCAAGTTATCATTAGTGGAGTTGGAATCATATACATGAACAACGAGGTATGATATAACATGAAAATATAAAGGAAAATTAGAATTTGGAATCAAAAAGTAACATGACACCATAAACGAAGTCAAGGATTAACGCATGAAAAAAACATAGTGTTCTTTGCATAACCTCCCATGCATCATATATGAAATCTCATTAGAAAAAAATATAACCCAATGAAATTTAGTGAAATATAAATTCAGTCCCACCCATCACATCCATATCATGTACATATATAAGGGTGCCACATAGATCATACAACATAAGTGTATATTTTATCGATTTTATCAACATAATTTTTTAGTAATTGTTATATAAATATAAAACCCCAATATATAATGGATAGGAATAACAAGGTGAATACCCTTGAGTTGAAATAGTGATGGTTATTCACTACAAAATTGTTTCTCCTAGAAAATCATTAGACAATTTTGGAAGTATAATGTTTGTCTTTTAGGATTTTTAAAGGGTTTAATTGGTGAGATAGGACTCTAATTAATAATAAACCATATGGATAGTAATATTAATGTGTGAAATCATATCCCATATTGAAAAAGTGGGGATGATAAGGCATGAATTATAAAAGTTTATTGAATAAATAGGGGAAAGGCAGGATCACTTTCCTTATGAGGGGGGTTCCAATAGCATGGGAGGAGACTCTTAAGATACATGGGGAAACTTGGGATGTCTATATAGAAGGAATACTAGAGTATCAACATGTTTTATGTGTTTTGAGTGAAGTGAAAATGGATGTTTGGTGTGATTATATAGAAAAAAGGAAAATTCATTAAAAATTTCCAAACATTGGTTTTTGAATCTATATGATAAAGTAATAAAAAACACTTACCTTACCATGGATTTCCCATGGTTTCTAACAAAGGGGATTATTATCATTATTTTATAAGGCTATGAACTGAATATAATTATCCAATACAATTAGTGATCTAGATGTGAGTCATGTTTATAATATATTGATTTTAAAATTATAAAATATAATATAGGTTTGGAAGGTTCTCCAAAAATTATATAAAAATGTCCAAATAAATTCAAAAAATCATTATTATAAATGGGAAACATAATTTTGATCTTTTAATCTATTTAGTGAGAATTTTACATAAATTTTCCAAATTTATGATGTCATGTTACATATAATATAATTACAATGTATTAAATATTAATGGAAAAACAAAACTATCTTAGAAAATTATGATAAAAAATCACCATTGGATATTTTTGACATACCATCTAAAAATTAATATATATTTTATCAAATTAATTCCTTAAATTTTTTAATTTAATATTTTAAATCAAAATTACAAATTTTTTCGAAAATATAGGGTTTTTATTGACAATATTTATTTACCCTTGTAAAAATTATGTTTGACTACATAAAATAATATTCTCATTTAATTATAACAGATATTAATTACTGATGATATATTATTATAATATAATTTATTTTCAATGGTATTGAATTCTTGAAAAATATTTTCTTGGTTAAAAATAAACAAATCCAAAAAATTTATATTTTTCGACGTATGATATTATATGTTTTAACAAAAAAATTATTTATAAATTTAAAAAGTATTAAAAAGGAATAAATATAATTATTATTTTTTAACCAAATATAAATATTATACTCTTAGGGTCTACCTATATAAACCTTTATTGAACTAGCGAATTCCCTGAGGGTAAGGTGTGTAATGGTTTGATTTTATAAGGGTATTTTGGAATACATTTTTTGGGATGTGATCACTCTGAGCTTCATATTCTCTCATAAATTGTTTTTTGTTATTTATTTATTGATTCACATATTGGGTTTGGCTATGGTAAAATCATAGTGATTTTTTCTCCCTCACAAGCTCTAATAAATTGTCTTGATTGGGTATAATCTTACTAGTCAAGGATATCACTTACGTTTCCAGTCATGAAAGAAATTTAGATTAACCATTAATATGATAATCTTAACAGTCACTATAAAAAAGTTGTATTATAAATGGTTATGATTCTTAATGGTCTTTTAAATTTTATAGACCATGTAATTTTAAAAAATAAATAATTCACTATATGTTCATTAAATAACATAATTTCATAATAAATAATTTATTCATTGAAATGGGGAGTTTCATTTATAATACGTCTCTCAATCCATTATTCCATCATTAAGAAATTTCAACTTTTAATTTTTATTCATACACTGAAATTGATGAGGTTACATATTTTACTTCATCACTTCAAGTTCACATGTCACTTCCTCAAAATTATAGTTCCACCCCAAAACATTCACCAGGTTAGTTTCTTGGTTTCATATAGCATTTTCTATAGAATCTATTATCGTAATTAGATTATACATGTATGAATTATCATAGTACTGTAGTCCTGCCTATGGATTCCACACATGTTACATGTCTAATATGTACATCCTCATGATGTAGAAAAGGAAAAAACATTTTCTTATGATAGGTAATGTGGGAGGGATAGTCATAATGAAACCACTCTGATGTGATCAATAACCTCAAAGGGTTAAATGTATATTTGAATAAGATTTACCATCTTCGCAAACAACATGAAATTATTCCATAAAATATAAAAAGGAATAATTTTTCCCAAAAAATAATCTTTGGGATTTGTTGATAGTTTTATGTATTGATTTTATATAAACATTGTAAGGATTTAACAATATGTTTAACAATTTGAATATTATTTAAAATCCATAGGATACGATTAGGTCCCACTATCCTACTTTCTCCAATATCATCCAATAATGTTATTGTTTGACACCTTATCCAATTAAAAACATAAAGAGTTCCATTTTTAAACTAGAATGAAAACTTTTGTTATATGAGTACTCCACTACTAAAAAGAATTGATCACCTCATAGTTGAAATCCACTGATCTTGATTTAAGCATTTCATACAAATTTTGGGGATATCAACCTTCTTCCACATTATATGGTAACATCCCGATCCAAGATCCAACAAATGAATAATTGGGCTCTACATAGTAGATCAAACAAGTAATAAATACTTAATATCAGATGCATATTATTTATCATGATCTTATTGATATCATTATTATCAATAAAACAATGCATTTAAAAATCATTCTTCTTCAGAAAAAGGATTTATGCACCCCATGGTGAAGCACTTTTCCGTACAAACCCTTTATTCTGATTATTCTGTAATTGTGTTCTTAGCTCTTAATGTTAAAAAACTACCATTATATATATATATATATTTATTTATTTGTATATTATAAAATCTATATATATAATTTAAAATATAAATTCAACCACCTCGACTGGAGGAAGACCAATAAATTCTTCAATATAAAAATTAGAAAATTACCTTACAATGAGAATGTCATCAAGGTTGTTCTTTTCTATAAAATAAATAATTTTATCCAGATATGCTTTCTAAAAAATAAATAAGATATGTTATTATGATTTTGGTACCATTAAATATTCATCCACTTCCTTGATCATGTAAACAATCAAATGGAGATTTGTTATATGGATGGTGATTTACTTCTGTTGGAAATTTATTTTTTATCTATACTAGGAAAGCCTTTCCAGTCATAGAATCGCATTGAATTCCACTAAATTTAGTATTTCAAGGGTTTTTGGGAAATTTATCACAAAAATATGGGAAAAGTTGTTTTTTATGCATAGGACGCTACAATTTACCAATTGTCTACCATCAACAATAACTCAAGTTCCATTTTTTTAGGTGGGATTTAAAAAGTTCCACTAAACATGTGTGATATAAAATAATGATAAAAAATATATAATTAGACAAGACATCCACTATCCATGAATAAACAAAAATCATAAATATAAACACCTCATTATAAAGATACACCTTACGATTTTGATGGAATATTCCTCCCTATATGTCTTGGAATAAGAGGTTGTTATCATCAATTATCACCAAAACCATTGTCTTATAGAATTCATTCACATAGTGTCCAAGTTTCCTATTTTTGAATAATTTTACTATATCATAGTGGTATTATAGTGAATATATTTATCCCTTTATATTGGTGGGATTATCCCATTGGTAATCTCTAGATTGGGGACTTTCCCTCCTTTACCAAAAACCATTTCCATTTCCCCTTAATGAAAATTATATGATGCTTCTTCCCACCCTTTTGACAAATGGGATGATTGAATTTATTTTCACCGTGATATTTTTCCATCGCAATATATAAATAAATTCCATTATATTCTTTATGCCTCCAGTCCCAAGGGAACCATGAGAAATTTGATAACTATTTTGACATTGATTGAAAACTAGGTAATTTCCTGATTATTGTCAATGTCATGAATGGATAATGATTTTCATATATTTGTATTTAGACCTCATAAAAATGTGTGAAAATTACTTTCACAGGTAATATCAATGAAAGAGGTGTATCATGATTATATTGAGAGGTTTTGATCATATGAACTAATGGATTCATCATCCTTTTTCTTGTGGATAGGAAAATATATCACTATATTCTATTGGAGAATGTGAGGAATATATTTGTTTAAAATATTTATGGAATTCCTTATAATATATTGATTTGATATCCTCCATGAGCTTCATATTTTTTTAAAAAGTCAAAAATTGATTATATTCTGTAGGTATATTGTTACCATCAAATATGAAACTATATTTCTTATACCATTGGGGGAAATGTATTTTTTTAATGGGTTTGATACATTCCACCATGATTATTGGATTGGAAGATCCACTGAATGATAGTGTAAATTCCCATATAAAGATATATATTTCAACATGATCATTCTTTTGTGGATTCAAATGTTCCTCAAGATGAGTGTTTTGGTTAAAAAATTATATTAATATGATATTTTAATATCACAAATTTTTTAATTTCTACTCTATTCAGTTTGGGCATCTCATTGGGAATGTTATCACATTTCCCATCACATTGGCTATTGTATATGATTCTCTTATGTAAATTCATTGAAAAATAAATAAATGGAATCATATGGATGATAGTGTTAAATTATTAAACACATTTATAGGATTGCATGAGCATTAAAGTTAAAACTCATAAAAAATATTCTTTAACCGATGAAATTATATGGATAAATTTTTGTAATCTATAATATATTTCATAATTTATACTCTTTTGTAGTTTTCCCCTTATAATGGATCATGATAAGAATGAAAATTTTATAAAACAAAACCCCCTGTAGTAAAACCTTTTGTGAAGAAAGGCCCATTTTTTCACTAGGTAGTGATTGAGTCCAGTTAAATGCACTCCTTTTCGAATTATTACCCTAAGGCACCTCTATACTAGAGCCACATCGACATCTAGTCTCCAATAGAAATTTATGTCAGTGGAATATAATTACTCTTTATTTCACCAAACTATAGGGATGTTTTACAGTGATTAGACTTATATTTTTGGATTTCATAAGAGTTTGTTAATCCTACTCTATAAAATAATAAGCATTTTCTCAGATATCATCAATGATAACAAATATTATATTACTCTTTATATCATGAATTTTTATATAGAGATAAAATTAATACAACCCTATATGTTCTTGATGACTATATTCTATTTTTAATTATGCATATCACAAAATAATATGTAACATAAATAGACAACGATTATTTAAGAACTCTATAACAAGAACATATATTTGTTATAACTTCTAAAATGACATGGGATCATCGAAGGATAAACATAATAAAGTGGTAAATCTATAAATATTATAATTTACCCCTTTAAATCAATAATCTCAAATTATTGAAAAATACATGTTTTTGTTTGACAAAAATATATTCTGGACCCTTATAAAAATTACGTATGGATTCATTATATTATAATTTATTATAAAAGATTATTATTTAACATTAATATTTATTTATATAAATTTTCGTCAAATTTTAATTATTTTACCAAAAACCGGGATATGATTTAAATTATATTTTTCCTAAAAATATAATTTTTTTCATTATAAAATAATATGATTTTTGACAGATTGATATTTATTTATTATAAATGAAATTAAAAATAAATGAATCAAATAATTGTTTCATTAAAACCAAATATATAAATTCATATTTTTAGGGTAAAAATTCCTAGTAGTTTATTACACTAGTGAATTCTCAAAAGGTACAGTGTGTCATGCTGATATTTTCATTAGGTGGTTTGAAAAACATGGTTTCGACCATGATCTCAATGAGCTAGAACATCTTTTATAAGTAGGTTCATCTGTGACTTATTTATTAAATGTATAAATAATATTGGATAAATGATAACATATTTATGTTATATCAGTTGTACGATATGTTAAATAAGGTTTATTGTGTATAATCATACAGGTTGAGGCCATCACTTTACCATTTCCCAACAGACTTTAACATAACCCTAAATATAATATTCATAATGGTCACTATATGATGGATATATTATAAATGGATACTATGATTAATAGTGTATTAAGTTTTATAGACTGTATAATGGTCCAAAATTACCAAATTAGGTCATCTGCTTTCAATAACATCATTTCATAATAAATCATTTATTCATTAAAAAAAGAAATTCCATTCATAAAATTTTGGTTTCTAAAAATTCTTACCACATAAAAAGAACTCATGACTCTCTTCCCCATATTATGATATAATTATGGCTCATTTTAGTTCTCTTAAAAAAAATTATTCTGTCATTATTATACCTACATGGGATATCCTAGTTTAGAATATTAGAGAGAAACAACCAAGTTTTTATATGTTTTTAACCCACTAGAAATGAAGTTTTACCATGCTATGTAATTTATCACTTAATAAATAAGTATTGAATAAGATAGATTTATCAATAAACATGTAATACTTCATACTTATACAGATAAATCCTAACAATCTATTAAAATAAATTTTACTCCCCGTTTTCTCAACAATCAGCAATCACACGTTAGATTCTTATTAAATATGGTCAAAACAGAGAGATGAAAGTGTTATTGGGTACCTCATTCAATTGGATTCTGTAGTTTTCCTAAAATTATATATTCACATGATGTTTGATATTTGATATCCATTCACCAATTTTTCCACCCATCAACGAATGAACATTTCTGACACACTTCATGGTACTTGTGAATCTTCATGAAGTAATTGTTATTTACATTCTTGAGGTTAAAACACTCAAACATTATACTTAAATTCCATATATATTTTAAAAAATAATCAATAAAAACAAATTAATAATTATGGACAACATAATTATTTAATTGAATGTTATTTCTGATAGATTCCTCTCATTATTAAATTCCCCATTTTCCATGTTATACATAAAATGTTCCCTCTTTATCATTGATAGCCTTCAAATATTTATCATATATATTATTTAGATGAAATTATTCTTTACCTGGAATATTTTTTAATCACATTCCATTAAATGATAATTCTTTTATAAATGGATAAATTCTCTTGATTCTAGTCATAATTTAAGTTTCCTTTATTTTTTTCACCATGGCCAATTTTTCAAGCCAAATAACACATTATTTCATTGATTGCAATATATTTATGTGCTTATCACATTTAATGTTGACATATTTTATATTTAATTAATTTTCTCTGGTTTTCATCAAAATTTTCATCCCAATCATACCATAAGTATGTTATCCAATTATCATATTCAATCAAATGTCATATTTATGATAATCATGAAAACATATACCATGGAAATTAATAAATTTCAAATATCTTTTGTATATTGATAGATGTAAATTACATCCATCCAAAAAATTATTTGTTTGAATTTTTATCAACATTCCATTAGAAGGACTCCCCCTTTGTTCAAAAAAAATATCATGGAAATACCTTTTTAGTAAAAAATTATATCCATTTTGTCCAAATTTTCTATATCACCCATAGAACCCTTGGAGTTTTAAATTTCTAGAATTATGCTAGATTTTACATGTTTTGTATTGTGGATGGGCTACTATTAAATAATTTTTCTTTGGTTTTAGTGGTTTTTAACTCTTCTAATTGATCGCAATTACATTTGATTGGGGAAGAATAGCTGTCAATTTTATTTTCCCATTTATTTTTATATGTATGGTTAACACATGCATTTTTAGAAATAGAATAACTACCATATGCTTTTTGAAATATATTCTCATCATCGTGAGAGGGATAAAATTTTACTTATAGTAAATTTCCATGACTTCTCTATATTTTTAACTCATATTATACTAGAATACATGTTGAAGTTATCTTTTTCATTTTTTCATTGCAAAAACCATCTCAATGAGATCTCTTAATTTATTATCAATTTTTTTTATATTATTTTAGTTATTATTCCCTCATTATATAGAAAGTAAACATTATTGATTTCATTATGTTTTTGATACATGAAAATAATGAATCTGTTCTCTCTATTATAATCATAAGATTATTCATTGAGAAATATAGAGTATGATGTTTATTTCTATTTCAATTACAATCTAGCGGTAATTGTTTTCCATTTCATTTATCTATAACTATTATAATATATCTTTAAATAATGGAATTATTTCATTAAAACCATAACAAAATCCATCATCAATGATTCATATTTATTTACAGGAAACCTTTCTCTGATACCAATTGAAGTTCCCAGATTCTGATTAATCACCGATCGGGTAAGGGGGTTTATTTGTTATCCAATATTTTTAATGATTTATACCATTTTATCTAATATTATTGAACATGTCATTATTATTGTTCTGTAGAATGTTATCTCATACCCTCACCTCATGAGTAGTAACAATATAATAATTAGTAGAAAACGTTGTTTCCTATGATTGATACTGTAATTGTCTGGACCTCTATAGTCCATTACATTGATGAAATTTGGTGTTTGATGTGTTCGGGGAGGTCAAGTTGATTTATTCCCAATACTTTCCCAAATTTTGAGTTCTATTGTGTTTCTATAATAGTGAGGTTTCCAGACCAGTGACATTTCCAAACCAGTGAGGTTCCACCGATAGACCAATGTGAGCAGTTCTAACAGTTTACCCATGTGAACAGTGCCACAGATAGGCTTATATGAATTGTTCCAATGGTTGGCATATGTGAACTGTTTCAATGGTAGACCTATGAATAGTTCTAATGGAAGGATTTTGTGAACAGTTCCAATGGTAGCCTTGTGAATAATTCCAACGGTTGGTATATGTGAATAGTTACAACAGCAGCCTTCGGAATAGTTCTAATGGATGGCTGATGTGAACAGTTCCAATGGTATCCTTGTGAATAGTTCCTATGGTAGGCTTATGGGGATAGTTCCAATAGTAGCCTTGTGAATAGTTCCAATGGTAGGGTTAGGTGAATAGTTCCAATGGTAGCCCTGTGAACATTTACAATGGTTACCTCTATTTATTTTTCCATGTTTTGTGTTCATCAACAGTAGTTATAGAACAGTGAGGTCCAACTGTAGCCTCTAATTCCATTGAAAAATATTCAGTACATGAATAGTGTTTTTATAATGGTGAGGTCTAATTTTAGCCTCTATTTCATTAGCCAAATATTGAGTACATGAACCGTGTTTCCTTAACAGTGAGGTCCAACGTTAGCCTCTATTTCCTTTTCCATGTTTTGAGTTCATGAATATTGTTTCCCGAATAGTGTGGTCCAACGGTATCTTCTATTTCCATTGACAAATTTTGATTTCATGAATTGTGTTTCTATAATGGTGATATCTGATGGTTTCTTATCTTTCTATTTCAAAATTTTGAGTTCAAGAACAGTGTTTTTAGAATGGTGAGGTCCAATGGTAGCCTCTATTTCCTTTTCCCAATTTTTTATTCATGAATAGTGTTTCCAGCTTCCTATAGTTTCCCCCCTTCGATGTTTCCTTTGATGTAAAATTCATTTAAGGACATGTTTTATGGACCCTAAGGCTGATTCAAAGGTTTTAACCCCTATATTATGTTTTCCTAAGCCTCGGGATTCTTTTACTTAGTCAAACCTTGTGGTTTAATGTGATAATATTTTAATAGAAAATCCAATGTATTTTAAACCGCTACTCCATTAAATATTCTCAAAGAACAAGATATCTTCCTCTCTAGTTCATTCTATTTATTCTATGATGTGAGATGCCCAATCCTTTCATTCCAACCCATAGGTGTTGTGCAATCAAACATTCCTCCTTAAATCGGTTCCCCTCTATTTTGATTCAACAAAAAGTATAGATCAATCTTCGATATAAGGTATGATCTATAATAATTCATTTGGGTCCATCTCTTTATATTTCTCCTTTCCCTTTTTTTGGAATGATATCTCCATGTTCCTAATGTACTTTTCCTGTGTTCTGACTGGTGTGGTGGTGTCTCTGTATCCTCAGGTGCATCCATTTGTCATGGGGGAGGATATCGTAACCTGTTGTGTGTCTTGTTCTTGTATAAAGAATGGAAAGTACCATTTGAGTTAGTGGATCCTTTTCTTCTCTATTCTTAAATGTGCAACTATATAGTTAGAATGTTTTATCCTAACAGATCACAATGTAGTTGACCTACTAAATATTCGAACTGTATAAATTAACTGATATCCATCATATATTATTGCCTCTTGTTTTTCTATATTGCATGATATTTATGATTTAATTTTTTAGCTTTTCATTCTTGATGGAAATTAGAAATGAACGTAAATTTGGAATTAATTGATAATTGTTTGGCTAAAGATAAAGAGTTGTGTAAATGAATATGTTGGTTTTTCTTGTAATTTGATTGATGGTGTAAGAATGTTTAATCAATTTTTGGTAGCATTTTTTTAGGTTTTTTGAAATTGGAACCTACAAATAAAAAAATCGGTTAATTCAAAATTGATAAACGAACTCGTTGTTTGATAAAAAATAATTCTTTTTAGGCTTCTGAGTTTCCCTATTTCTTGTTTGAGGGATAAAAGCCCAATTGATATGATGTTTTTATTCCTATTTCTTGTGTGATGATGTATGCCGAGAAGGATATTGTGATATGTGGGGGCATGGAGGCCTATTGGTTATGGTAGCAGTTGACGCCTAGAGTGGAAAGATGAATCGGTTTATGCCTGTGGGTGTTGGGGAGGACACTGGAGAAGATGGAACGGGTCAGATGTGAATGTTTGGGTTTTTGTTGTTTCTTTTCAGTTTTTTATGTTCCTTACTTTCCCCACTACTCAATGAATCTGTTTATCATACCCTCCTTCCAAAAAGGGGAGAATATGCACGGGGTATTCCACATGATTTTCATGTTTAGATTATCAAGGGAGGATGGGTCCATGCTCTTGCTATAGGTGGAAAAAACTCGACGCGTAGTTCATCTACTCACCGTGTTGGATCCCCTTGTGTTTAGTAGCATAGAATGTTTTTCTAGGATGCATGAGAATATGGGAAAGTAATAAGGTTGTTAACAAAGGATTGAAAAAATGATGTTACCCTATGGGGTTGGAGATTATTCAGACGCCATGATGAGGTTTCAATTTAAAGCTATAATGAACATTGGGTGTAATGCTAATAATATATAGTGTTGAAATGTTAATGGTTATTTAATGTTAATGATTTAATTAATGTAAACTAGCTCTGGTAAAAATGAAATGAAGTAATGCAATAATGCTTTTTAAATTGTTGTGTGCTTATAGGATACCTTGTCATAGAATTGGTAGTATAGATTCCAAGAGATGTTAGCTGTAATTGAGTATAATAATTGTTTATGCCCATACTGTGGTTGTGAGCTGTATTATATCCTATAATTTTGTGTTTCTATATGCTAATCCACCCAATCATCTAGAGAAACCGACGCCCAGGGATTCTAATCCATGTTGGGTGTTTTACCTAACATTCTGGTGGGAGGATGGATGGTTTACTACCCCATTTGGCCATGCTACCTTCTCTTGGTAGTTATATGTGCTGGTAGGTAGATTAGTTAGTTTTCCCCATATATGTGTGTAGAGGGCTTTAATAACTTGGGGTTATTCACACACATATATTCTAGTTATTGTTTTCTATGGTATATTGTAGGTGAAACGTTTATATGTTGTGATGGAATGAGGATCCCCATTCGGTGTGTGGGATATAATGGATTGTTCTATAATTCCTGATGTATGATACATTTTATGAGAGTTGTGGGGGCTCCCAGAAGCTGCATTGTTACCTTTCTTACATGGATGTGGTCGTTTTTTTGCATGACATGTAGGTTGTGGTGCCTCACCTAGGTGTCTGCAGGAAAACCTTTTTGGAGAGAGATGCTTAGAATGTGTTACGTTGGGGAAAAGAGGAAAACCAGTGGGGAAGTATTTGTGGGGTACCATTGAAATTCTTTATTATATTATATACTTATGTATGTTATAATTGGTGAGAGTATCCATGGTGAGGGTGCGTACTTAGTATACCTATTTAGGTGATGAGTTAGTTTCACATGTTGTTCACAGTTCTTTAGCATGATTTCTGTACATTTGTTGGAGAGGCTCCCAGGATGATCCTACCATGTATACTGTTATACTGACCATATGCATATATAAACTATTTTTCAGGTCACTTGGAGTAGTTTGGAGATTAATCTAGTTTGTACTAGCTAGAGTTTGTAGGAGCTGTTCAGGCATGTCGTCATTGTTTTTTTTACATTCCTTCAGTATTTGAAGTTTTTTTTTCAGTTATAGTAGTTTGGCATGACATTGCATATGTGTACTTGGGGTTTCTATTATATTTCAGTCTATTTTGAAGTCATTTGGGTTCTATCTTATCTCTCTCTTTTTCATGTGTTCTCTTACAGGGTAATGCCTCCCATTAGTGTGTTAATTTTACCCTTGGTGCTAGTTGCCAACCTGGGGCCTACTGGAGGTGGGACTCGGGGTTCATTATCTCCCTTCGAACATTTTTGGCCTAGGAGGGGTACATCTTCTGGGGAGGGAGTTGGGACAAAGTGTTATCAAAGTTCAGGTTAAGGGATAGGATGGAGTGTGGTGTTAGGAACAAGTGTGGTTTCATTGGTTGGTAGGGAAATGGTGTCACTAATGTTTAGCATGTGATGTAAACATTAGTGAATGGTGGAGACATAGGTGTTTAGGTCCCCCTGTGATCTGATGCACAATCCTTTAAGTTTATAGTGGATACTAAATGATGTGATACAAGTTTCATGGTAGAGGGATATGAAATGATCATGCATCAATATTCTTTGTTCCTGTGTTTGAATGGGAAGAACTTCAGATAGGTTAACCTAAAATGAATAAAAAAATAATAATTAATTAATGGGGAGTTTTCCATAATTTAGGTTTAGGAGCTCTAACTATTTGTTATTTTATAGGTATGTCTCTAGGTCGATGTCCTCATCAGGATTGCATTGAAGATGTCCAGTAGGCTATGATAGCATATCCTCACAGGGTAGAGGTCGATGACGAAGAAACTTGGAGGAGGACACTCTGAGAGTTTTAGTAGCATAGTCAGCAGAAGTATAAGGGCTCTATTTCTAATTCATTCACGGAATACTAGTTATATTAGGTCGAAATAGGATTCAGTTCGATCTGTGATATGAAGTAGAATTGTGTTTCCTTGGTAGTTATGATTTTGTATGGAGTAGTGAGGCAGTGGTGGTTCTTGTTCATCAGGGATCATGAGGAGTCTGCGATCTCATTGGAGGAGTTCTGAGCCATGTTTAGAGTCGAGATTCATTCTTTGACTGTGAAGGTGTCCAGTCACCAAGATCTTCTTACCCTTCGACAGGGGAGCTCTAGTGTGTGAAATTTTCGAATCCATTTCAAGATCCTTTTATGATATGCTTCAGACCTGTTTCCAAATGAGTAGTCCAGGGAGAGGCATTTAAGGGAGGCTCTACATCCAGAGATCCAGCTCCATGTCAACCCATTAATGATGAATACATATCTTGATTTTCTACCGAGGGAAGATTACATTGAGAGGACATTTTAAGGAACTATATCCTTATGAGTGGGGAGTTTTCATGATTCCTCATGAAGTAGAGCTATGGTATAGTTTTCCCGATTTTCTGGGAAGAATATTTCATGTTCGGTCGGGGGTAGATCTCATCCCTTACCATATTGTTTCATTGGGGATAGAGTATCTCTGGCCTATTCCAAGGGATCATGTGCTTGCTTTTATTGTGGTGGTTGAGGTCATCACCAATGAGAGTTCTCAACATTTAAGATCAGTCATCGTACGCTAGGTGTTCCACTTCAGGTTCCTCCATTGAGGAAGTTCCATTTAAGGCAGCAGCAACATGTTTCACAATCATTAGATTAGTAGAGGGTATATGGGGCAAGTAGAGGACATCACCATGATTCTCCCCGTCCTCCGAGAGCAGATCATGGTCATGGTGGTGGTCATCATTAGGGGTAGAGATGTCATGTAGGAGATTGTGGCCAACTTCTTGCTTTAGCGTTTCTAGCTCCATGTGAGCCAGATGTCGTTTGAGGTACCCATTCCGTGTTTTCTTCCTTTTTATATGACTTGTTTGATTCATGAATGACACAATAATTTGTATCACCTACACTTTTCCATTCATGGGGACTTGAGGTTGAGAGGCGTCTAGTGCCATTGGCATTTACTACATCAGTTGGAGGTCAATCTGACTTGATTGGCTTATGTAGAGACTGTGAGATAGTGTTGGAAAAGCATCTCTCAGGGGGATATTACAAATGTTTGAGGATAAAACCATATAATGTTATCTTTAACATGAATTTTTTATATTCGGTGAAGGATATCATAAATTTCTTCAGAAGGCAAGTTGTGTTCTTCGATCTGGATGGAGAGCCGGTGGTTCTTGTTGGATAGAGAGACCCTCGGATGGGTTAGAGGCGAGTTCCATCCTCATAATTCATGATGGCTAAGCTGATTTATAGTTCATCAGAGGTTTATTAGTTGGTGTTTCCTTCGCTGGTAGAAGATTACCCTAACGTCTTTCCAGTAAAGGTTGAATCATTACCCCATCAATGAGAGATCGTGTTTGGGATCGACTTACAACCCGGAGTGCCTTCGATCTCTATGTCTCCAAATTGGATGGAACCATCTATGTTACAAGAGAAAAATATATAGATTTATGGTCTATTATAGTGTGGTTTGGTTCAACTGAGTGTGTCTCCATGGGGTACACCCATTTTGTTCATAAGGATGGCTGATGACATTTTGTGGTTCTATATAAATTGTCATTTCTTAAACAATGTGATAGTAAAGAGTTGATATCATCTTCCACTGATTTATTATTTATTTGTTCAACTAAAGGGTGCATATTGGTTCTTAATGATCGACTTGCAGTCAATATATCATTAGATGCATGTGAAGGATGACGATATCCTGAAGACTACTTTTTGTGTTGTCATATGCATTATGAGTTCGGTGTAAGGCCATTTAGTTTGATGAATGTTCTATCTTCATTCAAGGGATTTATGAACATTGTGTTCTATGAGTTTTGGGAAATTTTTATGGTGGTTTTCATCAATGACATCCTTGTGTACTCCATGTTTGAGGAGGAGCATGTAGAGAATATACACATTGTTAAGGGAGTTCTTCATCAACAATAGCCATTTGGGAAGTTTTCAATGTGTCAGTATTGGGCTCGAGAAGTCTGTTTCTTGGGGCATAATGTGTCCTAGAAGGGATTATATGTGGATTCATCGATGATAGATGGAGTTGTGTCTTTGGAATCCCCCACGAGAGTTGCATAGGTGTAATGTTTCCTTGGTCTTGCAGGATACTACAGGTGGTTTATAGCCAATTTCTCCGGGGTTGCAACACCTCTGACAGCATTGACCCAGAAGGATAAGGAATTGATTTGGACTATTCATTGTAAGGCATCTTCAATTAACTAATGGAGACATTAGTAAGTGCTCCATATATTTTTCTTCTATAAGATATAATTATGTTTTATTTTTTCTGAATGGATTCTGATATGGGGTGAGGCTATGTTCTGATGCAGCGGAGATCTGTTCTTTCTTATGGGTCTTGGTAGTTGCATCCCCATGAATGTAACTATGCCACCCATGATCTTGAGTTGACTTCCATGGTGGTTTCTATGATGTTGTGGATTTATTACGTAATTGGAGAGTTCTTTGTTGTTTTCACCGATCATAATAGTTTGTGGTTTTTTTTCTCCCATCATGACTTGAACATACAACAATGTCAGTGGATGGAGTTCATACAGGAATACAACTTCAAAATATAATATACACATGAAAAGTGTAATGTTGTAGCTAATTCACTGAGTCTAAAGCCACATGGTGATGATGTTCATGAATATGGGTATTCCTCGAGAGTAATGGAAGAACTGTAAGCATTACCTCTTGATATGGGAGAAGTTGGGGGAAGAGGATGTCTTTTTTATATGATGGTGCAATCATCTCTGGTGTAGTAGTTGGAAGAGTCCGAGTTGGGGGATTCTGATGTGTAGGTCTGGAGAGACAATGTTTTTGGGGAGAGGACCCTGATGATGGGTATAAGGATTAACAACACTGAGTGTTGTATCACGAAAGTCTATTTGTTCCTATATATATGCATGAGGTGGTTCATAAAGAGTTCCATGGTTCACATTTATCGTTACATCCTAATGTTACAATGATGTACCGAGCCTTGAGGAGTCAGTTTTGGTGGCCTAAGGTAAAACATTCAGTTGCGGAGTATCGGTTTCGATGTTTGGTCTTCCTGAAGGTGAAGGAAGAACGTTGTGCTCCTGGTGGTTTTCTCCAGTTATTAAATGTTCCTCAGTGGAAGTATGAGGTCATCTCAAAGGAATTTGGTACTAGTTTACCTCATGATCAGGGAGGAAATTGTGTTTTTTGGGTGGTAGTGGATCATTTAACAAAATCATCCCATATCATAGAAATCATATAGTCATGCTCAGTGGATTTTCTGTCAAGGAAGTATGTGGAGGAAGTGGTGAGACTTCACGGAGTCCTAAAAACGATAATTTCTGATTGAGATCCCCGTTATACCTCCAGGGTGTGGAGAGGTCTCCAGCATTATTTCATCTCTTAGCTATTCTGTAGCACTACTTTTCATCCTCATACAGATGGTTAGATAGAGCGGACTATCCAGGATCATAATGACATGTTATGCTCTTGTGTCTTGAATTTTGGAGGTTCATAGATGAGGCACTTACCATTGGTGGAGTTCGCTTAAAACAATCAAGTTCACTCCACCATTGGTATGACGCCATTTGAAGCCTTACATGTCTGACCATTCCATTCTCTGCTGTGTTGGACTGAGGTCAGAGAGTCAGCAATTCTCTATCTAGAACTATAGAAGAATAAAACAAAGATGGTTCAAGTGACTCATGAGATGATGAAATCAGCACCGGATCATTAGAATAAATATTTCGATCAAACGATGAGAAACTTATAGTTTGATATTGGGGATATCATGTTTCTAAATTTGTCTCCCCATTATCGGAATCAAAGGTTTGGTTGTGGGAGTAACCTTTATCCTCTGTGTTTTGGGTCTTTCAAGGTGTTGGATCATGTTGGAGCTGTGGCATACCGAGTAGAAATTCCCTCATAGATGAGCCAGATACATGATGTTTTCCATGTATCACAACTCTGTTGTTATCTTTATGATGAATCACATTTCCTCAATTGGGGAGAGTTCGATGTTGATGATGATGCGACCTTCAAGGAGCCGCCTCTAGAGATCCAAGACCACAATGAGAAGGTGTTGTGTGGTCATTCTATCCAATTGGATCATTTCTTCTGGCGAAACGGAGGCATGGAGGACTGTACCATGGAACGTGAGTCATAGATATGCACTCAGTACCCAAATTTGTTTTATTTTTAACACTTTTCATGTAACGATGTGGCCACGTGGTTATGGTCCTTTTGTATTTATACGATGGATTTCTTTTGGTTTCTTGATGTGTCTTTCTCTCTTTTGAGATTATCACGATGTGTGGTTGTTCAGACCTTGTTTTGGTTTCCCTTTATGTGGGTTTTGAATTTCAGAGGACAAGAATGTTTTGAGAGTTATCTAATGTAATGGTTTGGACCTATCTGGTCCTTCAAATTGCTGAAATCTAGTGTTTGTGGATTTCTAGGAGGACAAGTTGACTTATTCCCAACATTTTTCCAAATTATTAATTCTACAGTGTTTCTAGACCGGTGAGGTTTCCAGACTAGTGATGTTTCCAGACCTGTGACGTTCCACTAGGTGAATGATGTGAATAGATCCAATAGTAAATCAATGTGAACAGTGACACCAGTTTGCTTATTAGAATATTTCCAACAGTAGGCTTATGTGAACAGTTCCAACAGTATCCTTATGAACAGTTCCAATTATAGGATTATGTGAATAGTTACAACAATAGCCTTATGAATACTTCCAACATTAGGCATATGTGAATAGTTCCAACAGTATCCTTGTGAATAGTTCCATTGGTAGGATTATGTGAATAGTTCCAACGGTAGCCATATGAACAGTTCTAATGGTAGGCTTATCTGAATACTTCCAACAGTAGCCTTATGAATTGTTCCAATGGTAGGCTTATGTGAATAGTTCCAAAAGTAACCTTTTGAATAGTTCCAATGGTAGCCTCTATTTCCATTTCAAAATTTGAAGTTCAAGAATAGTGTTTCTAGAATGGTGAGGTCTGACGGTAGCCTCTATTTCTTTTGTTGAATTTCATGTTCATGAACAGTGTTTCGAGCTTCCTACTATTTCTCCCATTTAATGTTTATATTCACATAAAATGCATCTAAATCCTTGTTTTACGGATACTATGGCTGATTCAAAATCCACAACTCCTATATTAATTTTTCCTATGGCTCAGGATTCTTTTACTAGGTAAAACGACATTGTTTAATGTGATCAGCTTTTAATGGAGAATCCAGCATATCTTAAAACATTTTTTTGAAATCTTCTAAATCGAAGAGATATCATCCTCCTTAGTTTTTTCTCCTTCAACTTTGGTGTGATATGCTCAAATTATTCATTCCTTCCCCTAGGATTTTCACAATCAAACATTACTCCTTTGATTGGTTCCCCCTATTTTAATGCAACAAAGTAGTATCGATCAAACATTAATATAAGGTATGATCTATAGTCATTCTTTTGGTTTCATCACCCTATATTTCTCCTTTCCCTTTTATGGATTGGTATATCCATGTTACTAATTTAATTTTCTAGGTATTTGATTGGTGTGGTCGTGCCTCTATATCCTTGGGTGGATACAGTTGTCACGGGGGTGGAGATTGTAACCTGTTGAGTGGCTCATTCTCATATAAAGATCGTTAAGAACTGTTTGTGGAAGAGGATTCATTTAATCTCTATTCTTTTATGTGAAACTATACAGTTAGCATGTTTTATCCAACTAGATCACAATATAATTCAAATAATAAATATTTGAACAGGATAAATTAATTGTTAACGATCATAGGTTATTACCTCTTGTTTTTCTAGATTTTGTTATATATATGCTATCTTTGTTTAGATTTTTATTCTTGATGGAAATTGGAAATAAATGTAAATATATAATTAATTGATAATTGATGGGATAATGATAAAGAGGCATGTAAATGAATATAATTTGTGTTGTTGTAAATTGATTTATGATTCAAGCATGTATAATCAATTAGTGATAGCTTACATTTTAGTTTTACAACAATTGGAACTTAAGAATAATAAATAGGTTAATTAAATAGGGATTAAAGAATAGTTTATTTGATAAAAGATAAGTCCTTGTAGGGTTCTATGTTACCCTTTTTCTTGTTAAGGTCCAAGAGCCTAATTGATACGATGTTTGTTTTCCGGGTTCAAGTGTTGTGATGTTAGTGTGGAAGGCTATTGTGATATGTGGGGGTAGGGAGGCCTATTGGTTATGGTAGTAGTTAACTCCTACAGCACCGAGATGCATCATTTTATACATTTGGGTGTCATGGAGGACACGATAGATGATGGAACGGGTTGGATGTGAATGTTTGGATGCTTTCTGTTTCTTGTTGGTTGTTAATCTTCCATAATATCCCCACTACTAAAGAAAGTTTTATTTCTTACCATCCTTCCAAAAAGGGGAGATGATGTGCGGGGTAGGCCATGTTCATTCAGTTTTTATCTTTATGATGTAGGATGGGTCTATGATCTTGCTATCAGCATCAAATACTTGACGATTAGTTCATCTCATCACTTTGTTAATCACCCTTATGTTTAGTAGCATGTAATTCTTTTCTAGAATGTCTAGTAATATATGAATGTAATAATTATATTAATAAACTATTGAATAAATTATGTTATCCCATGGTGTTTGATCTTGTTGGGATGCAATGTTGAGGTAGAAATATAATGGAACAGTGAGATTTGGGTTTGATGCTAATGAAATATTATTTGGAAATTAATAGTGGTAATTTAATGTTAATGAATTCATTAACGTAAAGTGAAATTGATAAAAAGGGAATGACGTAAAGAATTGAAGAAAATTAAATGGTTGTCTGCTTATAGGATAACTAGTCTTAGAAGTGGAAACTGAGAGTCTAAGAGACGTTTGATGGAGTTGACTCTAAGACTAGGTTATTCCCATAGTGTGTTTGTGAGCTATATTATATCATGTACTTTTGTGTTTCTAAATGCTACTTCACCCCATCATTTAGGTAAAATGACTCCCCAGGAATTCTAAGCCATGGGGGTGTTTTCCCGAATATTTTGGTAGGAGGATAGATGGATGAATACCCACATTTGACCCGCTGTCTTCTCTTGGTAGTTAATTGTGCTAGTAGGCCCAACGATCTGTTTTCACCATATATTATGTAGAGGGATGTAATGTTTTCTGGTTATTCACACACATATATTTTGGTTATAATTACCTATGGACTGCTATAGGTGTAATGTGTATGGGCTATGATGGATTGAGGATCCTTACTCTGTGTGTTGGATATAATAGCATGAGGTATAATTTCTGTTGTATGATACACATTTTGTGAGCTATGGGGGATGCTAGAAACTACTGGTAACTTTGTTATATGGACATTATGGTTTTGTTTCATGAGGATCAAGTTGTGGGGCTTCGCCCAGGAGTCTATAGGAAATCCTTTTTAGAGAGAGATGCTTAGGACATACAACATTTTTGCAAAGAAGAAAACCATTGGGGAAGTAGTACAGGGGAACCGTTGATATTATTTATTATATTATACACTTTTGTATGCGATACTTGATGAAAGTATCCATGGAGAGGCTGAGAACATAGTATACCTATTTAGGTGATGAGTTAGTTTCACTTGTTGTTCATTGCGCTTTAGCATGCATTCATTACTTCTGCACGAGAGAATCTAGGGAGGATTCTACAGAGTATATTGTTATACTCACCCTTGGTATATATATACTGTTTTTTATGTCACTTAGAGTAGGATGGAGATCCAACTATTTTCTACTATCTTGGGGTTACATGAGCTGTTCAGGATTGTGGTTTTTACTATTTTTATGTTCCTTTGGTATTTGCAGTTTTTTCATGTTGTAGTAGTTTTTCATGACATTATATATGTGTACATGGGATATAATTCATATTTCAGTCTGAGTTGGATCTTCTTGGTGTCTATCATATCTCTCTCTTTTATATGTCCTCTATTAGAGGGTAATTCGTCCCATTTCTGTGTTTACTATACACACGGTGATTGTCTCCAACCCGAGGCCTAATGGAGGCTGGAAATGGGGGGTCATTATCTCCTTTCTCACATTGTCAGCCCAGGAGGGGTTCACCTTGTGGGGTGGGTGTCATGAAAGATACAAAACCCTACTCTTTTCATGATTTTTTAAACACCCAAAAATTTATTCTCCCAAATAGTAATGTTTTCAATTATATTTTTTATACATCAACTAGATAGAAATTATGATAATTGATCCTCTAGTTTTATGTTTTTTAACACCAGAGGAACCAAATCCTTCACCTCAGTTGGTTAGACACCTCATCCTACTTCTCTTCATTAACGGGTTAGACACCCCATCCTCAAGAATCTGTATCAACTAATTAGTCACTCTAATCATTACATTTTTCTCCTCTTGGTGTAGATCTATTAATATAATTCCACATTTCATCCATTGAGAGATAATCCTCAATGAACAATTTATATAAGTATTTTTCATGTAAAACATTATAATCTATGGTGATGTATTTGAATAAAATTATCTATCTAGGAACTTTATCATATATCATGAATGATATGATTCACTCAATACTTGAATACTCACTTATATCTCCTTTACGGTATTCTATATTATCTCAAATTCCCAACTTATTACCTTGGTGTATGAGGTTTTCTCATAATTCGCAATGTATTCTTAGGATATAAATCTTATCCTACATTATAAATTTATACTCATATAAAAATACATCTTAAATTATTTTACCACATAAAAAAAATTTATGTTCCTTTAAGAATAGTGAGATGTTATCTTTATATCAAAACTATTGCACATTTATTTATGTTTAATTCCTATTTAATCTTTGTTATCCTTCTCATTTAAATACCTTATGACATAGGATTTAATATTCTTAAATTTAGTTATTAAATATAATATATAATATCTAAAATACTCATGATCCCATGAAATATTATTTAATTTTATTAATTTTTTTATTTATTCTCATATTGAATACTTAAAATACTCAACATCCCATTAATTATTATTAATGTGGTTTTGAAATAATTATTTCCCTATCATTCCTAAAAATCTCCTGACCAATTATCAAGAAGAATTGTCTTCATTATCCCAATTCATATTCATGCATGTGAATCTAAATTCATTTATCAATCATTTAAAATATCAATTTGATTTGAACTATATTCTATGAAGAGATGTTTAAGTGAATCATTAAATTAAATAACCTAAATATCTCCCCATTTAAAAAATTATCTTCAATCTATTGTTTCTCTAGTGATATTCTTTACTCCACGAATATAAAAAAATACCCACAATGGCTCGTTATTTTCATTCTATTCATTTATAAATAATATTTATATTAAAATAATCTTCTTCAGTCATAGTTACATGTTACTCACAATGTGGAATTAATTTTTCTTTACGTAGCCAAAAAAACATGGTGTACGCATGTATTAGGCATTGTACTACATTTAATGGATCTCAAACTCTCACAGAATATATTTGACATCACTATATAAACTAGATTCCCTTTGTGCATACACATAGAAGAATCATCAAAATTAGTGGTTGGTCTTCTTGTTTACTATCACTCAATAAACTCATGTGGTCAGTATAAAAACTCATATTTTTTCTTTAGAAACTCAAGGTATCAATTAAATTTTACATTTCATGTACAAAAACAATTTCATGATTAATAAAAATAATCTTATATATGGTTGATGATATTTATTTTGTTGATATAACTATGTATTATAAATTCAATTCACATCACGTGGAAAATAGTTACACACACTACAACTAAAAGATAACTTTTTTGTAAGATCCATGAAACTGAAGGTTATCAAAAGTGGTGATGTCCTATTGTGTCACTGCATATAATGGTGTTTCAATCATGCAGTTTATATCCCATAAATTTATATTCAATTATTATTTAAATAGATCTCAATTTAATATTTTGAATATTGGTTGAAAATTTCACATCAATCGAGGTGTGTCTAACCTCTAGGTTGTGATTAGATAGATACATGTACTTCAAAATGTATTAGGTAATATACCATGGGGTGCATACATTTTTGGTAAGAAATCCTACCATAATTTTTGAATCAGACACCACAATAACAATATTGATAATGAAAAACCAATATAGTTATTTCCCACAATTAATGGATCTTTTTATCATCCTCAATGGAGTTCATATTCCATTTAAGGAACTGAAATTGATGATCACTGATCCAATTCTATCACGCACCAATCCACCCTATCTCATATCTCTATGAATAGATGAATAATTAAAAGTACTAATCACTAGATATTAGGTGACCTTTATTTAACCCACTTTCATTAGAGAGGCATTCCCCTCCCTCTAAAGATATGGAATTAGAAATATGAATCCCTTTATATAAGAAAGTTTCTCCCTGTCTAAGATAATAGGGTTATGTTATGAAATAATGTATTTCACCCAAACATGAAAATAATGTTGGAAAAGAACATACATTATACTACATTGTTCCTAATATCCCATAACACCAATCACAGCAATGAAAACACAATTATATTAAATTTTTTCTCCTTTTAATTATTTTTGCATTGTCCTAGACCTCTCCGGACCATTCCAATGTGATAATATTGTGTTTGATGTCTCATGGGATTTCAATGCATCTCACTTCCACACTTTTCAAGATTTCCCAGTTTTCAATTTTTCCTTAGTGTGTCACCCTGGTGGTGGTTCACCATAGCGGTGGATCACTAGCGGTAAATCACTAGTAGTTTCTCAATGGTGGTGACTCGATGTCGATGAATAGTAGGTAGTCTCTTGCTGGAGGTGACTCACTATGAGTCCATCAACTAGTGGTGCCCCATCCAGTGGTTTTTGACCTCACAATGACTCACTTATGGTGATAGTCATTTCATATGATGATCGCACACAAGTGGTTCCTTGTCAATTTGTGTTTTGTCTAATGGTCTCTCATGAGAAGTGTGTCCCTAGGTGGTACTTCATCTAATGGTGGATCGTGAGTGGTGCCTTATTGAGAATTGAGTCCTCTAATATTTGCTCATGTACATTGTTTTCAACTTCTTCTAGTTTTACCTCATTGATGTTTTCATTGAGGTAAAATGATTTAATTTCCTAGTTTGAGGGATTTGAGACTGTTATAGAGCACATAAATCCTGTATTTATTTTTCTATATGTTTTGTGGAATTTACATGGTAAAAACAAGTTATCTTGACTATATATTCATTTAATGTAAAATAAAAAACATTACTAAACAACATATCTATTTAGATATTTTCCAAATCCAAGGAACACATCCCCCTTATTATTATTCCTTGGTTCTTGTTGATATGAGATTCCATGTACTCTTCTTATTTTAAAAGTTATGGGTCATGTTTTAGCTTTTAGTTCAAGTTTCATATGTGATTTTTTCCAAAAACCATCATGCCCTTGTCTTGGTGCAATCCGGAAGTACTAAACGCCTTTTCCTCCCTGTAGGTTTTCATCCACCAATCTCAATTGTTCATATTGAAGGGTGGTGGTATGTATATTTCCCAAGAAAGGATAGTTGAATTAATATAAATAAATATAATTGAACCGGTTTTAAATAGATTAATAGGGGATGGGAAAAGTGACAGATGTTTCTATTGTATTATTGTTCTATCAATATTGTGATCTATATGGGCAGACTATCCATTAAAAAAAAGTTCATTGGCATACTAGTTTGCGTACAGAATTTGATATGTTATGAATGTTCTTTTTTTATTTTTAAATAATTTTTATGAAAACTATTAACTTCTAATACATTGCTGGTAAATTAATTCCCTAGTATCATATTGTTTCTGTAATAACAACAGAATTGGAATGTGGAATTAAAGAATGATTGAATTTTTTTAATCTGAATACATTTTACTATTTCTTGTGGGGTTAAATGGTTGTGTTATTGGATGTGTATATGTGTTTTATTCTGTGGATATTTTGGGTTGTGTTTGTGTATCAAGGATACATATTCAGTTGTGGTTTTTGTATATTTCAAGATGTCATTGTAAGTTGTGGGCTATTTTTAGTGGGAAGGATGGATTAAGATCGATGAAATTAATGAAGGGTGGAAGTGATTTTTATGGCTAATTCTCCATTAATAACATGAATAATGATTTATGCTATACCAAGTGATTGACATATGATATATCATGAATGAGAGTTAACTGTAGAGGTCTGGTGTGATGAGTCATTACTATGGTGTTGGACAATTTACCCTGAAAGTTAATGAGTTTCACAGTTTCCCAAGGACTGATGTAATGAATAAATAATTGTTTAACCCTATTTGGAATAAACATTGATTTTTTTGGTTAACAGGATGAAAATGGATAAATATTTTGGTTGGGAATATGATTTTGGTTTTTTTGGATCATTGTGGGATGTCATGCATTTAGTGGTCGCAAAAATGTATTCAATTTTGTAAGATGAATGTTTCTTGAGATACCATAGTTTCAGATTTAGTGTTTGGTATTATATAGATATGATTTTTTATTTTCCTTTTGATTTATATATACAACTCTCCCAATAAGAGTATTATGTTACGAACACCCCCAGCATCATGGGGGTGAGTGTACTTCCTAATATCATGTGGGGAGTACAAATGGATGGGTACCAACTCTTTTATGCACTCTCATCCTGAAGAAGTTGGTATGGTACATGTTGTGAAAGATGGAGAAGTAGTAGATTCCATAGATGGTGATTGATATGGCCCAGGTCTCTATAGAAGAGATGTTTTGTGCATTCCCTGGTTTCTTTGGGATGAGTTGTGATGTGTTTTGGGGAACATGTGTGTATGGGATGTTTGTGATGTGGTTCATGAACTAGGTGTGTGTAGGTTAGATGTGATGTTCTGTGTCGAAGGGATGGGAGTTCAAGGACAATTGACATCGGGAAAGAGCGTCTTGAACATTGGGAAAGTGTTACAGGCTACCAAATCATCTATGTTTTGTACATTATATTACATGACTTTCAATATTTGGTGAGCATTCCATGGTTAGGATGGGGTCATTAGTATACCTACTTAGGTGTTGTTTGGTTTTTCTATTTTCTGACATGTTCATTAGTGTTCCCCCTTTTGCATGTGCACCATAGGAAATGTTTTTCCTACATTGTATTCTAGTATTCTCCCCTACCAATATAAACTATTTTCTTTTTTCTAGGAGGATTACACAGGTCATGATGAACCTTAATAGCTTGGTTCTTGACATTTTTTGTGTCGCTACATAGATTTAGCTTTAGTATTTTACATTCAATACTTATGTATTTGTATGAGTATTATTTTCCACATCAATATTTAATGGTTTTGGTATTCTTCATATCATGTCTTGTATATTCTGTGAATGATTCGTCTTACCTCCCAATCATATTTTCATAAAAATGGTACTGCCACCTGTATTTATGATATTTATACACCCATGATGCTAGTCGCCAAACTAGGGCCTCCTGGAGGTGGGGATTCGGAGTTCATTCATTCCAATTATTCATTTCTAGCCTAGGAGAGGTATAATTGGAGTTAGGGGTCAATGTAGAATGGAATCATAGGGGGTGACTGATCGATAGGATGGATTATAGTGTTAGGAACACTACAGATTTCATGGGATGGAATGGAAATAGTTCCATTTGACCATGGTATGTCACATATTATAGTGAGACCAGCTAGGACAAGGTATTTCAGTGGTGGACACTGTATCTGGGAGAGCCAAAGGAGGAAGACGTGTTGTGGGTTGACTTCTAGAAGCAGTTTCAATCAGAGTACCATTCATCAACCACGAAGTCTGAGAAGAGGTAGGATCTACTCTCCCTTCCATAGGGGATTGTGTTACAGTGAATTTTTTATATCAACTTCAAGGATCTTATTTATTTTTCCTTAGATATATTCTTAGATGAGGAGACTGTTGAGAGATATCATGAGGAGGCACTTCACCCTTCTATTTAGAATGTTTTCACTCCCTTTACATTTCCAACACATCTGGAGGTTTAGAATAATATTGTGGTGATCAATAATATTTCCTTGCGACGAGGTATACCATGATAAGAGAGTAATTAGAGATCCTTGAGAGGTAAAGTTGTTTTTGGCAGTTCATAGATGCCAGGAAATTTAAGGTTTCGATAGGTAGGGAGTTGACCTTAGTTGTCTCCCTTTGGGCATCCTATGGTTGGTAGTTGTTTTGATTTCATGGATTCATTGTGCTAGAATGTTTCAATTGTTTTTATTGTGGTCACCACCATAAAAAGTTTCTAGTGGATTCCTGATATAAATATTTTGAAGGTGGACAAGTTCAACACCAACCTCCATAGTTGTTTCTAGTGAGGCCATTTCAATAGTAGGGGTAGTTGGACTTTGCTCCATCTAGGGGATATGGAGTAGATGAAGGCCAACCTCATGATGTTCCTAATCATTAGGGACCATGAATAGAGAATGGTTTTAGAGGTGGTCACCAGCAGCTATGGGGAGGAGCCATGCAAGGCTAGTTTAATTATTTGGAGTTCGTAGTTCCTGTAGGGTACCAGGTTTTCAGTGGTACGATCAGCTTGTTCAGTACACATTGATTATCTTTGTTTGATTTGGGAGTTTCTCACTCCTTTTTTCCCTGATCTAGCCCACGCTTTGGGACTCGAAGTTTAGAGGCTTCATTTTCCCTTGGGGTTGAGTCCACCGGTCAGAAGCTAGACCATCTTGTTTTATATGTTCTGTGGGGTATAGAAAGCGGATGGGACAGCATTAATATCTTGAGGTTCTCTTATTAATATAGATGTATCCATACAATGTCATTGTTAATAAATACTATTTGTATTCCACATGTTCTATTATCTAATGATTCTAGATAATGACCATATTCTTGGATGTTGATAGACAATGTGTGTTCTTCATTGACATGCGGGGTTTTCAAGTGGGCAGTCATCATGTGGAGCCTCTCCTTTCATTTTCGGATGAGTTTTCATATGAATCATCGGACATTGAGATGTTAAACGTTCCCAGGGTCATTTGTAGATTTTCTATATGTTTTCCAAAAAGAGGTTCTCATGCTAACCCCTCAACATGATGGTAAGTTCGAGACAGATCGGACAACAGGTGCTTCTCTAGTTTTTATGGATCCCAATCAGATAGAACATTTTTCATTGCAGGAGTTTAGGATTTAGATAGATTATTTGATGAATGTTGGATTCATAAGGACTGGTGTATCATTATAGGGGTGGTCTACTATTGTTCACAAAGAATGAAAATGGTAGTCTAATGTTGTTCATAGACTACAAAAGATTGAATTATATGAGAGTTACGAATCCTTACCCTTTTCTGAGGATATGTGATATTTTAGACCAAATAAGAGTGGAATGTTGGTTTTCTATGATTGATTTGTGGTCTAGATTTCAACAGTTTATGGTGATGGAAGGTCATATCTCAAGGACTGCCTGAAATGTAGGTACGAGCGCTATGAGTTCATTGTCATGCCTTTTAGTGATACAAATGTACTGAATGTCTTCATGGGACTTATAAAATCCTTTTTTGACTCCCTAGACCGATACATTTTCATATTCATTGAAGACATCATGGTCTATTCAATGTCTAAGGAGGATCATTCCATGTATCTAAGAACAATATTTTATGTTCTTCGATGCCACCAGCTCAATGTAATGTTGTCCAAGTCAATTTTAAGTTCATGATAGATATATTTCCTTGGGGTTGTGGTGTCTTAAAAGTATGTGTAAGTAGACACGTCAATGTTCATAGTATTTGAATCATAGGAAGTACCAATGAACATGGAATATGTTCGCTGTTTCTCTGGTCCTTCAGGCTATTACTAGAGGTTCATACCCAATTTGTCTTAAGTTACATCACCTTTGATGACCTTTTCATTGAGGTAAAAATATTTTTTATAGAGTGAGAAGTTCCAAGATGTTTTGCATAACCTAAAGTGTAATTTTATCAGTTCACTAGTGCTCTACTTTCTAGATGTAGGGGATATGTTTGAGGTATTTTGTGATGCTTCCCATCTGGGTCTAGGATTTGTGCTGATACGGTACCATACATTTATCTCTGAAGGCTCTAGGTAGTTACATACCCACAAACATAACAATTCTCCCTAATATGGAGTTAGCAATGGTTTTTTTCAAATTGATGTTGTGGCGTAATTTCATCATTGGGGTGCACATTGTGGTCTTCACTGACCAAAAGATCTTGAGGAACATATTTTCCCATCCTGGCCTAATTTTAAGAAAATATAGGTTGACGTTGTTTCTTTTGGGCTATGAATTTGAGAGTTTCTATATCTAAAGGAAATGAAATGATGTGACTGATTCATTGAGAAGAAAGTTGCAGAATAAGGCTATTCAGGAATCTTCGGATTCATGGAGAGAAATATAGTACTTGTAATCCTTTCACACTGATACAAGAGTGGATGGTGGTGGAGGACTCTTATGTCATATGATGGTGAAATATTCTTTAATTTTTAATTTTGAACATTCTCAAGGTGGCCTGATATGCATAGGTGATGTGTGATCGTTCTTTCCATGGTGATTCTCTAGAGGGTTGGTCAGAGGATGATGAGAATCAGATGTTGTTTTATGTGATGTTGTTCATTATAATGGTGATTCATAGTGGAGTCCTTTTTGTTATTCATGGGTCACCCTTGTAATTATTCTTGAGAGAATCCTTGATTTACCATTTCTTGATGATGCATTTTTGGTGTCCATAGATGAAGTAGGTTGTGGTGGAGTTTGTGGAATGTGATTTGTTTTTTTATAGGTGGAGGTTTATCACCATGTTCCCAGTCTTTATTTTAATCCCTTGTGTGTTACCAAGTTGATAGGGGATGAAATAAAAATGGATGTCATCATTCGGATACCCAAGGATTAGGTAGTTCGTGATTCAATATGGGTGATAGTGGATTGGTTGATGAAATTTTCCTACTTCTTATCAATCCTGGAGAATGAAATAATGGATGTCTTATCTAAGAGTTTTTTGGATGATGTGATGTGGTTTCATGGAGTTTTATGGTCCATTGTATCATATCAGGATGAAAATTTTATCTCATGTGTCTAGAGGGGATTTCTAGATTCCTTCGGAACCTAGTTAGTAGTGAGCACTACATTCTATCCATAGATAGATGTTTAGACTGAGCGAAAATTCCAGACATTGGATGATATGTTAAGATTATGAAACTTAAAAATTGGTGGATATTGGGTTGAAAACCTAAAATTTGTAGAGTTTTCTTATAAAAATAGCTATCACACTTCCGTAAGCATAGATACGTTTGAGGCTTTGTATGCAAGACCATTTCATTATTCATTGTGTGGGATAGAGTTTTTGGGGATAACTATTCTTGTCTTGGAGGTGGAAAAGAGCACACAATATATGGCTCGACACGTTCATCAAATGATGGATGTAGTTAAATACCAAAATAATTAGTATTCTGATCGTAGGAGGAGTCCCTTGGATTCTGAGTTTGGTAACCACATGTTCATGAAGGTTTCTCCTAAACATGGGAAATGAAGTTTTGGTATGGGGATTAAGCTTTTTCCCATGATCATTAGACCCATTGAGGTGTTGGGGAATGTTGTTGAGGTGGAATACTAGTTGGAATTTCCACCATAGTTCTTGAGTGGATCTGCGACATCATTCATGTCTCCCAACATCGTTGGTATCTTCATGATGACTATCATGTCATTGATCGAGGGAAGTTGGATATCGAGGATGACATGATGTTTTTGGAGTGGAAAATAAATATCCAAGATCATTTAGAGAAGGTTAGGAATAGATGTACCATTATATTGGATTATGTACATTGGATGCATGGTGGCAAGGAGGATAGTACTTAAGAGTGAGAGATGATGATGTGTTCCTAGTACCTGGTGTTTTTTTAGTTTTTCCATTCTCTATTTTTCTTTATGATATATTTTTTTAACCATGATGTGATTTTTTTATCCTTATATATTGATGTATGTTTTTTGATGTGTGATGGATTATAGGAATGAGAATTGGGAAGGAACAAATTCCTAATCGATACTCAATAGTTGTGATGCTACTAAACCCATGAGGTTTAGTCAGTACCACCTAGATTCGATAATATCTTACATGAAAGATGATTTTCCCTAATTCGTTTTTTCAGGGTGGATTGGTTTTTATCCCTGTTTGGTGTGTTTTTTGGTCATTTGGGTTGACATGATAAGGTTTGGGTTTCAGATTTCTAAGGTCGAGTTATTGGATGTGGAGGTTTCCACTCAATCATTAAAACAACACGTGGTGGTTAATCATTAAATAATTATGGGTTTGGTTGTTAAACGATGTCTTGATGGCCGTGGAGTACTTGAGAGGTATCTTGAGGGGTGGTTTTTTGGACCCTTCCCCTCTTTACATTCTTAGTTATTTTTTAATTATTGAGGGAAATTGTAGATTAATAGGAATATAATGTAATTCCATAGACCCCTTCAGACCATTTGTTTGGGTGAATCTTTTGTTTGAGGTGTCTTCAGAAGCCCAGGTGGATCATTTCAAAAAACTGTATGATTTACCATTTTTTCATGTTTTCTAATAGTGGATCCCCCTGGTGGTTTCTCGCTGGAGGTCACTCGTTGGAGGTGACTTGCAAGTGGTTACTCACAAGAAATCCCTAAAACAGTGGTGTCCCTCCTTATAGTGACTCACTGACGGTGGTAGGAGTTTCATCTGACGATCACATGTGAGTGGTGCATCACCAAGTAGTGCTTCCTCTAACAGTGTTTTATAAGTAGTGGCTCAAAATGTGGTGTTAATTCTAATAGTTTCTTGATATATGTGACTCATTGAGTGAGAAGTCATTTAATGGTAGCTCATGTATAGTGTATCTGGCTTTCTCAAATTTCTCCCCTTAGACATTTTCTTTGACAAAAAATATTTTTAAATACCTTGTCTGAAGGTATTTAAGAACAATTCCAGCACCCCTAAATCCTATATTTATTCTTCTAAGTGTTTGAGGGATTTTACTTTTTTTAAAACACTATATTTACCTGATTTTTCATTAATGTAAAATCAAAAACATATCAAAACCGCTTCTCAGTTTATATTTTTCCAATGCCTATATATCATTCCCCCATGATCATAAAACATGGTTTCTCATTATATGGTATGAGTCACACCCTTATACCCATAGGACTCATAAGTTCATGTTGTAACATATGGTTCGAGTTTCTGTAGGGTTTTTCATGCTTCATGCACAACCATGTCTTTGTGCAATCAGGAAGTGTCGATATCATTTTCATCCAAGTAGTGTTTCTGTCATCTCTAACTATTCTTCCCCATGCAGGGTGTGTGTATGGATTTCTCACATGTGAATATAGTTTAATATAGATAAATAAAGTTTATTTAATCTGTTTAATATCAATATATATGGGGACGGGAGAAGTGACACATGTTTCTGTTGTGTTATTATTTTGTGGATATTTCAATCTCTATGGGCTAACTACCCACTAAAAATCATTGTCGTTGGTGGTCCTTGTTTATGCATGGATTGGGTTATGGATTATTTTTATATTTAAGGTATTTTTATAAAACAGTTAACTACATATACTTGGATAATAAATGGATTTTCTGGGAACATGTTGTTTCTATGATAACCCATGAATTGACATGAGGATATAAAGAAAGAACTCCTTGTTAAATCTTAATATGGTTTTCTTTGGTTCATGTAGGGATATGGTTGTCAAGAATGGTTAGTCACAAAGGGTTGGCTCTATGCATATGGTGTGGTGTGTTTTTCAGAAATGACACGAATATGGTTGTGGTTTCTATATGTTTCTATATTTGGTTGTGAGTAGAGGGATATTGTGGTAGAGAAGGATGAGTTAGGAGGGTTGACATTTAATTAGTATGGTAGTGGTTTTAATGGGTTCTTCACCATTGATAACATTTCAATAGATTCACCCCTTACATATAGATCGACTTATGATTTATCATGTGTGGGTGTTAAACGTATAATTTGTGGTGCGATAAGTCATTTTTGTGAAGTGGGTTAATTTACTTGGATTTTTACTCTGTTTCTTATTTTATTGGGGAGTGATGGAATAAATAAATGACTGCATAATTGGGTTTTTAAAGACATGGGTTATTTTTTTTAATGGAATAAAAATGGTTATGTAATTTGGTTGGTAATGTGATTTAGATTCTTTGGAACTTTGTTTGGTGTTGTTCTTTTAGTGGTAGCAGTAACATTGGAAGTGTTGAAAGTTGGTTTTTTGTTGAGAAACCCTAGGTTGGGATTGACTGTTTTGTATTATATTTGTATAAATTCTTATTTTCATTGATATTTCTATATGCACTCCTGCCTAGTTGATCAGTATGTTCCATACACCCCCTTCATCAGGGGTAGGGTGTCTTTCACAAAATTTGTTGTGTAGTAGATATGGTTTGGTATCCACTCTTTTCTGCTCTCTATCTCTCCATCTCTTCTATGAGAGGTTGTTATGGCATAGGGTGTGATGGTCATAAGTCTTTTAGTTGCCTTTGACAGTGGTTGTGAGGTCCATATCTATGTGGGAGAAGTGTTTTTTTGCTTTCCCATGTGCTTTTGGGATGAGTTCTGATGTGTTGTGAGGCCCAGGTGTGTGCGGGCAGGTTGTGATGCAGTTTGTGGACGAAGTGTGTGAAAGCAGGATGTGATGTAGTGTGTGAAGTGGATTAGATTTCTAGTATGTTTGATGTTTGGATAGAGAAACATAAACATTGGGAAATTGGTTATGGTTACCCTATCATCGATGTGTTTTACATTATATTACCTGAGTGGAATTATTTGGTGATTGTGCCTTGGTGAGGTTTCGAAAGTTAGTTTACCTGCTTACAAGTTATTTGGTCTGGCTATTTTCCTAAAATTTTATTAGTGTGCCCCTTTCAAATATGCATAGGAGAAATTGTTTTTCCTACTGAGTATACTTGTATTCTCACCCTACATTTATAAACTGTTTTTTTTTCAGGAAAATTATGTTGACCATGTTGGACTATACTAGCTCGAATATTGACAATAGTTATGATGTAGGTATTCATTAAATTTTGTATTCTACTTGGGAGACATTTGTGATTATATTAGTATTATATTACACATGAATATGGGATGGTTTTGTTTTAACATAATATTATTTCATGGCATTGTTTTGGATTATTTATCGTATTTTCTAGTCCTGTTTTATTAAAAAAGGTATTTCATCCCATATTTATGAGATTTGTACACCATTAGTGATATTCTCCAACTCAGGGCTTGTTGGAGGTAGGACTTGGTGGTCAGTATCCCCTTTTCTTCATTGTCAGCCTTGAAGGGGTATCATTGGTGGGAGGGGTCATGACACTTCACCCTTTGAATCAATGGATTGATGATGTTCTGAATGGACATCACTTTTACCAAGATACCCCTAACATGGTTGACAAACACCCAAATAAAGGATTCCAGTGTCCTAAAATTAATTGGTTGTAGACTGGTTTTGTTGTTATGTATTCGAAACTCAAAAAAATGTGATAAGGTGGAATATCTTTTTATGTTTTTTATCATCATATTGAACATTGATTTTTTTGATGCTTTATACATACGATAGATCAAAACCCATATATAATAAACAAATATTTAACTTATCCTGTATGTCTTTTTCATGTAACACCACACTTCCATTGATAATAATTGAATACCATTACATAGTTCTAGATTCCTGGTAACACATTTATATTAGAATTGAATATCTTTTATATAGATGTTATTCTACCACATTGAACTTACACAACACCTCCTTACATTTCCACGGGGAGTATATGTCTCATATTACCATTATTTAGAGTCTATATTATCATAATATATATTTTATAGAAATCAAATTACCCTTGAACAACCATAAAAATTTTAATCATACCATTTGTTAGGGGTATGTGACCCCCAATAATCTTGAATAATTTTCTCAGTGATTTTATCTTACATTCTGATATTACGAATTACCTTCACATAGGTAGCCAATTTATCTCAAATTCATCCAAGGCCTTCTAAAAAATTTCTCAAATGGATCATTATTAATCCCAAGTCCTTCCCTATTTAATACAATAATGTATACAATGATCCATTATCTAAAAATAGTATTAATTATTTCTATTGAAAATAAAAACAATAATCATCAAATATTCAAGGAGAATTTCTCAGTCATGAAAACCAATAAAATATTATAAATCTCTAGTAATCCTTTATGAATCATCACATCATTTCTACTTAAGAAAAAAAATTAACTCCTTGAAAAAAAATCAACACATACATGATATCAAATATTACTATATTTTGGAGTATATAATATTATGATATGTATGTTTTTGGAATATGCCTTTATGAGTGATAAATGTTATTTGGGGATAAATTTTTAGTTTATTTTTGAAAAATTTGTGATCAAATATATTTTATTTTTAGTATTTGAACTTATTCTAACATATTTTCGAATATTTTTATGTTTAATCTCAAATGGAATGACTTAAGATAAAATTCATGTGTTATATTTTGAGGTTATGGATTTTACTATTGAATTTCATCATATTTGATATTAACTTAACTTATTCTAACCTTTTTTACTTTTTCATGGGTATAGACATGAGAAATAATTTATCATAATTTTGAAGATCATATGATCCATTAAAATATAATATTTAGGGTGTAGGAAAGAATATTCATCATGTTTATTTATCTTATGATGTGATTCAGTGGTGGAAAACTACACAAAACACAACCACATGATGGAATTAATGCAATAAATCATGTACAGGTCTCACAAGAATGAGTGTCGCAACAGTAAATTCCTGGTTTAAGAAATATTTAGGAATTTAAAAGTTTGAAAGTATTAAAATAAAACTTCATTTCTCTCTCAAATGGTATGTAATAGAATTTTAATATAATATAATTTTTTCTACTTATTTTTATTTATCATCCACTCAACATTATTGATTTAATGATAATTTTAAAATCATTTTTGAAAAATAATATATATTTTTCGAGAAACTAATTTGATTTGAGGGGTTTGAATATACCGCCCAAATATTTTAAAATATATTTTTTAATAAATAAATTTTTTGTACGATAAATTGCACCACACACCACATCAAGCTTTAAAAAATCAGTTATATAATTGATATATTATTATATAAATATGATGGTTATGACATTGCTTTTAGTTATTGAGGTATGCATAGAGGTAAATATATTATGAAATATATTTTGAAATTATTTCATTCATTACGTTTTATAATTATTTTACAAGATATATTCATTCAATTATTAATTAAATTTATTAAATCATAAATGGTATAGAACAATTATGGTTTAAAAGGTAATTTTTTTTTATAAAAATAGGGTTCAATGAATTTTCTATATTTTAAATTGATATATTTATCAACATTTTAATTTTAATTTCAAAAAATGATCATAATATTTAGATACATTATAAAAATGCTCTCATAAATTTAATTTTTGGTATTTTTTGGAAAAAAATGATGTTTGATTGAATAGTGAAAAATACTCATTTGACAAATAATTCCAATTTTATATAATTACCTAGTTATAAAAATAATATTAATTATTATAAAACTTTTCTTATAGAAATATTATATGTTTATTAATAAATATAATACATTATAAAATTATATTGTTGAACATATAAATCTATGTTTAATTTTGTTAAATCTAATTTATTTATTTAGGAAAATAAAATCTATTTTATGTACAAAACATTAAATAATATTTTTATAATGTTAAATTATTATTTAATTTTCATTTAATGTTAATTAAGTCTAAATTTGTTTAATATAATTTAACTAATACAAAAAAAGAAAATTTTTTACATGATTTTGGAATAATGACATTTCTTATGCTTAAAAAGGAAACATCTCTAAAATATGTTTTTTGTTTCATTTTTTGAACATATATTAAATTTAATTTTTTCTAAATATAAATAAAATTAATATTAAATTACTTCCGTATTTAGATGTAGAATTTTCAAATTTTGTATTGACATCTATTTAATTTTTACTCAAAGTAAATAGTTATTATGGTAATGATTTATGACTTCTATAATTGATAAAATGGGTAAATCAATGATAAAACCATGGAATAAGTTCTCCAAATCCCTCAAAAAAAATTTATGATTTAATGATATTTTTTAAAAAAAATTACATCATATTTTAAAAAATATGGATTTTTTCTTCGAGTTTCCTATGATATTGACTATTTTGATATTTTATTTAATGAAAACGTAAAAAATGTAACTCTCTGTATTTTAATATCAGTAATTTGTTTTTATAAGTATAAATAATGATATAATTGAATAAAAATTGATATTTAGAATAAAAAATAATTATTTTCATTTATTTTTTAAAAATGTTTGGTATTCTTATAATTTTAAATATACATAGGTGTCACTGATGTAGAGCTTGTAAAAATGAGTGATAAATAAATGTAAATATTCCTAAAAAATTTAAGGTGTTTTTTTTATTTTTTAAATATTTACAAGAATTTTATGAATCTTAATTTAATATATGATTTGATTAAAAAATTCATATACTAATTACATGATAATATTTATCTTTTAATGTAAAATTATGTGAATAGTCCTAAAAATTTATTTATGGTTATTTAATGTTAAATAATATTTAATTACATTTTTTAAAAATCATAAAAAATAAATTTATTAAAAGAAAGGTAAATGTTCATTAATTTTATCAATTTTCCTATATTAATCTGATTTCATTTTTCAAATAATATTTTTGGCTCGAAAATACTATGTATCTTATTACCATGGTAAGTGTCAAATGTGTTAACAAGGGATAAAACTAATGAGATAAGAGTTCAAATAACATTAAATATTGTCTAATATTGTTGTTTTCATGCAGTTAGACACTCTCAAATCAAATTTTAAAATGATCCAATTTATTTCAAATTACACTAAATGTTAACTTATATTATTTATATGATTAAAATAATTACATGTATGTTCCTCTCCTCACATATAAAAGGGAACATTTTATCCTAACTTCTTAAGTCATTATATAGTCACATAGTTATACCAGTAACATAACAAATCAATTCTATACATCATTATTCTTTTTAAAGGTTCTTTTGTTCTTAAAATGATACTCCATGTTTCATTAAGAATAAATCCCATGGATGTATTGGAAAGAAGAGATAATGATCTCCGAAAAATACTTTTAAGTTAATTTCTTCATCTACCTCTTACAAAAATACAGCAGCACAATTTCTATAGTTACATAAGTAAAATTATATTACTAAAATAATATTATGTCTACCGAATATCAATTACCCATTTATCATCATTCCAAATAAGAAATGAGAACATCCTCCTACATATATATGAATTATCGACTCCATTGATAAAAAATGTCATTTTTCATTAAACAAATCTCGTGGATTTTTATATAGATGAATTTAATTATTATATACTATTTTAATAAAATTATTATAAATATATTAAGAGGTAATATTTTATACCATGTGACCATCCCAACTATTAGAAGATAATAACATCATGAGCATATGTGTATATTACCACATCCATTAAGTGATGAAAATCTATTTATTTCTTTTCATATTTATATAAGTGGAAACAAATATATAATTAATGAATAATTATGATATATAAATTATATTATTTATTAGTTTTTGGTTAATTATTATTTAACATACTTTTGTTTCATCCATTAAAATGTAAAAACATAACCTATGTGTATGTGTGCACTACTGAATATATGAAGTGATGTAATTCAATTTTCCTCAATTCCCAATATGAATGGTTATAAAATATTGTATATTGAATTAATATAATAATTATTTCATGATTACACTTTTGGATATTAAGAAACCAATACCAAGGTGAAAGGACCAGAACCATAAAACCAAAACATGGATGAAAAAGGGAATTATGAATAGTTAAAATGATCATATTAAAAGAAACTATTAAGAAAGAACTATTTGGAAATTAAATTTGAATAAAATATATTATGATATATATGAATATATTAAATTTAAAAATTTATTATACAGGTGGTTAAATATGTTTATGGAGAATTTTCTTACCTAATGTACTGTTTTCTTTTATCATGTTTATTAATGTGACAAAAAGTCCTTTTGCACTATTTTATGGTTAATATGGTTCAAAATAGTATATTTTATGATCATTTACATGATAATTATATAGAATTATAGATCTATATATCTCTCTCTCTTCTATGGGGTTTTGATTCTTTGGGTTCTTCATCTCAAAATTATCTGGTTGAGAAATTTTTCATGTTATACACATATTTTGGTTTTAATAGGGTATATAATATCCCAATAATATATAATATTATTAATACATTATATTAAATTAATTAAATTCTCTATATTAATTAATTTCTTTTATTGGGATTTGTATTCAAATTTTCTAAATGATGTTAGGGTATAAATTACAACAACTTTTCTCTTTTAGGATTGATTATCGTAAATGGTATTTTATGGAAATTATAAGATAATTATCTATGAAACCAAGTATAGTTTGTTTATATGTGGTTATTAACTTTTTTTTAAATTATCAGTTTAATTATAAACTATATTTTATTAAAATTATTGTATAGTGTTTTTAATAATATCAAATTTTATTTCTATTTTTTTCTGGAAACATCTTCTTCCATGCACATTTTTTAAAAATGATTTCAAGAATGTTATTTTATATGATCCAATGATTTCATAATAAAATAAAACATATTTAAAATTCCATTAAGAAAATTTGAAATAAATTTTATAATGTTCTCCAAATAAGAAATGTATTAATTTTTTACAAAGAGTTTGGAAGGAATTTTTCGCATAACGCTTATCAAATGTGTTCATTTTTCTACCATCACGACCATCCATTTATTTGAATATTCATTTAAACATTTCTCTCATAATTATAACTAAATTTCATTTTCTCAATAATATATAATGTTCTTCTTAATGATACTAAAAAGGGTTATTTTGTTTTTTTCAAGAAGTATCCAAATTGTATGTTAACGGTTTTATTAATCTATATAAACACATTTTAAGTGTTGTAATACATCAATAGCTATATAATATTATAACATCATCAACTTTATTTCTCTAAATAGTTTGTTAGGGTGATGGTTAAGGATTATTATATGAATACAACTATATTCCCATGGGTTAATTGTGTTGTGAACCATTCATTATGAAATATTTTATTATTCCATGGTTTATTATATAATGAATGTTTTTATGATATTATGGAACTCTTATGTATGCTTTTAATTATGTGATGGGTTTTATTGTAGTAATATTTTACTCAATTGAATCTGGTAAATAACTACATCTCATGATAGAATAAGAATGTGAATGGGGAGTGAACATAGTTTTGTGAGGGACTCTTTCCACTATGATAGTTCAGATAGTGATCCATAACTGAGGAAATGATGGGGATATAGAGTGAATCATATCCAATTTGGGACTCCATACACTATTATATTATTTGATTTGATCCATGAAAATAGAGAGTATTTTCTATGAATATGTTTATGCCCCAAACTTATTTCTTATGGTTATGATATGTTCTCAAGGATCCAGATTTATTATCTATGATTCAAAAATCAAGTGTATTATGTATTTCATTATGAAAAATCATTATTCTATTACAATTGATTAACAATCATTGAAAATTTGTATATTAATTACATATATTATAAACATGAGATCATTAATTTATACTTATCTTATTCTAATATATAATCATTGATTGTTATCCTTGATGTTTACAACCACATAGAATATTAGATCAAAATTTCTAATGTTTCCATTTCCCCCTGTTATGAAGAACGATACATTAAAATATATTTTTAGAAGGATATCGTGTGTGTATAATGTTTTGGGAGTTAATGCAGTCTTCTTATGGAATAATAAAATAAATGTATATAGGTAAAATTGAAAATTTTATGATAAAGACAATATTTTTATGTAATGGGTTTTTACAAACTCAATATATATATACACACACACCAAAAAGAAATTGAGTATGTATGTGACTCAATATTGGACATTGATATTGTAATTATGGATAGTTAACATTGGGTCACTTTATTAGTAATCAAATATAGCATTTAAATATTATTATTTTTATCATCGAATCCATGTAAGTAGAATTTGGGTTATCTTATTTAGTCTCAAAAAATGGTTTGAATTACAAAATCAGTAAATAATTTTTTAGATATTGATATTTTAGGAGTTATAGATACCCCTATAGACCTATAGTTTTGAATTTGATTATAATTTTAATAAATAAAAACAATTTTTTGGTTTTATGTGATGGGGTATTATGGTGATTTAGGAAATTTTGGGGAAAAAATTAGATGATTTAGGTATATATACCCTTAACATTTGACATCTAATTTACTATTTTGATATTCAGAAATAATTTTATTTGGGATATAAGATGAAACAAACACATAACATTTATGGTTAATATATTCTGTAAGGATGTTGTAGTTAGGGTTAATTAAAATAAAGGGGTGGTCATATTTTGGTAATATATGACTAGATAACCATGATAATGAATTTTTATTTAGTGACTAAGTGAATACAGAAATTTTTTCAGAATTCTACTATTTTTTAACATTATTTAATATGGTAATTAAATTATTATTTTGTAGGATGTAATTTTTTTATATATAATTACAAAGTTTATTTGTGGATCATAGTTTTTTTAGTTTATTAGTTTATTTTTTGAAATTATTAGTATATTTTGGGATAATATATTATTAGGTTATATGATGTTTTGGAATTTGAGTTTATGAGTTATTAATTTTATTTTGGGATAAATGTTATGTTGTTGTTGGAAAATTATTTGATCAACTCTTTCATATTTTTGGTCTATGAATTTTTTCATTCATAGTTTTGAAGTTTCATGTGGTTAATTATTTTTGTAATAATTTAATATAAACTTGGGGAGTTATTTGTTGAGGATTTTAATATTAATGTAGTATATCTTCATTTTTTGATATTATTTAAACTTCTTCTAACCATTTTTGGTTTTGGATAATGGATAGAAATAAGAGGAAAAAAATTATCCTTATGTGATTCCGATTATATATAGAAATAAAAAATTACTTCTTTAGGGATGAAAAATAAATCAACTTTATTTATCATACAATATGATTTTGAGTTTCAAAATCATCAAAATACTACTAGAGAATTACATTGTGGGATGAAATCAAGTAATTATATTGTCTCAATTATTAAATCTCCATCTTAGAATAAAAAAATAAACTCTTTAAATGTGAATATAAATATATGTAGTCTTATTTGAAATATATTTCAATGATATTAAGGTACACTTTATGAAATTCATACAAAAGTATGATTCTTAGAATATAAAAAGCATGGTTTACGAAATATTATTGAAATGATAAGTTTTTCAGTCGTGACATATATATTAAATTATTTACCTAAATAAAATTTAATTAACAATGATTAAAAGATACTTATTTCACTTATTTATATTTATCTTCCACTGCAAGTAATTGAATCTGAAAATGATTTGAACACATTTAATTAGACATTATATTAAATTTATAGTTTTTAATTTATTTAATGGAGTATAACATAACAAACTAAAATGTTATAATGAATTTTCATTATAAATATATACTATGGTCAAAATAATATACCACACATAACATCAATAATAAATGAACCACTGATATAACACTTTATCAAGCTGGTGAAAAATGAAATTAAATAGTTAAAAATTAAATGTTAATTATTTTGAATAATTTAATTTATTTAATAATTTATATGGATCAAAATGGTTTTTATGTAGGGTTATAAATTTTCAAATTTTCAATCCATTGTAATCTTGATATTATTATAGTCAAATTATTTGTGTAATATTGAAAATGATATTAGTGATATTTTCTTTTACACAATATTTAATTTATTTTTTAAAAATATTATATTCATATAAATTGTTAAATGAAACTGAAATGGTCTATAGTATCAACAATTTTCCTCTTATTCTCAAATTTCCAATTTATATTGTCACTACGTTCTTTTAAAGATGATATATCTTAATACCAGAGTATTGTTTGAAAGACTTAATGACATGTTGAATAACAATGATAAGGATTAAAATAACATAAAAACATGATGAATCCTTTTATAAGAAATTATTATAACCCTATATCTTCCGAATATACAAATGGGTAAATTTGGTTACAATTTTCCATCATTGTGGCCATATGTTATTTTAAACATTTGAATAATTACATGTGTGAAACTCCCATCATATATAGAAGGGATCCTCCTATCATCTCTTCATCACACATTATTGAATTAAATAGATATAAAAAACATGCCAAAATCATTTAAACACATACTTATAAATTTTATAGTGGTTATAGTCTTCTTTAAAAGATTTCCCATTTGTTATTATACATATATCAAAAGGTGATTTCTCAAAAATAAGTTTGAATCTCTATTGAATACTTTTAAGTTCATTTATTCTTCTTTCTCCTCTAAATATTCATTTCCATATTAACATAATGTTATTAGAAACATTATGTTACTAAAATTTTAGTGTGTTAGAAGAATAAACACTATTAATTTATCATTAATCACAATGGAAACATAAAATGTTGAGGTCCATACATACATACTACCATCTCCATAACTAGCATGTAATATTTCTCATAGATTGTTATAGAAATGGAAAAAAATTATTATATAAGTTCTTTATGAAATTATAATGATTCTATAAATATAAATTAATTTCTACCTTGTGTCCCTCCCATCTGTTGTAGGACAATAATGTTTCTCGTGTGTACATGTAGAAAACCACCTCTATTAACCAATGGGAATATTTTTTTCATTTACTATTTATATGTATAGTAATGATGATATATTTAATGAATCTATATGACATATTTTTTTCGAGAAAGGTTAATTATTTTTATCTTTGAATCCTACCATCCAGAGAAAATTGAAAATATCACCTGTACATACATGAGGACTACAACCTCTATGAAGACGCATAATTCATTTTTCATCACCACATTATTTTTAGGGTAATAAAATTGTATATATAGATTAGATATTATTATTATTGTTATGTGATTATGATTATTGGATTTCTGAAATCTTGTGAAATATAAAAGAACTGTAGCCACTAAATTAAAACATGTATGAACAATTAGAACAGTGAACACCAAACAAAATGAATTTAAGGAGGAGTAGTTTATAGATGAGAAATTTGAAATTATAAGTGAATAATATATTTTATGTTAAGTGAATATTTATTTATTTTATTGAATTTTAATATTAATAAATTATTTATTCAAATGGTTTACATAATGTATAAAAAACTCATTACCAAAGGTATAGTTTTATCATCTCAAATTTATTTCGGTGTTATATATTCCATATTCCCAAAATAAATTTCTTTTATTTTCTATATATACTAACATTTATTTAATGTTTTGGTTATTTTCATGAAAATTAAGGGGATGTACTAATCTATCAATGTTTCTCTCATTAAAGCATTTTTTATTTAGAGATTACAAAAAAATTAAGTGATATTCATCTAAATTTTATTTAGTTAAGACATGTTATATGTTATGAAAATATTTTTGCTTATATAGATTATATAATTCACCATTGAAATATTCTATCTTGAATATATTCATATTCATCATATTTGAATTTTAATTTTTTTTATTTCATTCAAGTGTATTATGAGTGAAATATTACCAAAGCATTAAGAGTTTTTTTATAATATTTTTCTATAATCATCCATGAAAAATTTATTCTGATGGTAATTATATAATACTTATAATTAAAACTCTGATTATTTTATTATATAATTTTTATTCTTTTAATTTTCTTGTTTTACGCTCATTCTTCCCTATTTTTCACTTAAATAATTCATTGAGTTTTTTCATGAAAATGTCGCCTTATTTCACTTTTTTATTGGGAATATTATTCCTTTATATCCATGATGTTTAAAAAAATTAAAGAATGTTATTTTAAATGAAATAATTTTTTTTAAACTTCATACCATATTTCTCATTCTTTTCAATCTATCTAATATTATATTTTACAATGTTTCTCAAAGGAATTATTTATAATTTTTTTGACAAAAAAATAAAAGGAATCGTTATAATAATATTTTCTAATTGTGAGGATTTTCCTTCCAAGACTACCATAATTTTCATTAACTCTTCATTTAAAAATTTACATGGTTATTTTGAGAAAAAATATATCTCACAATATTATCTCAATTTTTAAATATTAATGATACTGAATGAAAAGGATTTTGTTTAATTTTTCATTAAATATTCAAATGATCCTAAAAAAGGAATGTTATACCTATTTAAAAATCCTTTTAGGATTATTATGATTCATTGGGGATATAATCTTATGATACAATAACTAGTTTCCCTAGATGTATTATGATGATTTTTTTAAAGGATGAATTTATAAAATCAATTATGTTCCCATGGTTTGATTAAGTTGATATTGAATTTTCTAAAACAAATTTATTTTTCTATAATTCATGTTGTAGTGAATGTTTTTTTGATTATAGGGGACACTTATATATGTTATTAATTATTTTGGCTCATGGAAATGTAATTTTATAGTCCTCTAATGCATTAGTTAATGAAAGATATATTATTTGATAATATGAAGTATAATAAAGAGGTAACCCAGTACAATAAGGGACTTTTTAAAATATGATTGTACTAAAATTGAACCGTTAATAAGGAAAATATGGGAATCATGTGTAAGCCCATTCCAATATTGGAATCATTCCACTATAATATACAACTAAATGATATTGAGTAATAATTTTTTTTCTTATACTTATATTTACTCCAAAAACTCATGTATAATGCTTATGGAATGTTATCAGTACATGTGATTGATTATCCAGGAATATTGACTCTAATGGCTTATGAATTTTTTATGGATAAATGAATTACATGACACTAGATTAATGATCATTGACAGATTATATATGAAAATCATTGGATATGTTCATTCCCTCAAACCATTATTCTATTCTAATATATATATATGAAATTTGATTCTTATCTCTCTTTTTTCCCATCACCAAACTTTTTTGAGTCCACCATTTTTTCTGTTTTAATTTTCATAAGCTATGATTAATCATATTATTTAAGATATAATTTAATGGTTTTAATGTCTGGATATTTTTTGGGATATTTTTAATTCCATTTCTAGAATAAGAAAATATGTGTTTAATGGGAAAATACCCATATAATGATAAAGGCATGGTTTTTAAAAAATGGGTTTCCATAACACTATAGACCAATAAAAAAATAGGTGTATATGTGGCTCAATGTTGGATATTGATATTTTAAATCTATTTTCTTAAATTTAGATCTCATCATTAAGAACGAAATACATTATAACAAAATTGGGTTTCTTACATCAGATCTCTGTGTAATTGTATTGGGTTGTCTATTATTTTAAATGTGATAGGTTTAGATAACTATATAGGTTATACTATTATTAGGTGAGGATAATTTAAGAGTTAAAGATTCCATTATGGGTTTATACCACTATGGTTGATCAAAATTTATCTAATAAATGCAATTTTGGGGTTCAAGGTTTGGAGATTTTATGGCGACTGACGACATTTTGGTAAATATAATAGATGAATGAGGTATATTTATTTTTCATATTGAACATTAGTTTTTATATGATGTTATTCAAAAGTAATTTCATTAATAACATAAGATAAATGGATCCCACTACCTTTCAGTAAAATATCTTTTTAAAACCATGTGATTGAAAACAAATTTAGTGACTAAGTTATTAATATTATTTTTGAGGAAGTACAATTTATTTTAAAAATATTATGATAAGGTAAACAAAATATTATTTGAAAGGATTAAATTTTATTTGTATAATAAATTTTAATATTATATATGTAATAATATATGTTATTGTTTTTTTTATATTTATTTAGATCATTATAATGTTTTTTAGATTTTATGATTATGTTATGTAAATTTTTTGGTTTGTGACATTATGTGTTATTAATGTTTTTTGGGGAGAATTTTTATCTTGATTTTGGATAAATTGTGACCAAATATATCTTAGTTTTTTGTTTTGAATATTTTTAGACATATTCAAGAAAATTTTACTGGTCAATTATTGATGTAATTAAATAAGACAAACTTTGGGAGTGGATTATTAGGGCTTTAGAGATTTATCTAGTGTTTCATGATATTCTATATTATCTTAACATATGTTAAAAAAATTATAATAATGTAATGAAACAGGTGGAAAAATATCTAACCCTTTTATAGATCCTTTAATCCTTTAAAAAATAATTTCATTTCTCCTAGTATGAAAAATTCATCATGGTAATTTTTCATTTGACATGAGCAGGAGGTGGAAAAAATCCTGTAAACACTTCAAAATGTTTAATCATTCAGAATAAATCATGAAATGGTACTCTATATCTAGATGTTAACATTATTTTATAATCTAATATAATATTAAGATTAATATATCAAGTCCCTTATAGAAAAATATTAATTGGTTTTGAATGTATTATTTATAAAAAAATTACTAAATTATGAGTCTCATAATGTTAAATGAATGGTTTATGAAATATTAACAAAATTATAAGCTTATTATTCCAACCATAGAAAATAATTTATTTTTAAAAATATAATTTAATCAAAGATGATTAAAATTTATTTATGTTCAGTTATTTTTATATATCTTCTACATGTTATAATTGATTTTGAAGATGTTTTAATCCATTTTAAGGCATGTGATAAAATTGAAAAGACGCATTTTATTTTAGGGGTAGAAGTAACATATTGAGATTGTATAATTTATTTTCAATTTATATAAATAGTATATTTCATATAGTATACTACAAGTATCATTTAGAATAAATTAATCATGATATACTTTGAATGTATTATTATTTAAATAGGATGGTTAAAACCTAGCTGTTGGTTTGAAAGGTTAGAATAAGAGTAGATACATTTTGAAATATATTCTGAATGTTTTTTTTATTTAAATTTCATTTTTCGTGACCAGTAAATAGGTGCTCAATTTTTTTATGATAAATATTGAATTGCATAAAATTTATAATAGTTATTTATTATAAGGTATGTGTTTCTATAAAAGGTTTTTTCATTAAAATATGAATTTATATTTTAAAAGATAAAATCAATAGTTTTCAATTTTAAATTTATGAAGTGATATTTATTTATTTATTTATCATATTAATATCAATATAGATTATGTATTTGTGATTCTATATATATAGTTCATTTTTAGGTGAATAGTGAAAATAATGGTTTTACATATAATGTCAATTATATAAAACTATGATTATATAAAATGTAGATGAAAATGATTTAAACTTTTTTTATAAAACAAAAAAAATAATTTAGAAGTAATATAATTGTTTTAAAATTATTATGTTTATCGTATAAATATATAATTGACATTTTGGTAATCTAAGTGATATTTTTATTTGAATAAAAGCTATTTTCATTACTTCTCCTTTAATGATGCTTTCAAAAGGTTATTTTTGTTTTGGAATTTTTGTATTTTAAAATAATCCTCTTTATATTATTATAATTTTATTTATCAAATGGGAATCCAAATTATACATGAATATGGTATAAAGTAATTTAGAAAGATTAAAACATGTATTTTTCTAAACACCAATTGTTATTACATTTTCTAAATATATATTAAAAATTTTCATTATCAATTGTAAAAATTGTATCATATAAAATGGATTAAAAATATGTGATGATAATATTCTAATTTTGAAATGAGTTTAGTATCATTATTTGTTAAAAATAATAGTAAAAATGAAAAATCTATATCTCCTCAATAGAGGGAAATGAGTTAATCGTGGTTGAAACAATTTCATAAGGTGAAAATATATATCCAATGGTTTCCATTAATTAATTTTTTATGTTTTTGTTTTACTAAATTCTTCCAATTTTTTATAATATAGAAGTTTTGTTCTATTTTCCTTTGTTAAATAATGTTATATATATTTATGTAAATAATAAGTAAAAAATTTCACTCTTTTTCTTCTAATATCCTTAATAAAATTCTTACGAATAGAAGGATGATTTTATTTATTCTAAATGGTTATTTTTATGATTAAAAGTTATTTTTATTATAATAATTTATTTTTTATATTCATATATTAAATAAATTCCAAAAATGATTACTCGTTAGTGGTATTGTGTTTGAGAATATATGTGAAAATTGAAATAAATTGTTTACAACTATTAAAATTTATCTATTTAGGATTAGTTAATGTATTATCTAAATTTTATGGAAAATAATATAAATAATTTAATTTTTTAATTATTACATTTAAAAATATTGTATAATAAATACATTTTTTTCAAAATTTTTTGAATATGCTTGGAAATTAATTTAAGGGCATTTTATGTAAAAAAACTATTTAATGAACAATTTTAAAAATTATTAAAATATTATAATTTGATAAATGAATAAAAATTTCTATATAATATCACTATTCTCACCTTCTGATCTAATATCCATTTTAGAATGAAAATATTGACCCTTAAAAATGAGAAGGTTGTTACTATGGTTTGAGTTAAAATGGTTAATGAGAAGTTAATCTAAAGAGATATAGATTAAAATAGAGTAAATCGACTTCCATTTTTTATTGGATGAATGTATTTCAACCCTAAATAATCCTAAATTCTAAATTGATCCCATTATGGGCCACTTTTCCCTAAAAGTTCCCTTATAATTATTAAAGTTAAGAATAATTTCAATTGGGCCACTCCCATAACTTGTAAAAGGATTCCTTCTATCCATAATAGATCATAAATTGTTCATCCACATATTGGGTCCAATCCCATAAAAAAATATCCTATCAAAATAACTATATAAATTATGTAGGATATTTGCTTCTTAAAAGACCATTTGAATTGTCTTTAAGAAGTTGGAAAAAGTTGGATACCCAAAGAATATGTAATCATCTGAAATGAATCCTTTTATGTTTATTTATTATTCTAGATCATATAAATTATATTAAAAATATTAACATCCTTCAGTAAGAATCATTAACATTTTAAATATGATAATATTAATATTTTAACCATTATCAATTTATTATGCATCTTAATGGAAAAGGATAACACCATTGTACAAATGTATGGACTACCATCTACATGACCAACAAATATTATTTTTAATCACCACCAATCATGAATTTCAATATGGATTGATCTGCAAATTATAATTAATGGTTCATATTTTTTTATTTTATATAGGTAATATATTATATACCTTCTGAACCTCTCATCAATTGGAAGATGCTAATTATGCTAATTCATATCTATGGACTATCACCTCCACAATGTTCTGTGATTCCAATTAATTTTTAATTTATAAGGACAGTAATAAAGATATTATTTATATGTGATATATACAATATAATTATTATTCTCCTTCATTCATTTCATTTAATGAGTAGTGAAAATATCACTTCTGCATAAATGCATACTATCGCTACTTTGAAATGATGTAATTCATTTATCATCAACTCCTTAAATGAAGGATTATTAATGTTTATATAGTGAATAAATATAACTATTATAAAGTAATCATTACTATTATTATAGAGATAATGAAAACATGACTGAGCTGAATAGACCTGAACCAACAAAAACATTGAATAAAAACAAAAAAACAAACACTCATAATAATTAATTTAAGGAGGAATAATTGATAAAAGGAGTAATATCAAATTATAATTCAATTTTATCAAGTAATATGATATATTTTCATATGGTTCTATTAGAAACTTATAAAATATATAAATTTATTTTAAAAATAATAATAAACTTTATAAAAAAATTATTTTCTGAGATACGGATTTATCATCACAATTTTAATTTAATGATACATATACCATATTCCCCCAACGTGTTATGGTGTAGTGTATATACTACCCATGAATTACAGCCCATATAAATCCATAAGTTCAAATACAGGTTATTATATAACCTTAGCAATACCTCCCCATTTTCATGAGTTTCTGGACTTTTAGTGACAGCCAAAAAAGTAACATGGGTAGACTACACACTTAGGACCAAAAAAACAATAGAGTAAAAATAAGGAAGTGGTAAAAAATAATAAACAGATACTGAAAAATTTATTAATCATCGTAGTATTTGTTTAAATAATAAATAAAAACCCATAAATTATCAAAATTGGTTTTCTGATACATAAAAAAACCATAGGATCCAAGGTATGGCATAATGTAAATAAATAAAACACACTTGTAAAAATTATCTGGAACTACACCCAAAAAAATTATAAATTTCCATACTGACCTGCCAACAATCCACCACATAGCCAATTCCATTAGCTAGATACCCAGTCATGAAATCTAAAATCTCACTAAAATTCCCTTGTTGGTTTTGAGTGAAAGACTCAATAGGACACCATGAATGGATATTAACATAATTTCATAAGGTAAATAGGGGTATTCCATGGAGATAAAAAGAACATATAAAAAGTATTATCTCACTAAAGAACATCAAATATTTCAGTTCCATAATGATAGACACTACATGTTTCATTGTTTTTTGAAAGAAACATCAACATTCATCCATTGAAATACCCCAAATTTTGCTGTTAGAATACAAAGCCGAGACGTCCTCCTATATAAGAGTCTCCAATCCATGATAAACACTCAAATGAGACATATTCAATAGGGGATAGTCCACTAGTATGAACCAATATTACAATATATACAATAGGGAATAATAACATAAACATATGAAACATGATTCAAATGGAATATCAATAATCATGTCAAATCATAAATGTATCGTACCATCAAAATCCAGATGTCAGAAATACAAGAACCTATCAATAATAAAAAGATCAATTATTAATATTGGTCCCAAGGGTGTTCACATGTACACCAATAGATTCTATGAACCCTTATAAAAAATTTCCTAATTTCAATGGAATGTTATCTTAGGTGTGATGATGAATTAGAATAAATGGTCACTATCCCAATATAGAAACCCCACTAGATTCTACAAACATACGTTCTTTTACCTGACTCAGATGTTTGGGTCATGTTCGAGAAGAACCCAAACCTGAATGGTCAGTAAATTCTATAAATACATGAAAATATCTTATACTATAAACAGTTATCATTGAAATTCTATACATACACAAATTACCAAAATCTGAGTACCATTTCTACTAGTGATCAACAAACTCATCCTTCGACTATATAAAAACCCATATATCTGATCAGGAAATCATTTTTCTAAATAGTTTTAATCAACATGACGAGTAAAAAATTTCTCCTATAAAAAATAAGAACCCACCTAATGAAGAATGAAATATTGAACTATTTCTCATGAATAAATATATATATTTGTAAGGGATAAAATAAATTAAAAATCATGGAATGAGGAATTAAGATCACTAGAAATTGAGGGAGATCTATTTGAATGAGGGAAATGTGTGTGTGGGTTTGTTTAGAAAATATATACATAATTTGATGTGCCTTACTGTGCTATTTCTGATGCCTCCATCCAGGTAGTGGAAAACAATTTCTATCCAGTGGGCGCATAGAAAACCCATTTCTATATAAGAGCCCCATTAACTGGCTATTGGGATCAAAATCATTTGTTGGAATCTCCTAGCTAGATGGGTGGTGGTGTACGTGACACATTGTATTGTCCCATCAAGGAAACAATGGTTCAAGTGAGGGAGTTACACCATGAATGTATTTTAGGTTTATTTTCCTGAATATTATGGAAATTTAATATTCCACCAAGGGTAATATATTTTAGTTGGTTATGGTTCATAAATTACCAAAATTGTGCGGGTTCTTCATCAGAATATTTTTTTCCATGACGTATTTCTATTTATAAACATATATTTGTTTATATATTTTATATGCCAATTTATTAGTATATTATTTCATGAATATCCTTATATTAATTATATTTAATATTCTATTTTATGTTATTTCCTCTAAGGGATTTATGATACCAAATATAACCAAGAGATACGGTTTTATAATAAAACCTCTTTTCCTTTGGGGATTTCCTTTATTAAAATTTATATTGGGGAAATTATGTTCTACTTATCTTTAAAAAAACAGTTCTTCTTATATAATGATTATTTTTCAGATTTTATGTTTACATTTAATAAATATATATTTGATTATTAAATTTATTGTGAAAATGTTTTTTATAAAAGCTGTTTGTGGAATCTATTTCCCTTATTTTCATGTACATAAAAATATATTGAAGAATATTAATTTATATTATTTAATGATAATTTTAATAAATTATTATCCTCATTTTACCATTTTAAATAAAATTTAAAATAATTCATACAATGCTTTTTAATATAAAAATATTTTTTTCTTTTTAAAAAATATAAAAAAGGAATTTTTTATGGTTTATTATAAGAGTTGGTTTTACCACCAACATGAATTTTCATTTCTATTCATATTAATTTACAAAATTCCATTGTTTCTTTGAATGAAAATTATTTTTTCAGTATACTTGAATTTCTTAGTTTTTAAATATATCGAAAGAAAATGATATTTTCTCTATTTTCTTGATAGGATTAAATTATATTTAAAATGAATTTTTTATCAATGTAAACATCATTGAATGGTTATTATGATTTACTAGGGATATGATCTTATGATAAAGTCCACTTTCGTTATCTTTATGGATTATAATGACAATGTGTAAGGACGATGATATAAAACCTATTATTATCCCATGATTTATATCAGTTATGATGAAATAATTATGAAACCTATTTCAATTCAATGGGTTTTCATATGAGAAATGTTAATATGGTATTATAGAACACATATATGTAGTTTTTATTAGGTTATTGGTGGGCTTATAATTATATAACTCAACAATTAGTTTTGAAAATAATTATATAACATCAGATAATATGAATTGAAATTTTGGGTGAAAACTATTTATTAATGGACTATATCAACTATAATAATCTATACAATGAGTTATAACTAATGAACTGATTGGAAAAGAGATAATACTAAATCCATTATATGATTTGTTTATCTATGGTAGTATTGGGTCTAACCTTTGCTAAGGAAATGATTTTAAATAATTATTTTTATTTTATAAACTATTATAAATTTTATTATATTTTCTCATTTAGAGTGCTTATTTTTTTATAATTCCACTCACTTATGACTTATGTATTTTTTTCAATACCCTATACAATGTCTCATTAATCATGATCGATGTATAACTTCGCATTTATTTCATAAGTAATGATCATTCTCTCATACCATTCTTCTTGTCCTATACTTCCATATGATCATTGATTAATATCTCCCATGTTAACCCTTATTTAGTAGATTAGCTCATCCTTTATTACTTTTCCATTTCTGAAGGTTATACAGAATCATATTATTAGTGATATGATTATCTTTGTGTTATTTCTAGATGAGTTCTTTAGAGATTCTGATGTTTTTCATATGGAATAAGAATGTCAGGGTATAAAGTGAAAAAACCACATAATATGAGAACAATGTGAGTTTTGTTACACAATTAGTTTTTCCTAAAACTCAAAAACAATTAACCAAAACTGTATTGGGAATATATGAAAATAAATACGTTATGTTGATATTTTTATTATTTATGGTCAAATTTATGTTTCTTTATTTTGATTCAATGATACTTTGTACAGTTTTTTTTGCAGTAGATCTCTGTGTACCAGTTTCTAATTGCCTTAGTTGCTGTAAGTGTTTTACCTAGAAAAATTTAGTGGATAAAATTTGTAAGATGATTAAAATTTTATAGTTCAGAATACAACTATGGGTTGATATGTTTTCAGATTATCATAAATCATTGTCAAAAATACCCTTTTGAGGTTTCATGTTTTCTAATTTTAACATGATTATTGTTATTTTGAGAAATATAATATATTAATCATGTATTTTTATCCCTTAGTTTTTATAATTGATTTATTGTGATGTTATTCCGTAATTAGTTTAATCAATACTTAAGTTGAAATGAAAAAAATAACAAGTATAGGTAATACCTTCCTTAATAGTGAGTTAATCATGAAAAATGAGAATATGGGGGTTAACATAATCTGGGAATATATGTTTACATTACAATGATATTAAAAATTTACTGGGGGAATATGTTATTAATGTTATTTTTTATGAAATTCCCTATATTGTGAATTGTATATGATTATGGTAAAAATAATATTTTCTAAGATAGAAATCTATATGAAGAAAAATGAATGCGTTTTCTTCTAGAAAAATATATGTTTTTTTGTGATCATATACTGATTCTTATTATTTAATTAAATGATTAGTATATTTTAGAGAAAATATGATTATGATATTTTCAATTTGTTTATTTAAAATTGAGGGTGATGAATATTATATGGGGATAAATTTTATATTGATTTTCGAAAAATATTTTATCAGATTTTCCTAATATTGTGGTATTGAATTATATTAGACATGTTTTTAAAGAGTTTTAATGTTAATTATTTATGGAATTTACTGACATGAGACATATATTATAAAAACACTTGGGGAGGGAAAAATCAGTGCATCTAATTTCACTTTTTTCCCTATACTCTTGAACCTCATCCACATTTTTGTGGAATGGATCTGATATGCACTCATAATACTCACATGCACATAATATACAGATAAAAGCATCACACATATTTTTTTAGAATATTCACCAAAATGGTGTACTCCTATAAATGATCAAACCATGGAAGGTTCATATTTTCTATTATTAATATTATTTATAGTGATTACTTGTTATTAGAATTGGAAATAAAATGTTTCTGTCAACAACCAATCACTCTTACTGATTAAGTGGAATTATTTATTAAATAACTACAAGTTCATTAGTGGAATTGTTTATACTAAAAACATGAGTTCTTCAATGTATTTAAACAGACATCTAAAAAAGACATCGCAACTTATCTTGATGTAATTTAATCAACTGAATAACTCAATCTATTATCTAATGTTATTCGACTACAACTATATCAAAACAATTATAAATGTTTCCCTAGTTCTATTTAATAAAATTAAGATGAAAATTCTATTACAACTCACTTATTATATTAAAATTAATTACTAATTATTTCTCAACACTCTAAAAGTTTTAATATTCCTAGATTCAAATTATCAAGAAAATTATCTTTCTCATAAACTAGTTACATGCCTCAGCAATTGTGTGAAATTGGTGCACACAAATTATTAAATATTTTATGAAATAATATGCATGAGAAAATTCTAATAACCATCTTCTGGACTTCCCAACTGTCATGCATGTGGGATACAATTCATGTTATTCTCAGTTTTATAAACACTATCACACAACCACTTATTAACCTATTATTTTATGTGTTATTTTTATACATATTACCATATACATCTTAATATAATCTCAACCTCATATATCTATTTGAACACATGAGATCTTATTATTCCCAGTGTTTCAAGAATATTCATATTCATGAGATCCAATATTTTTCATAATACTTCTTTTTGAATATTCACCAATTTTACAATATATCATGACTTTCTCATCTATGATCTGGAGTGATAGGATTTTTATATAGATATGTGAAATTTTGTATCCTGAGTGTTTGATATCCCTTCATATAGATTATAGAATGAAACTTATTCTTCCTAAAATCATTGAGCTACAAGGAAAATGAAATAATTTTTTTGGTACAATTTTATTTAAAACCATATCTTGGTGAAAATAAAAGCACTTGATTTCCTCTCATTAATGATTCAATCAAAGGATCGTTGGATCTTATCTTCATGAAGAAATAGTTTGTCGTTTTTCTATTCTTAAAAAATGACACCTCTACGGAATGGTAGAATATTTCCTCTTCTGAGAACCTGTGTATTTAAAATAATGTTCCCCACCAATACTTATATAATCTAAAAATAGATATTTTTATTATAGTTCCACTTAAAGGATGTATTTAATACCCCAAAAGGTTATTAAATTTGTTGATTCTTCAGACACACATACCCTGGTGCATAAAATTAAATTTCATTATTATTAAATAAGACTCAATTGCTTGTGAATTTTTTTTCAAAATCCATCATTTTTAATAGAATAAACTCATGTATATTTCTCAAAATCACAGTAATCCTATTATAGTTGTGTTTTTATTTTGAAAAAGTTCATTCATCACATTATCTTAGGCATACTTGATGTAGATTGAAAGCATTGCCCATATATGATCTTGCATGGAACATTTCATCGGTTTGATCAACATATATCGTAATAACAATGATCTTCAAATTCTAGTATGTTATTTTGGAACACATCATGTGAAATTTAAAATCAATTACTCATGTAGAGGTATAAGATGATGTGGATGAAGATTATAAAGTTTGGACCATCCACATCAAATGGCCATCATCATTTGCATATAATTTAAAATATTTGAATTGTTAACCACATTCTAATGTCACAAAAAGATATCATGTTCATTAGATATATCATTTATTATTAATTTAGAGATTCAAGAATTTCATGGCATGGAATTATGGGATTGGGACTCACAACACACCACACGATCATCTCACAGGCTTCGTCACACCATTGTTGGGCCATTGTGATTTTATCCTATATTGATGCATGCACAAGTGCATACTATTTAAATTATTGTATCTCATATTTGTCTACTTTTACCATGAGGGTCTACAATATAGATCCCCTATATGGTTTTGGTCCTCCTCCCACAGTGTGGGGTTGAGTTGGAACCTTTCTTGTATAGTAGGCCTCTTTTGGGAATAAATGAAAATATAATTATTTATTAAATGCTTATTTAAAACTAACTACCAACTCATATACCTCGCACAAAATACATATTATTTTTTATATATTCCATTTAATAATTTGTTTTAAAATATTATTTTAGAAAAAATATAATTTTCGTAACTATTTTTGTATGCACGTCTTGATTACCACATGGAAATCATTTTTTTAATGATATTCACTTCTATATTCATTTTTTTGAACATTATGAAAACTCCTTAACACATGTATTTTATATTTAATAAAATCTTCAAAAATATTCATAACTAAACAAGAAGAAATTTACAATATGGATATTCATTTATATTTCATAAATACATAATAATTCTACAATAATCATCTTCATATTTCATAAAAAGTAATCAATGGCATAATATTTTATTATTCAATTTTCAATTATTAATTAATAATCATATGGGACTTAATTATAGATTTAAATATACTCTTTATTATATATATACAAGAAATTCTACCATAATAATCATGAATATTAGTAGGCATTTTAATCTTACTCATTATCTTTTTAGTCAATAACATTAACTTAAGAAATATTCAATGTATATTCTCCCCATTATTGACAAAAAATGCAACGATTTAATTTCTTCAACTTTTAATGAGGGGGATAACATCACATATTTCCTTATAAATGAGTGTTTAAAAAATCCACTGTTTTTCTATTTAGGAAATCCTATGTAGAGAATATGGGTTATTTCACTAATACATCAACGATGTCCAAATGATTTAGATTGTGATAAAATATGAATATTTTTCATTCTTTGGAAATAGAAACTATTTTTTCAAAAAATATATATCATTAAGTTCAAAAAAAGACATCAGAATCATCATGTAAAAAAATAATTCTCTCCACATTTATATGAGCATACTCATTAACATAACTCCCCATTTATGCACATATTTTATATATTCAAGATAAGGGAATGAAGTGTAATTCTATTTTATCTCTATTCATCATTTATATGAACTAAACAATTTAATAATCAAGGAAACCCAATTGATAAAATCTCCTTACTATTTAAAACCCCGAAATGGGTGAATCCCCTTTATTCTATATGGTGGATATATTTATTAGATGGTATTCAAGATGTTCTTATTGATGATCATACATTGTGGAACAATTAATTTTTTTTCAGCTTGAATAATAATTACAACATGATGTATTCCAGTTTTTTAACAGAATTATTCTCATGGTATTATGATTTACCTTCAATTAACATTAATGTAAGATCATAAATCAAGAAAAATATGTTTGGGAATAAAGTGGAACACTTATAACCTTTCCACTATATTCATCAAGGCTATGATTTTCCACTAAAGCCAGAGACTCATTTATATATATTTATAATATTCCATGTAATCCTCATGAATGTGTCTCTTTTACATTTGAAATTTTGATATTTCATTAATATAGTGAAATCATTACACTCATTCACATTCAACATGTATGGATTTCCTATCTTCACATATACTAGTAGTACATCAGTTTTCCCAAATTCTTGTATATATATATTTACAATATCCTTTTGAGAACATAGTGGATATATAAAAAAATTCATTATTTTTAGAAATAATATAGATTTCTAAAAAAATCCTTTTTGAAACACTTGATTTTATATTTTATAAAATCCACTTTAAAATTTCAAGATCTTCGGTATGTTGAAAAAACAATTTTCCTTTTTCCATTATTATTTATTATGCTTTATATACATGGTTTTTCCTTTCTCTAGAAGCATGTAGTTAAATAGGAAAATTGTTTATGAATTCCATTTTTAAATATTATAATTTTGGATCTTCCATAGGTCTTATTAAATATTTTTTAGAAATTGTTTTAGAAGAAAAATCACAATATTCTTCCAAAATGTCTTTAATCAAACTTATCTTACTATTTCTCTCCTGGATAAATCCTCATAATTATTTCATGATTCATTAATTGATTTTAATTTCTATATCCTATTTATATGGGTCTATGGTAAGATCTTTCTTTGTAAATTATAAAAAAAATCATAGTTCTGATTAAAATATTGGAATCTATATATTCATTATTATTTATACTAGGTTATTTATCTCAGATCATTTATTAAAAATCATTCATTGCCACATTATCTCAAATGTTCAATAGTTTTATTTCTTCTTATATTCTTAATATTAGGTTGTGCTATTAAATTTACATCAGTATAGTAGTTTTACCTGGATGTTCTATACTAACACACTTCATTAATGTGACTGGTTACGCTATAGTACTCGTAGAATTGTTCATGAAATTTGAATCTATTTCTTGTTTATAGATAAATTCTCTTTTATGTAAACTAAATATCTATAGTTGTTATCATCAATTATTCACCTCTACCCCCACACAATGCATTCCTTATTTAGTCATCAAACGTTTTCATATTATTGCTACACTAGGAAAGCAGATTACAAAACAACATGTAGAACCAATAGAATCCCAAGATCCCATAATTATATTTCTTTGGCCTATATTACAAATATGATTGGATTTATTACCTTAAAAATTCTGGGTTTGACTCTTGATCTTTGGGGAAAACAATTTCTGAGTCATTTTTACTACTCTCTCTAATATATGACTTTGTATTTTTTGTTGATGTGTTATTATTATTATGTACACATATTAACTTAGATTTTGGATTTGAAGTTGTACTGGTTGATGACACAACATTATTAGAAATATAATTGACTGGGTTATAAGTTATCTTCTTCTATGAGATTGTATAAGGTTGATGAATAGGTGAATTTGCAATTACATGATTTTATTAACATAAAATAGTCTAAACAATAGATTGTGTAGAAAAATTCCTTTTTGTGTCTTTAATTCATTCATATTTTTTGTGGTAGAATTCTTCTTATCAACATATTGTGAACATTCATCATGTGTCTCCTTAAAATTTATAATATTCCATCTAGTAAATAAATTTTATTTATAGGGAATACATTTCATTTTCAAATGATTCTATCTTTCCTTCACATTCACCATTAAGTTTCATAATCTATAATTAATGTTGTAAACTATATTCACTGAAAGAGTTATCATGGTCTGTGATTATTCTTTCTTAACATCTAATTGTGTTTCCATAATACTAATAATATCTTAATATGGTTGTAATGTAGCATATATGTTCTAAATATAAAATTCATGTGACTTATAATATTCTATCACTACCATATCAAGAACATTGACGTCATAAGTTTTGAATTCATGTATAGAATATCTAACATTCATGAAATTATTGAACAATGCTTTATGTTTATGGATTGCATCCCAAAAACAATTCTATTAATTCTTCAATTGTAACTATTCCTTTATAATTATTCCTCAAATATTTAAATATATTCATTGAAAAAATTCATAGATTCGTCGTTTTCATTAACAATGACTCTGATAACACTACACCTTCTATATTTCATTCCAAATAAATCATCTCATTTATTACATTCAACATCCTAATTTATTTTTTAGTCAATAATATCAGGAAAAAAACAATGTATATATGTAAGCAATTCCTTAAGAACATAAATCATTATTTATTCCAATTGATAGTATAAGTCTTCATCATATTTAATAGACATCTCTTCATCATAATATCCACTGCCCAAGATAATTTCATCAAAAGGATCATTATAAACTAATTTTATTAAAGATATCAGATACATATCTTGTTTCTATAATATTTGTCACAATATCTTTTATTCTCTCAATATGATATTTTTCAATGTCTTGGTAGAGACCATCATGTACACTTCAACAATAGTGGGGAATAAGTCTTACACTTGTGGAACTTCAAATTAAAATTCTAATATATTCATTGTGTGCCTATTTTTAAGACTTTGATACTATTTATGGAAATCCTAGACTCATATGCAACTCATAGAGCCTATTTGGATCATGTAGGGGAATTGGGGTGTGAATTAGTGTACCCAAATTTTAAAGAATTTTAATTTCCTGTTCCAATTAGAACCTCTAACTCTCAACCCTTTATCTCAGTTTAGATGAATGGATCTAATATATAATAAATATAAGAAAATTCACATTAAATGACGTTTAAATAAAAACATAATTATTATTACAATGTTTGGAATAAAATCCCAACACAATTAAATGATCAACATACAATTTATTCCCAAATTTTCATATCACTATGACTTGTAATGATAACATGTTCCTTGAATCATAATTAAATGTATTGGAAAATAATTAATCAATATTTTTGAGCCACTAGAATTCTAAATACTTGTACCAAAAGATCTTAAACATCATTTTTGTTTACAGGCACCCCCAGTTCTTCAATAGACTTCTATCAAACTTCTAAAAAATAATTCTCAAATAAACTAGATATATTTGAATAAATAAAATAATATTGTTCCCCAATTGAATATTTTCAACTTCTACTATTATAATGATTTTTAATTCAAGTTATCCATATTCCATTCATGAATTGTAAAATGAATCATCATCTATAAATCTCCTTTTATATTACAATTAATTACTATTAATTTTCCAATACTCTATATGTTTTCTTATTCATAGATTCAAATGATCGATAAAATATTCCTTCTATTAAATAATATTTTATACAAAATTATTATATATGAGTGGTGCACAAAAAAATAATTAATTTTTAATGATATTAATAAATTGCACACTCTCAAATATTTTTCTTTCTATCTCTATAATCCCCATTAATGTGTGATACAGTTCATAGTCTTCTCTTTTTTATACCCTAACACCAATACATTAATTAATCTACTATTATAGTCTTAATTTTTATTCATTCATTATTACATATCTCATTATCTTCTCAACCTAATGTATGTATGTGAAAACAAAGTCTCTTATTCTTTAAAGTGTTTTATGCATATTCATATACATGAGATCGTGGATATATTCTTATTGACATTCATGTTTCTATGAAGAAATAGTATTGTTCTTCTGGATCTATTCACAAATGATCTTATATGATTCATGTTTCATGCATGTTCATTCAATGCAGGATTTCAACTGCACAGTATTCCTTCTCATAATTTAGTTTAAGAAAATTACTCTTCAAGATATCATAGTGCTTCATTAAAAATGGATTATGATTTATATATCATAGTAGTTATGTGAGACTTTATATTATTGAGAATAGAAGTGTGGGATATCCTCACAATCTTATTTCCAACTATGGTTGATAGGAGGTTCTTAATCATGCAATAGTAAAGTATCATATAATCTTATCTTCATGAAGAATGAGTTCATAGATGCCCTATTTTTAAGAAAAATGATATCTCTTTCAAATGGAATTAACTATCATCACATGGGATCCTGATTATTTATTATCGTGATTCAAATTAAAAAATTCTATCATTTATTGAATTAGATTAAAACTATCATACAATGTCAAATATGGTTTTAAAACATGTAATGATCATAGTATTTATTGATTATTTGATTTCTTTAAAGATAACGTAGAAAAAAGTTTCTATTCTCATGTGATGAAGCCACATGTGGTTATGAAAATATTATCATTCACTATTATTGTAATGTCACATACCTCTATGGTCCATTCCTTTGCTGAAATCTGGTGTTTGAGGTGTTTCGAAAGGTTAAGGTGACATATCCCCCAACACATTTTGAAATTTCCAGTTATGTGAATAGTTCAATTGGTGAGGGGGATGTGAAGAGTTCTATTGGTGATGACGAAGTGAAAAGTTCCATTAGTGAAGTCCTAGTGAACAGTTTCATATGTGAGGTTGATGTGAACAGTTCCATCGGTGAGGTAGATATGAACAGTTCCATCGATGATATTGATGTCAATAGTTCAATCGGTGAGGTCCATGTGAAAAGATCAATAGATGTGGTCAAGGTGAAAAGTTCCATTGGTGAGGTCGACGTGAACAATTCCATGGGTGAGGTTGACATGAATTGTTCCATCAGTGAGGTCGATGAGAACTGTTACTTCAGTGATGTCGAGGTGAACAATTCAATTAGTGAGGTCGATATGAGTGGTTCCATCGGTGTGGTTAATGTGAATAGTTCCATTAGTGAGTTTGATGCAAACAGTTCCATCCGTGAGGTGGAGGTCAACTGTTCCATCGGTGAGGTTGATGTGAACAGTTCCATCACTGAGGTCAATGTGACCAGTTCCATCAGGGAGGTCGATTTGAAAAACTCCCTCAGTGAGGTCAAGGTGAACAGTTCCATCAGTGAGGTCAATGTGAAAAGTTCCATCAGTGAGGTTGATGTGTGTAAGAATCTGGATCATCATTTCAGGTATGTTTTTCCTTTTCTGGTCATTTTTGAGGAAAAGAGGAAAATCTAAAAAATTTCAATGTACACGTTGTGTACTTTATAATACACGCTGTGTGCTTTGATCCCGCACGAGGCCATGTGCTGGACATGTCTAGGCCACACGCTCAATGTATAGGGGTGATGTGGAGACCACTTAATGCGGTGTAAGTAAAAGGCGAGTACACATCATGTACTCAAGAAGTACACGTCGTATACTTTTATTTTTATTTCATTAAATGGACCATGGTCACATCTAATCCCTATTTTCGTATTCCTCTTCGCCTAATTACATCCAGAGCATCCGAGGAGGGAAAATATTCTTCGAGCTGCTGATCTGGCTCTAGTTATCTGAATCGAACACCGTCGGTTGCAATAGAATCACGGCAGTGAGTTCTTGGTTCTTCCGTTGCAATGTTTCCTGATTCTTTCTCTCATGAGAGTTATCTAAGGTTGAATGTTTTTGACGTTTTTGAATATCTTCTCCATTCTAGGCTGATTCACAAGACGAGGTTCAGGTATATCTATCTCCTAAGATCGAGTTAGGTGGTTTGTTTCCTTACGTTGAATGTCATTGAGTTTTTGTGAAAAAGTATTTGATACCCATGTATCGGGTATCTCGGGTTAGGGTTTTGATCCTTCATTATTATCTGTGTTAGGTTACTTATATGTTTGAAGCTATTAGATGATTAATGATTTCATGTTAGTATTCTTGAGGATCACCCCATGGGTGTTTCCCTTATTTTGGCCGTTTACCGCCGTTTGGTTTAGGTTTCCTGTGAGGCATACCTTATTGCATTGATTTCCTTCCTTGAGATAATTGATTGCATGTATTTTCTGCTGTTTATATCTTTTTGATGCATTGTAGCTATTATCCAAGTATTTTTTGAACTTACATAGGGCTGCTGACTGTCGATTACGCACGACTAGACTCCTCAGGGCTGTGTGAACCTGGTGCGGTAGAAAAAAGAGGGAATTGATGATTAAGGGCTTCACTAGAGAGTCTATTATAAATTAGTATCATTTTCATGACTTACAATAATTGAACATTGTGCTTCTTTAGAGTGTCTTAGGTTACATATCGAGACTATAAGGGGAATTAGACATAAGTGCTTCCTCATAGAGTCTATACGAATCGTTAAAAGACCAAAAGGGAATTTATGGTGAGTGCATCCCAGAGTGTCTGTGCCTTTCTATGATTACTTGACTATATGGGTCTTCTATTATGAGCCACCTAGAGAGTCAGTGTGAGTATTGTTTTTTTGGAGGTGATGAGTCCTCCAAGCCAAGAACAAGATTGTGTTTTGTACAACTTGTAGTTTAGGTAGTCTTCTGAGATACCTGTTCTGTTACTTTCCTTGATTTGGGAACATAGATTTATTTCTAGATTCCTTGGGTGATAATTAAATGACCGAATTAAATTACTAAATAAATGTGAGTGGATATTTTTAGGGTTGTTTTCTTATTGTACTCCTGTTTCTCTGCTACATTTATTTTGTTTACTTTTTCTAAATTGCTCACTAATAGTAGGGCATGGATTTTATGGTGATTGCCTACTGGGATTATTCTCACACCCTGTTTGGGTAATGCTTTTTGAACCAAACATGTTATATGTTTGCTGGTGTGGATAGGGATTCTAGCCCTTCTACTTCACGTACATGATTGCAGGTTGGAGCTGGATATCATAGGACTGATCCTAGGCTTGCGATGTTGCTGGAGTTGTTGGTTACTTTTGGTACTTTTTTCTCAGTTGTATCTCAGCACATTGTTTTGTTTGATACTTTCCTTAGAAACTTATACCCACTTCATGATTTTCATTATTATTATGTTCTACATTTCTTCCGCTGTTTAGTTTCAGTTATTGTATGTTTTTTACTGCTTCCGCTATTGACCATTATTTCCTTTTCATTGTATACCTTACCAAATGAGGGAATAGTTTCCCCAATGACTCACCAAGGCCCTCGTTGCTAGTTAGCAGCCTCTGGATTTTGGGGAAATGTGCTTGAGGTCATGTGGTGAACCGGGTATGGGGCACCAGTTGAGTGGCTCCGGAATCGAGTCGTTATAAAGTGGTATCAGAGGGGTGTTCTTTCCTTTTCTATAGACTTACTGTTTAGAGACATTAGACATAGATAGGATGGAATAGTTATATGTTAAATAGTTGTGCCTAGGAGTTCTATAACCCGTGTATAGGGAAAAATCCACATTACCTCAAATGTTAAAATTTTTGATTTTTTAAAATTTTAAAGTTTACTTGATTTCACCGTTGGGTGGTGCACATGATTTGTGTTGTTACAGTTTATATGATTGTGGTTCTATTTTGTTGCAACCCGATGAGATGAGGGTATGCAATATCATGCATCATATAGTCACTTGTTAGAAAATCACATGTCATGAATTTTTCCATGCAATCTAGGTTGGATTAGAATTTGCATGCTGTTGTGATAAAATTTGTGATAGATGATGCTTGTTATTGTGATAGCTGTTGTGACAGAATACATTCCATGTTGATAGGGTATCATTTGTTTTGATTTTATTTATCATTGATGCCAAACATTGGTCTTAGAGGTGTTACGGTCTGCCAAGGATTGCAATTTTGTGGGTCTTGAGTTTGATATACTGTTTACTTTTTATATGTATTGTTATGATGCCATGATTTCATTCTCGGGGAGTATGGGCCCCCATGGATCGGAATTTGGCTCCTTAACGCTTGTTTTCTGTGTTTTCTAGGCTTTGGTGCAGTTCGGAGGCTAATGTCTGGGAAAACCCAAAATACGCGGCGTGTACATCATGAATACTCACCGTGTAGTTTTTAGCCATGTCACTGACTGTGTGGAGAGGGACATGGGGTAGTGAAAGTTCTTGTAGGAACACGTCGTGTACTGGTTTACACGTCGTGTAGTATGACTTGGGTATCCTGCTGTGTCATGAACAAAAATAGTTGGGGGTTTCCATCAAGTACACGTCGTGACTGTCTGGAACACACCATGCAGGGTCGGCCATGTGTTAGGTCGTCTCACTAACAAAACGGTCTAGGTAAGGCATGTCCAGTACACGCCATGTCTCCTTTGAACACGCCATGTATTTTTGTCATCGGGGAGCTATGTGACCACGCTGTGTAGCTGAATACAAGGGTTTTGAAGATCCGCAGGGAAACATGTCGTGTACCATGTTGACATGTCGTATAGTAGTGGTCCGTGAACCAGTCTGTGTGACTAACGACACAGAGAAGGAAAAAAAATCTTAAGGACATGTCGTGTAGTGGACAAACATGCTGTGTAGTTTCTTGCTGGGACAGACCTTATTCCTAGCAATTTAGGAGTGATTGGGCAGGGTGAAAAGGGGTTAGTACACGCTGTGTAGCCGAGTGGTTTATACAGCCATGTATGTCCAAGGATCACACCTAGGGTAAAATTTCCTGAAAACACGCTGTGTAGTCATGTTTTTCTAGAGTTTTAATGTTTTCACCTCCTATTATATTTTACTCTCTTATGTTGAAACTATGTCTGTTGTTAAATAATGTGTTCTTTTGACTTTTTAGATCTATGGAACCAAGATGTCCTCCCGTTACACGTTAGGAACTAGGCAGTGACTGTAAGCCTCATACTGCAGACCAGGGACTAACAGTAGTTCCACCTGTTGTTCCAGACATGGCCCCTGCAGTGATTCCAGACACTAGTGTTGATGCTCAATTTAGAGAGGGTTTCATGAGATTCATGTAGACATTCCAGGGAGCTCAGCATCCTGCCCCGTCTATGGAAGAGCTGACACGGGTTTTTAAGTAGTAGTAGCCTCCCACGTTTATAAGGGAGGGAGGACTGCAGGCTGTAGAGTCATGGATAGAAGCCATGCAATCCATCTTCGAGCACCTGGATACACCTTGGGATAGGAGAGTGAATCTCGTGACTTATATGTTGTAAGATTCCTCCAAGAGATGGTGAGATGTGGTTTTGTAGGCAGGGCACCAACATGCTATGGCTTGGGACAAGTTCATGCATACGTTTTACGACTACTTCAATCAAGATGATGTTGTGGGATGACAGAGCCATAGAGTTCATGAACATGTAGTAGGGTACTCTCACAGTTATGGATTATTCCTCTCGCTTCATAGAGTTACAGAGTTTCACTCCCGTTCTGGGGAATGAAGAGCTGTTTTTAGCGATGAATTTTAAGGAAGGCCTCCTACAGGACATCAGATCACAGGTGGACATCTTCTAGTTGACTTCTATTACTCTGATAATCAACCCTGCACTTATCCCAGAGTGAAACCTGAGGGAGACTGGAGCTGTGGACCAGGGCGGTTCAGCTTCCAGGGCTTAATCTTTTCATGTAGATGGCAAAAAGCGCCACCGAGAGTCTACACGAGGTGACACAAGGAAGAGAGGAATTCCTACTGGTAGATGATATCTTCTTTCTGGAAACCATGTGGTGTGGTATTAGTGTGGGAAAAATAGGAATAAGAATCCTCAGTGCCCAAGAGACCCAGTTGAGTGCCGATCATGCAGCAAGATGGGTCATCTTCTGCGTTTTTCCACGGTTCTTCTTCCAGTGGCTAGTGAAGGAAGATCAGTTTTGACTCTGCGTACAGAATCATGATTACCATTTCCACAGAAGACTAGGGGCTGGTGTTCTTTTGGTTTTTCAGGCCATGGTAGAGGTCATGGACGTAGTGGTCGGGCTCAGGTAGGGTCATCTCAGGGATCTCAGGCTACTAAACAGGGCCGCAGTGCAGGCCAGACTTTTGTGGTAGAGAAGATTAATCAGGAGTAGGATCCTCGACCTTCTATAGTTTGTGGTACAATTTTAGTAGACTCAGTTTTATTCTCTGCTCTTTTCGATATAGGATCTTCTCATAGATTTATTTATGTTCATACTGTGGAAAGCCTTAGACTTACTGTTTATACTCTTGAGGATATGATGACAGTAGACAATCCCTTGGGAATTAGAATTTCTAGCATGTGTCAGTGGTTAGACTACCCACTTGAGGTTGGTGGGTGTCGTTTTTCATCGTGTCTCTACGTTTTGGAAATGTCAGGCTATGATGTCATTCTCTGGATGGACTGTTTAGTTCCCTTCCAAGACTTTGTCTATTCCTATCGTCATAGGGTGAGTTTTACATCACCGGAGGGAGGATCATTTCTTCACAAGGGTGAATGGGATGTCCAGGCGATCAGAGAGGGACCAGAGCATCTTGGATTGGGCGGTGTTACATCCCATATTTCTAGCTTGTATCTGGACTACCATGGGACTTCTCAGATAGATTTTCCTTCAGTGGTTAATCACTTTCTAGATGACTTTCCAGAAGACATTTCAGGTTTTCCTCTAGAGCAAAAGGTAGACTTTTCTATCGAGCTTGTGCCAAGAGTGGAATCGATGTCCAGTCCTCCATATAGGATAGCTACACCTGAATTTCAAGAGTTCAAGAAGCAATTGTAGGAGTTGCAGGCAAGGGGTTTCATCTGACCCAGTACTTCTCCTTGGGGGACGCCTACCCTGTTTGCGAAAAAGGCAGACAGCACACTTAGGCTTTGTGTTGATTATCGGAAGCTGAACCAGTTGACGATTAAGAACTGATATCCATTTCCACAAATAGATTATCTCTTTGATCAGCTTCGAGGAGCTAGAGTGTTCTCGAATATTGAATTGATATCAGCTACCATCAGTTGCGTGTTAGACCATCTGATATACCTCTTATATCCTTCCGGAGAAGGTATGGTCTATATGAGTATTTGGTTATGCCGTTCAGTCTCACAAATGCACCATAATTTTCATGGCACTGATGAACAGAGTTTTCCATCCTTAAATGGATTCATTCATGGTAGTTTTCATGGATGACATCCTGGTGTACTCTCACACTCGACACGACCATGATTCCCATATTGAGATCGTTCTGAGTACACTGAGGGAGCATCAGTTATATGATAAGCTCTCGAAGTGACACTTTTGGATGGATGATATTCACTTCCTAGCTCAGGTCATATTTTAGATAGGAGTGTCAGTAGAACCAGAGAAAGTGAGATCAGTAGTTACTTGGGAGTAGCCGAAGAATGTCTTCAAGGTACGATGTTTCTTAGGGCTGGATGGTTACTACAGGCAGTTTATACATGACTTCTCGCGCTTAGTAGTTCCACTGAAGAGCTTGACTAAGAATCGGGGGAAGTATGTTTGGTCAGAAGCATGTGATTCATCCTTTCAGGAGCTGAATGGGAGATTGACTTCAGCACCGATTCTTGTTTTACCGGAGTTGGGCTAGAGTTAGACAGTTTTCTGTGGTGCATCTGGTATCGGGCTGGGAGCAGTGCTTATGCAGGAGGATCGTGTTGTTGCATATAGATCTTGGAAGTTGAGGCCACATGAGAGGAACTATCTTACGCATGACCTGGACGTGGCTGCAGTTGATCATTCTTTGCATTGTTAGATACATTATCTTCTTGGAAAGAATTTTTTGTATATACTAACCACCGGAGCCTCAAGTATATCTTCACACAGTGTGACAGAATCTGAGACAGCGGAGGTGGGTTGAGTACATATATTCTATCGATTTCGAGCTTGCTTATACACCTAGGAAAGGAAATGTTGTGGCAGATGCACTGAGCAGGAAGACATAGATACAAGCAGTTCAGGAGGCCAGCAATGAGTGGAAGCTTATGTATCTGTTCTTAGAAATGGACATGGAGGTTCACGATAGATAGGGTCAGACTTTTCATTCTTCTGTAGTTGTTTCCTATACCAATATTTACTGAGTTCGAATGAGGAAACTATCATATTCTGAAGGCCTAGTCCTATGGGAATGCGTGTCAGGAGGGGACTCTCTTCCCAGATGGACCATAGGCAAGGATGAGATCTTATGTTTCCAAGGATGCATATGGGTGCCAACAGATATACGTGAGGAGCCAATGAGAGACATCCATTCCTCAGTTTGGGCACATTATCCTGGTATCACCAAGATGTACCATGATCTGCACCGCCAGTATTGGTGGCCTGGTATGAAGAGAGATGTTGCTGGTTTTGTCATGAGATGTTCCACCTGTCCGTAGGTGAAGGCAGAGCACCAGCAACCAGCAGGGCTTTTACAACAACTACCCATTCCAGAGTGGAAGCGGAATGATGTCATGATTTACATCGTGACAGGGTTACCGAGATCACCTCAAGGGACTGATGTGGTATGGGTTGTCATTGATAGGCTCACGAGGGGTTCCCACTTCTTGCCGATTAAGGAGACCTATGGTGTGGTTGATCTTGGATGGTTGTACATCTGTGAGATTGTACGCTTGCATGGGGTTTCGAGTAATATCATTTCAGATACAAACGCCCGCTTTACGTCACATTTCGGGCAACGGATACAAAGGGATTTGGGTACATAGGTACTTCTTAGTACAACATACCATCCTTAGACAGATGGCCAGTCAGAGCGTGTGATACAGGTTCTAGAGGACATGCTATGACCATGCGTCCATGATTTTGGAGGTTCTTGGGAGAAACATATACCTCTAGCAGATTTCACCTACAATAACAGTTTTCAAGCAACTATTCAGATGTAACCTTATGAGGCTTTGTATGGTAGGTTGTGTTGATCATCCTTGTGTTGGTTGGAGGTAGGATAGGTAGCTATGTTGGGATCTCGTCTCGTTCAAGAGACCACAGAACCGATGGAGTTGATTCGATAAAGGATGGCTACTACACAGTCTCGGAAAAAATATTATGCTTATCATCGGAGATGACCTTTGGAGTTCAAGGTCGGAGATCGGGTTTTCCTACATGTTACCCCAAGGTTGGGACACAAGAGGATCAGGAGACAGGGTAAGATTTCACCGAGATACGTTGGGCCGTTTCAGGTTCTAGCGAGTGTCGGGCTGGTTTCATTATAGGTTGCAGTTAATTCTGAGGTACCGTGATTTGAAAAACATCTTCCATGATTCTCAGCTTTGACGCAATTTCTCAGACCCGCCTCATGTATTTCAACTCGAGGAGGTTGATCTGGAGCAGGATGCATCGTTTGAGGAGTATCCTATCAGGAATCTTAATTGAATTGAAAAGGTACTTCGTGGCTGATCTGTCCCTCTGGTATGGGTGATATGGTAGCACGGTCGTGTACAGGACGAGACGTGGGAGAGGGAGGCAGATATGTGATCACAGTGGGAAGAGTTTTTCTAGGGTTCTTCTTTGCCAACTTGTTAGGGAAATTTGGGTAGAAATTTCTTTAAGGGGGGAAGTTTGTAAGAACCCAGACCTTCATTTTAGGTATGTTTATCATTTTCTTGTCATTTTAGAGGAAAAGAGGGAAATTTCGAAATTTTCTAAGTACATGCCATGTACATTGAACCCGCGTGAGGTCGTGTGCTAGTCATGTTCTAGCCACACACATGTTGTGTAGGGGTGATGTGGAGACTTCTTAATTCAATGTACGGAAAAGGTGAGTACATGCCATGTAATTTTCTTTTTATTTCATTAAATAGACCAGAGTCACATCCAATCCCTATTTCCATCTTCTTCGTTGCCTAATTACATCTAGAGTATCCAAGGAGGCCAAATCTTCTTCGAGCCGTGGATTCATCACGAGTTATCCGAATCGAACGACATCGGTTGTAATAAAATCGCAGCTGTGAGTGCTGGTTCTCCCTTGGCCACGTTTCCTGATTCTTTCTCTTATGAGATTTATCTAAAGTTGAACTTTTTAGATGTTTTTGCAGATATTCTCTGTTCTAGACCGATTCACAGGATGAGGTTCAGGTATATCGATCTTCTAGGATCGAGGTAGGTGGTTTGTTGCCTTACGTTGAATTTCATTTAGTTTTTGTGCAAAAGTGTGGGATACCCATGTATCGGTTATCTCGGGATAAGGTTTTGATCCTGAATTATTATCTTCCTTATATTTCATGAATTTTTTAACCTATTAGGTGATTAATGATTTCATGTTTGCCTGTTTGAGGACCACCCCAGGGGTGCTTCCCTTATTTTTGTTGTTTACCGCTGTTTGGCTTAGGTTTCATGTGAGGAATACCTTGTTGCATTGATTGTCTGCCTTGAGATAATTGATTTCATGTATTTCCTATTGTTTATATGCTTTTGATGCATTGTGACTACTATCCAAGTAGTTTTTAAACTTACATAGGGCAACTGGCAGTCGATTACGCATGATTTGACTGCTTAGGGCTGTGTGATCCTAGTGCGATAGACTAAAGAGGGAATTGACAATTAAGTGATTCCCTAGAGAGTCTGTTATAAATTAGTATCATTCGCAGGACATATAGGAATTGGAATTTGTGCTTATTCAGAGTGTCCTTAGTTACATACCGAGACTATAAAGAGAATTAGATGTAAGTGCTTCCTCAGAGAGTCTATACCTATCGTTGCAAGACCACAAGGGAATTGACGGTTAGTGCTTCCCAGAGTGTCTGTGCCTTTGTATGATTACTTGACTATAGGGGTCTACTAGTATGAGCCACCCATAGAGTCAGTATGAGTATTGTTTGGTTGGTTTTGACGAGTCCACCAAGCCAATAACAAGATTTTTTTGTACTTCTTGTAGTTTAGTTAGTCTGCTGAGATACTTGTTGTGTTACTTGCCTTGATTTGGGAACATAGTGTTGTTGCTAGATTTCTTGGGTGATAATTAAATTCCTGAATTAAATTACTAAATAAATCTGAATGGAGATTTTTTGGATTGTTTACTTAGTGTATTATGGTTTCTCTACTGAATTTATTTTATTTACTTTTGTTAAATTGCTCACTAATAGTTGGGCACAAATCTTGTGGTGATTACCTACTGGGATAATTCTCACACCCTATTTGGGTCCTGATTTTCGACCAAAAAAGGTTATATGGTTGCAGGTGTGGATAGGGATTGTGGACCTTCTACTTCAGGTACATTATTGCAGGTTAGAGTAGGAGAGTATAGGATCGAGGATAGGCTTGTGATGCTACTGGAGTTGTTGGTTACTTTTAGTACTTCGTTCTTAGCTGTATCTCAGCACGTTGTTTTTTTTGCTGCATTCCTTAGATACTTGTACCTACTGCATCATTTTCATCATGATTATATTATACATTGCTTCTGATGTTTAGTTTCAATTATTTTATGGTGTTTACTACTTTCTCTATTGACCTTCCTTTTCTTTGTATACCTTACCAAATGAGGGCAATGTTTCCCCAATGACTCACTAAGGCCCACTCTACTAGTCGGAAGCCTCTGGCATTTGGGGAAACGTGCATTAGTTCATGTGGAGAACCAAGTACGGGGCACCAGTTGAGTGGCTCCAGATTCGGGTCGTTACAATGTGAATAGTTCGATCATTGAGGTTGAGTTGAACAGTTCCATCAATGAGGTCGAGGTGAAGAGTTCCATCAGTGAGGACGATGTGAACAGTTTCATCGGTGAGGTGAATGTGAACAGTTCCATCAGTGAGGTTGATGTGAACAGTTCATCAGTGAGTTTGATGTGAATAGTGTCACCTATAGGCTTATGTGAATAGTGTGTCTTGAAGAGTGGGGTTCCAATGGTAGCCTCATTCATTTTCCAAATTTCATGTTCATGAATAGTGTTTCTAGAATGGTGAGGTTGCAATGGTAGCCTCTTTCTTTTTCAAACTTTTGAGTTCAGGAACAGTGTTTCCTACTTCCTACAGTTCACCCCTTTAACGTTTCTTTTGAAGCAGAATACATTTAAAGCCTTGTTTTATGGATTCTAGGGCTGATTCAAGGTTTGTAACTCCTATATTAATTTTTCCTATTTCTCAGGATGCTTTTACATGGTCAAACCGCATGGTTTAATATAATTCTCTTTTAATGGAAAGTCCTGCATATCTTAAATAGTTACTCTGTTAAATCTTCTAAATGGACAAGATATCTTCATCCCTAATCCTTCCTCCTTGTTCTCGAGTGTGAGATGCTCGAACAATCCCTTCCTTGTCGTAGGATTTGTGTGGTCAAGATTTACCCCATGGATTAGATCTCCCATGTTTCTAATGAAACCAAGAAGTATTGATCAATCTTTGGTATAAGGTATGATCTATCATCATTATTTTGGGTTCATTTCCTTTTATTTCTCCTTACCCTTTTATGGAATTTTACCCCCATGATCCTAATGTTATTTTTGGGTGTTGGCTAATGTGGTGGTGTCTCTGAATCCTCATGTGGATACAATAGTCACAGGGGAGGAGATCATAACCTGCTGTGTGGCTCGTTCTTGTATAAAGAACGTCAAAACCCATTTATGGTAGGTGATTCATTTCTTCTCTTTTATTTTACATATAAATTTATAGTTAGCATGTTTTATCCCACTAGATCGCAATGTAATTGTCATATTAAATATGTGCACCGGATAAATAAATTGATATTGATCGCATATTATTTCTTATTGTTCTATTAGATTTTGTGAAATCTATGCGTGTTTGTTTAGCTTTTCATTCTTGATGGAAATTGGTAAAGACCATAAAGCCAAAATTAATTGTTAGATGGAGGACGAGATGACTTTTTTGATGTATGTAGAGACGGTGAGCTAGTGTTGGGGCATCACCACTCTTGGGGAGATTTCCTATGTTTAATAATACAACTATATGATGCAATCCTTGACATGGATGGTTGTTTTTGGTGTATGATATCGTGTATTGATTCAGGAGGCATGTTGTGTTCTTCGATGAGGATAGAGAGCCAATGGTTTTTGTTGGAAAGTGAGACCCTCAGATGGTTCATATGTGTGTTCTGTCTTTATCATCCATGATGGATGAGCTGATGGAGAGTTCTTCAAAGGTTCATCAGTTGGCATTTCAAAGGGTCATAGAAGGGTACCCTGATGTCTTTCAAGAAGAGGTTGTAGCATTACCCCCTCGATGAGAGATTGAGTTTTTGATCGAGCTACAAACAAGTGTGTACCCTTTCTCTTGGTCTCAATATAGGAAAACCCCTTATGAGTTAAGAGAGTTACGTATACATCTTGATGGTCTGTTACATTGTTGTTTTGTTCAGCCAAGTGTGTCACCATGGGGTGCACCAGTTTTGTTCACGAAGAAGGCTGATGGAAGGTTGCAGTTGTGTGTCTATTACAGTCTCCTAAACAAAGAGAAAGTGAAGAATTTCCATCCTATTATGTATTTTGAGGATTTATTTGATCAACTGAAGGTTTCATGTTGGTTCTTAATAATCAAATTGTGGTCAGGATATCATTAGATGTGTGTGAAGGATGTGCATATCTCAAAGACTTATTTCCATTGTCCTCATGAAAAATATGAGTTCTTTGTAATGCCTTTTGGTATGACAAATGCTCCAGCTGTGTTCATGGTATTGATGAACGTTGTGTTCCATGAGTTCCAAGAAAAGATTGTGGTGGTGTTCATCAATGACATCGTTGTGTACTCCACGTCTGAGGAGGAACATGAAGAGAATCTACACACAATTTTGGGAGTTCTTCATGAACATCAGCTATTTTGGAAGTTGCGAAAGTTTGTGTTTTGGGAACACGAATTCCATTTATTATGTCATGTGGTGTCCTGGAAAGGATTATATATGGATCCATCGAAGATAGAAGCAGTTGTGTCTTGCGAATCCCCCAAGAGAGTGTCCGATGTGCAAAGTTTCCTTGGTCTCGGAGGCTACTACAGGAGGTTTGTAGCTGATTTCTATCGATTTGTGACTACTCTGACAGCTTTTACCCATAAGGGTCAAGAATTAAAATGGAATTATGAGTGTTGGGTAGCTTTCTTGTATGTAATATAGAAGTTAGTAAGTGCTCCAGTTCATTGTCTTCTAGAAGAGGGAGTTCAGTTTGATGTTTTCCGTGGTGCTTCGCATCTGGGGTTAGGATGTGTTTTGATGCAGTAAGGATCAGTTGTTTCTTATCATTCTTTGCAGTGCATCCCCATGAACATAATTATTCCCCCCATGTTCTTTATTTGGCATCCATGGTGTTTTTTCTGAATTTGTAGAGGCATTGCCTCATTGGTATCTCTTTTTGGTTCTCAACAATCATAAGAGTTTGATATATGTTTTCACCCAACGTGACTTGAACTTACGACATCATCACTGGATGAAGTTCATATAGGAATACAACTTCAAAATATTGTATACACTTTGAAATGGGAATCTTGTAGCTGATTCTCTGAGTCGGAAGTCTTGTCGTGATGCAGTGCGTTAATCTAGTGACTCGTGGAGAGTAATAGAAGAACTGTTAGCATTACATCTTGATATTGGAGAAATTGGGTGGAAGAGGTTGTCTTTTTCAGATGACTGTGTCGTCATCTCTGGTGCCAATGGTGGAAGAGTCCCAGTTGGTGTATCTTGAGGTGGTGGTCTAGAAAGACCATGTTGTTTGTGGCGAGGCCCCTGATGGTTGGTCTGAGGATGAACACCATCGAGTGTTGTATCATGGAAGGATATTTGTTCCTTTGATGAAGTTTGAGGCAGATCTCAATGTGTTCTATAGTTCTCCATTAGTGGTGCATCCTAGCATGGAAAATATGTAATGATCCTTGATGAGTCAGTTTTTGTGGCCTGGGATGAAGAGTGTGGTTGCAGAGTTTGTGTCTTGATGTTTGGTCTCCAAGAAGGTGAAGGTCGAACATCATGTTCCTGTTGGTTTGCTCCACCTATTAGATGTTACTATGTGGAATTGGGAGGACATATTAATGGGATTTTTTACTGGTTTACCTCGAGCTCATGGAGTACATGATTCTATTTAGTGGTATTGGATCATTTAATAGAATCATCCCACTTCATATCAATCATGGAGTCAAGATTAGTTGATGTTTTTTCGAGGCAGTATCTGGGGGAGGTGGTGACCCTTCATGGACTTCCAAGGATGTTCATTTATGATCGAGATCATAGATTCACCTATAGGGTGTGGAGTGGTATCCATAATGGTTTCGGTTCTCATCTATGCCTTAACACTAATTTTCATCCTAAGATGGATGGTCAAACAGAGCAGACCATCCAGGCTCTTAATGACATGTTACACTCTTGTGTCCTGGATTGTGGGGGTTCGTGTATGAGGCACTTACCCTTGGTGGAGTTCCCTTACAACAATATTTTTCACTCTACCATTGGTAAGGAGCCATTTGAAGACTTGTATGGTTGGCCATTACATTCTCTGTTGTGCTGGACTAGGGTCGGAGAGTCAGCAATTCTTATCTGGAAATTTTGAAGAATACAACAAAGATGGTTTAGGTGATTCATGAGAGGATGAAGAAAGCATAGGATCATTAAAAATCATATGTCGATCAAAGAAGGAGACCCTTATAGTTTGATGTTGGGGATAACGTGTTTTTGAAGGTGACTCCCCGTCATAGGAAGTGGTGTTTTGGTTGTGGGAGTAAGAATTCTCCTTAGTTTATTGGGCCTTTAGAGGTGTTAGATCATGTTAGAGTCATGGGGTATCGAGTAGCACTCCCCTCGCTGATGATCCAGATACAAGATGATTTTCATGTGTCACATTTTCTGTCGTTATCTCCATGATGACTCTCAGGTCAGTGTTTGGGGAGAGATCGATGTTGATGATGATACGACCTTTCAGGAGCGACCTGTGGAGATCCAAAACTATAAAGAGAATGTGTTGTAGGGGTGTTCTATCTCCTTGTTTCATGTCGTGTGGTGACATGGTGGCATGGTGGTGAATACTTGGGAACATTAGTCACAGATACATTCTTAGTACCCAAAGTTGTTTAATGTTTAACTGTTTACCTGTAATGATGTCCACATGGTGGATATTGACCATTAATTTTTATGAGATGGATTTCTTTGGTTTCTTCTTATGGTTTTATCTCTTTGGAAAGTTATTCTGATGGGTGGTTGTTCGGAATTCTATTAGGTTCTATGATAGGATGGTTTTGAATTCTTGAGGATGAGAATGTTTTGAGAGGTATCTGATGTAATGGCCCAGACCACTTTGGTCCATTCCATTAATGAAATCTGGGGTTTTAGGTGTTCTGGGAGGTCAATGTGAAAAATCCCCATCACTTTTTTAAATATATACTTATGTGAATAGTTCTATCGGTGAGGTTGATGTGAATAGTTCCATCGGTGAGGTCGATGTGAACAGTTCCTTTGGTGAGGTCGATTTGAATAGTTCCATTAATGAGGTTTACGTGAGCAGTTCTATTAGGGAGGTTGTTGTGAATAGTTCCTTCGGTGTGGTCGATGTGAAAAGTTCATCTGTGAGGTTGATGTGAACAGTTCGATCGGTGAGGTCAAGGTGAAAAGTTTTATCGGTGAGGTCGATGAGAACAGTTCTATCATTGAGGTCGATGTGAACAGTTTCATCAGTGAGGTCGATGTGAATAGTTAAATCGGTGAGGTCTAGCTGAAGAGTTCCAGCAGTGAGTTCGGTCTAAACATTTCCATCGGTGAAGTCGATGTGAACAGTTCCATCCACAAGGTCGATGTGAACAGTTCCATCAGTGAGGTTGAGGTGAACAGTTCCATTAGTGAGGTCGATGTGAACAGTTCCTTCAGTGAGGTCGATGTGAACAGTTCCATCGGGGTGGTCGATTTGAACAGTTCCATCAGTGAGGTCGAGGTGAACAGTTCCATTAGTGAGGTCAATGTGAAACGTTCCATCGATGAGATTGATGTGAATAGTTCGACCAGTGAGGTCGATGTGGACATTTCCATTGGTGAGGTGGAGGTTAATGATTTAATCAGAGAAGTCGATGTGAACAGTTCCATTGGTGAGGTCAATGTGAACAGTTCCATCGGTGTGGTTGAGGTGAACATTTCCATCAGTTAGGGCGATGTAAATAGTTCCATCGGTGAGGTTTATTGTTATAGTTTCATTAGTTAGGTCAATTTGAAAACTTCATCAGTGAGGTCGATGTGAGAAGTGTCATCGGTAGGCTTTTGTGAAAATTGTTTCCAGAATGGCGACGATCCAATGGTGTCATCTTTCCTTTTCGAAATTTCGAATTAATGAACAGTGTTTCTAGAACTATGATTTTCTAATGGTTGCCTCTTTCATTTTCCTAATTTCAATTTCATGAAAAGTGTTTCTACTTCCTACAGTTCCACCCCTTAGAAATTTACTTTGGCGTAAAATGCATTTTAATCCTTTTTTTAAGGAATCTAAGGATTATTCATAGGCTGTAACTCCTCTATTAATTTTTCCTAAGGCACAGTATGCTTTTACATTGTCAAACCACTTCGTTTAATGTGATCTTATTTTAATTAGAAATCCAGCATATCTTAAACGGCAGTTCTATTAAATCTTCTAAAGGGAATAGATATTTTCCTCCCTTATCCTAACAACTTGTTCTTGTGTGTTACATGATCGAACCATCCATTCCTTCTCGTAGGAGTTGTGTGATAATGATTTCCTCCTTAGATTAGTTATCCTCTGTTTCTAATGCAACTGAGCAGTATCGATTAGTCTTTCATATAAGTTATGATCTATCTTCTTTCATTTGGATTTATCTCCTTCTATTTCTCATGTCCCTTTTATGGAATCTTACCCCCATGTTCATAATGGCCTTTTCTTTGGTGTAGGCTGATGTGGTGGTGTTTCTGCATCCTTAGGTAGATACAGTTGTCGCATGGTGGGAGATCGTAACTCGTTGTGTGGCTCATTCTCATATAAAGAACATAAAGAACCATTTGAGGTAGGGGATTCGTTGCTTCTCTTTTATTTTATATGTAACTGTATTGTTAGCATGTTTTATACCACTAGATCATAATTAAATTTACATAATAAATATTTTAACCAGATAAATAAATTGATATTGATCGCCTGTTATTGGCACTTGTTTTGTTAGATAGTGTGAAATCTATGCTTTCTTTTTTTAGCTTTTGATTCTTGATTTGAATTGTTAAAGAACATAAGGCCTGAATTAGTTTATAAATATTTAGATAATAATAAAGAGGAATGTAAATGAATTTGGTTCTTCATGTTGTAATAGTATGTGAATCAAATTCATGTAGTAAGCATGTTTAATTATTTATGATAGCTTACTATTTCGGTTTCTTGATGTTGGAACCTACGAATAAAAAATATCTCATTCCAATATGGATTAATGAACTGGTTGTTTGATAAAATAAAATACCTTGTAGGGTTCTTATTTACCCTCATGCATGTTTAAGGGCTAAGATCCCAATTGAGGTGATGTTTGTTTGCCTACTAATTGTGTTCTGATGTGAGCCTGGATGGCTATTGTGATATTTGGGGGAAGGGATGACTACTAGTGGAGGAAGCGGTTGAAGTCTAGAGTGGTGATATGCATCATTTTATGCATGTGGGTGTCAGGGAGGACACTAGTGATGATGAAATGGGTTGGAGGTGAACGTTCGAATGCCAACTTATTCTTATTGGTTGTTTATCTACATTACATACCCCACTTCTCAAGGCTGCTGGTCTTGCTTACGCTTCTTCTGAAAGGGGCAAAGACATGTGGGTAATTCCACATGCATTTCATGTTTATCTTCTCAAGGGAATAAGGTTCTTTACACATGCTATAGGTGGAAAATACTTGACGGGTAGTTCATCTACTCACAGTGTTGATCCCCCATGTGTTTAGTAGCACAAAATGTTTGTCTAGAATTCTTGGTAATATGGTAATGTAATGTTGTAAATAAATAATTGAATAAATGATGTTAACCCATGGTTTTGGAGTTTTCTAGGAAACAATGTTGAGGATGTAATTTAAAAGAATAGTGATCTTTTAGTGGGATGCTAATGAAATAAATGTGGAAATTGTTAATGGATAATTATTGTTTAAATAATTAATTAATGTAAAATGCAATTGATAAAAATGGAATGATGTGATGTAATAGATCTCGATAAATGGTTGGGCCCTTATAGGATACCTAGTCTTAGAAGTGGAAATCAATAATCTATGGGATGTCAGCTGTAGTTGAGTCTATGACTTGGTTATTCCCATAGTGTGGTTTTGACATATAGTATATTCGTTACTTTTTTTGTTTTTATTCCCTACCCCACCCCATTAGTTATGGAAACTGACACCCCTATGATTATGAGCCCTGGGGGTGTTTTTCTGAACATTTCAGTGGGAGGATGGATGGATGACTACCCCCCTTTATCCCTTCTCTCTTCTCTTGGTAGTTATAGGTGCTGATAGGCACAATGGTTACTTTTCCCCATATATGTTTGTAGAGGGTCTTAGTGGAGTGTGGATATTCACACACATATACTCTGGATATAGTTTCCTATGGACTAATAAATGTGTAATTTGTATAGGTTGTGATTTGTTGAGGATCCTTACTAGGTGTATGAGTTTTAATGGCATGAGGTATTATACCTGACATATGATACACGTTATGCTAGCTATGGTGGCTCCAATAAACTACATGGTTACTTTGGTTACATGGACATGGTGGTTTTTTTTCAAGAGGTGCATGTTGTGGTGCTTCGCCTAGGTGTCTGCAGGAAATCCTTTTAGAGAGAGATTCTCAGGATGTGCGATTTTGGGAAAAATAGGAAACCATGTGGGGAAATAGTAGCGGGGTACCCTTGAAATTATTTATTATATTATATACTCTTGTATGAATTAGATGGTAATAGTATCCATGGTGAGGTTGGTAACGTTGTATGATTTTTTAGGTGGCGTGTTAGTTTCACTTGTTGTTCACTGTGCTTTAGTATTCTTTCATTACTGTTGCACAAGAGGCTTTGCGGAGGATCCTACTGAGTATACTGTAATACTCACCCTAAGTTTATATAAAATATTTTTCAGGTAACATGTATTAGGTTGGAGATCATGATGGTTTCTAATAGCTTGGGGTTGCAGGAGCTATTTGGGATTCATGGTTGGTGTTGTTTTTACTTTCTTTTTGGTACTTTCTATTTTCCCCTTTCATTTGTAGAAGTTTTTCATGACATTACATATGTGAACATGGGTTTTCGTTTATATTTTAGTGTGATTTGGAGTTTGTTGGTGTATATATTAACTCTCTCTTTCACATGTGTTCTCTTGGAGGGTAATGCCTCCCATTTCTGTGTTTACTGTACCCTTTGTGCTAGTCACCAACCCGGGGCTTACTAGAGGCAGGACTCGAGGGCCATTATCTCCCATATCACATTGTCGGCCTAACAGGGGTACACCTTTTGGGGAGGGGTGGTGACAATAATTTTTGGGAGATCATATGGGAGACTTTTTTGAAGATGAATGATAATCCTACACAAACTATGTTATAGTACGGTTGAAGTTCAATATTTTAATTATACCATGAATGAAAGAAATAGGTTTCATGCAATATATTTTGATTATATGGCATGGAAAATATAATAAGTTTGATCATGGGAGACTACTGGAATAATGATCATTTAGGGCTGGTATGTCATTATTCGACACTCCAACAGAACTTCATAGCATATCCTCATTATGAGGTAGGAGATGATGTTGATGAAGAATAGATTGCTGGATTAGCCACATCGTGCAACCAATATTATTTGTATATTATTTAACATTGGTGATAAATAACCTACTCTCCTTTTTCCCACATTGATGATTGGTTTAGTTAATCAAATTTTTAAATAATTATATTCCACTAGAAGCTTCTAGCATGGTAGGGGTATCATTACCCACAACACACCACATACACTCCTCATGGGTCGTGCCACCCCAACATTGGCCCTCAAGCTCCCTATCCCATTTTCATGCATGCACCTTAACATCCCATTTGACCCAATATGTCCCATATTCATCTCCTTATTCCATGATGGCCTAATATATGGCTCTTCATTGGGGTCTAGGCCCACCTCCTATAGTGTGTGGATGAGATGGTTCCAAGCTAGTGTGGTTACCCACTTTTTTGAATGAATACCAATAAAATAATTAATCCAATGACTATATAAAAATCACCACCAACATATGTACCTCAGGATAAATAAATTTTAATGTCAAGTATTCATTTTAATTCTTCTTTATGAAAGTTAAATATTTTGACTCTATATTTTAATGGAATCCAAGATTTTATTGTAAAATTAAATATTTTCAATACCTTCACATCATTCTCCATTGTATTAAACTTAGAGAAAACTTTTTACACATGTAATTTATATTTATGGTATTCTCCAAAAAACACTACAATTGGAAAAATATAATTTTCTAATTATTACATCAAATTCCATTTATCAAATCCATAACAAATCTACAAAACATCATCATTGGCCTTAATAAAAAATTATTAATGGATTTTGATTTGTATATTCCGTTTTCCGGAAATAACCAATAATAATTGAGTACTTCATAAAAGAATGACATTTATTCATTATTATATACAGGCCAAAAAATACAACCATACACATCAATTATCATCATGGACTATTAAATATGATATAAAATAATATTTCCATATTATCTATTTCGGATTAGTAGATTAATTCAATTTTTCTTCATATTGGACATTATCATAGCATGTGCTAACTATTTGTGTTTTTATTAATGGTTTCAAATAAATTGATTAATTTTACATTCATTTTTAAATCTTGAGATACAAAAAAATAATTTTATTGTTTTTTGGAATGAAAATTTTATCCTGGATATTTCGCTTACGACATGAATCAATGGTGGAAAATTGCACAAAAATACCAAATTATTTGATAATGGGAATAAATGTATTATATATATTCTCTCACGTTATTTATATCTATCAAAAAATAACATCTCAAAATAGATAAATAGAAAGATAAATATTTTATTTTCTATAAGGATTTTATTTCTTTGCAATAAAGTTACGCATTATAAAATAGAATCGAAACTGTGTGTCTTGCATTGTTAAAAGAATTGTTTATGAATTAATTGTTAAAAAAATATTATTTATAACATTAAAATATGAATTAGAGTTATTTGGAAAAGTAAATTTAATCTATGATGATTACAAACTATTTATTTCTAGTAATTTATAATTATTTTTTTACTTTATAATTGATTTAGAAAACATTTTTAATCCTTTCATATCAAACAGGAGATAAAATTGTGAGGGCACAGTCTGATAAAGTGATGTAGAATATAACAACATCATATTTTATAATATTTTTTTATTTTAAATCAATTATATTTTTGATATAATATACCACATACAACATTGAGCATAAACAAAACTTGATATATGACGGAAATATTATATTTTAAACATGACTTTTATCATCTAGATGTTGGTTTGGAGAATAGGAATTGGAGTAATTTCATAATGAAAAATATGTGAAAATGAATACTTTTTAAAATATCATTATAAGATCCTGGGAAATATATACTACATTCTCAATGATAATAACTAAATTACATGAGTCGGAGAATATTTATTATCTAAAAGGGTCAATTTCAATAAATTATAGTTTCATTATATTTTGTTTTTTTTATTTCAATCGAAAACCTATTTGATTTTGATAATTTAAATTTGATGAAAATAACATCACATTATGATTCCTCATATAAAAACTATCTATGTGTATTTTTTGAGTTTCTTTTATAAATAGAAGATTATTGGTTAAATAATGAAAAATACCGATTATACAAATAATATCACTCTTGTGAAATTATCATGGTATAAGAATAAATTTAATATTTTATAAATATATTTTATATAATAGGTATATATGTTTAAAAATAAATTTAATTAATTTATAAATATAATGTTATACAAAGAAATCTATATTTGACATTTAAGAGATGAAAAATTTGTTTTTATTAAAAAGTATTTTTGGTCTATATCTTTTAATTTTTTTTAAAATGATCTATTTGTTTTTATTATTTTTTAGAAAATAGTAATCAATTAAGGTAAATTAATTTAATAAAAAAGATATTAATCAAAAAAGTGTATGATTTTTGTATATAATCTGTTCTTTTTCATAAAACATTCATTTTTCCAAAAACGTCTTTTCATTGAGTTTGATAGATTTACATTAATTTTTTTGACAATTAATTAAATTGAATCATATAAAATGGATTAAATATTTGGTATCAGGATGCTGTAATATTTTGTTGAGGTTAATTTCATTTTTTCCAAAATAAATACCACAATTGGAAAGAATTTTTCACCATGGTAAAGTGTATAATGTGTTAATTATAGTTAAGTCAATGGGATAACATCTCCTAATCACTTAAAATATATCACTATAAGATTTATTTGTATAATTATATCCATATATACTTAATTTATTTAATATATTTCTTTAATAGAAACATTGAGTTTAAATGAACAATGATATAGTAATCAAATTTTTTTTTGAAATATGATTGTTTTTTTCTAACAGTTAAATTGCCCTCTTTTATTTAGATGAACTAAATTATGAAAAAATCAAACAAGGATATATTTAATAAATTTTTTTATTAATTCATAATAAATAACTAATGATTTTTCCACAACTTCATTTTGTGATTTAAAATTTTGTTCTCTTTTAAAATGGATTTTAATGCATTGTTTTTAGGAATTATATAAATAATTTCTACATTATTAACAAATTAAATATTATAAAACTGTTTTCATTTATACAACCATAATATCAAAATTATCATGTTGTGATTTTTGGGGAATTTTATGAAAAGTTTATTTAGGTTAGTAGTGAAATATTAATTTTTATAGAAAACTATCTATTAATATCTATAATTTTCAAAGATTCATATTGATTTGTTTTTGTTTTAAATATTCAATAATAATTTAAAAACCCAATTTATACATTTTGGAAAAATATTAAGCTTGATATTTTTTATTATCCTGACTTAGCCCAATGGGGCTTCAACTATGCCAACAACAAGCCCACCTAAAATTGGTCAAGGGATAGAAAACATCACTCTGTAGGAATATCACACACATCGTAGGAGTTACCCTAATTCGCATGCACACACACAGACACATCTCCATGACCCTGTAATGCTAAAATGTAAAATAACTTATACTAATGCATGCATACATCTATAATCCCATAATCAGAGTACAATAGTAATGTACCGAATGAGATAAATGTTTCATATAAAATCCCCAAAAAAATACATTGAGTACACCCTACTCCAAGGGTAAGGACTAATATCAAATGAAACCACATAAAAAACACATCGGTCAGTGAATATCAAGCAATGCTCCACCAGCTCCCTGTCCTCCCATGAATTCATTAAATAGCTCATTTTCTGTATAAGGCACGACATGTGCTGGAAAAGCCCATGTAAGGGTGGGTAAAAAATACCCAGTAGGAATCCTAGAAATATGAAATCATTATTCATGAAGAATATTTAATGATTAAATGTGATAAAACAATAATTTCATAAATAAGAACTTATATATACTCAGGATTGACATCATTCCTCCAGGTGGTCAAAAAAACTGTAAACCAAAATATTATTTGGGAATCAATGTTTATTATGGTAGAATCCATTGATTGAGTAATTCCATCACTAGTGAAACTCATTTATGAGGTTATAATCATTGGTCCCAACAAAAGAAAGCTAACAAGTCTTTAATGACACTAATACTCAGATAGGGGATCACACCTAGGACCATTAGGGGAAAGAAGAAACTCAATTTGGATCAACCATCTATGTTTGGGATCAAACTCCAATGCTACCACAAACATTACACAAATGGACTTGGAGATTGATGAAAAACTCATTTCTCAATGATTTAACAATGATTCCACAAACCCCACATAGGGTGTAATATGATAGAGGATCCCATACCAGACTCACAGAAGGATGTCAAAAAAAAATATCTCAGACCCATCCTCCTAAGGGGATTACAATAAAAAGTTGTGGATGTTATTCTTGAACAATATCCTTGAGGGGATGGGCCATATGAACATTCTTAACCAATATTATACCATAATAAATAAACTCGGGGCTCTAAATACCCTCAATTATAGTATATAGTGTGCATTCGGGTATATGTAATTTCTATCCAACCCTTGGAATTCTCATGTGATGCTTCTCCATATAAAATTTATATCACAAATTACACGGTGTGTAATTGATCCAACCCAAGAGGTAGTGGTCACCCGACACTCTCCATGTGTCAACTAGTCATGACTATACACATCATGCCTTGATTGTGTACTATAGTTTTTTCTATGTACTTTTTCATGACCATGAGCATGTAACATTAGAGTTAGACTACAACAAAATGGGGTAAGGCCAGCGCCACCCTTTTATTAGTGCTTATAAAGGGTACCTTTATCAGCACTAAAAAATCGTTGATATTAGTACACCTTCATCAGTTATTTTTCTAGCACTGATAAGCGTACCCCTTTTAACATCGCTTATTTTTAGCGCTGTTAAAGGGTACCCCTTTATCACCACTTTCTTTAGTAGCACTGATAAAGGGGGATCTTTATCAGTGCTTTTTGAAAAACCACTGATAAAGGGTATACTCCCAAAAAAATAATTCATTAAAAAATATGTTAATATTTAAATATATAGATATAGTTATATTTATATAAATATAATATATATTTTTTAAATATAATTTTAAATATATTTTAGAGATGTATAAATATACAGTTACACTTAATATATAAGATATTTTGTGAGAATGGTTTATAAAAAAATTTAATTTTTTTTAATTAATAATTTTCTAATTATTGTGGAGTAATAGTCATTTAGTACCAATTTGAAGACTAAAAAAAGAAAAAAAATTAAAAAAAAGATCCAAAATATGTCGAAAACGCAACTAGTACTTCAAACGGCCATAACTTTTGATCCCGGTGTTCTTTTGAGCTCTATTATATATTAAATTGAAGCATGCGATGAGCTCTACACCCATATAACTTGGGAGGCCCCTGGTCAAGGTTTTTTTGAGGCCAAAATAGGCCCAGAAGGCCTCCAAAACAATGTTTTTAGTCAGGGTACCAGGAGTTTTCAACATTTTGTGGATTTTAAACCTCATTTAAGGGGGAATTATTTCCTTTTTTTGTGGGTACTGAATTTATTCCATGGTATTGTATTCATATTGATATTATTCCTTTGAAATTTTATCATTATTTATAATGAAATTTTATTTATAATCAAATATATAACTATACGTATAAATTTTTTATATATTCACACCTAAAAATTTAATTTTTTAAATAAATAATTAAACATATTTACATATAAAATGTATTTTTTTTATCTAAAAAAACTAATATCCATTTTATTTAAAATACCAATATATGAATATTTATAAAACTATAAATTAATCTAACTATATATATTATTATAACTATATATATATTAATATAAAAATATATATATATTAATATAACTATAAATATATATATTAATATAACTATATATATATTAATATTATATATATATATATATTAATACAAATATATATATATATTAATATAAATAAATATTACTATAAGAATAAATATAACTAAATATGTATAAAAATAAATAGGTATATTATAAATAAGAGAAAAAAACAATATAGGGGAGTGGAAAAGGCTTCAGGCGTGCAGGGGGAGGACTCAAGTTCAAATCTGGGTGGAGGCAGGGGCGCATGTGCATGGGTGAAACTAATGTGGTAGTTCTGATAAAGGTGGGGTATAACGTTGATAAATGGTGGAGGGGGTGTGTGTGGGTACTGGAGGAGTGGGAAGGCACTGATAAAGGGGGGCTCATGTACTCTAAAAATACCCCCCTGATATTGGCAGGATTTTTGGTAAAAAAAATTAATTTATTTTTAACTTTTATCAGTGCTAAAAATAAAGCACTGATAAAGGACCCATTTATCAGTGCTACATTTTAGCGCTGATAAAATACCCCTTTTATCAACCCTTTTTCTAGCACTGATAAAAGGGGTCTTTATTAGTTCTTAAAGGAAGCGCTGATAAAGGGGACCTCCCACCTCCCCCCCCCCTTTATCTATGTCACCTTTAACATCTCTTTTCTAGTGCTGTTAAAGGCCATTTCTAGCGCTGATAAAAGCGGTATTTGTAGTAGTGTTAAATATTGATCCGGAAAGCTTCAGCCACATTGTATGTGAAAGTGTCACATTTCGTGTGATATTTAGTTTTCTTTATATACCCTAGTGCCAAAACCAGGGCTCCCATAAGGCTTGTGATCCTAGATGACACACAGTGTAACCTAAAAAATTCCCCAACCATTGGGTTCATCACAAGTCCTTTGAGAATATTGTTGCAACTACTGCAATTCTATCAATGAACTGTGGAACTATGTTCTACCAGCCTCATTACAACCATTTAACCATATTCCTAAACTTAATCCTCTAGAAAATCGTTCCTTTCAGATGAATCTATTTCAACATCGACCTTTTGTTACATATCCATCATGGAAACAGAACCCATGGTTTGATTTGATCAATTTTCTCAATGAATCATCCATCTTCATTATATATTTTAATATATTAACCTCCATCGCATGTCATACCAATTTTAATGATCTGTTTCATAAATGAATTGTCTCATAGTGATTGAATACCTTGTAATCATCGAACAACTAGTTAAATAAAAATCACGTGATGAACATGAAAACAAACAGGGGAGAAATCAATAATCTATAAGATGTGGGGAATGGACCTCATACATTGATCATTTTCCGTCAATACATTATTATATATTTTGAGAAACATAGGTAGTATAAAAAATGAAAAAAATAGATCCCTAGAAAAATAAATCAACCTTCGACGTGTGAATAAATTATATTTAATTTAATTCTTCCACATTATTCACATGATAATTAATTAGTAAGAAATAAACTATCAACAACCTACCTATATTTTTTATTGATCACTAAGAAGGATTATTTCAGTGTTTTTGTCATTATAATGATCCAGATAATCCATTTTAATATTCCCCTTGATTTGATGAAATCCAACATTATCAGCCAATGGTTCTCTACAAGCTCATTTCCAATAAATGCCCTTAGTCCCTATGTTATGTGGATATCCCTAGGGTCAATTCCTAATAGTGTTTAAAAAGAATAACTAAGTCACTATGTCAAAAAATAATAAATATATTTATTTAATTATTTATTTTTCATCCATGATAACATTTTAACAAACATCTGACAGTAAAAAATTGTATGTCATACCTAGCATTAAACCCACATTCTGAACCTAATGGTTCCCTATGATTTATAATATGGACCATCGTTCATGAGTTATTAAATTTTCTAGAAAAATGGATGCACATGATATTTATATTTTTAATGTATTTTAAAAAATAATAGTAATCACAACGGTCTTCATAATATCATTTTGTCTCAGTTCCTAGGTGTGAAAATAATTTCTATAATATTCAAATGAAATAAATGGAAAAATGTGTGTTGTTAAAATATTCCCACCTTAAGTATTTTTATCCTGAAAAGAGAAAAACCTACTAAAAAGATGAGAGTACTTGGCCCACATCTTTTTCCCTACTCCTAGGTGCTCTCATAAATATTCTCATGTTTCCACAATACATGCACTATAGAAATAGATCGCCCAAGAATGTTCCACTCCTACTAAACCTCATTCTCCACCAGGTACTAAATTATTATATGACTATACACAATTTCAAACTCAACCCACCCAATTACATATGAGGGTTCGTGAGTATATGCACACAACTGTGACACATAGAAGATTTTGTGTGCCCTATCCCACTATAGTGGCAGAGATACATTATATTCCACCTTACCAAATCCATACACTATCAGAAAATTGACAATTAATCTTGGAACCATATTACTACCATGACCAAATCATCATAATCCATGTTGAGTAAAGACATTGAAGAACATAGTTTCTCCTTCCTAGAATTCTAGGGGCCTCCATGATTGGTCCTCATATTCCTTCTGATGGCTCTGTGAAGTTATAATCCACTCATGTTTGAATTCAACCTTCTCTATAGGACAACACACCAACAATGGGACCATGAGTGATAACTCACCTAGTTCATTATAATAAAGTGGTGAACTTAAGTTTTGTATATACAATGTGTTTAATGGTAGTATACCAATGGTGTAATGGTATTTTTTTATAAAAAATCCAGAAAGGGTATATAATCCTTCCAACTATAGAAAAAAAAATCTAACATGAATGCCCACAAAATTTCATCCAAGACATGAATGGTATGCTTAGTTTATACATTATTCATGGGGTCAAGCACCATGGTCAAACAAAACTAATTCCCAGAGGCATCCTATAATATTCTCTATATACCTAACATGAATTGAGAATCATTTTAAGATATTATCATTAAGTAAACTCCATGTTTCTAGACTATCTCTGGCACGTACAAGTATCCCAAGATCTACAGTGACCTCCACTCTCAAATGGCTAGGAAGTGGGCCGAATTTGTGAGTGGTTCTATGACCACCTAGATAGTATCATGTTCAATTGATGTACATAGAAACCCAATAATTATGTCTTCGATATCCCATACCCCTTACACTCTATAATATCAAAGGGTTTAGATAAACCCTTTGGAACCTGGTTCTTAGTTGTCTCTTGTTGAAAAGTGAGTCATCGAGATACAAACTCTTCAATAAAACACTTCATTCATGGCCAAAAAATGATGTCCTAGGTCATGGTACATAATTACCAATCCTAAATATACCACACAATATGATTTATAAAACTCCCTTAGAACCTCCGATCATGATATCACAGGTACAATCATCTATCCTCCAAAATGTATAACATTCACCCCACCTTCAGAATATCGATCAGCCGAATTTCAAATTGATATCTATGTATATAAGGTTGGATAGTCACTATCTCCATGTTGATCATCCCTTATAAGTTGTAAAATAAGTGGGGTAAGAACCATCGATTAAAGATATGACGCTCTATCCTTTTCTACTATAGATGACTAAAATGGGGATAACTGCTCTAACACCTTGGCGAACAACTAAGAATAATATGTCCAAATTACAACAAATGCCACCATATACCCCTTTCTATTAGTATAGAAAATATCAATGTTATAGTCTTGGAGGAATTTTATCCATCAACATTGTTTAATATTAGGACCCTTTTAAGATAATATATACTTGAGACCCTTGTGGTTAGAAGAGATGATAAAATTCTCACAAATTACGATTTGTTTCCACATCATTTGTACGAATTCTACCACTACTAAATCAATATCACGGGTCACATAGTACATATCATGTGGTCTCAACTGATGTGAACCATAGAAATTCACTTCTTGACTCTATGTCAGAACATAACAAATCCTAGTCATTGATTCGTCACATAAAACAACATACATGACACCCTCCTTCAGAAATCTCAAAATGGGAGGAATCATCAATATCTAACTCAACTCCTAAAAAACTAATAGAACCCTTCCATCCAATTCAAAGGCCTCCCATTTTGGGTAAAATTTTTCAAGGGTATTTCTACTCTTGAGAAATCAAGAACAAAACTCTTATATTACCCTTCCAACCCTAGGTAACTCCACCCCTTAGTAACACTCTTGGGTGGCTCCTAATTTAGCACTACCACAGACTTCCCCTATTCCACATCCACTGTTACCTATGATATTATTTTTCCTTGAAATTGGTTCTCTTGAATACAATAGTTACAATGTGAGATATTCCAATAAAGATGGTTATCTTGGTGTGTGTCCAATACCATTCTCAATTGTCTCATGTGCTCCTTCTTTGATATAGAGTACACTATGATATCATCGATAAAGACCATTAGAAATTGGTCTAACAAATAAAGAATGATCTAGTTCATTAGTCCAATGAAACCTTCTAGGGATTCCATCATACTGAGGGGAAACTCCAATTACTTATATTTAATGTAGTGACATCATAATTTCATCTTTAGAATATCCAATGCCGATTATCATATCTAGTACTAACCATATCTAATATCAATATGTGAGAACCACCGTGCCCCACTCAATTGATTGAAAAAGTCATAGATCCTCAGTAGTTGATAATTTTACTTCACCATCAACAATATCAACCACCTATATTCCAAACATACCCTCAAGATCTCATTTTCATTATTGATGAATAACACTATGGCTACCCATAGGGAAACACTGGATCTCAAAAATCCTTTATTGTGAATGTCCTATATCTCTAGCCTCCACCCATTAATCTCTTGGATATACCTTCTATATGATGGTGAATTTATCTAGGAAATATTAGGGTGTAATTAAATGCATAATTATTCCTCATGGTGGGGAGGTAATATGAGAACATCCTTTGGAAAGATGTACTCATACCCCATCACCACCACAGGGAACTGGTATCCCATAACATCCACTACTTCATGAGTCATTCTAGTTAACTATTGAGTAATCAGATACAATAAAAAATGTTTGACCTTTTATTTCTCCAAAAAGGATTATTTATCATCCATAATGGAAAACATCATCATATCACTGTAGATACACCACATCCTCAACCTAAAACTGTCAAATATAGGCCTGAGCTTTGGATAGGAAGTTTGTACAAATGATGACATCATAATGAATCATAATTTCTACAATGAGATTAAATACCAATATCTAACATTCAAGTTTATATCTCACTATGGGAACAGGCATATAATCTCTGATTTACCTCATGTTGGAGTCACTGAGAATGAGGGTTTATAAAATGGATCAAGTACAACCTCCACATCTCAAACAAGAGAAGTTTAAATAATGTAATGACTCATAATTATGTCTATAATTAATATATAAGGTATAAAACACAATTTTCATACCTTGTGTCATTGATATAACCTTTTGTTCATATTACTTAATAGCATGTATCTCTCATCATCCCTTACCACTAACTCCCTGAGCAAAGTATGGACAACCTAGGGGTGGTATTCATAATACTTAAAACCGCTGACCACATAATGTTTCTCTACCGGCCCAAAAACCACTTCTATTTCTCTGCAGAACATCCTTATCAGGCCTCTTTCACTACCATAGTGATATCTAGACAATATCAGGATTAGTAATATGACAGGTAAAACAATCCCACGCATGATTCCCATAACCATCGAAGGAGGAACACTACCTTTACCTCAACTATGCCGATAAATCTTGTGAGCCATATACCACTAAACCTCAATAATGGGATTGTCTCCTAAAGAATTATGAATTTTATGATCCTTGAAACATCCATAATCTATAATCTATAGAGGTATCAACTCTTGATTTTCCACTAAGATCACCCAAATTCAGTGTTTCCTGTGTGAGGAAGCTCTCTTCCAGTATAGCCCCTCAATCACCCTTGAATAGGTGGGAATATAGAGAGATGTCACTAAATATCGGATATCTGAATATAATATCATCTCAATGTTCTTTCAAATGGTGAACTAATAACTCACTAAATCCATGGATTATCATAATAGATAAGTAATCCTCTATGAATACTCTACCATGGTCATACTTCCCTTCTAAAGATGATGAATCTCCTGGATACACACTAATCACAACATGGATGGATAGAACTCCATCATAATGAGAAACTGAAATTCATACTAATAGAGAGTTTTCATTTCATGTTATTGAGTCACTAAACTCCACCATCTCTCAGAATTCCCTAAATAAAACTCACAACAAGGAAATAAATTTTATCTAAATGAATCCTCACAAAGAATAACTCTCATGTGACTACTACTAGACAATCCTCATCTACGTGGGGTTAAAAATTACTCCAAAACCATAGAGGTTTCTACCACTAGATCTAATTAATCAAATTCATGATACACACATCCTTAGCTAGAAAATTATATGATATGTACTTCTCAATGGGAGGTGGTATTAATGATAAACCACTTGGAGGCTCCATCCCCATTATAGTTCCCTTTATTGATAACTCATCACTCAAAATATCATACTCAATATAGTGTAGTGGAATAATTATTGGATTTTATTATCAAGGTATCCTAAAATAAAAAATATGTACCAAGAGAAAATATAATATCTTGGGTGATAACTCAATAATGATATGGAAACCACAACCCAAAACAAGTTGATCCTTGTAAAAATGTTTTTCCATCAAACATTGTACACATGTACTGAGTTGAAAGGTTGTTGATTAGAGTCATGGTGTATGGATGAGTCGACTGTCAAATCAATATGAGAGTCCCTGTCTGGATAGACAAACTTGAACCACTTAAGATTTTATCCCAAAAACAATGCCATAAAATTTGGTCTTAAGGTAGAACTAACACCTCTAATACGACACCTTCACGACCCATCAAAATGAGGCTCAAGCAATGACTTCCCCATGCCCACCTCCAATATCCCATGGACTGGAGACCAGCACCGAGTATGCATATCCTATAGAGGTGAAATTATTAATATATACCTTTATATACACACGTTTCTTCATGCTCAAACAATACTGAAATATAAAAACAACTGAAATAAATCCATGCAAACAACTATAATCCCAAAAACAAAGTTTGAATGTAATGTTCTAAAAGTGATAAAAGTGCCAAATACTAGCCCAACCAAAAACTGTAGAGTGTTCAACTAGCTCTATGGGTGTGGACTACACTCAAATGAAACCACCCAAAATAACACCTTACTCTATAAAAATCAATATATTTTTCACCAGCTCTTCATCCTCCCCTAACACTATCAAATGGATTTTAGTCTATGTAAGAACCACATGATTTTATGGAAGGTTTTTTAAAATTTAATTTCATCAACATCATAAGCTTCTCACTACACCAAGCATAACCAAACAATAGTTGAAAATTAAATATCATTATTTTAAAAGGAAAATTACAACCTAGGTTTCAAATTGCTGGAAATGAGTAGTGATAACCAAAATATGAAATTTATATATTATATATTTAATCAAATGTTTTTTTCATTCATCCAAATTATTTTATTTTTTATGATAATAATGAAACCAATTTTATGCATTAAAAGGAAATATTTCTAAAGAAGGTTTTATAGCCTTCTAATGTGGGACTTATTTTAAAATTAAATTTTAACACATTTATTAATTATATTGGCCAAAATAAAATTAATATTTAGAATAAAAAGATCAAAGATAATTTAGGGTGAAATTTTAAACTTTTCTGAAAATATTTATTTTCCAAAGAAAATTGAAAAGTTGGATTTTAATAAAACATTATTTTTTGTTATATTTTCAATATATTTATGATTTTAATAGTAACATTTCCTATTAATTTATAAATAAAATTTGGGTTTCTCATAAATGAAAATATTGTATATTTATATTATGTAATATGTAAGTTAATGTTTTAAAAAGTATAAATTAAGTGTTTGTATTTTATGTAAATCATAAATATAAAATTAAAATTTTAATATTAAAATATTTATTTAAATGGAAATATATTTTCATAAAATAGAACAGTAAATAAATTTTTTTTCTTGAGATAATAAGATAATTTTATGGGACCTCAGTTAGTTTATCAAAGTGTTATAAAATCAATTATAATTTTAAAATTATCATTTTTCAAATAAATGATGATTTATATAAAAACATACGTTATCATATTTTGAAAAATATTTTCATAAAATGGATTTAACTTTTAATCTCTAAATTTATATAAATGGTCAGGGTAAATGTTTTGGTATTTTTTTGAACTAGTTTAATTTATGGTGAATAATAATGTACCGTAATTTACTGTATTTAATAAATACAAGAATTATTGAGTCATAAATGATGTATTTATGATTCAATACCAAAATCTCAAAGTATAATAAGTTATTTAAATATATTTCTTTATAATATACAAACTATTCATAGTCAGGAGAAAAAATAAAAAATGAATAAAATATTCAAAAAACACCCCTACAATCCACTATAAATAACACCCATCACCATATATTCTCCTCACACTAAATATTCCATGAATAATGTATAATTTCAACCAAATACTCTCCCAAAACTCTCCTACCATGTGTAATATACTTTTCTCTCAAAAAATTTCATATCCCTTTTCCCTATAAAGATTCCCAAGGAGAAGAAGTTCTAGAGATGAAACCCTCTTCCATTTTATTTTAATTTCTTTTCATGTCCATTTCATTTATTATATTCTCCTCACCTCCCTATATCAAAGTTACATAAAAAATATAGTATCATTTATTTTATATAATTTTATTTTATTTAGTAAATATTCTATCATCAATTCTCTTCGCTAATTCATTTTATTCTAAAAATAAAAAGATTATCTCTGAGTTATCGATTCACTGACTTTGTGCACAATGTGTTTTTTCTATTCAATTATACATCATATGATGGTAATTAAAGAATTTTTATAGTTAAAAAGATTATAATATATTTGTTACATATTATTTAGTGTTCTAAAACCAGTTTATATATGAATTATTAACTAATAAATCAAAACTAGTTCATGATGATTGGAAAAAAGTAAATACAATATTCTCTATGATTATCATTAATATTTTATCTAATTAATCAGCCTCATAAAAAATAAATTAAGGATATGAATTACTATTTAATATTCTATAAATTCATTAATGAAATACAATTTCAATTCTGGACAACTATTCTAATTTTACATTATTTTCCAAACATGTATATAAGTAAACAGATTAGGAAAAACAAGGAAATGAACACTTAAGAACAATAAAATTGTATCCTATAACTCATCAAAAATTCCATAAATTAACTTAATAAAATTATAATAAATAAAATAAATTAATAAATGGTTATTAAATAATTAATTAATGGATTTATTTTGATTATTCAGCATGTTAATTATAGGTTCAGAATGCTTTCAGACATAATGTATGAGTTTTCTCATCCCACTTTTATTTTTGTGAGATATTTTTTATTCAAAAATATTTTCCATTTTTAGTATATGTATACTACCGATTGATATATTAATCAGGAATATATTTATGTTTCAGTTATTCCATGTTTTATTTAATGATTATTAACTTTTCGGGGCATATGATTAAATAGTTTTGAAAGATGTAAGGGGTTTCCCTGAATCTCCATTTTTCTTTATGGTAATACTTTATCCCTCTATTCCCTAATGTAATTAAAAATTATTCTTATTCACTCATCCAAAATTATATTTTAAGATTCTATATATATGTAAATAGAATAATACTTTGTTCTGTTGTGGGAATTTACATGTTTTATAAGGTCTTTTATCAATTTCTCCTGATAGGGAGCCCCGATTACATGGAACAACCTAGTTTTTTTATAATTTTCATGTGAACTCCATAATATCTTTTTAGCCAAAAATAGTTTTCCAAAATCTACCATTATATAATGAAAAACTATCTTTTTCATTTTGGTTTTTATACAAAAATTACATATTTTCTGTTTTAAAGACTCTTTAGTATTTACTCTTAAAACACACTAAATAAGCACATTTATAATGTTTCTTAAATGCTATTTTTACATGTTTTCACATCAATTGGGAATCATTGATGCCTCATATATAATTTTATTTTTCTTACATTTTCATTTCTATATTATACATTTTACAAACCGAATTTATGAAAAATAAAAAATATTTTACAAAAGAACTCATATATTAAATGAAAAATGGTATTTCTCTCAAGAATTAATCAATGACTTTATTACTGTATTTTCATCTTTGAATAACATTAAAAAATATAAAACTATTTTGAGACACATTTGTTTAAAGATATATTTGTTATTAAATTATTTGACTTATCAGGAATCCATTGGACTTAGTAAGTGATGTATTGGGACCGCTATAACCCATCGATGCATATGTTTGTCTCATGAGATAAATTTTCATGTGTTTGGGTCGAGGAAATACTGATTTATGTATAATTATTGGTAATGGTCTTGATATTATTTATATTATGTCTGGAATTATGAATTCTCTCATTATGATATTACTAATTTATAAATTATGTGACTAATTAACTAGTAGAATACCCTTGGTTAATTTTTATATGATTATTTATATGGAATTAGTTTTTCAGTTCCTTTTCCATAAATATTATTCTCAATATATTATTTTATTTCCATGTGTTTCAATTCTTCCACATGCTTTATTTTTTATTTTTTTGAAATCTCCCATTGAAATTTTTACCCTTACTATGAATCTGATCTCAACCCTTTCTTATTTTTTATCCAATTATGTGAATTTGTATATTATGAATGATTGGAAGTGATAATAATGATGTTTTGGGGTGTTTCAAATTGAGTTTATATGTTTTTTTTTTCAATCAAGATATAATTTAAAGCATATGTTTGAATCGAGTTTTAGAAAACTACTAATATTTTTAGTCCTTTGACATGAAAAAAGTTGTTCATTATACCAATGTAATGAAAGAAGTCAATGAATCTAGGATATTGGGGTTAAGGTATTTACATTTGGTATCAAATTAAATTTATTATAAACAATAAAAACAATATTTAGAAAAAATATATTAGGGAACACAACCCTAAGGTAGAATTTGAGGAAACAATTATAAAAACATCCAATAATTTTTATAGGGTATAGATTTTGTGAGAATTCGTAGAAATACATCCATTTGTGGATACTATAGGTGGACGTGGTTCTAGCACAAATATACCAAGGGGTAACAAATCGGACAACGTGTGTTAGTCCTAACTCAACGTAAATCGGTACACAATAATGGGCCATACTGTGCACCTCGTTTAACACTCTATTGGTATATTCTTATGATAATTAATATTTTCATTAATAAATATTATAAAGGATTTAAAAGTAAATTTTTCCCAAAATAAATCATGTTTCTGATTATGAGATATGAAATGAAAAAAAATCGATTTATTTTTTGGGTTTTCATTTTTTATATAAAAAATTGTGTTATATAATGTTAAGATATAATTTACGATATTCCATTATTTATAAATATATCCTATTACAAGGAATGGAAACGATATCAATGCATGTATTAAATATACATATTTCCCTCATTTTGATGATAATGATGTTGGTAGAGGATCTATAACTTGATCATAGAAATTTATAAGTATACTAGAATAACTAACTAATGTTATTATTAATAAACTTTCATGGATAATCCTAATCCACAATATTTTGTAAAAATGTTAGACCACTTCTGTAATGACCTGACCCTAGTTACCCAGAGTTGGTGCATTATTACATAACATTGGTATTATCACAAGGGATCAAATCCCAAGAGGCCGATAAGTTTAGTAGCTATTGAAGTACTAGATACATTCATAAGATTTACACTACATCATGAAATGAAAACATGAACAACATTTTTACCCCTTTTTAAGAGACTAATATCCTTATCATGTCCCTATAGATCAACCATAAATTACTTCTTCACATCCTGGAAAAAGTAAAACATAAGAAAAGGTGATATCAGATGCTCGGTAACGATAAAAATATAGCAAAAACTTCCATAAATAAGCATCAACTTATAAGGAAATGTATTAGACTAAAACAAAAACTTTTTAAAATTAGACATATGCATAATATAGAAATAATAATATCAAATAATTACATTTACTTATTCACATGAATATTCTATTAGTTGAATAATCACATGAAATATCAATAGCCATATTCATAATGATGGAATGCATAATGGAAGACTTCATAACCACATAGTCATGGCCTTGTTCCAATAAAATAAATAATATTTTTTCCAGGCCTTGTTCCAAGACACCAGTTTGCCTCATGAGACATACCGATGCATCGAGGAGCTATAGTAGGCTCCACCCATCACTTAATATATCCAATGAATTCGCATTATTAATATTTTCAAACATAACATAAACATTCCAATTAAAACTATAATAAAAAATGCCAATACATTATCCGTAAACCAAGAATGGTATTAGAATAACACATCTATAGTCAAATATATCACAAAACTGTTAATTCAATTGGATGATTCGTATCTTAATAAATCAACATCAAACAAGCTTAAAATCCATCAAAAGATGTTGACATAGAAGAAATCAAAACATTTTGAAAGTAATATCTCTTTATATTTTGAAACCATTTAAAAGTCACATAATTATAAAAGAAAACATTTATTTTGAAAATATTCTTATAATATTTTATTTAAAGCTTCAACGATGTTGTAATGGTAGAAAATAGCCACAGTCACCATATAAGTTAAAAAACATTCTTACATTAATTTTGTTGAAAGGGTCATAAAGTACCTTGTTTGGAAAACGATGTAAAGATTTCTTTAAAAACATATAAGGTAAAAATTGTTATAAATGACTTTAACCCATTTTCTAGTAAATAGTAAAAATGTTTTGAAATACATTTTTAGGATAACAAGGATGTGGATGATAAAGGGGCCCTAGTAGATACTTATGTAAAAACAACCTTGGATAATAAATTGATTGTGAAATTAACTATTACCTTGTACTTTTCCTTTGTCGGGGGTACGTTAACATCTTGTATAATATTTTAATCATTTGTTATTAAATTATTCAAGAAAATTATATGTAAATATGATATCATATATGATCTTCTAATATTGCATTTTAAATAATATTTTAGTAGTATCATCATTTTGGGTGTCAACTGATTCATTTTCCTTTATATGCATGGTTAGATAACCCATATTTTTTATAAATAGGATGTTTATGATTCATATACAGAATGATATTATGTTCATAAAAATTATTTTTAATCATAAAATTAAAATTATTCTTTAATTATTATGATGGGGATTGAATCTCATTGTGTTCGTGTAGATTGTAATTCGTACGTACGCACAAGCGGTAATATCATTATATTGTTGGAAAAATCATATTTAGTTGGATGGTATATCATATATCAAAAATCATTAAAATTTTATATTTATTATTTACATCATTTATACTGATTATTATACCCATACAAATAATTAAGTGTTTGAATAACAAACTACACAACAACGTGGGGACAGTAAGCCGTACGTACGCACGTATGGTGACATTGTCATTTCTTAGATGGATAGAATAACGAATATGGTTGTACTGTATTTATAATAAAATCATAGTTTTTAGATGGTACTAGACTTACAATTTTGGTTTAGAAACAACAAATAAAGAGGAAGTGGAAGAAGAAATGAACTTGAAAGAGGGGCTGAAATATTTAACTCTTCTTCTGCTTCTTAATTTTGATTTGATCCAAGGGGCTCCCTAGGATGTATTTATGATCAAATGAAGGGCACTATGATGAAGGTATTATAGTTTATAAGATATTTGGGTAGGTTTTGGCTGGTCCAAAAGGTTTGGAGGTGTTAAATTAAGAGAAGGGGATGTGGCCTTTTATAAGACATGTGCGGGTCACTTTAGGAAAAGCTCCAATGATTATTTTATAATAAAATAATTTTCGGTTTCTAAGGGAACAAAAATTAATTATTTAGAGGCTAATGTGGGTATGGGTCGAAAACCTCTCAGCCAATAGATTTCAGATATGTTTAGGTTATCATATTAACCTTATCTTTTAGATTTAACTCTAAGTTAAATAGTTTTGCATTTACCTTGTCTCTTTGTATTCTTTTATTATATGGTTAATAAACATACATTAATAATCCATGAGAACCCCATGTGTTACATTATTAATATATATAACCATATCTATGTCCTTTTTCCAAACCATATATTTTAACGAATATTATATTAGTTAATAATATAGTATTTGTTTTAAAAACTCAATTATGTAAATTTTGACACTATTTAGTAATTGATTTTTTTAAAGCCATAAAAACATTATTACATTGAATAAAATTTATTTAAAAAATAAAAAACATGTCATATTGACCTATAAAAATAGTGTAATTCATCACAATTCACAATTTACATTTATTTGGTTGTTTATAATATCAATTATTTTAATATTTCATTAATAAGATAATTACTACATTATCATTGTGTCATAAATAAAATAAATTATATAAAATATAAAAATTATAAATAAAAAAATATTATATAAGAAGTCTCATTATATTTCTAATTAATATTTATAATTTATTTCATATTGTTTGTAACCCTATATTAAAAATGGATTATTTATTAAACATTGAATTTTACTTTTTTAACTCTTCTTTAAATAAAATGATAATAAATATCCTTATCTAATACAAGTGGAACAAAGAGGATCAGATTTTATTACTAAGGATGTTTTTGGTCGAATTATACTTATACAGTAGAATTAGGACATGTTTGATGATAATGTTGATATCATTTTTACCCTTAATTCCCCAATTTAATTTTAATCATGGTAAATAAATGTCAAAAGATATTGTTGACAAAAAATTATTTCATCTTATTGAACCAAATTATACATACTGAAATTAATAATGTCTCTTTTATTTTTGAAATTCATCTCAGTAAATCATTAAAATTATGTTTTATTCAAATTTCCACATGCTCCTAGGAGGTGGGTAAAAGATGGTAAATAGTTCAAAAAAAATTTATATCTAAACTTATTATAAAATGACTCGAATGAATTACATTGAACATATATATGTATTATGTATCGTTTATGACCTAAGATAAATTAAAATAAAATAACTAATTACTTAAATAAAATGTTGGTTTTGAACAATAACACAATGTTTTAAACTTTTCATAAAAAAAATTGAATGTTTTCAGAAAAATACCAAAAATTCACCCTAAGCTAATTTCGATATTACCAATTCCAAAATGAAGTAAATTTTGAAAAATAAAATTTTAAAAATTTTAAAAATTTGGTATTTCTATTCATAATGGAAAGTTTGACAGGTTGTAGTGTGTATGAACTCGAAGTTTCATACAACAGAAGTTATTGTATTATTCAAAGGTAAATATACCATGGAATCTTGGGGTGTTACATTCTTCTCTTCTTAATATAATTTATTCCTAAAAATTTTTATATTATTACTACATAAAATGATTTGTGTGGTTCTTCATCATATGTTCCTCTGGTTACCACATTGCCTCTTCCATATAATGGTTTCTCAATAGAACATTTACAAGATAAGTCATCCAGTTTCTCACCACATGTTCTCTTTCATAAAGAATATTTAGAGGCTCTTCACAATAAGATAGATCCTGTTCCAGTTCAATTACATCATAGGTGATTACATGTGTTGGGTCAGGCATGTATTTTCTCAACTGTGGTATGTAGAACACATCATGAACTTTGGAGAGACTTGGCGGCATTTCCAAACGGTAAGCTATAGCCCCAATTTGGTCTAGAATTTTGAAAGGTCTAATGTACCTGGGACATAATTTAATCTTTTTACTGGATCTAATAACTACCTTCCATGGAAATATCTTCAAGAAAACATTATATCCTACCTAAAATTCCAAATCCTTCCTCTGTTTATTGGCATAGCACTTCTACCAACTTTGAGCTTCTTTGATGTGGGTTTGGATAACATTCACATTTTCCATCATTTCCTCAAAATGTTCTGGGCCTACAAGTTTTCTTTCAACAATATCATCCCAAAAAGTTGGTGTGTGACATCTCATTCCATATAATTCTTCATATGGTTCCTTCTGAATCTCTGGATGGAAGAATTTTTTATAGGAAAATTCTACAGTATGTAAACATAGATCCCACATACCTTGAAAGCCATGTGAGCAAGATCAGAACATGTATTCTATGGTTTGAATAGTCTGTTCTGATTGTCCATAGGTTTGAGGGTGGTAGGATGTACTCAAATGAAGTTTAGTATCTGTGGCCTTCTGAAGACATTTCCAAAATCCTGATGTAAAACAAGGATCATGATTAGAAACAATTTATAGGGGTACTCCATGAAGTATTACAACTTCATTAATATATATTATTTCCAGATGTTCAGGTGGTAAATATTCTCTTATAGTAAGAAAATGTGTTGACTAGGTAAGGTGATCAAAAATGACCGTATTGCATCATTCCTTCTAGGAGTCATTGGTATCCTTGTGAAAGATATCATTGTAATATTATCCTATTTCCACTCAGGTATGGGAAGAGGTTGCATTAATCTTCCAGGATGTTGCCTTCCAGCTTTCAGTAGTTTAAAACCCATACATATTGACACAAATCAGCAATCTCCCTCTTAATGTTTTCCCACCAAAAATGTTCTTCAAACATCTATACTTATTGTTTCTCCCATGGTGTATAGAGAAATTGGAGCTATGATCATCATCCAAAAATTCCCTTTTTAGATCAGGTATGTAAGGAACACAATGTATCTTCCAAAATTTCAAAATTCCATCTTCATATATGAAGTCACTCAATCTCACAGCATTCAAAGCTTTAATCTTCTTTTGAAACTCCTCATCACCAGTATAATATCACTTTATCCTTTCTCGTAATGATGGTTTGGAAACCATTTGAATAAGTAATGATGTTTCACCTTCCATGGTTATTTGTATATCCATATTTACTAGATCCCTGAAAGTAGGATCACATTAAACTCTTGTCTTCTTCAAAACTCCTTGATTATTTCTACTCAAAGCATCATCCACCCTATTTTTCTTCCCTAGGAGGTAGTGTATAGTGGAATCGCAATCCTTGAGTAGTTAAAGCCATCGTCTTTTCCTCATGTTGATTTACTTTTGTAGGAATGTTTACTTCAAACTCTTATGATCAGTATAAATCACACATTTTTTACCGTAGAGATTGTGTCTCCATATTTTGGGAGAAATGATTATAATTTCTAACTCAAGGTAATTATTAGGATAGTTTTTCTCATGAATTTTTAGTTGTCGTGATGCATAGGCAATAACACTACTATTCGGCATGAGGACACAACCATGTCCTTTCTTTGAAAACTCACTATAAATAATAAAGCCATCATTCCTTGATAGTAGTGTCAATATAGAAGAATTGAATAATCTTCTCTTTATTTCTTCAAATAATCCTTAAAACTCTTTTTTTTTAAAATATTCAACCCCTTTACATGTCATCTTGGTTAATGGGTTTCCCAATCAGGCTAAATTTTGGACAAAACACTGATAAAAACCTACTAAACCTATAAAACTGCAAACCTCAGTTATACTTGTTAATGCTGGCCATTCTTGGATTTTTTTGTCATAGAAGGATCTATTGAGATTCCATCCTTATAGAAAATATCTCCATGAAAAGAAATATATAGAAGTCGGAATTCACATTTGCTAAAAATCCCATATAATTAATCTCTTCTAAGAGTCTTTAGAATAATGCGCAAGTGATTTAAATGATCTTCATATATTTTATATCAAGATATAATCAATAAATACCACTAAAATGTCATCAAGATAATCCGTGACAATTCTATTCATTAGATTCATGAATACAGAGGATGAATTAGTCAATCCAAAAGGCATTACTATAAACTCCTAATGCCCGTACATGTTTCAAAATGCTGTTTTCCGAATTTGTTCCTTTTTCACACACAACTAATGATATTTTGATCTATGTTCAATCATTGAAAAATATGTATCTTCATGAAGTTGGTCGAATAAATCATCAATTCGAGGTAGGGGATACTTGTTCTTTATTGTTATAGCATTGATCTCCCTGAAGTCAATGAAGAACCTCATAGATCGGTCTTTCTTCATAATAAAAATGACATGGGCTCCCCAAGGAGAGACACTATGGTGAATAAATCCCTTCTTAATTAATTACACTTGTTGTTTATTTAATTAAACTAATTCCAAAATGGCCATTCTATAAGAGGTATTCGATAAGGGCCTTAGACTAGAAATTAAATCAATGGAAAACTCAATTTCTCATTTTGGAGGATGTCCAGGTTAAGGCTTTGGAAACACATCAACATATTCTTGAAAAATATGTGGGTCCACTACTCAAATATTCTTTTCCTCACACATAATTATTTCATTCAAATCCTCCCCAATAATTGAATTTAGTAGAGCTACCTGGGGTGGATCTATATTGGAATCAGATGGTGACGTTTCTGATCTAAAGATAAGGTACTCCTTATCATCATCATAAATTGTAACCTCCTTCTTCATACAATAAATTTTTTCATCATGTTCAGATAGCCAATCTATACCATGGATTATATCAAATTCAATCCTGGGTATGGCGATGAGATCATCAGATAAAGAACATTTATATGGAATTATTGGAATTGATTCACAAAACATTGTTATGACGATATGTCCCTTAGGTGTTTTGACTAACAACTCCCTTGTTAAGTAAAATTGAAAATATATAATTTTATTATCAAATTGGGAAGATATGAAACAATTCGATGATCCAAAATCAAATAAATCATTGGCTAAACATGAGGAAACCATTAATTTACCTGGCACCACGTCTTGGATTGGAGGATTGGGACTGGCTCATCTGTCCAAATTTGGTCTGATCCCTAGCTTGTTCATAAGGATGGTTTACGGGCTATTTCCCCCGCCCAACCAGGTCTGGAAGACGCCACTGTCAGCTGCCTCCTTTCCAACTAGGGACAAGGGTGGTGTTTGGATAAGATCCTCGAATGGTTTAACAAAAGAGATCAAAGAATTATCCTCAGCATCCCCTGGGTACCAGATGCTGGCCCTGACCGTCGCTTCTGGATCAATGCCATTACGGGCATTTACACTGTGAGATCTGGATATAGACTTTCTCTTGGAACCCACCCAGTTGGCAGGGATAAGGGTCATTGGAAATCAATCTGGTCACTCAAAGTCCCCCCTAAGATTCTTCATTTCTGATTTTAGGTTTCCACGGGAGCTCTCCCAACAATGAGCCTTCTCGTTTATCAACACATGGCCAGCACCGCCTTTTTCCCTTTCTGCTCGAACACTCCTGAAACCCCTTTGCACGCTGTCATTATCTTCTCTGGATCTAAGGAACTTTGGAATCAATGGGGCTCGGCTTCTACTGCTTCGCTATCATTGGCCTCTGACCTTCCCAATCTTCTAACACATTGGTGCTCCTCTCTTTCCCTGGATGATGTTAGTTCACTCTGCACTCTGGCATGGATTATTTGGGTCCGGTGCAACGACACTGTTTTTCATCATGACCACAGACCCCCCAAATTCTGGATTGATCGACCTTCCTCTTGGATTGAAGGTTTGGAAGGCCATAACGGTTGTTCTATGCCAGGTGTCTCCCCCTCCCCTCATGTTCCCTAGAACTCCCCCAATAGAAGGGATTATCATGATCAATGTGGACGTGTCGCTTCCAAAATCTAGGCTTGTTGCCCTCAGCCTCCTTGCCTAGAATCATCTGTGGACAATCCTTGCTGCTAAGTATGAATCACATCAGACATTCTGGGAACCAGCAGTCGCTGAATCTGAGGCCATTCTTGCTGATATGATGTTCGCTATTGAATGTTGATGGGATAACATCATCATTGAGTCTGACTGCCTTTCCATTATCGACGCTATCAATCACATCAACGGAGGACTCGAGTCATTTGGTACCATTGTTAGAAGAATTATCTCACTCCGCCAATGTTTCTCACTATGCACCTTCTCATTCACTAAAAGGGAAGAAAAAAACGCGGCTCATCAGCTGGCATCCTCAGGCCCATTCGGCACTAACCAGCTCTGGCTGGACAATTTCCCTTCATGGCTTCGTGCATGTACTTCTGTTGATCTTCGTCATTAATGTTATATTCTTTTATCAAAAAAAATCTTTTCCTTTCTCCCTTGGCATTTTCTGGGGTATATTTCCTTGGTTCTTAGTACACTCATTTTCATAATGCCTTGTTTCTCTATAATTTTAGCATTCAACGTTAACAGCCTCCTTCTTCCCCTTACAATCACAAGCTTGTTGGCCTTTTTCACCACACTTATAACAAACTAACATTCTCTTTAGGAAAGTACCATGGTGTTTCTTCCCACATTTACCGTAGGATAGATATTGAACTTTTTCCTTCATCCCCTTATATCAATTTTGAGAGTGTTCAATAGATCTATTATTCTTCTGCTTTGCTTTAAAGTCGTAAGACATATATAATTCTATTTTTGTCTTGATAGCACATGAGAAAATATATTCTTATGATAATAAGAATTGTGAGACTAATTATCGCTGGGGAAATGGTTTTAAACCATCAATGAATCGATCAATCTTACTCCTTGGGTTATGTATATAATCTGTAGCATTCTTTGCTAACCTTGTAATGTTAGCCACATATTTTGTGACATTCTCATCCTCCTTTTTTCTAAGACTCAAAAATTTCTTATCCATATTCTCTTGATGGTCACAAGGAAATTATTTTTATAATAAAATCTCTTTAAACTCCATCCATTCCATATTTGATTCTTCGTCATCAACCTTTATGTTTTGAATTAATGACCACCATTGTTCTGCATCTCCCGTGAGGCAATAAACTACCATTATAAATTGCTTCTATTCGCTACTCCCCAAAGAGTGAAATATTTTCTCTATGGAACTTATCAATTGTTTGGATGCAAATGGATTTTGAGTCCCATTGAATTTTTGTGGTTTTTGCCTCAAGAATTAGTATAACATTTATCCTCTGCATTATGGATCAGGGAGCTCCATATGGGTAAGTTTATTATTCATAACATTTGTGAGTTTCCTTGTATGGTGATAAGATGATCAACACCAGTTGAATCACTAGCTCTAATATAATTATCATGATTAGGAGGGAAATCCCTACATTGATTACATGCATTGATACGGTTTTCATTCCTTCCACTATGTGCCATTTCTAAAAAATGGCATATAGTAGATTAGTTTATGCATTTCAATACAGAATTCTAAACATGTAAAACTCTTAACATAAAATGAACCATTTATGGATATAATCCATAATCAAAAAAATATTTTCTTTCAAGAGGTATATACTCATAAAACCTTCATAATGGTTTGTAAGGAAAATGATATTATCCTAAGCATTTCCCCCAGGAGTGCGGAAATCAAGAGTGCAGCAAGGCCCATTATCGTGCACCAGTTCCATTCGATTCTAGCTCAGAGCGATGTTTTTGGGTTTTACCCCTACGTACAATTGTGCCAGAGCTGCCTCTACCAGCTTGTATCTAGACAGGGATGTATTTCTTGTAAAAATCACAAAATCCCTACAGTTCCAAAATTCTAGGAAGTTCTTTTATACTGATCATAATATTCTATCTTAGGGTAGTGTCCCCTAATCAGAATATTTCTAAATATAGTTTCCATGGTTTGTAATAAACATCTTCTGAGACCAACTGTAATGCCTGGACCCAGTTACCCAGAGTCGGTGCATTATTACATAACATTGGCATGATCACAAGGGATCAAATCCTAAAACACCAATCAGTTTAGTATCCTACTAAGTACTAGATACATTCATAAGTTTTACATTGCATCATGAAATAAAAACATCAACCAAATTTTGTACCTTTTTTAACATTCATATATCCTTAGTTTATCCCTGTAGGTCAACCATAAAATACTTCTTCATATCTAGGGAAAAGTAAAACATAGAAATGTGTTAGCTCAGATGCTCAGTAAGGATAACAATATAGTGGAAACTTTCATAAATTAGCATAAACATTTAAGGCAATGTATTAGACTAAAACAAAAGCCTTTTAAACTTAAAATATCATCATAATATGGAAATAATAAAATCAAATAATGCAATTTACATATTCACATTGATATTCTACTATTTTAATAATAACATGAAATATCAATATCCACTTTCATAATGATGGAATGCATAATGCCATACATCATAAACACATAGTCAGGGCCTTGTGCCAAGACTACAAAAAATATTTTTTCAAGTCCTTGTTCCAAGAAACTAGTTTGTCTCATTAGACCTACCGATGCATCTAGGAGCTATAGCGGGCTCCATCTGTCACTTACTTAGTTCCATGCATTCCTAATATAAAGAAGTTTAAACATAACATAAACATTCATATTAAAACTATCATAAAAAATATTCATACATTATCTATAAACCATGAATGGTATAACAAAAACATATCCACAGTAAAATATATCCCAAAACCTTCAAAACAGTATGGATGATTTGTATAAAAATAAGTAAACATCAAACAAGCTTAAAATCCATCAAAGGATGATGACATAGATGAAATCAAAACTTCTTGAAAGAAGTACCTTTTCTATTTTGAAACAATTTAAAAGTCACAAAGTTATAAATGAAAACTTTTATTTTGAAAATATTATTAAATTTTTGTATGGGAAGCATCAGCAATGTTAAAATGGAGGAAAATAGCCTAACTCATTGTATAGGTTTATAAACAATCTTACCATAATTTTGTCAAGAAGGACATAATGTTCCTTGTTTGGAAAACAATGGAATGATTCCATTCAAAACATATAAGGTAAAATTAGGGTATAAATGAAATTAACTTATTTTATAGTAAATATTAAAAATGTTTTGACATACATTTTTTCAAAAAACATGGATGTCGATGATAAAGAGGTCCCAATAGATACTTATGTAAAAACAACCATGCATAATAAAGAGATTGTGAAATTAACCCTTACCTCGTACATTTCCCTGGTCGAGGGGACATTAACCTCTTCTATAATAGTTAAATAATTGTTATTAAATTTTACATGAACCATATATGTAAATATAATTTCATATATGATATTCTAATATTTCATTGTTAATAATATTTTAGTAGTATCATCATTTTGGGTGATGACTGATTCGTTTTCCATTATATGCTTGGTTATGTAAGAATTGATTTTTATGAATAGGATGTATTTTATTAATATAAATAATTATATTATGTTCATAAAAATTATTTTTAATCATAAAATGAAAATTATTCTTGAATGATTACGATGGGGAATGAATCTCATTGCTTTCATGGAGACGGTAATCTGTACGTATGCACGAGCAACAATATCATTATATTGGTTGTGAAATCATATGTAATTGGATGGTATACCATATATAAATAATCATTAACATGTTATATTTATTATTTACATTAGTTATACTCATTATTGTACCCATCCAAATAATGAAGTGTTTGAAAAATAAACAACACCACAGAGTGGAGACGGTATGTCATACGTACGCACGTATGGTGACTTCGTCATTTTTAGGATGGATAGAATAACGAATATGGTTGCACCGTTCTTATAATAACATCATAGTATGTAGAAGGTACTGGATTTATTATTTTGGTATGGGAAAAAATGAAAGAGGAAGTGGAAGATGGAAAGAACATGAAAGAGGTGATGAAATATTTACCTCCTCTCTGGGTGCTTTCATTTGATTTGATCAAAAGGTCTCATTAGGATAGCTTTCTGATCAATGTAAGGCCACTATTTTGAAGGGAAGATAGTTGAGAGGATATCTGGGTAGGGTTTGGTCGTTCCAAAAGGCTTTGGAGGTGTGAAATTAAGGTAAGGAGAAGTGGCCTATTATAAGAGAGGTGAGGGTCACTTTAGGAAAAGCTTGAAATAGTATTTTATAATAAAATAATTTTCAGTTTCCAATGGATAAAAAATAAATTGTGTAGAGGATATGGTGGGTAGGTGTAGAAAACATATCAACCAATATTTTTTGGATAGGTTTAGGTCATCATATTATCCTTATCTTTAATATTTAAATCTTACTTAAATAGTTTGACATTTACTGTGTCTTTTTGTATTTATATATTATATGGTTAAAAACATATTATAACAAGCCAAGAGAACCCAATGTGGTTATTTATTAATATATATAACCTTATCTAAGTCCTTTGTCCTAACCATAGACTTTTAAGAATATTATAACAATTAATAATATAGTATGTGTTTTAAAAACTCAATTATGTCAATTTTAACATTATTTAGTGTTCGATTTTTTTGAAAGACCTAAAAACATTATCACTTAGAATAAAATTTATTTAACTAATACTAACATGTTATATTAACCGAGAAAATTAGTTTAATTCCTCATAATTCTCAATTTTAATTTATTTGGATATTTATAATATCAATTATTTTAATATTTAATTAATAAGGTAATTAATACTTCATCATTGTGTCATAAATAAATTAAATTATTTATTGTATAAAAATTATAAATAAACTACCATTATGTATGAAATACTTTTATCTATATAATTAATATTTAAAATTGACTTTATATTTTGTGTAACCCAATATTAAAAATGGGTTAGTTATTGAACATTGAATTTAACTCTTTTATCCCTTCTTTAAATAAAATAATAATAAATGTCCTAATCTAATCCATGTAGAAAAAAGTGGATCATATTTTATTCCATAGTTTTTTTGGATGAATTATACTTATAAAATAGAATTAGGACATGTGTTAGGGTAATTATGATATCATTTTCCCCCTTAATTACCCTATTTACTTTTAACCTTGGTAAATAAAAGTCCAAAGTTACTATCATCCAAAAAATATTTTCATCTTATTCAAATACATTTTACTAACTTATATCATCCGTGTCTCTTAGATTTTTGAAATTAAACTCACATAAGTGGAAAATTTATGTTATATGGAAATTTGAAAATGCTCCAAGGAGGTGGGTAAAAGATAGTAAAAAGTTCGATAAAATTTTAGATATCTAAACTTATTATAAAATGACACCATTGAATTACATTGAACATATAAAGGTATTATGTATCAATTTTTACCTAAAATAATTTAAAATAAAATAACTAATTACTTAAATAATGTATCATCTTTAAACAACAACGAAGTGTTCTCCCTATTCATCAAAAATTGAAAATTTTCAGAAAAATACCAAAAATTCACCCTAAGCTAATTTCGATATTCTAAATACAAAAATGAAGTCCATTTTGAAAAATAAAATTAATAATATTTCAAAAAGTGTATATTACTATTCATAATGGCTAGTTTGATTGGTTGTGGTGTGTTTAAAACCATAGTTGCGTACAACACAAGTTATTTTATTATTCAAAGGGTAACGTACCATGGAAACTTGGGGTGTTACAACTTCATGTGACAACATCATAGACTATTCAATGGTACTACAAATCCATTTGTAGAAGAGCAATAGAAAACTTCCATAGAGAATATATTTCCTTCATTGGGAGGTAATGAAAAGGACAGGGTTATGTCATTTTATAATATCCAATTATAGGTCGAGAAATTGTGTTCATTGATTCAAAACACAATGAAAGTTAGAATTTCAACTAGGGAATAGAAGGATTTTAAAGAACATTTCATGGAAACATATTATCCTTCAGATAAATGAGATGATATTGGTGATAGATCCTTATTCTAAGATAGAAAAATGATTAAATAGTTGTTATGTATCATGAAATATTTACATTCCCAGCAAGCTATGATGTGGACAATATATGTAATCCATTGATAATGATTGACCATTTATTTGATTAAAATAGGCCAATTCTAGGAAGTGAATTGTTTTCCAAAAAATTCTCATCATTTTAGGATATAATCTCATGTTATAATAAGATATACATATAATAATCTATTTAATATGACATTAAAGTAAATAAAGAGAAGAAGACAATGGTAGTTTAAGAGACAAATAGAGGGTAAAAGGGAAATAAGGATTTTACCACATGTGATAGTAGTAGGAAGAAACACCCTGGTTCTTTCTTTAATGGAATGAGTGTTTTTTAAAAATTTGGTGAGAAAGTTGAACATGATAATTATTTTTAGGGAAATATGTAGCTTTAAATGTTAAATTTTTGATCCCTAAGAATATGTGACACTGCACAAATAAATTTCTGAAGTGTTAATGGAATGTACCTCAAAAATATAACAGGGATCATGGTAAATAATTTGATGTTTCATCTATATAAAAAATTTAATGTTTTATTGTTTTTGGATTCAACTATTATGATATCCCAAATATAATAATAATCATATATATAATGATTTTACTACAAAACAACTTCTTTATAGATTTTTAAGCATACATGTTTTCATTAAGGTATTATGTTTATCAATTTATTTATATATATGGTATGTGGTATTAAGAGTTACATCATTTGGGGAACATTTTGTTAAGATGATTTTTGAAATTTAGTGACCTTACATAGAAATTTTGTTTTTGAATGCATACTGACATGTTTTAGATGAGCCTTAAGGTTAATTAATTATTGAATTGTTCATGTTAAACACTGTGAATCTTTTTTTGATAACATGTGTCAACCATATTTTACTCATTAAAAATTAAAAGTATGAATGAATGACTTAAGGACCATAGGATTCATTAAAAGTGGTCCTAGTGTGGAAAATTCATCTATAACCATTATTTAAATGTGTAAGGAATGAAGTTAAAATAGATTAAAGAATAACCAAAGGATGATATTATACTTATCTCGTGGAAAGAAATCAAGTGAATTCATTTTCTCAAGTACTTATATGAATATTAAAAAAATCCCTTAACATTATATTTTTTTAAATTAACATCGTTTGTTTACTTTTATTTTATGGGAAATCAATATACTTTTAGCTTATCACAAATTTATTGTTTTGTTGTAGTCGGAATTCAAATAACCATGTTCTCTATCACTATCCATTTGAACATGGTTTTTATATTTCTTTTCCATGACCATATTTTCATTGTCCTTTAATATTATCCTATTTCGAAATCTTTGCCTTTTGGTGACCAACACATTTCATTTCACCACATATTATGATAAGGTTTTACAAACACTTTTCATGATGTTGGATTTCAAATAAATAAATTTCCAAGTATTTAAATTTTGTGAAGTGAAATTTTAAATTATGAGGATGAAATTTATTAGATGGCAGAATGTAACACCTTCATATTTTATTGGTTAGATTTTTTAATTTAATTTCATTAACATCACATTTTTTACACAAGACCAAACATAATTGAATAATGATAGACAATTAAATATCATTATTTTAAAACTATTATTATAACAAAGCTATTAAATTTGTGAGAATTAATAGTGTTAAATAATATTAGATTTTTATAATATATATATAATGAATTTTTATAAATTCATCCAAATGATTTTATAAGAAAAATATAATAATGAATTCTATTTTATGCATTAAAAGGATATTTTATTGTAAATTATTTTTTACAGACATCAAATGTTGTGCCTATTTTAAAATTAATTTTTAACACTTTTATAAATTTTACTTATCAAAATAAGAATTATTTTTTAAATTGAAATGTCAAAATTTTCTTAAGGAAATTTTTTCTTATTTTTTGAAAAAAAATTATTTTCTAGTGAATAGTCAATATTCTGATTTTTATAAAACAATCATTTAAATTATATTAATTGTAAATTTATTAAGTTAATATTTACATCATGTGTGAAATTATAAATAAAAATTCTGAATTTTTAAATAAAAACATGGTATATTTATATCACAGAATAGGTAAGTAAATGTTTTAAAAAACATAAATTAAGGGTATATAATACTGTAAGACATAAATATTTAATTAAAATTTTATAATTAACATAAATTTTTTAAAAAATAATAAAATATACTCATAAATAAGTATTTGTATTCTTAGTATTATAATAAAATATTATAGGACGTTAATTAATTATTAGGTCTTATAAAATTCTTTGTATTTCTAAAAACCTGTATGTTTTGAATAAGTTATTATTTTATTTATAAATTAAATTTATTGTAATTAGAAAAAATAAAAATAATGGAGTAATTTTTTGAATTATACATTTCAAAAAATGGTTAGGGTGAATGTTTGGGTTTTTTATGAAATAAGTGAATTTTTGGTGAATAGTAAAATACGATAATTAATTGTTTTTAATAAATAATTAATTATTGATCCATAGATGAAGTATGGATGATTTAAGACTATAATTGTCCAATTAAAATTGATTATTTGATTTTATTTTGTTATAATTCTCAAAATATTCATTTTCTTGATCCAAAATAATAAACTAATTTATAAAATATTCCAAAAACACCCATGTCCTCCACCACAAATAAATGGCATACCCGCCTATTCCCATCATGAATAAAAAACCTTGAAACATTTCCTATATCAGCCAAATCCTATCCAAATACTCTCCCCACACTTCCATGAGAATTTGGTCTCAAAAATGTCAATTTCCTTTTCCCTAAGGTGGTCCTCAAGTTGAAGAAGTTCAAGTGGAAAACCCCTCTTCAATTTTCATTGAATTTCTTTTCAGGTTCTTTTCCATTCTTGTAATATCCTCCCCTCCCTATACCAAAGTGGCATGATAACCCCATTATAATTTATATACCATAATTTTATTGTTCTTAGGTAATAATTCTTTATCAATTATCTTCTCCCCTTTCTTTTATTCTAAAAATCAAAACATCTTCTCTGACGTATCATTTTAACGCCTACATGGACGATGTGTTTTAGTTCTTAAATTCATCATTCTAGGATCCTAATTAAACAATTTATATTGTTAAAAAAAGATTATTATATATATATATATATTAAAAGTTATTTAACGTTCTGAATCCATTATATAAATGTAATGTTAACCAATAAAACATAACTAGTTTTTGATGTTTGAAAAAATCCCAATATATTATAAATGATTACCACTAATGTTCTATGTAATAATTCATCCCCATGACATACAATAGAATGAAATATATAACCACTTAATATTATATAAATTCATTAACAACATATAATTTCAATTCTGGGGAACTATTCTCATTTTACATGATTTTCCAAACATGTATACAAGTAAATAGATCATGAATACCAATGAAACGAACGATTAATAATGTTTGAATTATATCCAATTACTCTCCAAAAAGTCCAAAAAATAACTTAATAAAAATAAAATTATTCCAATAAAAGTAGAAATAGTTATTAATTAATTAATTAATGTATTTGAAAGGATTATTCACGATGTTATGTACAAGTACATAACTCATTCGGACATAAGTTAAGGATTTTCTCATCTCACTTTTATTTTTGTTAAATATTCCATATTCGCCAATATTTCTTGAGTGTGGTGTATTTATAATTCCCATTTCTATATGATATCATAAATATAATTCTCTTCATTTTATTCCATGGCATATTTTATGATAATTAATTATATGGGTCATATGAGTCATCTATTTTCATGGTGGTGAGAGATACTCCCCGAACCACCATTTTTTATTGATCTTACACATTCTCTCTCCTTACCACAATCTAATTATTAATTATTCTTATATTTTCACCCTAAATTATTTTTTAATCTTATATTGACATTTACATAACATAATACTACTTTATTTTTTGGGAAGTTACATTTTTTATAAGTATCCTTTCTCAATTATTCTTGATAAGTAATACCAATTAAAGGAAATGTCCAAATTTCATTCCCATTTTCAATTGCACTCCATAATTTGTTTTAGGAAAAAAATCCAAAAAAATCATTTTATCAAAAAGAATGTAGTTTTTTATTTTAGGTTTAATACAAAAAATATTCTTTTTTCGATTTTAAATACTCATTAGTATTTTTTCGTAAACCGCACTAAAGTGGGTCATTTATAAAGTTTCTTAAATTCCTTATTTACATGCCTCACATAAATTGGGAATCATTTATTCCTAAAATATAATTCCATTGTCCCTCCATTTTTTATTCTACGTTATACATGTTTCAATATGATTTAATGACAAAAAATATATTATTTCCAAAATAAATAATATTTTTAATGAAATATGGTATTTCACTAAAGAATTTCTCAATTAATATACTGGAATATTTTCTTCTATGATTATGATTCATAATTTTTAATGTGTTTAGAAACATTTAACTTAATAATATCACATTAAAATAAATTATTCAACATATTAGGAATCCATAGGACTTATTAATTGACAATCTGAACCCTCTACAGTCCCTCCAGGAACTTTTAGGTCTCAAGGAGAAAACTAGTCCAATTTGTATCTATAGCCTTACTAATTTATGTTGAATTAATGGTGAATTAATTTTTGGTAAATTTCTAAGTTTCATTATTATTTATTACCTCATTAAGAGATTATTAATTGGGAAATCATGTCATTATTCAACTTGTATAATACTCATGGCCATGATTCCTATAATTATTTATATGGAATTAGTAATTTAGTTCTTATTCCAAAATTATTATTCCCAAAATTATTTTTCATTGGAGTTTGTTTCAGTTATTATCACTACATTATTGTGTATGTTTATGATATCTTCTATTGTAATTTTTACCCTTTCTGAGCATCTAATTTCACCCATTTTTGTTGATTTATTTTTCCCCAGGATACAAATATGTATTTTATCAATGACTTTATGAAATAATATGAATTTTTATAGCTATTTACAATGAAATTCCATGTTGTTTGAACTTTAAATAGGTAATTTAAAACATAATATTGTATCTGGTTTCCCAAAACTACAAAAAAATTTGGTCCTTTTATATGTGATCACATGTTCATAGTAAAAATGTAATGAAATAAGGCCCATAATTTAGGCTACTAGGGTTGGGGTCTTTACAGTTTTCATAAGACAAATCACGTGAAGCCATATCACAGATAGGGGTGAGTATAAAAATACGCAATAATACACCCTAAAAATACTATACATGATGAATCAAGAATATTCATCTCATAAAAATGATATTGAGTTAAATGTTCAAATGTGAATCCAAATATACTCGGGAGGGCACCATGCCTCGAGGGGATCTCAACAAAACTACTAGACACATGATTCCACATGAAGTAATGTTATTTATAAAATAATCTACTCCATGGGACACTCCATCACTAGAGACACTCAAGACAGTTATCATCATCACTAAGCCACAACTAATAAATAACAATGGTCCTTGAATACCCAGATACATAGATATTGGATAAAAAAAGGACCACATGGGGACACCAAATACCCAAACTATACTGACATGCAATGTAGGGGAGCATAATTCAATGATACCACAAACCCTACTGAAATGGCCATCGTTATGGATGATCAAATCCTTGATCAAATAGGTCACATTTATTTCATAAACCCCACATAGGGTATAATATTATAGAGGGTGACACATTTTTCTCAAAGAGGGAAACCAAAATCTCTATATGGTACTCTTCCTCCATATGGGATTAAAATAGAGAGATGTGAATGCACTCTCACATTGTACCCTTAAGGGGATGAGCCAAGGGAACATGCTCAATCAATATTGTCCCAAATCGATGAAACAAATATCACTAATTACCCTCAGAGGGGTACATGATGTGTCCAACCAACCACTAATATTTTGATGTGGTAATACATCACATATAATTTAAATATTTAAATACATGGTGTGTAATTGGTCTTTCATGGCATGTTGGAAATGATTAGCACTCTTCCCATTCCATCATGTCATTTCCAGCTACACAATAATGTGTCCATATACTTCGGCCTATATGCGACCATGTAACCACTAAGTTTCATGCTGATATGACAATAATGAGTCACACAATATTTGACAGTGTCACATGGCATTTGATATTTCACTCTTTGTGGAAATCCTTTCATTGCATCCAAGGGGTCCCTTATGATGTATCATCATGGATTACATGGTATGTAATCTATAAATATCCAGAACCCTAATTGTATTCACCCGTCATCCATGATAAATTTCATAACCTCCAAGATTTGAGCAAGGAAACATAGATCTGAGGTCACATATCCTCTCTATCAACCTCTCACTAGATTTCATCCTACAATTTTCTTGGAATTAAATCCATCATGAAAAATAATTTACCACATCGTGCCACCATTGTATATTCAAATTATTATGGACCCCTTGGATTGATTCATTCTCATTCCTCCTTCAATCCTCCAGCATTATCTCCAATTTACAAATAAGAACTTCAATCACAATCCATACCCATAATAACAATATGTTATGTCGAAGAATGGAAACACATCCATAAAAATATTCTGTAATTATAGAATCACTATCCACTGAAAATTCCCATGATCGACATCTGATAAAACTAGGGATATATCCATAAGACCCGTGATATGAGGAATGTCCATATAATTTTTTTCATTAGGAATCAATAAAATGTGTTATATTTTGAAAAAAATTAAGAGGGAATAAACAAAAAACAAAAAAACTAGTCACAAAAAAAATCTACCATAGATGAACAAATAAATTACAATTCATTTCATTGATCTTCATTTGAAAAGGTAAAATTAATGGGATAGGAATAAAAAATAAAAAATCATACCTCATGTTTTTTTTGATCATTTATGATGAAAAACTCTACTTTCCCATCATTGATACGATCCAAAAAATTCACTAGTTCATGATTCTCAATTTGATGTGATCTGATTTCGTATGCCAATGATCATCTATATGAACCAATCAAATGGTTCCTGTCAATCCCAAGGTCTTGTAGATAACCCTAGGGTTGAGTCATAAACATGTTTAAATATAAGAACTCTGTCTGAACATAAAAATAAATAAAATAAAATTATTTATTTATTTATTTTCTTAATTCACACATGTGATATACATTTCACAAATTCCAGAATCCAACAAATGTTATATCACACCTATGGTAAAAAACATGTTCTAAAATTATAGTTGCACTTATATTTTCAATTCCAGCCCCCATTTAGGATTTATTTTACTTTTATAGTAAAAATGAATGCATGTGATATTAATATATTTAATATATTTGAAAAAATAACATTGGGAAAATTGGGCATTAGAATATGAATTCATCTCAATGCCAAGATAAAAAATTATACAAATAATATTAGAAATAAAACATTGAAAAAATCATAGTTTTCACAGTAAAAAAATAATTTTATACATTCAATGTAATATATTACAAAACGGTCTTCTATTGCATATTTAATTTAATATTATATTAATTTCCATAATTATTTGATATTGAATCCCGAAAGTGGAAATCCATATTATTAGTAATAATAACCACCATGAGGAATGTAGCTAACATTAATTTTTTTCATTGTAAATAGAAATAGAGATAAAATATTATTTCCCCTCAATAAGGATAAAATAGGAAATTAAGGATCAAAATACATAATAAAACCACATTTTTCAGTCCAAATTCGTACTGGATGAATGAATTCCCATAGTTAGCACCACATGATGTAAATTTATTTCTTTATGGTAAAATTTTATATTAATATAAATTAATTTTATTTTGAGCCTTTAAAATATTTCTTCTGTGACCCATGCTACACTTATAAAAGGAAATACCTCCTATCTATATTCATTACACCACCATGATATGTATTTATTGAACAAAATCAAATAGATTATATCATATAATCATGTATAAAAAATTAGATGTTTTTATTCGTAAAAGTCTATTCCAAGGGTCCTTAAATGTTGAACTAAATGGGCTTCTCTGAAAGAAGTTTCAGTAATCATTACCGAAAACGTTCATTTTTCATCTTCTATTACCACATTAAATAGTTTCCTAATAATTAAAATATAATATAACTAGAATATCACATACATAAAGATGTTATATTTTTTTGGAATAATATTTTTCCATGTCTTTCTCAAACAAGAGAAAACTGAAATCATCACTAGTGTGTGTGACGTAATGCCATATAGAGAAAAAGTGTAATTTTCTACCATAACCACGTGATATTGATAGTCATAAGGATAGAAATAACTAATATATATGATTATTATAAGATAATTAATATTTTCACAAATTAATTGGTCATTTACCTTCTTATCCTTCTAACTTATAAAAAATATAATGTCACTCATATTTCTGTGCAGACTAGAAGCTCTACGAGGAGATGTGATTAATTTTTCATATCTTCTTTTCATGTATTATTATAAATATATAGTTTATAAATATATATAATAACAATATAATCATTATAACTGATGACATTAGGGGACCACTATCAATTTGTAATGACAGAAACTACAAAATAGTATCTTACATGAAAAATAAAACAGTCAACACTCAGTAATGAAACTTTTAAGAAATAATTGTTAATATCATGGGGTTTAAATATTTTATGTTGATAATATATGATGTTATAAGTATGTATATGTCTCTTTTATGTGATTATGTTAAATTTAAATTTATTTTACATGAAGTTAATACTATATTCAAAGAATGTCATACTTGAGGTATGGATTTATTTCTCAATATCATTCTTCTTCATGATTATTTATATTTATGTTATTATTGAAGGAATTATATGATTATCTATCATAAATATCATATATTTTCATCTACTCTAGTTATTTCTTATGGTAAAACTTTTTTTCCTTTTCCTCTTTTTAAATACTCTAGAGAATGAACAAATGTTTTTAAGGAAAACTATCTTGGTTTTCTATTCAATCAGAAATCATTTTATATGATGTCTATATTTTAATTAAATTTTTTTAAAGAGTGTTTTTAATATTAAAAAATTATTTATTAAATTCATTTCTAACCATTTTTTGAATTTTTTCAAAATGGCTTAAAAGAAATGTTCTTTTGTATGTTGTAGTTTGTTTAAACAATGTATTGTTGAAAATAATTGTTTTAGCATTTACCATATGGATGAATTTTCTAAGAGTCTTGATTATTTTTCACTCAAATTTTTAAAATATTCCATGGCTCTTTCGAAATAATGTTTTCTACTTTTAAAAAAAAATAGATTTTTAATATGTTATTTTAAAATGAAAATAGTGTTTTCCCTAATAAATGTTATAATGATTTTTAAAAAAATCATTTATGTAAAACTACTTTGATGTGTATTATGATTTATTAAGTATATACTCTATTGATACCATCCATTGTACTTTTCCAAATAGTATATGACATTTTTATTATAGACTGTATCAAAAATCCTTATTTATGTTCTATCCATACATATTATTATAGATTTTTAAGGCATGTTTAGTATGTTGAATTTTTATTTATATGATGATTGTATTATACTTATTATTTGAAAGGTGGGACTAAACATAAAATATCCCCCTGAGGAATGGGTATATCTCATGATACAAAATAGGTTGGGTATTTTTTTCATTTCCATATCTATTTATATAAGATGAACTGGCGTGGGGCGTCTATGTTAGGTTTTAGATGTTTAACATTATACATTACAACATCATGAAATTAGTTTTTGATATCCCAGTGATTGTTCAAATAATTAAATCATCTATGGATATGTTTCAGTCTCTTGAGATTATTTATGATACATTATTTGATACTAATTTACTCCATACATTTTATATAATAGTTAATTATTCCATCATATTGTTGGTTTTGGGTGTTCCCTTACTGATCATCATAGCTCGCCCTTTTATTTTTTTCCTTTTCTTAAGGATTCCAAGAAGTGTACTATGATTGATAAGAAATGATATGGTAGATGAAATAATAATGTTCTCATTGGAAAAATTATTCTTTATTATAATTTATAGAATTTAATAAAAAATTAATATAACTAGTTATATTAAACTAAAAATTAATTTGATCCATCATGATGCAATCACCTGTTTTCAGTGACAATGTGATAATGTAACCAAAATCAATGGGATAAAATGCTCAGTTCATTTATTATTGGTGTTAGAGATTGTATATTTTCAATCATGAAAACTTGATTTAGAAAAACATATATTAGAGAACCTAATAAAATGAAATACTCTAGTGGTAACTCCATGTGTTGGACAATATAATGATTTTTTGGTAAGTAGATAATGTGTGATTTCATATAAAGTTCATCCTTGTCTGGATACTAGCAAGTGGATGCAGTTTAGAAATCGATGCACCTAGGGTAATAAAGCTTTGAGCGGTATATTGTACATTTACTTGATCATCATCAGTGCACAATGACTTTGACTACAACATCACACGTGTATGGAAAATCCAATAGGATTTTAATTAGTTAATTTATACTATTTAGAAACCATTATTAAATATTGGAAAATATGACTTTTATTTTACGATATTACCTATGATAATATTCTTTTTATTGGGATATTATATATGCATAAATTTTCAATTAATGCAATTCCATTCACTAGTTTTATTGTATGAAATTATGATTAATAGAGTGGTGATTTATTAGGGTAATTCCAATGATTATAAATGGTTCATAGTGGAATTAATGGATACTATAAAAATGCATGTAATATATATATAGACATTTACCACCAGGTAAAGACAATAAAATTGGAGATGGGGTGGGAGGTGAAAAAATTTCAACTATATTGGGGTAGCATACTCAAATTATGATGAATAACCATTCTCTTATGGAGGATAATTCTTATACCTAACATATGTTCAATGATAATAAATAATTTCAAATATCAATAACTCCATTATTTAACGGCTCAATAAAATTATTTCAAAATCAGTAATTATAGAATCCCTAGCCTTTTACACATATCATTACTTGATTTTAGTCATAACTAAACATCACAATACAAGCCAATAATAATTATTTTTAGTTTAATTAATTTTATGTACATAATTAAACATCCTGAAAAAGAACATATATTGTTAAATCTTCATAAAGATATCCTAACATAATTTTATCCATTACATATTCATAGGAAAACCTGTGGGAAAATAAATGAACAAAGGGATGATCTAGAAATCCCGGTAAGTAAATAAAAAATAAGATAAATCTTTGTACATGGGATAGAATGCATGACATAATGATATAAAATGGATTGAAACATGATTAGACATACAGAATTATAACATATAGAATATGGGATCATATAATCATATAATCATTCTAATGTGTACGAAACATAAAAAATGAATTTAACATGATTTGCGGATTATTGCACATTGAGGATCATGAGTCATTGTTAACCACCAAGAAAGTTGCTCATGAAATGTGGGTCAAGGAGAACCACCAATACCATTGCACATGACATCTATTGAGACTAAACATTACCCAATTAATTGGAGTGAAATATCGTTTTACCCATAATAACTTGTCCATGAATATTTGCAACACATGAAAAATCATTCATATGGAACCAGATATAAATATAAGGGTTACGCAGGGTTAGAGTAGGGTATCATAATCATGTCAAAAGGCATAATATAAGGGCATATCATAATGGTTTCCATGAAACAAAGAATTAAAATCATACATATAAATTATTAAGGGAATATAATCATAGATCCTGATATGTTATGTATAACTGATGTGAAAATAGTGTTCATGAAACATTAAAAATAAAAAAATTGGTATGGATTCAGGGAAAACATTTGTAATTATTTAAAATGGAAAAGGAATAATTATTTGTATAAGACTAGAACTAAATAAATTTAATTTTTCATGAAAAATTTGGTGATTATAAAAAATAATAGTGTCTTAAAAATGATTATTTAGTGCATTTGAAAATGGGTAAAAAATCTGGAAGGTTCCCATGAATCAGGTTTGCTTATTGGGATGGATTAAGAAATGAACCTTTTTAAAACATGTATTTCTCCATCAAATAATAATTATAGGGAAAGAACAAAATATTTTTTAACTTATAAATAGAATTTATAATAATTAAATTATAATAAATAGCCATTGCATTTGATTAAAGAGAAAGTGAAAGAGTAACCAATGTAAAAAATGGTGGTTCAGGTATAATCCCCTACATTATATCTAAAATGTTTTTGTACATGATCTTAATTTCCAAAATAATAAAAATTTATCCACTAGTTAATTATTTTAGTACCATTAATACATGTATTTGATTTATTATACTTTTATTATGTTTATTTGTGTCCATTTTTATGGGTTATGAGATTCAATTTCATCATTTGAGAGATTAGTTTCCTTTGTTTTCCTGATCTGTTTACTTATATACATGTTTCGGATAATAATGTAAGATGATAATAGTCATCCACAGTAGAAGTTGTCAGTTATTAATGAACTTTTATAATGTTAAAATATCATATATTTCATATAGTTATTTTGGGTTATAGAGAATCCTTATATAACATGATAATGATAACCGTTTAGATTAATTTATGTGGTTTTTCAATCACAATGAACTTGTTTTGTTATATTATTTAATTTCGTATTTATATTTATATATATAAGTGTGTGTGACTGTTCTAAAATGTTACATATGTAGTAATATTTATATTATAATCTGTTTCAATTATAAATATGGTTTCATGACTCCACTTGATGAGAGTAATGAAAATTGAAAACTTGGTCGTCCTTGATTTCTATAAATTCACACATCACAAATGATGTTTTAATATTTAGTATAAAAGTATAGGGAAAGAGTGATGATAATGAATAAATAAAAGATAATAATAAAATTCAAGTATATAAGTTAATTGAGTTATCATACCATTTGGATTAGGGGAGGTGAATAGATAAAAATAAAGGAAACTGTCTTGAAAATAAATAAAATGAAAAAGAAAAGAGTTTTAACACTTGATTACTTCTTCTTGAGAAGGTCCTTTAAGGTTTTTTATTATTATTTTAAGATAAAACATTCTGGAAATGTATAGGGGGATTGGGAGGATATTTGATGAGAATTTAGACACTTATTAAGTCTAGATATGTGTGAGTAGAAAAGGTGGTGAGGGGTTGTATTTAAAGTGGAGGATATGGTTGTTTCTCATTATTTTATTCATTAGTTTATTATTTTTCTCAAGAAAATAAATAGTGGTTATTATTGAGACTACATAAATTAATTAGATCATGTGATTTTGAACTAATGGATCGTACGTAATCCATGAATAAAGATATAGTGTATTTAACCTATAATATATAGATACCATAAATTACCGTATTTCATTATTCACAATAAATTATTGTATTTTAAAAAAATCCCAAAAATTAATACCAACCATTTTTTGACATGATTAATTATCGAATCAAGTCCATTTTAAAAAAAAAAATAGATTTGTGGAATTTAATTTTTAATTAAATTCATATTTTACTCAAAAAATACAAATTTTAAAAAGCATAATTGATTTTTTAAGACTTTGAAAATTTATCTATTATCTAATAGAATTATATTATAATCACAAGACTTAAAAATATTAATTTATCAATAAATTTAATGAAAATAAGTTTTCTATTAAATTATGAAATAATTCATAAAATTTTCATTAATTATTTATGGCTTATAAAAATACCAAAACTTAATTAATACTTTTTAAAATATTTATTTACCTATACTATGATATAATTATGACATATTACCATATATATTAATATTAAATATTATTTATACTTCCATATATGTGGTTACTATTCAATTTTTTAGTTTACTATTCATAAGTGTAATATTCGTATTCATAAGGTCTTGTTACTATTTCCTCAGTATAGGTTCCTTAACATAAAAAAATACATCTTATTTCGTACATTAATCATTAATAAAGTTTTCATTATATTAACTATGGGATTTTATAATATTATATAATATGACATAATTATAAAAATGGAAATTCCATTAATAAAACATTGTGTCGTTACACTCTTCCCCCTTATGAAATTTCTCCTTAGAAGTTTCATTTTACAGACTAAGGTGTTAATAGGTGTGGGTAATTATAATACATCCCTTACACTTATTCCCATGTTTCATCTTCTTATTTAAGGTTCTGCTAATGTACTTTTACTAGGTGAGTGGTCATGTTGCATAGAACATTATCACTACGTTCCAAGATCTTCACTGGATGCTCCTCATAAGAGAGATCATCCTCCAAAAGTATCATCTCTAAATTCATTCCTTATAGGGGATCTGATATGTGCATCATTAAGAGGTATTCATGGAATACATCAAGAACATGATACATGTTTGGGGGAAGCTCTAGTTAATATGCCACATCTCTGACACCATCAATGATCTCCAAGTAGTTGATTACCTAGGAATTATTTTTCCATTCATCCAAAATATTATGATCATTTTCCACATAAGCATTTAGAGGAATTCCATGTCATTGACCTTAAACATGAGTTCCCATAAAATATTCTTTTCATAGATCTTTGGTTGACATTGTGCTACCTTGATGTGTTGCTAAATGGTTTTCACCATATCCCTAATTTCTTTGTCAATTTCAGGTCTGAGAAGCTTATGTTCACCGGCCTCAACCTAAAAGGTCAGGGTTCAACATCTTTTACTATAATGGGATTCATATAGATCCATTTGGATTCTCTAGTGGAAACAATAATTATATGATAACTCAACCAAAGGTAGATGTTGGTTGCATCGTCCTTTCATGTATTTAGAACATGCCCTCAACATGTCATCCAGTGTCTGAATAGTTCGCTCTAATTGTCCATCAGTTTGTGGATGATAGGCTATAAAGAACATTAGCTTAGTTCTTAGAGCATGTTGGAGACTTTTTTAGAACATGAGGGTGAATCTAAGATCTCTAAAAGATACAATCGATAGTAGTAATCAATGCCTCATAACTACCTCGTTGATATATATTCCTTCAAGTTAATCCAATGATAAGTCCTATATAATTTAAATAATGTGAGAAGTATTTTTAAGACTATACACAACAATCAGAATATTATTGTTTCCTATGGATGTCTTTGGTAGTCCAGTGACAACATCCATGGTAACATTTTCCCATTTCAATGTTGGTATAAGAAATGGTTTCATCAGCCCTTTAGTCATTTTTCATTAAGACATAGCTTAATGACATATTAGACACTTTTATGTATATTAATTAATCTCGATATTTATATTTTCCAACTAATAGTTCTCTCAGATATCTCATTACATATTTATTATCCCTAGTTGAATAGAGATTCTTAAGCTATATGTGTCATTCAGAAGCTCCTTTTTTATCATAGGATCATATGGTACACATAATCTTGAACCAAATCTCATATATCCTTCTTCGTCAATTTTGAACATTGAAAATTAACCATTTCTGGTAGCTTCCATCATATTTGGAATTTCCTTATCATTTTTTTTGCACCATTATTTTCTCCCTGAGGTATGGTTGAGCGATAATTTGTGAAAGGATTAATGATGTTCATTCCTTAATTATTCCATGTCCATACATTGTATGTCTAAGAAGATTAGATCCTTCTCCATTATCATCATTTATAATGATATAGGATCTTTTCTTCATAGATAATGTACTAACTTATTTTCTTTACCACGATGGTATTAGACTAAACATTATTAATCCTCAGTTAGATCTAACCATCTTCACTGGTGCATATTTAGCTCTTTTTGTGTGAATATATATATGTTAATCTTGTGATAAATATATATCTCTCACTTCTCCCCATAGATAAAATACCACCATATTTCAAATTCAAATATCACAACTTATAACTCTTTATCACGAATGGGATAATCTTTCTCTAGGAATTTCATCCGTATTGAGGAATAGGATATAAAATTATCATTTTTCAACAATACACAGCCTAATACCTTTTTTGAAGCAACATTGTACACTACAAAGAGTTTTATACTTATTTGGAGAGTGAGTATTGACACACTGATAAACTTATTTTTGATCCCCATAAATATTTCCTCACAATCTTTATAAGAGATAAAATTCACTCTTTTACTTCGTAAAATTGTTATTGGGTTTGAACATGATGAGAATTTCTTCAAAAAACACTGTTAATACCTAGATAGGCCATAGAAACTATGGATCTCCATTACAATTGTTGTCCTAGACGACTTTTAGATTAACTTTCTCTTAGAAGGGGCTATAGATATTCATTTGATGGTAATAACATGACCCAAAAATGATACATCTTCCATCTAGAACTCACGTTTAATATACTTTGCATATATTTTCTCCCTTTGAAATGTGTTTAGCACGGTATTCAAATTCTCCTCTTGTTACTCCTTTCTCTTGGATTATATGAGAATATCATCGACAAAGACTACCAAACATTTTTCTAGATAATCTCTAAATACTCTATTCAATAATTTCATGAGTATTTCTGGAGCATGAGTGTGTCCAAAGTGCATTATTATGAACTCATAGTGTTCATACCTCGTTCAAAATGAATTATTGGGAATATCTTCCTTCCTTACCTATAATTGATAATATCCTAATTGATGGTCCACGTTAATGAAATTATTATCCCCACATAGCTGATTATAAAATTCATCTATCCATGGTATTTTATTCTTTTTCTTTATCATAATTTTATTAATTTCACAATAGTGAATTCAAAGGAACATTGATCTCCCATTATTCTTGAAAATAGGAATGGTGCACCCCATTGTGAAGAACTCGGTCATATGAAACCATTTTCCTAACTCTCTTGCAACTAATTCTTTAGTTCATCCAAAATAATAGTACACATTCTATAAAATGTCTTTGATATATATAGAGATTTTTTAATATGTTAAATTGTGAAATAAACAACTTGATCAGGAAAAAAATAAATTTCTTCAGGGAATACGTCATTGTAATCCCTCATGATGGACATGTCTTTAAACAGTATTATCTCTTTTATCCCAATAATTTGAGTGAAATATTCTTGTTCATAAAGAAGTAATATCCACACGTGGATGATGATTCTGAAAGAGATTTATATTCCACCATAAACTTGTAAATAATTGGAGGATTCTTCCGGATCTAAAGAGTGATCTCCCTTTCCCATCAGTCAATGAGGGATTTATATAAAGGTAGTGAATCCATGCCTAATATAGTATCAAACTGTACCTGATAGAGCTTAAATTTTTTTTGGGGGGAGGATTAGTACATTAACATTAACCGAGGAGGTGTTATAAACTTTGTATATAGTAATTTCACCATTTTTTGTTCTCATAGTTAACTACAAATAGATATTTTGTGGTGGGTTTTTAATAGATCTATTAATTATTGATATGAACGAATACGTATAACGAGAACTAGAGAGTAGATTTTCTATTATTGATTAAATAAGTATTGTACCTATCACTACATAGTTCTATGGATCCACCTTAATAGTAATGATAATATATTCTCATCCTTATTTACATGGCGTATGTGGTTTATTGCCTCTAACAACCCTGGGGTAAGGTTTTTCCTATTTATAATTTCCATGGTACATGCACTTAAAACACAGCACTATAAACTGTGTGTTGATCTAAACCTTTCATTACTATTTTAAATTAGTGGAATTCTTGATATCACTTTGGTAGTTCTTATCCTGATTCCCCATTCATCCAAAAAAATTTCATTTATTGGTTCCCTCTAGATAGTTCCCAATATTCTTATTTCCACAAATTAGACATGTTAGATATTTGGTCTTCATTCCATTATGGGATTTTCTTCCTCATCAAATCATATTTGACTCTATTTTTGTCTTTTTTAATTGGGCCCACAAGACCACTTTGTGTCTCTAATATTTGTTTAAACCTTTAGGGGACAACATAAAATCTCTCCAAAAATTTGAAAGACTTGAATCACCAATACATTTCGTATACTCGTCTTTAGTCTGCTAAATAATAGATCCACCTTGATTTAGATGTACATGAAAAAGAAGAAGATATATCATACATGCCTTTTATAGTTTTCTATATACTTCATAATAGAATAATCTTTCTTCTGATTAAGTCTGAGAATGAATATTTCCATCTTGAGATGGAGGGTTCAAGAAAAATATTTTTACAAAATCATTTTCTTGAATTCTTCCAAATATATGGTGTCAATTTCCACATTGAATTTCATTATTTTGTTAGTGTCCCCCACTAATGATCTTCCCCATAAACACAATATACTTCCAACCCAACCGTCTCTTCTTTTGAGCACTGGATAATAGTGAATATATTTGCAATGGAGTTAGTACACTACTCCATGAGGAAGGGATCAGAAGAAATACTAAACATTGTAGGAATCATTCGTTTGAATGATTCAATGGAAATATTAAATATCTTTGGATAAGGAGGGTGTTACACATGATCTATGTTATTATTAAAAACAAGAGTAAGTTGAGAAAGTTCTATCATGAATTTTTTATCACCTATTTTAATCATATTTGGAATATATTTACGGAAATCATCACACGACCTATCATAATTATTAATGGAATGCTTTCATATATTTCCCTCCATTAACTAAGAAATGAATGTGTAATTATGGGGGCTTTAATTCTTTGATAATATGAATTTTAAAAGAAATGTTGAACATAAAAGGGATTAACAATTAATAGAAACATGTATATTTACATTGGATTCCTAGGTTTCAATCTAGTTTATCCGAGGATTATTTCATACCATATACTTATATGGTATTTTTTTTATTCCCTTAATAATGTTTCTTAACGAGCTTATAGATTTATTGAAGCATATCCCCCAAGAGTGTAAAACTAGGTGTAAAATAAGGCATGTTTTCATGAACCATGATACCCAGATTCAAGTCCGAAACACATTTTGGGAGTTGTTACTCCTAGGTACATCATTTCCAAAACCCCCTCCACATGAATGATCCAAAAAATAATATATTTTATTGATAAACAACTGACTATATGCTGACAAAAATGTAGGGATTTTGTCTCATACATATCCATATCTATAGGATTTTTACCAAAGTGCATTATTCTTAGTCCCAGAATAAAAATAATCTTTTCCATTGATACCAACTATAGTGACATTATCCTTTTAAACAAATCATTAAAAGATATTTATCATAATTAAACATCAAATTATAACCCAGGTATTTTCATGTAAATTGGCTTGGGGATTAGGTACATAATTAAACATTATGATTCAAAAATATGAAAACATTTTATTTATTACTCTTAAAGAGTAACTAAATTTTTTTGAGCCCTTATATGTGTATAGGATAACCTAGGTGAAAATACATAAAACATGGGTGAGCTAAAAATCCTAGTAATGAAATAAACATTAATATAAATATTATCACATTCACTAAAAGGCATAAAATAATGATATAAAAAGTCATGGAACATGATTAAACATATGGAATCAAAACATATAAAACATGGGATCATATAATCCTGGAATAATGTTAATGTGAATGAAATATAAATCATGTCTTTATACTGATTCAGGGATCATTCCACATAGAGGGGCATGATTCAAGGCTAATAACCAAGACCATTACACATGGAGCATGAGTCAAGGCTAACCAGTAAGACCATTGAAAATGACTTATCCTGAGACTAAACATTTAATAATAAATTGAAGTTCCATATATGTGCACCCATGATAAAATTTTCATTCATATTTTTTCTGAATTAGTAATCCTATATACTAAATTAAACATAAACATAAGGGTTACCCGTGGTAAGAATTGGGTATCATAATCATGTCAAAAGGCCTAATATGAGGGAACATTGTAATGGTGTAAATTAAAGAAAGGATTTAAATAATACATGGTCATTATTAAGTGAATATTGGAATAGATTGTGATAAGTGACGTCAAACTATAACAGATGAGTATTTTAGAAACGTTAGATTTAAAATATTTGAGTACGGCGTATTGGAAAACATTCAAGATTATTTAAAATTTAAAATTAATAATTGTGATTATAAAAACCAAATTTAATCAAGGTAGTTTTTAGGATAAAATGTGTGATTTTATAAAAATGTTGTTGTATTAAAATATATTATGAAGGGTATATGAAAATGGGTGAAAAGTATTGAAGCTCCCATGAATTAGGTTTTCTTATTTGGAATAATTGAAAATGGGGCCTTTTTAAAACATGTATTTCCCTATGAAAGAAGGATAAAACATTGTGGATGCAATAATTTGTAACATATAAACATAATTAAGAATATGTACATAAAAATAAAGTATAATTATATTTGTTTAATGATAGACAAATACTAACCTAAAGGAAAAAAATAGTGGCTCGGGTAGAATCCCTTACCTTATTTCTAAAATGTTTCAGCACTTGATCTTAATGTCTTGAATAATCATATTAAATCAATTAATTTACTAATCATTAAACATTTATATATGTATTTTATTTATTATAATTTTATTATATTCATTTATATTCCTTTTGATGGTTTATTATATTTAATTTCTTCATTTGTGGGTAACATTCTCCCTGGTTTTCTTGATCAGTTTAATTATATACATGTACATATAATAATATATGATGACAATGGTTTTAAATAATTGATGTTATTATTTATTAATGAAAATAATTTTTATTAATTTATCATAAATTTAATTTGGTTATTATGGGAGAGGATGAATAATTATATAACAGGTTACTGATAATCATTTAGATTAATTTTAGTTACTTCGCGATCTAAACAAACATGTTTTTCTATTCTTTAATAATATATATATATATAAATGTATATGTATATGATGGTTCTTGAATATTAAATAAGTTATAATAAATATATTATAAAATGTTTCAACAACAAAAATGGTTTCATGACTGACCTTTAATATAGTAATTTAAACTGAAAATTTTGTCATCCTTGAATGTGATAAATTTACACATCACGGAAGATGTTTCCATTTTTACTATAATCATAGGTGGGAGGAGAGGAAATGATAAATTATTCTATTAGAATAATAAAAATCTAGTGTAAATAGTCTAATGGTGTTATCATTCCATTTGTATGAGGGGAGGTGAGTTGATAAAATGAAAATAAAGGAACATAGAAAGAAATTAAAAGAAAAGGATGTGGATTTTACCTCTCGATTCCTTCTTATTGAGAAACTCCTTAGAGGATTGGTTTCGGTATTTTGTTAATAAAATACTCTCCTGGACATGGGGAAGGGGAATGGGAGTATATTTTAGAATAATATTTACAAGGACCAAGGCTTTAGAGGTTTGAGGAATATATGTGGTGAGGGGTGGAATTTATAGTGGTGGGGAGGGGTGTTTTCACACTATTTAATTCATTATATTATTATTTTAATAATGAAAACAAATATGGTTTATTATTGAGACTAAATAGAGTAATTAGAGCATTTTTGTTCTAAAAATTGGGATTAAATCTACTGTGACTAAAGGAATACTTCATTTATCCTATAATGTATAAATACTATAAACTAACATATCTCACTATTCACCAAAAATTCAATTAGTTTAGGAAAATCCAAACAAAATTCCCTTTATTTTTTTTATAGGTTGAATTCCAAAATTAATTCTATTTTATAAAAATAATTTTCTCAATATGGGAAATTTTATTTTTAACAAAACTCATAATTTACTCAACAACTACATATTTTTAAATTATAAATGATTTTATAACACTTTGAAAAGTTAACTATACTCTCATTGAATTATATTATAATATTAATAAGTATAAGTATAAATTTTTTATTAATTTTTTTGAAAATAAATTTTCTCTATGATATTAAATTATTTTTGAAATTGTAAGTAAATAATTATGTCTTACAAAAATACAAATACTGAATTAATAATTTTTAAAATCCTTATTTATTTATACTATTATATTATTTTATCATATTCTGATTGATAAGACTATTTTATTTAAATTTCACACATAAGGTTACTATTCTAATATCTAGTTTACTATTTATAAGGGTCATATTACTATTCATAAGGTCATGTTACTATTTCATCTGTATAGGTCCTTAACATATAATTATACATCATATTTCATTCATTAATCATTTTTAAAATTTTATTGTGTTTTATATGTGATTATATGTTATTATAGAATATGAAATAATTATAGGAATGGAATTTCCATTGATAATGCTTTGGTTCATTACAGTTAGGGTAGTATTCTTTACAAAAGTTGTTTCACTCTTTTGGTATTAATGAAAGGGGAATATTTTCATATTAGTATATCATATCATGAAGGATGTGGATCAATAGTGATAATGAACTCAAAACACTATGGATGTGTAGGAAATGTAGAACATGCAATGGGGTGATTTTAGGGTAAATTTATCTGAAAACTTTTCTCCTCACAAATAATGGTTTGATATTGAGATATAATTATTGATTCTAAGATAAAGGTAATATGAAAATGGTATTAAGAATATTTTAAGACCTGAATGTTTTACAATATAATGATGAAGAACCAATATATAGTCCAAAGAGTAATATTTATATCATATTTTATGGAATAATTCTAATCCTTTATTGGTAAATATTCTCCTATATGTTTAGATCATATAATCATATAGTTTCATATACTATCAAAATAGACAATAAATTATTTAAATGATTTTACATATAAGGAAATAATGAGAAGAAGAGCATCATTGTGTAACTCATGAAGAAATAAATGGATAAGGGGAATAATAAATGGGGGTTTCAAAGAAGTAATAATTTTTTTAGGAAACATCTTAATATATCCTTGAATGGAATGGGAGTTTTTTTTCATGTTTGGGGACAAATAAACTAAATCTGATGAATGAAGTGGTAATGGGGAATCGAACAACGTATAATTATTTAACTATATATATGGGGAATTATTCCAAAAAAATCCCCAAATTTCAATGGAACATATCATAAAACTCCCAGGGGAGGATAAGCTTGTGTAATAATAATAACTCATGTTAAAGTTCCTGATATTATGGTAAAATGTAAAATTTTATCTATTCTGGATGTGGAAATAATTTATTTGAATCAATTTCTACCCAAACATTTATATGTAGGTAAATTTATATGGGTGTCACATCACCACATAAAAAAATATTTTTATTTTGTAGTGAAAAATTCAAAATGTTATAATGGTCAAATATCAAGTATATAAGACCTATTTTATAGATGTTTATGTTAATGGGTTCCCTAAAAATATATTAAATATTCCCCTATATGGAATTGATGTAATTTCTAAAATGTATTGACTCTCTCAGTTTGGATCCCAAATCCATTTCCATGTATGGGTAGTTATATTCGATCTTCTAAATGAAACTATAAACATCAATATTTTCAGGTATGGACCGAAAATCTTGAAGGAAATTACTTCTGACATATGGTGTTTAATACCTATTTGTGGGGTATATTTATCCTCAATGGTTTTTGAGAAACCCAACTTTGGAAATATTCATATTCTGTAATAATATGCTTATGAATTTTCTAACATCTCTCCTAATTTGGACCTAAATCATAAAATTTATTTTTTTAATAGAACTCATACCTTATGCTACTACTATTTCAATTAATCATTATATAATATACAATATTTATTTATATTTATTAAAGAGTGCATTTTTTATGATTATTCAAAAATGATTCATATTCCCAAATGTGTGACCTTGGTTTTCAATTTTTTCAAGAAGAAATATGATTCAATGTGTCTTTTCATTGATTATGAGGAACTTATCAGATAAATATTAAGAATAAGTATCATATTATACATATCTAAGTTATATTAAATTTTTTATCATGAGATTTTTATTTCCCAAATTTTGATCTATGATCTAGATATCATTAGATAATAGTTAAGAAGGAGGATATTCCCAAGATTGCCTTATATGTGAGGTATGGCCATTATAAATTTTTAGTAATGCAATTTTGTTTTACCAATTCTTTTGTTTTATCAAATTATTTAATGAATATGTTTTATAAAGAATAACTTGATCTATTTGTGGTTGTATTAATATATATTATTTGTATATATTTAAAGTGAATGGAAGGAAAATATGAATATTTGATAATTTTTCTTCTGTGTATGAGGATGGAAGAGTTACATTTTTTATAAAAAAAATCATTCCCATGTAATTTAATTTCATGTGATTGTTTATCAATAGATCCTTAAAAGAAGAATGTTATTTTGAAATTCTGTAGACCATATATGATAACTGAGATACAAAGTTTTCAATTGTTGGATAGATATTATGAATATTTTTTTGATATTTGTTTGTAATATCCAATCTTCTCACCATGTTGACTCAAAAGGGGGTAATGTTCATGTTGATATATAAATGTGGAGTAAATTGTAATGAGCTAAAGTGAATGTTGGTCATTGCATCACTTATCACACTAATCTATAGTGTAGAACAATATGTTATCTATAGTGACACATAAATTAATGGAAAATGATATATCCTTATACATAATGATATAGTGATAGATTATGTCTCTCTCTAATCAAAATTCATTAGAAAAAATTTAAGAATTGGGATTTAGTGCTCGAAGTTCAATTGTATCAATGAAGATATGGAGTAAATATTTTTTTGGTGAAATATGTGATATATAAGAAAATCATATACTGTTATTGTCTATATTTAAGAATAAATACTTCAATGGGAACAAGAGATGAGGGTTGGAGTTGATCTAATATTATTACTGTTCAATACATTACCAGCATGGGAAGGTTAATTAGGTAACTTGTGATTTAAGTTACAAAGGACTTGCTTATTATTCAATAAATTGTATTCAAAGAGGACCATTATTTATTGATTTTTATAAGATATATCTTGAAACAATGATAAAATATGATAGATCTAATCTGTTAAAGATTAATTGACACCATCCATCCATGTGAGGATTAAGAAGGTGTAAAAGGGAGATGTGTAACTATAGAAGAATTTTGTGAATTTTCCAAATTTCAACATGAAATTGCTAGAATGGGATGGTTTATGAACCCAATATATGTTCCATCAATTACTAACATGATGAAGGAGCTATTAGAAAAACCTCAGAATTTGTTATTCTCAATTTATCCTAGAAGTTTGATGATATATAGAGAAGGGAACGATTATTTCTTAGGGTATAATTTGAAAATGGATATTATATATGAGATATCCCAATGCCTATTATGCCATCTTTTTATGGATGAGATATATAAGTTTAATGCAATGCTAAAACAATTACAAATACTATAATGGAATGGAAACCCATAACCTATATTTCAACATTAGAATCCCAAAAACATCGAAAAGAAATAATGTATTTTGTTTGGTAGTAAACCACTGCACAAATTCATCTCATTTTCTAACAATTATAAAATATTACTCTCTTGTAAATATTAATAAATTTAACTTTAAGAAAGTTATTATGTTTCATATATGAGCATTCTCAATTGTATCTAATTAGGATTCATAGGTTTCGTTAACATTTCAAAACGTATATTTGTAGGGTGTAGATATAGACTTATGTTTTAGTATATATTATGAACTATAAACAAATGGTAAGTTGAATAGGAACCTTAATATGAGAAAAATAATAGTGAGACCATTGTCTATATATTTCAATGATTTTTAGGGTCATAATCTTCCTTTTATAGAATTGTATTGACACAATATCTTTCACTTATGCATTCAAATAGATCCTTATATGGCCATATATATATATGGATGTGTATAAAACCAATGTTCATTAAGGAGTTTATGGAAATAAAAATAATAGGACATTACCTAGAAACAGAAATATAAGAGAATGATACATCCATAAATTTTGAATATATATATCATCTAATTCAATAAATTCATTACGCTAAAAATATCTGATGATAAATATAGTTCAATGTTAGTGAAATGGTATTATATTGAAAATATCATTAGAATAAGGATATAATATTTGTAAAGAAGGCAATATTGATCCAAATATACTTCAGGAACATTTAAATTATTAATATAATGTAGAAGATATAATATCACATGGTTCTTCCACCGAATATATTTCATGTACATAATGTATTCTATGCATCTCTCAGGAGGAAGTACAAACCATATACATTAAATTTCCTCAACTCAAATATCCTAAAACTAGTGAAATGTTAATTTCATGATGAACAATGTGTGGCAATTTTGGATCATAGAGAATAATTGTTGTAAAAAAGACCACTAACTTGGGAATTGTTTTGTAGTGAAACCATAAATTTGAAAATGCAATGTGGGAAGCTGAGGATGTGATGAGGATGAAGTATCCCTATTATCGTTTATCAGAGCGATGAATTTTTTATTGATGATATCTTATAAGTGGGGTAAATTAAACACCCTTATAATTTATAATATATTTACCCATAAATAAATTTAATTTTATTGATAGTTATCCTTATACGAATCATTGTGTTTAAACAAACCATAATATGTTATGATAATATAATTATATTTAATAAATTTTTTAATTTGAAAATCAAGGATTATGGGATAATATAATTATTAACAACATTATGAAAAATATGTATTAATGTTTTATTTAATAAATATTTGAAGCAACCCTGACCATATTATCCTATAACTATTGTTTTACTTTATTACATTATAATATTATGTACAGAATCAAGTCCTAAAGGAAAATATATATTAGTGGAAACATAACAATGGTTGAGCATAGATTCTTGTAATGTTAAATGAGGAAGATATGTAAGCATAATATAAACATAAGGGTTTGAGAACAAGATAATATCATTTCAAAAAAATAACCTAAAAACAAATATTATAATATTGAGTTAAGAAATAATGATATGTAGATCATTAGAACTGAATTACTAGGGAATCAATTAAAATGATTCTAAAATAATATTGTCAGCATAAGACATAATATTATGTTATATATATCAGATTAAAACAATGTAATCAGGTATAAAAAGAGATATTTTGGATCATTAAGATAAATACATGAAATAAATACCTCACATAAACTTATGAAAGTGAAAAAGGGTCTAGGAATAAAAATGTGGACATTGAATATTGGTCTATTCAAAACACACTGAATATGTAATAAGGTACATGCATAACATTTTGAACAAATAATCAGGTTTATTCATAACATTGTGAACATTTAATTAGGTTCACACATAACATTGTTAACATGAATCCGGGATTACACATAACATAGTTACACATGAGTTATCCATCGTTACCCGATGCATTGGATGCATGTCTTAGTCCAATAAATGTCAAAATTAAAACTAAATTTTTGTGTGAAATAAGAGCCTAAAAAATTATTCTTATTATACAACATGAAATGAAATGGATATCATAAATACTACATCATATGATATCATATAAAAAATAGGTGGGTTTCATAATAATTTCATCATTTCATAATATCATAACCTGTAGAAAAAGGATGGGGTTTCATAATAATTTTATATTTGTACAACCAGCGTAAAAGAAATAAGCTCAGTAAATACATATCATCATAAAAATAGGCCATTAAGAGAAATAAAAATAACATTATCCTTAGATCATATCCCTATAAAGTAATAGTTAACATCAATGGATATCGTCTTAGATGTAAAATGATTTCAATTTATCATTTAAATCATTACTTAAGTAAAATTGTATTTTCTCATTCAAATACGCTTTTTAAATCATTGAATGTATTTAAAAACTTATTCTTTGAAAATAACCTAGAAAATATATAAAGGAAACTACAAATTATATAGTTGTCATTATTATAGAAGTATTGGATAATTACATACACGTTAAACCAAATATTTCATTTACATTTTTGGTAAACCCAAATAGACATTGTTTTGAAAATGACATGAAGATTACTTTCAAAAAAATGCATAAAAAAGTATTAACGGGTAAAAAAATAATTAATAATTTTTTAATATATAAAATAATTTAGAATCTTTTTACAAATCATTGCTTTTTAACAAAATAGATTTCCAAAAAAATTAAGATTTGATGTCGAATTTTTGTAAAAGATTTTTCTCAATTAATTAATAATCAAGGGATTAGATGAAATTATTAATTTAAAATATCAGGAGTATATTGAGGAAAATAAAATAAAATTATTTTATTATATAATTATCCAATAATTTCGCTCCACTAAAATTTAGGAATAAACTCTCTCGATTGGAATGAGATTTTAAAGTAAACAGTTAAAATTTTCATATTGTTGAAGTGGAAATTAATAAATGAAATGATTATCTATATAAAATTTAAATCCACATAAAAAGTGTAAACACAAAATTTTATAATAAAAATTTATTACAAACATAATCAAATAATATCAATGATGATGATGATGTAATATAGCTTACTAAGAAGAAATTGAGCTGTGATGTTCTCTACCACTTGAAAACTTTTAAATTAATTCCAATATGATAAAATAATTCAAATTGAAACATATAATAACATTAATTATTATTTAATCATGATATTATATGTCAAATTAGAAATATGTACCCCATATAAGTGTAATTTGGTTCACAATAATAAAATATTTCTCAATGATAGGTAATTGAGATGAAGTCCCTTACCTCATGCCTTCTTTTGGGTGAACATGATTTAAAATACTTTATAATTATTTTAATAAAGTTATTAATTTATTCAAGAAGAATATTCATATTTTTAAAATCATATAAAATTTCCTATTAATATTTGACAACTCATTTGATGAAACTATTTCACTATTTTCATTGTTTCAGGTGTTAATTTCCTTGTTTTATCTTGCATACTTTATTATGAATTTTATAATTCCTAAACATATTATAGAGTTACATATTATAAATATATATAATAATGTAAAAAATTATGATGTTTTATTTTTAGATACATTTTCATAATCATTATTGGAATTTGATTGTATAGAGTGGGTCACATTGCTTCATGCAGATGATAGGTTATATGTACGCACAAGCAACATTATAATTTCTTTAATGTGTGAAGGGATAAAGAATTGAGTAATATTTTAATTTTAAAGAATAAATATAATTTTATATATATCAAATTTATTCATTAATTTTATCCTTATTAATTTCTGTATAATATTTTTGTGAAAAAAGGAATCACATCGCTTCGTGAGGCATTAGTCTTCCGTAAACATGAGCTATGTTATCAAAATTTAAAAGGCATGGAAAGTAAGAAAAAATATTTGATATTTTATTTCAATAATATAACAATAACATAAATATAATAAATTTTTTTTAATAAATCATTATATCCTTCTTTTAAATTTGGTGATATAAAAATAATTACATTAGTTTGTAAGGAAGTAGCCTAATGTAAAAAAATTGCTACTCATGTTTCCCATTTGATGAATGAGAATAAGGAATGATATTATGAAATAAAAATAATTAGATATTACTATATTTGACATATATATTTTATTATATTTTATATTTTTATATATAGTTAAATATGTTAAAGGGAAAAAATAAAATTAAAAATATTTGTTAAAACAATTACATTCTCTAAGAGAAATCTCCATTGGATCACCTCTGATAAATAGTAGGGTTTGTCACATATGAATAAAATCCATTGTAAAATTTTTCTAAGGATGTTGGGAGGTAATGTGACACCTGAACTGGGTCTGATGCATTACTTATAAAACCGTACCACAACATGTAGTTTGACTTTGTAGAAGGTTAGAGCCAGGTGGAACGGTTTGAGCGCAGCTCGCTCAATGATGCACTTGATGGCACCTGAGCCGTGTGGTTTCTCGACATCTGAAATAAGTAAATAAATTAATTATAGGTCATGTGAAATGAAATTAATTAAAAATAATAATAAAGAAAAAAATAAAATAGAGTTTGATAAAATAGTTTTTAAGCCTAAAATAATAATAGTATTATAGTTTTAATAATAATAAAATCATTATTTTTGTTTTTTTATTATTATTATTACTATTATTATTGTTGTTAACACTATTATTAAGGTTATTATTATTGTTTTGATTTTTAAATTTTGGTTTTATTATTATTATTATAAAAATACTATTATTATATATATATATATAAAAGAAACTAACCCTACCCCCCTTTTTTCCGACCCATCCCATCGCCCCTTTCCCCTGCTTCCCCTCTGCGCTGCAGCACTACGCCCGAACCCCAGCCCCCCTTCCCGTTTTTCCTAGCCTCTGATGCTTTTTCTCGCCACCCTCGCTTCCCTGCTTCAGCTTTCCGCCCTCTGCATTCGCCTCCAGGTCCGCCAACCTCGCCTCCGCCTATGGATGCAAGATGATCCCTCTCCAATGTGGCACGCTCGGACCACCCCCCCCCCCCCCCCAGCGCAATTTCCTCCCTCTGGCATCCTGTGCACGGAGAACCCCTACTCTCCTCCCTTGTTCCGATAGTCCGACCTCGCTACTCTGAACCCCAGATTCCTCCTCTCTTCCCGCGCCCCATCCTTGTTCCAGTAGACTTCACCCCCCCCCCCCCCCCCTAAGATCTGCCGCCTCCCTTCATTGTTCACTGCCCAGTCGGCTCCATCCTCACCTGCCCCCTGCTCACGCTCCGACCTCGCCTATCTCTCCGGTAATACCTTCCATCCCATTATTCTGCCATGCGGTGGTGTTCCAGTGCAAATCGCAGCACCTCCACCTTCTCCCCGGAGGGCGGTTTCCTCTCTGTCAGTGCGATTTCCTTTTGAATGTGCATTTTTTCCACTATTTGACAGAACATAAATCTCGAAGCTGGTAATTTGTTTGACTTTCTCATTGTCTAGGGTGCACGTTTGATCCATGGGTTATTTCTATCCCTTCTGTTGATGTTCTGTTTCATCTTCACTTGTTTGAGGTATAAAATTTCCAAATTCTTCCTTTCCCGCACAACCCATGACACATTGGTGTTTTAGATAATTTTTTAAAAGCATAACCTGCATCTCAATAAGCGGAATTTCTGAATTATTACAGTGTTTTGTGTTGGTTAAAATTATGAAAAATAGTATTGGAATGTGCCTCTTATTATGTGTAGGTGGTTCTGTATATAAGAATTTTATTTGATAAACTATTCTAATTGTTAATCTGGTTTATGATGTTTAGCATTTGGAGCCATGCATTAATTTTTAGAACTGTTGAATAATCTTTTTTATATATAGTGGGTTGTTTAATTTCGATAATGGTTTCCTTAATTTTGAAAAAGTGAATTTGGTTGTGCGCGTGGTGTTGTTTATGTTTTGAAAGTTGCGAGAATAGTTTTTAAAGGGTTTGATATATTGTGTGTGCAAACATTTCTTTGGTGTCTCCCATGAGTAGTTTATAAGTATGAATAAATTATTAAATTAAGAAGTTGTTGAAAATTGGTTTTATGTTATGTGTTGGTTTTAAAAGGGGTTTTGGGTGTCTAAAGTTGTGGGTCACTCATTGGAAAAAACATTTACAAATTTTAAAGTGGGTTATTAAACAGTGCAAAAATGTGATTTATTTTTTGAAAGTAGTTCAAGGTGGTTATTTTTCATTATTTGTTTGTTTGGATTGTTTTAAGTCTGTGTTTATGTATTTTAGTTATCTTTACAGTTGCAGCGCGTTGGCAAGGTTTTTCCACGCTCATGCGATCGTCAGCTTGTGTGCACGCTTGCACACCCGTGCGAGGTGCGTTGCGTCATTATGTTTGGACAATGTGCCGAGGTTGGTCCCCTACTGCACTAACCTTTAGATTTATCATTTATTAATTCCTTGATGTTTATTAATTTTAATAAATTGGAAATAATATAATATAATTAATTTTTATTTTATTATTTGGTGTGAAAAGAGCCTTTTATTTTATACCGAACATGTGAAACATTTTCATGACGAACGAGCACCCAATATTGAAATAATTCCCATTTGGAATTTAAACATAATTCCTGGAATTTCAAATGTACTTCTAGTTTTAAAGATAAAATATTTATTCTGAACAAGGATTTTGGGTTTTCTCGGGAAATGAGGTTATGCTTTAAAATTGGTGAAGGCTCGTTTGGCACTATAATAAAATAAATTATTTTGGAAAACCCACTCGGCAGTGATATTTGGTCTGCGTTGATTACGTGAGCTGTATGAGATGTTTGTGCATAGTGACTGATTAATTTACATTGTGGACGCACCCCCTTTTAATTGCTTGTGTTGACATGGGAATCTGGCATAGAGAGTGAATCTTCTGAGAATGATTGTCGCACTAGTTTAGAATACGCACTGGCTAGTGGTCCCATAGTAGGGGAATACTGAGTTATTGCTGAAATGGGGATTGGGCCCCTCAGTTAGGCCATGTAGGGCTGTGCCGGGTGTTAGGGCGTTATGACCTCATCGAGTTAGAGCATGATTTCGGGATGAGTCACATGTATGGTATGTTCTGGATTGTTCACGATCTCCTAGGTTTGACCCATGTTACTTTGAGGGTTTATTTGTATGTGGCGGACAATTGCGAGGTCGAGTTCGGTTGCTGACCCCTTTGTTCCACGTTTTCCATTGCCCTTAGTGTGTTTTTTGTGTTGTTTATGATTTTCCTTTTTGACTAACAACTAATGTTTGGGTTTCTAAATTGATTGTAAAATGTTTTAAAATGCAATTCACCTATTTCTTTCAACATTTAACTTGTTCTAATTTAAAAAGGGCAATGGACAGTTACTTGTTTTAAAAGTGAAAGTGTTTATTGAAACCATATTTTATATAATTTAGTGCAAACCTGGAATTGATAAATTCTTTGTTTAATGGTATGTGCATTGGGAATAGAATTAGTCGGGCCTACCAACTGAGTTTTAATACTCACGCCTATAGTTTTTTCGTATTTTTAGTTTCTATTGCAGGTTTACTTGAGCTTGTCAGTCGTGGGAGATACTTGGTTGTGGTGTGGAGAGTGACCATCTAGGTCACAAGGAGTTTTGGTCATAGTCAGGTTAGTATCGTTGTCGGTTGGTCTTTATTTATTTTCTTTTGTTCTATTTATTTTTGCTGCTTAATTTATTTTCATTTGTGCCAAATCATTCCCACCTAGTTACTTTTGATGCCCGACACTAGTTTCCACCCCGTGGGGATCGAGAACGCCCTTCGGGCCATGTCACGGACCGGCTTGGGTGACTGGTTCAGGGTCATCCCGGGTTGGTTCATGACAAAATGGTATCAGAGGAAGCCCTTGTTATTTGGGATGTCCGGTAGATGGAGATTAGGATTTTCGGGACTCAAGAGGTAGGTACGGGAAGGACGTCATGAACCCTCACCCGTTCCGCACCTTGTGTCGCTAGGGATAGTCTGGGAATTGAGTATTTGTTTTGTTCTGGTTTGTTTTGGATTGAGGAATGACAATGGAGGAAAACAGATGTTACATCATGATCTCACATGGAGTAGTGACCCATGTGGAGTCTTGGTACATGGTTTGAATTCCTATTAGTTGTTGGAGCGTACAGGGGGGTATGACCCACTACCATGTCGCCCGGTTAAGTGTGACCACCAGTCCATCACTCTGGCTGTTTGATGCAAGTTGAGTGTCGTTTTCATTCAGGTTGGTGTAAGTGTGTTTTTGGAAATGAAAAAAAGGGTTTTTGAAAATGGGACTGATTTCTTTTAAATGAATTTAAAATTATGAAATGGGTTTTAAAATTGAATGCTTTTGGTTAGTAAAACTTGTGTTTTCTTGGAAATTGGTCGAGAATGGTTTGGGTGAATCCTCGAATACTCCTTATGAACATTTGCACATGCGAGGGAATATATGAGAATTGTGTGTTGGTGCATATGGATGAAAGCAGATGAAGATATTTGCAACGGTACATGGGATTACTGGGGTGTACACTTGGAATTAAAGGCTTGATGTTATTTTTCTAAATGTATTTTAAAAAGGGAAATTAATTTTGAAAAAAAAATGAAATTGGTTTGAAAAGTGGGTTTGGTATTTGGGAAAAATGACCTTCAGAGAAGGCAGTTGTGAAATATAAAAATAAAAAGGGATTTTTGAGTTGTGTTTGCTTTTTCTTGTTTATTTTGAGCTGGTTGTTTTGGATGAAGACATTTTATTTGATGTTTCTTTGGCTTGATATCAGTTTTGGCTCTAGGTTTTACATGTTGTTCAGAAAATGTCATCCAGAAAGGTCACCATGGTTTCTGATGAGTCATGCCCAGTTTTTGGTCCTTCTCAGACATTGTCTGTACTCAATGGTGATTGAGGTATGTTAAAGGTAGTTATGTGGTTTGAAGAGGTTGAGCGTGTTTTCAGGGTATTGGGAACTCCTGAAGCCGCCAGAGTACGTGCTGTTTTTTGTCTGTTTGGAGGTCCATCTCTAGACATATGGGAGTTGCTTGCCCCACAGTCAATACAAGATGGGATTATGTTGGATGTCTTCAAATCTATATTTGTCTGATGGTTTATACTGGAATTAGTGAAGACGAAGATAAGGGAAGACCTTATGCGCATTTAACAAGGCCAACGGACGGTGAAGGATTATGTTAACCATTTCAAGGAGCTTGTGTCCTTTTCTCCAAATGTAGAATCACAAGATTTGATAAAGACTTCTCTCTTCATCGGGGGTCTTCGTCCAGAGATCAAGGAGCAGGTCCTCCCTTTGATGGGCCATTGTTTTGAGAAATTAGTGGATGAGTTGTTCTTAACTGAGTGGGTCTTCGGAGCATAGATGGTTGAAAATCCAACGTATCCAACTACTTGTGAAGGTTCCCCATTTGGAGAGTAGGGTGTGCCAGAGGGACCTTTTTCTAAAAAGTCGTATGTAGTGGTTCTGTCTTCCAATTCTTCGGACAGTTTAGTGGTGTGCCACCAGTGTGGTCGGTTTGGGCACGTGAGGTTTCCATGTCGCATCCCTTCGAAGACGTGTTATCGTTGCAGATTTCTGAGCCATCTAGAGAAGTTCTGTAGGAAGAGTTTCCATAAGAAGACGCTGTGGATGAAGGATTACCATACCTGACTGTGAGGCAGGAGATGCTTCAGCCATTAAAGCCCCAACCACAGGTCTTGGGGTGAATCTCACACACAATCTGGCGTTACCAAGGGTGTGACGCCTCAGTTCGGGTTTCGTGTTCCATGTTGGAAACAAAACATTTAAAGTGCTTCTGTTCTCGTCCTTCCACTGTTATAGTTTTGGAATTGTTGTATGTTCATTGTGTCGTCGTGAGGTTGGGATGAACGTGTTCTTTTTCAATCCAAACAGTCTCTTTTGTCTGATTATGGTGTTTTGGATCATGAGTTTTTCTTAAAAGTATAGTTGGACCTTATGTGGGTTGGTCCTGGTTGTATTAGTGATCGTTTGGAGATGTGAGTGTTGGTGTTTTTTTGTCTTATTCTGAGAGTTCCAGGTTTTAGTGGAAGTGTTGTCTCACTTATACTAAGGGAGTTGGATGTGATGGGATTTTTAAATCGGTTTGGGGGGAAATTTTACTTCCAGTAGTGTTGTTATGGGGAGTTCATTGTTCTGGTACCCTAGTATGTCGGGAGGCCTTGTAGGGGGTTCCATTAAATCTTAATTGTCTCATTCAACTCATGTGGAGAAGTTGGTATGTTTGGGTTGGGATTTCCTGCATCTGCGCCTCCTCCGGTTGAGTGCATCGGTTTTAAAGATTCTGGGTAAGTCGAGTTCTTGTGGTGGGGAGAACCCTCTCGTGTTCTCCCCTCGTTTTATGTCATGGTTTCTTCGTGACCAATCAGGTGTGATTTGTGGACTGAATCGTCAATCTGAGGTTCATGTTTTTCCTTTTGGCTATGTTTGGGGAACGACCTCATGCTTTGACTATCTTTTGACTTGGTGACTTTCTGGGGGTAGAAAGTGTCTGTGGTGGGGAGAATTGTCACACCTTGACTGGGTCTAACGCATGACTTATAAAACTGTACCACAACACATAGTTTGACTTTGTATACGGTTAGAGCCGGGTGGCACGGTTTGAGCGCAGCTCGATCAATGACGCAATTGACGGCACGCGAGCCGTGTGGTTGCCCGACATTCGTAATAAGTAAATAAAATAATTAAAGGTCATGTGAAATGAAATTAAGTAAAAACAACAAAAATAAAAAAAATCAAATAGGGTTTGATAAAAGCATGTTTAAGCATAAAATAATAATAGTATTATATTTTTAATAATAATAATATCATTATATTGGTTGTTTTATTATTATTATTACTATTATTATTATTGTTAATACTATTATTAAGGTTATTATTGTTGTTTTGATTTTTAATTTTGGTGTTATTATTATTATTATGATAATAATAATATTATTATATATATATATAAAAGAAAAAAACCCTACCCCCCTTTTTTCCGACCCATCCCGTCTCCCCTTTCCCCCGCTTCCCCTATGCGCAGCAGTGCTGCGCCCAAACCCCATCCCCCCTTCGCATTTTTCCTGGCCTCCGACGCTTTTTCCCGCCATCCTCACTTACCTACTCCAGCTTTCTGCCCTCTGCGTTCGCCGACAGCCTCACCTCCGCCTGTGGATGCAAGTCAATCCCTCTCCAATGCGGCGCCATCGGACCCCCCCCCCCAGCGCAATTTCCTCCCTCCGGAGGCCTATGCGAGGAGAACCCCTCCACTCCTCATTTGTGCCGGTGGTCCGACCTTGCCACTCCGAACCCCAACTGCCTCCTCTCTTCCCGCTTCCCATCCCTGTTCTAGCAGACTTAACCCCCCCCCCCCAAGATCTGACGCCTCCCCTCGCTTTTCACTACCCAGCCGGCTCTACCATCACCCGCCCCCTGCTCACGCTCCGGCCTCGCCTCTCACTCTGGTCATACCTTCCATCCTGGTCTTCCGCTGTCCAGTGGTGTTCCGGTGCAAATCGCAGCACCTCCAACTTCTCCCTGGCTGGCGGTTTCCTCTTCGTCAGTGTGATTTCCTTTTGAATGTGCATTTTTTCCTCTATTTGACAGAACTTAAATCTCAAAGACGGTAATTTGTTCTACTTTCTCGTTGTCTAGGGTGCGTTTTTGATCCGTGGGTTATTGTTATTCCTTCCGTTGATGTTATGTTGCATATGCACTTGTTCCAGCTAGAAAATTTCCAAATTCTTCCTTTCCTGCACAACCCATGACACATGTGTGTTTTAGATAATTTTTATTAAAGCATAACCTGCATCTCAATAAGCTAAATTATTGCAGTGTTTTGTGTTGGTTAAAATTATGAAAAATAGTATTTGAATGATCCTTTTAGTATGTGTAGGTGATTCCGTATATAAGAATGTTATTTGATGAACTATTCTAATTGTTTATCTGGTATAACATGTTTAGAATTTTGAGCCATGCATTAATTTTTAGAACTGTTATAAAATATTTTTTTATATATAGTGGGTTGTTTAATTAAGAAAATGGTTTCCTTATTTTTGAAAAAGTTCATTTGGTTGTGTGCGTGGTGTTGTTTATGTTTTGAAAGGTGCAAGAATAGTTTTTAAAGGGTTTGATATATTGTGTGTGCAAAAAAAAATTGGTGTCTCCCATGAGTAGTTTATAAGTTTGAATAAATTATTAAATTAAGAAGTTGTTGAAAATAGGTTTTATGTCGTGTGTGGGTTTTAAAAGGGGTTATGGGTGTCTAAAGTCGCGGGTCACTCTTTGGAAAAAATTTTTACAAATTTTAAAGTCAGCTATTAAACAGTGGAAATAATGTGAGTTATGTTTTGAAAGTAGGTCGAGGTGGTTCTTTTGTGTTATTTGTTCGTTTCGATTGTTTTATGTCGGTGTTTACGTATTTTAGTTATCTTTGCGGTTGCAGTGAGTTGGCAAGGTTTTTCCACGCTCATGTGAGCATCAGCTTGTGCGCACAATTTCACGCATGTGCGAGGTGCGTTGCGTCATTATTTTTGGACAGTGAGACGAGGTAGGTCCCCCACTGCACTTACCTTTAGATTTAGAATTTATTAATTTCTTGATGATTATTAATTTTAATAAATTGGAAATAATATAATATAATTAATTTTTATATCATTATTTTTTGCGAAAAGAGCCATTTATTTTGTACCGAACACGTGAAAAATTTTCTTCAAGAGTGGACACACAATATTTAAAGAATGCTCATTTGGACTTTAAACATAATTCATGGAATTTAAAATGTACGTCTAGTTTTAAAGATATATGATTTATTCTGAACAAGGTTTTGGGTTTTCTCGAGAAATGAGGTTTTTCAATAAAATTGGTGGAGGCCCGTTTGGCACTTTAATAAAATAAATTATTTTGGAAAACCCACTCAGGGGGGGTGATCTTTAGTGTGCATTGATTGCGTGAGCTGTATGTGTTGTTTGTGCATCATGATAGATTAATTTACATTGTGGACGCACCCCCTTTTTATTGCTTTTGTTGACATGAGAATCTGGCATAGTGAGTGAATCTTTTGAGAACAATCATCACACTAGTTTAGAATACGGACTGGCTAGTGGACCCATAGCAGGGGAATACTGAGTTATTGCTGCTATGGGGATTGGGCCCCTCGGTTTGGCCATGTAGGGTTATGCAGGGCATTAGGGCGTTATGACATCATCGAGTTAGAGCTTGCTTTCAGGATGAGTCACATTTATGGTATGTTCTGGATTATTCACGATCTCCTAGGATCAACCCATGTTTCTTTTAATGTTTATTTGTATGTGGCAGACGATTGGGAGGTCAAGTTCATTTGCTGACCCATCTGTGCAACATTTTCCATTTCCCTTAGTGTGTGTTGTTTGTTGTGTGTGATTTTCCTTTTTGACTAAGAACTAAAGTTTAGCTTTCTAAATTGTTTGAAAAATGTTTTAAAATACAATGCACCTATTTATTTCAACATTAAACTTATTCTAATTTAAAAAGGGCAATGGATTGTTACTTGTTTTAAAAATGAAAGTGTGTGTGGAAATCATATTTTATATAATTTAGTTCAAACCTGGAATTGATAAATTCTTTGTTTAATGGTATGTTCATTAGGGAATAGAATTAGTCGGGCCTACCTACTGAGTTGTAATACTCACGCCTATAGTTTTTTCTGTTTTTAGTTTATGTTGTAGGTTGACTTGAGATTGTTCGTCGTGGGTGATACTTGGTTGTGGTGTGGAGAGTGACCACTGAGGTCACGAGGAGTATTGGTCGTAGTCAGGTTAGTAGCATTGTCGGTTGCTCTTTATTTATTTTCTTTTTTTTCTATTAATTTCTGCTGTTTAACTTATTTTTTTTGGGCCAAATCATTCCCACCTTGTTACTTTTTATGCCCGGCACTAGTTGCCTACCCGTGGGGATCGGGAACACCATTCAGGCGATGTTGTGGATCGGCTCAGATGACAGGTTCAGGGTCATCCTGGGTTGGTTCGTGACAGGTAATTTGGTAGGTTTTGGTCATCTCAACGATATTGCGATTGGTGTAAAAGTTTACAAAATTAGTTCACTTTTATTTGTGGGGAAGGCGAACCCTCATTAAAATTACTGAAATATTTCCCTGTAGAATCCAAAAATAATAATGACATTTACAAGAAAAAAGATTCAAAATAACCACATATTTTATTCCAGGATAGGATAAGGTGTATATCATTCCATCCAATAATATCTTTCCATTTTTTTAGGTAAATTGGAGACATTATATTCTTAGTTAATAACTCTTATAAAGTATTACTTATATTAACCGCAGGATAAAATGTTTTCTGTTTTTACTATTAATTATGGTCAAACCTTTAGTCAGAGTTATTATACAATATAAATTATTCTCATTCAATATATTTAATAATTTTTTTTTAATAAAATTAAAATAAGTGGAAAATTTTAATTTAAAATTAATTTCACAGATGTGACGAGAAAGTAGGTTTTAAAAGAGAAAATCTAAAAAAGATGACTATTTTTATATCAAAAGTCAACCTAAAATGATTCCAATTACATAAATTTGTGTAATAGATATACTATTGAACAAAATTTATGTTTATATCAATTTAAAAGGTAATATAACCTTCTGAATTATTTAATTCAAATGGTTTTTTCTAGTAAAATCTTTATTTTCCACTATTAATCAAAAAACAATTTTTTTGAAGAATCCAAAAAATTCCCACTAAAATAATTTTTTTAATATTTCATAAATTTAGTTCATTTTATAAAATAAATAAAAAAACTAAGAATTCAGTTTCATAATATGTATGCAAAGAGCGACTAAATATTCTTTTAGAAAAAATAGTGTTTTCTAGATAATTGTAATTTCTCTTTTATGTGACTATAATTTTATTTCTATTTAAAGAATAGTCTTAATAATAAAATTTACATTATTACTAGTCATAATTGAATATTTAATATCTATGTTATAATGTTAAACTATATATTTTGGTTCATTTTGACTTGAGATTGTTTTTTCAAAAAGCCATTTAAGATATTAAATTTAAGGAAATATATTTTGTGGTTTGTTTAATCTTAGTGTTACATGTCCCATAATCTATAAAAAATTATATATTATATAATTATTTGTGGTTATGAAATTTAATGGTTAATTAATAAAAAATATGTACACAATTTTCAGATTTTTTATTTTTCTCTTCAATATTTTTTTCCCAAGAAAACTTTTTTCATTTCATTTTGTGAATTAATATTACAATTAGTTTCAAAAATACTATACATTTAAATTTAAATAAATATTTTTATTTTTAAAATATTAATCTCAAAATTCTCCAAGGGTTATTTTTTTTAAATATTTTTAAAATGTTTATTTTTTGGTTAATATTGGAAATAACATTTTTTAATTAAAATTGCCTTTTATTTCACACATTTTCAATACCCCATATTGAATATTATTGGAATTAAAATTTCATTATATTTTTATTATTTAAAAAAATTCAAATTTCCCTTTTTTATAAATTTAATATTCTATATTTTTTTAAGGATAATTTTATGCATTAAAAACATTTTTTTAAAAAAAATTTATTGTTACAATTTATGTTTTTATATTAAATTAATTTAAGCCAATTATAGATATTGAATCCTAAAAAATTGACTCCTTATTTGGAATCTGAACATAAAACATTATTTATGTTTCCAATTTTACTTTTTCTCATTATGAATAGTAATTATGATAAAATATTTCAACCTCATTTAAAATAGTAAAATAGGAAAATAAATGTCAAAAATAAGTTATAAAAACATATATTTTCATCTAAATTATTACTGGATTAAGTTATTTTGACCCTTATAATATTATATTTACATTTAAATTTTTATGAGAAGCTTTTTGAGGAATATTAATTAATTATATTAGTCTTCTAAATATTTCCAGGTGTGTCCCTCCCCCCACTTATAAAAAAGGCAACTATCTCTACACTTCTATACACCACATTGAGCCATCTAGATTTAACAAAACCTGAAAAAAAAAATTAACTTATAGATTTCCATTTTCATTAATTATAGGTGTTTTTAATTATTAAAAAAACTCCAATGGTTCATTAGGGAATAATTAAATGACCTCTATAAAAGAACATGTAATCACCTTAACCAAACACTTTCTGTTTTCTTCATCTTTTAACTCGATAAATTATTTCACATATAATAAAACTTAATTTCACCAGTATATTCCACATAGGGTGATGTTATTAAATTTATGTAATATAATTTCTCCACATACTTCTCCATAAAATGGTATAAAAAACTATTGCTCATGTGTTTGATGACGTACAACCTTATGAATAGATATAATTTATTTTCTATCATCTCCGCTCATAGATATTAATAATGATAGAAATAATCAACATGTATGATAAATATAAAATAATCGTTAATTTATAAATATAATATATGTGATTTAACAATTTTTCTTTCCACCCACTAAAAAAATTTATGTCTTTCATGCATCAATGTATATTACCACCTCTACAAATGATGTGATTCATTTTTCACGTCGTCCTTTCTGGGACGTTTCTATATTTGTATAATTGGCACATATGAAATTTATTTTATTCATAAATTTTTTGAGATGATTGAACTATGGTAAATATATAAGGATCAAAAGTAATGAATTGAGAAATACTTGAAAAATATTATAGTTAACACCCAAATTCAATAATTTTAATAAATAATTATTTATATAACAAAGTTGAAAAATTATAAGTGGATAATATATTTTATTATAGACATATATTTTCCCTCATTATTTATTTATTAAAAATTGAAATTTATTATACCGGAGGTCAAAATCACACACAAAAATTCTCATACATAATGTATGGGTTCATTTCAAATATCAATCTTATTCAAGATGGTTTTTATTTATGTATTAATTAAGGGAACTATATAATAGTTATATATCAAACCCAGTATATTTTATTCCCTAATGGTTATTTCTATAATGTATTGGTATTTATTTGATTTTTTGTTTTTAAGAGATCATGAATCTAAAAGAATGTTTTTTAGGAAAATCAACATTATTTTTTATTCAGTCATGATTATTTTTCTAAAAATTCATATTTTCATTATTTTTGTAATACTATCCACTAATTTATCAAATTTTATTTTTATTTATTTTTAATTTAAAAAAAAATATCTAAATGGAATACTCATTTTTTTCGAAAAAAATTTGATTTTTAAAAAATGTGTGATTAGATTCGTTTTTAATGTCTAAAGTATGAAAAAAAATCATCCATTGTGATTATTTTTTTATTTGAATATTATTTTAAAATATTCCACTAACATTCCAATGATAATTTTATTCATTGAAAATTAGAAATTTTATCCTCTAAATATGTTATTTCAAAATGAAAATTATTTTTTTCAAAAAAAATTCTTCCATTGTATTTTAATAATATTTTATTCAAAGTTAATGTCTTTTGGAAAATCTTATGTTTCATTGATGGTATAACCTTATGATACCATCTGCCATATTTCTCTATATATCTTTTGATAATTTGGTATTGGGATTTTATTTACAACATGTATACTAGTTCTTCTAATAAGGATAATTGTTGATTGTTAAGGAATATTTATTATATTGTATTTTTTATTAGCATGATGAATGTTTTAGAAATATTATCTGACTTGTGGGGAATTAAATTAAATATCCCCTAAATGGATCTATATGTATCATGAGGAAAAATTTGCAAGATATATTTCCAATTTCTGACCATTCATGAAATATAACATGGCATGAGTCCTTAACTATATGTTTAGGATGTCCAACATTATGTATTGCGTCATTGTGAAATTAATTTCTGATTTCCATGTGATTATTCATATATTTTTGTTATCAATGGATAATATTCATGTTCGTATAAATACTAATATATAATTACATTATCATTATTTATTCCTACCATATTATTTGTGAATAAGTTTTTTTGATAGATTCTGATGTATTCATTCCCTGATTGAGAATCTGAGGACACCCTTTTATTTAGTTTCCTATCCCTGTGATACTAGAATGTGTTCTATTATTAATAATGAAGGTTATATTAGAGGGAATGATATTTTCCTATAAGAAAATACCACCTTGAATTATATATATTTAATTGTGATTTTTGAATCAATCATTTATCTATAATTATAAGATAATGAAACTATTCAATTTCATAGGGTACGATTGACTGTATCTTGGTGTACTGTAATAATGTAACCATCTACCCCGAGATACATGGGTTAGAGTTTCTACACAATCATTATCCTTTATTTCATTTTATGATTCTATTTATCCAATAATCATATTATCATATAAAATATACATATTTGGATCCATTATCATATAATAATTACAATTATATTATTTATTTTAAATATAATGTAAAAAATAACACTCTATTCCATTTAATGTGTATAATGTTTTTTATTAGAATAAAAAATTGTTATTAACGTCTCTAATTAGTTATCTAGAATATTATTACAATATTTTTTTATTGATATTTAATTTTAATTTTTTATAATGGTATAATAAGCTAAAACCTATACACATTGTGGGTACAGTTCTTGTAAAAATAGAACAAAAATCAAATTCAATATCCTTAAAATAAAAAATGTGTGTGTTTTTTTAAAAAATAAAATCCTTAAAAAATTATGGATCAAAATTAATTTCATTTAATGATTTTAAAATTTAATTCTCAAAATCCTATTAATCTTGAAGTTTTTAATTTAGAATTATTTAATAGTGCTGAAAATTTAAATAATTGGGCCACGCAGTGGAAGCTGGTGGGACAATGATTTTAAAAATTGCATCTATAAGATGATGGAACATGTCTTCTCTGATGATCCAAGCCCAAGTACAGTCCTAAGGATCTCATATGAATTAAACAGATAATGTAAAAATAAATAAAATGTGTACCTCATACCTAATCAAAGAGTGCATGACTATTTCTCGTCGCCAGTGACTGTTTCTCACTAGATAAAATGATAAAACCCTCTTGATCTTCAACACAAACTTCAAAAATTTGTGTGCACGTCTTTCATCGAATTTTGGTTTCAAGCATGGAGTTCTAGTGAATCCTAAAATTTCCTCACGATCACCTTGATCCCATGGATTCAATCCCTCAGAGGTGATCTTAGATCAGACACACAGGGAGACTCTCCCTCTCTCTCTCTTTGGAGTATAGGATGAGGGAGAGTATCTCATTTAAAAATACAAGAATATTTTTGTGAAATTAATTATCTATATGATTATATGGTGGGATTGTTAAAAACCCAAATTGGGTTCCTCACACCTCATGGTGGGTCCACCATGTAAAATTTATCTCTTCACAATAATGAGGAATACTCTAGAACATGCTATTATATGTAGCCTTATAGGCCATTTTCTTGTAAACTGTGAATATAATTTAGATACAATGAGTGTTTTCATGAAACCAATAATGTCCCCTAACTACATTTGGAATATTCATAGAAATGAAAACCGACCTACAATCATGCACAGTGTAATATAATATATTTGTCTTTTAATATTTCAGAAGTCCCCACACACAATTATGTCATCGTTATGTCTTTATTTATTATCTGTTTATCAACCTAGAAGTATTTACCTTTAACTACCTTCACCATGTATTTATAAAGGTACTACCATCTTGATCATCTAGGCATGAGATATAATACATAATCAACTCAAAAGTGGAAAATTTTTTATTACCATTCAACAAATGTCATTCCACCAATGATACAACCATCACAAGCTACCTCCCCAAGATTTAATTATCATAATTTTTACTCACAACAATGCACATGATCAAATGGTACACATTGAAAATGATATTAAGTCTGGAGACCCACACACATGTTCGTAGACATGAAAATCCAATGACACCCAAAAAATGTGGGGTCCCAATTGGTGGGACTATCCTATTGGTATCCACTACTAGAGATCTCAAATTACAACCATCTTGAGAAAAAGTCTCTATTCTTATGAAATACTAGCACATGATTTTCAAACTTCATCTATGCCCAGTCAGTATGATGTATCTAGAACATTGGAATTTTTTTTAATATTCTGTCATTTTCTCAAGGTACACATTACATCTAGGGATATTCTATAACCATTTTATATAAAAATTAAACATTGGAAATTAACATTTAAATAGTTGATGCATAAATTTATACATTTTAATTGTATGTTTACATCTTGTATATCTAATTGAATACATGATATGGTTATCAAAATGTATATTTTAGTTATATCTCTGGAACCCACAATTACAACAATCCAACCTAGACTATAGTCAATATTCAAACTATCCTTGTTATATCTATCATAATTAGTATCATTTATTCACTAAGTCAGAGTTTTAGTTGATATTTTGTATCATTTCTGTTTCATTGTAATTATTCTAAGTGAAACTTCCCCTCCTTGAGTAAAACTTCTCATGATATGTAATCCTCATGTATGCCACCATTTTTTAAAATAAAATCATGAAAAAATGATTTTTATTCATTTTTTTATGTGTAACCTATAAGTTTTTTTCATATGCATTGTTCAAAATATATTTTTATATTTTATGATAAAAAATAAATATTTGATGTTTTTTCATGATATGATTATTAGTCATTTTATATGATTACATGTGTGCCAGATATAACTCTAATACTAGGTGAACATGATATAACACTAAAATATGTTAGGTAAAGTGATAGAGTGAATGGTAATTATTTTACTCCTCATATATACATTGGAGTTTATCATGATGGTTATTCCTTTATAAGGGTTCTTGTATGTGTTCCTCTAAGGATAATTTCTAATTATATCTATATGGTTTTTCAATTCATTCTAATAGTTTTAAAGGAAATATTTTGATTTCTTGTGATATGGGAATGAACCCATCATTAAATGATTATTTTGGATCAGTTAAACCTGAATGGTTTTTTCATTAAATAACATTTTTCCAAGGCAACATTGATGATTATGATTTTTACATTATTTTTTATTTTAAAACAATTATGAAAACATTGGCCTTTAATGATAACATAATGAGTAATTAATGATTATTGTAGCTAAATATTCAATATATCAAAATCCAACTATCTAAATGGGATTTCACAAAACATCAAAATGTATAATGGTATTCCACTTTATTTATATCACAAACTATGATTTGGTTTTCCCATCCTAGTTTTTTAGATAATTTTAACTGGGAATTATGAATGAGTAGGGATTATAGAAAAGTCAATGGCAGCACATCCATAACAAAAAACATGAAAAAAATAAAGGGTAATCATTGGAACCTATTTGTTGAAACCAAAAATTATAATATAATATTAACATTATATAAATTAACATGTCAGATATCTTGAGCCATATATAACAGAGAACTAAAAAATCATAATATATTTTTCACTTTAAAAATCAATATATTGAATTACCCCAAATGTATAACAGAAACTAGTTTTGTAATTATATATATATATAAAATAATGGTGGCCATTAATTTGAATTGAATTCAATTATTTTATCTAAAAATACGAAGAAGATGATTTATTATTTAAAGAATAATATTATAAAAAAATTATTTTTTTGATATGCATTTCAATTTCAGTAAACTTATGATTATGATAAATTATATTTTAAAGTAAAAATTTGTTAAAACTAATTTAGTAGGAAAATAATATAAAATAAGAATAAAAACATTTAATATTTTTAAGGTCATATCTAGTTAAAATATTGATTCTTTATATTTTACGGAAAATTGAATTTATCAATTTTGGAATTTTTATAAAATAAAAAGGAACCACATTTTTGAATTCCTGAAATTAAAATTGACAAAATTTGTTGTCAATAAAATTTTCTAAAAATTTTGGATTTTAGTCAAAGCAAAATAATTATCACAAAACATTTTATTTTTATTTGTTTTTAATTATATAAGAATTAACAATATGTTTATAAATATTGTATTTTTATAAAATATATATTTAATTAATGAAGATTTCATTTTAAAAATATTATTAGATCATATGAATATATTGTGATATATTTTTAGATCTAACTAAAAGGTTATATTAATAAAAATATATGTTTACTCCTTTCATTGAATCAATTATTTTCATGGGAGATTCAATCATGACCTTATATTGGAAAAACAAATGAAAAAATAGTAAAATTTTTCATTAAAATTATTTTCAAACATATAATTATATGATGAAAAATAAGTTAAATTTTCAATTTTAATTTTTTTGATTAAAATTTATTACTATTTCTAGAAAATTTTATTACTAAAGTAAATGTAAATTATGGTGAAGGATGAATTGGGAAAAAAAGTATTAAAACTCAAATATTCATCCAAATTAATTTTTGGGTTTTTTTCCACCCACACTCATACTCTCTTATTTTTTTTTTATTTTTCCTTTTTCAATAGAATAGCAACGCTACGTTATTGAAAATTTAAGTGTTACTCCCAAAACTGGACATAAATTCACTTATAAAAGAGAAATAACTACACCACTTCAGAACTCACCTACCTTTAAAATTTCCTTATGCTTTAATTCTACTATTTTCCTCCTACAACAATGTTCCATAATAAAAATAATTTTCTCCCCATGATTTTTCATAATTCCTTCATTTCTATGGTGACTTTTGAGGAAAATCATGTCCCTTGCATGACTATTACCAACTACTGGTATTCTAACCATTATTATATTCATTGAAATTTATTCTAGAAACACTAATATAATTTTATTAGTATGATTCTTATATTTTGATGTTAATATATTTTGTATATTATCATTTTTCACTCATATTCACAATTCATTATGAAATAAATGATTTTTTTGTGTTGTTTGGACAACCACCTCCAAGATGCACCTTATTTCATATTTTCATCACATCATTACATGTATAGATATATGGATGGTAAATATAATAAATATGTTGTCTATGATATAATTATGGTTGTTATATGAAGAAATATATAACCCTTTAATGATATGATCTACAGATGATCATCATTAATTTAATCTTTTGAAATAAATGTATTAAGACGATATTTATTTATAAAAATTTGGTAATTTTTTACATCAACTCTATCATATTTTAGATATTAACAATTCTTAAATATCACACATATTAAAAATAATTAATATATCTATGCTTCTCAAAGAATTATATTATATCTAAACCATCTCATTATCTATCTTCAATCAATGTAGGTTCAGGTTTGGCTTAGTTTAACTTCCTACAAGAATGGTTATATACATTTATATCATGATTCAATATGTGAAATTATTTTTGGTATAATATTAAATAAATATATAATTATATATTCCGAAATGTTAATGTTATAAGTACATTAAACTCTTTAATTTAGATAACACATTTAATCATTAAGAATCATTGAAATATGGTAATTTCCTATTTCATCTTCATTTTTCTTAACCAAAACTAACATGAAATAAAATTATATGATCCTAATAAAAATTTTAAAATCTATTCCACTATTTTATTTGGAATAAAAATTGATAGCACTTTTAATTTTATTAAAATATATTAAAATGATAACTGATTACTCACACTCAGTATTGAAAAAAGGTAAAAACAAGCTTCTATATATACCCGGTGAATAAAAATTAAGGGTATAATATGGTTACCATTATGGAGAAGGGTCATGGGTGTGTATATAATGAACATAATTTAAAGTATAATTATTTTTGGGGTATTTGGATAATTTATCAAAACATGGATAAGGTTTTTTCTCAATTTTCCATCTTTGCGACATGTCTTGTATTATGAACCTAATTTCAATAACTTTATGTATATAAAACATATTTCATATAACATATCATAAACTATATTTTAAACGTGTTATTTTAATATCAAAATAATTCCCACTATATTAATGGTATTCAATTATAATTTTACTCACGACATAATGTTTCTCTATATTAAACATTGAAGTGCATTGTGTTGCATTTGTTGTCAATGAGGCATGAAGTTGTCTTGGAATGAATGGATGTCAGGGAGTCAAGATGTAAATGCCAAAGGGTGTGATGGTGATGGTGATGAAAAGAGAATGGCCATAGTACTAAGAGGCATGTCACTTAGGAGATTCACTAAGTGACATAGGAGATGATGGTTGAAACATTCTCTAAGAAAATCTGACGATTGTTGAGCTGATCTTTAAGTTCAAAGAACTTGTATCCTGATGATACAATGTCACAACATTGATTGAAGACCATGCATTGTCTTCACAATGCATGAGGAGTTGAAGAAGCAAGATGTTCCATCCACAACTACTAAGTGGATGATGTGCACTAATGAAGTCCATGTACTAACTCTTAGTGCATGTGAATTGGAAGTGATCCAATTTGATCTCTGATTAGATCAATGAAGATTATTGAAGAATTTATGTGATTAAGGAGCTCGGTTGAAGATGAAGACCCTTCGGGAATTCCACCTCCTAAGTCTAGAATATATGTTAAGGAGGGTTTGTGGATTCTATTGAAGAAGATGGAGAATATGTGTTAGAAGAGAAGAAATAAGAAGAAATGGAGAAAGGGCATTTGGCATTTTACACTTAAGTACTTTGTATACTTAGTGTATATTCAAGCAAAAAAGCAAAAAATATGCCAACCTCAAGGGCCAGCCTTAAGGGTTCAACCCAAGGCACATGTGGGAACCAGTCACCACGCCCAAGGGGATCCCATGGGGCCAGCCCAAGAGTGGCCGGGGCCGTGTATAAGCCCCGAGGCCACGCGGTGATGAAGCCCGCGCAGCGTGGGCGCCGAGCGCGCCCGAAGGGTGCATAGTGGGCGCCAGTGGCGCGCCCGCAGGGAGCAAGAGTGGGCGCAGAGCGCGCCCGCAGGGAGAACACGGTGCGGGGCGGCACCGTGGAGGGAGAGAATTCAATTGAAGGGGCTGGGGGAGCGGCATGTTAATAAGCCGCGTGAAAACCGCGCCCCGTTTCGATGTGGGACGCGGAATTTTCACCCGGGAGCGATCCTGGCCGCACAATCAATCGCGCGCCAGATCTCGGCCGCCCATCTAATCCGCCGCGGCCCATCCTGATCGCGGCCGTCCAAATCTTTAATCCAACGGCTCTCCGCGCGTCTTCTTCCCCGCGCCATGCGAAGCCACCCGCGACGTCCCCGCATGAACCAGAGCCTCCCGAGCAGTGTTCTCGAGCTCCCGGCCACCGCTGATCGAAGTAAAGCCTCCATGGTGATCGTCTGGACCTACTGAACCGATCCATGCTTAAAAATACACATGCATGAAATGTTTGGGAGATTTCGATGAAGGCCGAAGCAAACCGAAGGTGCGAGGAAATTCGGTGTTGATACTCTGCATGGTTTGGATCGAAGGAAGGCCGTGCATGCGTTCTAAGTCGCATGCACGTGAAGAAGGCCGAAAACTAAGGGAAGCCGCGTGAAACAGAGGAGAAACAAGATTTTGGAAATCTTGAAGATCCGAAGATCTCGGGTGTTTGAAGTTATTGCACGCGGATAATCTGAGGCAGTCTCTGCCTATAAAAATGAGGCCGAGCCCTCTGTGCCGCTTGCTGATGCGCTGAAGTTTTGAAGTCCCGTGAGCGCATCCCTCTGCCTCGCGAAGAAGAATCCGCCGCGCAAAGTACTTGCGCGGCTGAAGATCTCGGTGCCACCCGAGGCCCGAAAGAGTTCCCTGCGCGCCTATCTTGCGCGACAGGAAGATCCTGAGCCGCTTTAATTTGCGCGCTCAAGGATTGGCACCCTCACTGCCCGCATACTTGTGCGGCAGGAGGAAGTGCCCGCGGGTGCAGCACTTGCGCGCCCCGCGGTAGGAAGTCTTGCGCGCCCCTGTGCCGCGCACCCTTGCGCGCCTGGTTGCACCAAGTGCACCTACTTGGCAGTGTTGGAGAAGAAGATCCGAGGCAGTACTCCACACCTTTGGTTGTGGGTGCTTGGCAAGGAAGAAGGCCGAGCCTTTGTGCTTGTGTACCAAGAAGGCAAGAAGGCCCTACGGGCAGTATCTTGTGCAAAGAGGGAGAACCCAAGGCTTAGTGCCTTGTGTGCAAGGTGAACAAGGGAGGTCGTAGCCTTTGGTGTGTGCAAGAAGGGAAGAGAAGGCCGAGCCTTAGTACCTTGTGTGCCAAGTGAAGTGGAATACCACACATTGTGTGTGAAGTGAAAAAGGCCGAGAGGAAGTGTGTGCAAGTGGAAGAGTCCGTAGCCTTGTGTGTGCACACTATTGAAGAACAACTAAAAGAACACTAAAGTGGGTGTGTGCAACAAGAAGAGGAAGGTCACTACAAGTGTATGCTAAGTGAAGAATTTGTGTGTGCAAACTAAAGAAGTGGCCGAACCTAGGTGTGCACTAAAAGTGAACACACTTAGAAGAAGTTGAAAGGAGGACATCCACACTAAAGTAGAACACACTCTAAGTGTGTAAACACATTGAACAAAAGTGTGAAGTTCAGAGAAGTAGGTGTGTGCTTAAAGTGACTACACCCTTTGTGGGTCTACTGCACCAAGAGGAAGAGAAGGAAAGTGCATGCATACATGCATGCACGTGCACACGTGAAGAAAGTTAAATCAGTGGTGTGCATTTGAGTTGTCCAAGACCAGGACTGAGACTGGACCAGACCGAAGATAAAGATATTATTTGTCTGAGCATTCAGTAGATTGAGAAGACCTGATCAACTCAAGTGATCAGAGGTACAGAGCAAGGCCAGCAGTCTTTATCCCAGACTGCTGAGGATACTTGAAGACCTTAAAGTGAAGAAGAGCTACTCGTGCGACTCGAGGAGCCAAGAGAAGACCCTGTGGGACTCAGGGAGAAGAAGTCTTCAGTGGGATTCTGGAGCAGGCCAGTGGGACTCTGGTAACACTGTGGGACGCAGTATAAAGACCCTCCTGTGGGACTCAGGAGAGATACAGTGGGACTCTGTATCGACCATTGTAATTTTAACAGGTTATAATGGAGAATCCATGCTTGGAGAGCATGGCAAGGATGTAGGCCTTTGGTGCCGAACCTTGTAAATCCTTGTGTCCTGTGCCTTTTCATTACTGCATTATCCGGGAAAGGTTGAGAGATATAAGAAGAGTGGATCGAGGCTTTAACCAGCCATAGAGGTTTAATTGATTAAGAATCAATTAGTAAAAAGTTTTAAGGGATCACTGATTCACCCCCTCCCCCTCTCAGTGATTCACACTGATCTGGGCACTTCAATTGGTATCAGAGGGAGGTTGCCTCTAAAAGATCCAAGGGAGTCTTTATGAAGTGCAGATTTGAGGAAACGATCAACCAGCCTCAAATGGAGATATCTGCCAAGACTCAGAAAAACAGAAAGAAGAAACAGGCCAAGAAGATGAAGAAAGCCTGTCCTAGCTGTGATGAAGTTGAAACAATGAATGATCTTCAGAGTGCACTCAAATATCTTCAGAAGACAGTTCCCATGGAAGTGGCAAAGTGTATAGCTACAGGCATCCATGATCTTCATGAAGAAAAATCACAGTTAGAAGAAGAAGCCAATGCTATGGAAGATCAGCTGGCTAAAAGGGTTGGCATAACCAACACTCTCAGAAAGCTGGTAAATGCCAAAGATGAAACAGTTTCCCTTTGCAATGAAAGATATGAAGATACCTGTGAAGAATTGAAAAGGAGCTCTTCTGAGAAAGAAATATTTTTGATAATGATCAAAGATGTTTTCCATGCACTGGAAAAGAGACACAGAGTTTCAATGGTTGTCAGAGATGCTCAACTTGATGAAAAAGTCAAAAGGGTGAAGGAGCTTGACAACTCATTGCTTGAAATGAAAAAGGTGCATGAAGACCAGATAAAGCAGCTGGAAGAGAATTGGGAAGCTAGGCTAAGAACAGTTGAGGATGAGAAGAACTCCCTCAACATGAAGTGTTTAGAATTAGAGGTGATATTGAAAAATCAGCAATCACCCAAAGCCAAAGCCTCCCAGTCAACTGAAAGGAGAAATGTTTCTACTCAAGTATGCTTTGAGAAGGATGATTCTAAGAGAAGGACATCCTCTAGTAAAAGTGCAACATCTTCTAAGAAGAAGGTACCATCCATACCATCTTGTACTGATGCTTCTAATAGTATTTCTACTAAAAGTGCAGGATGGAAGAATAATTCCAAACAAATAGGGATGAAGACAGTAAAGAAGCAGAGCTCTCCTGAAACAACACAGCAAGTCAAGAAAAGTACCCTACAATCAGAAGGACTGAAGAGGTCAAGATTTGTGGGTCAGTGTTGGTGTTGTAACAAGTATGGGCATTGTGCAAAGGATTGTTGGTACAATCCACTGAATGCCAAAGCACAGAGGAAGCCCATGCCTAGGGGGAGCAAGCCAGAAGGAAGGAAGCAACATCCACAGGTCCAGAGACATCTGTTTACTGCAAATAGATTTGGATTACTTGACAACATCTGGGATGATTGCAAAAGTGGTCAAATAGATACATGTCAATCTCCAACTATATCCAGAGCTCAAAAGAAGAAAAGATCATAGAACCTGGCTAAGAGAGATTCCTTGGGAAGCAAGAAGAAAGTAGAAAATGCTCCCAAGAAGTGTTTGAGAAATGAAGAAAATTCCTTGGAGTCTGAATCCAAGAAGGGTGATGCATCCAGAAGGACCACCAAGAAATGCTTCTACTGTGGAAAGAAAGGACACATCATGGACCTTTGTAAAGAATCCATGAAACTAAATAGAAGCAGACTGAACTCCAAAAGACAATCAATCCAGAAGAAGAAGGGATTGATTGAAAATAAGTTGCCTAAGAGAGGTAGCTTAGCAGCATCCAAAGAACCATGTGGAACTTCCAAAACTGAGGCCACTCTTCCAAGTGACTTACTAGTCATATGGCCAAATCAGTTGCAACTTGCCAAAGATCTACAAAGAGCTGAAGATGAAGTTCTGGCAATTGCTAAGGCAAAAAGGAAACAAAAGGTTTCACATGAAGATGTTTTGAGAACCACACCAGCACAATCATCAATGAAGATCAAATGTGCAAGTGTGAAGACTGGTGAAAATGGGACATCTCGGTTGAGAGAATCTTCTCAACCTTGTTGTTCACATTGATGAACCAAGGAGGTTCCATCTTATTCCCTTATACTCTTGGTATATACATGTGCTAACATTGCAGGGAATTGAAGATGATGATCATTCTCAACTGGAGGATGGTTTGGACAGAATAGAGTGCACCCCTTGAGGGGGAGCCAATCTGAAGAAGATGGGATTCTGAGATTAATACCATCTTGAGAAAAGTGAAGGTATTCCAATCATACTTTCATCCCTTGTTTCTTAATTGAGTTTATCTTGTCAATTAAGGGGGAGTATGGATTGAAGACAAATGGATGAAAGGGGGAGCTTTATCTTTGCACCTGAACTTTCTAATGAGTTTTGTGAAGTTGTGCAGGATTTAGCAAATTCATTGTTATATCTGAAAAATTTCAAACCCCTAAGCATGATCTCACATGTGTAGAGAATTATGGACAGCTTTGAATTCCTTGGTCATATCACTCTTGTTTTCTACACCGGGTTAGCCCAAGTAGACTTAGAGCTGATTTACTAAAGGTTCATTGCTCAAGTGAACATGTGACATCATCCCTCTCTCAGTGTTTTTCAAGAAAATACTTTTCATAGGGAGGAAGAGATTTTTGAAAGTAAACCACACCACACCTTTGCATTTGATTGCCAATAAGGGGGAGAAAATATTGGCACACATATTGACCCATTCATATGTGCTGAAGGAGTGTATTGACAACAAATACAAAGGGGGAGATTGAAGTGCATTGTGTTGCATTTGTTGTCAATGAGGCATGAAGTTGTCTTGGAATGAATGGATGTCAGGGAGTCAAGATGTAAATGCCAAAGGGTGTGATGGTGATGGTGATGAAAAGAGAATGGCCATAGTACTAAGAGGCATGTCACTTAGGAGATTCACTAAGTGACATAGAAGATGATGGTTGAAACATTCTCTAAGAAAATCTGACGATTGTTGAGCTGATCTTTAAGTTCAAAGAACTTGTATCCTGATGATACAATGTCACAACATTGATTGAAGACCATGCATTGTCTTCACAATGCATGAGGAGTTGAAGAAGCAAGATGTTCCATCCACAACTACTAAGTGGATGATGTGCACTAATGAAGTCCATGTACTAACTCTTAGTGCATGTGAATTGGAAGTGATCCAATTTGATCTCTGATTAGATCAATGAAGATTATTGAAGAATTTATGTGATTAAGGAGCTCGGTTGAAGATGAAGACCCTTCGGGAATTCCACCTCCTAAGTCTAGAATATATGTTAAGGAGGGTTTGTGGATTCTAATGAAGAAGATGGAGAATATGTGTTAGAAGAGAAGAAATAAGAAGAAATGGAGAAAGGGCATTTGGCATTTTACACTTAAGTACTTTGTATACTTAGTGTATATTCAAGCAAAAAAGCAAAAAATATGCCAACCTCAAGGGCCAGCCTTAACGGTTCAACCCAAGGCACATGTGGGAACCAGTCACCACGCCCAAGGGGATCCCATGGGGCCAGCCCAAGAGTGGCCGGGGCCGTGTATAAGCCCCGAGGCCACGCGGTGATGAAGCCCGCGCAGCGTGGGCGCCGAGCGCGCCCGAAGGGTGCATAGTGGGCGCCAGTGGCGCGCCCGCAGGGAGCAAGAGTGGGCGCAGAGCGCGCCCGCAGGGAGAACACGGTGCGGGGCGGCACCGTGGAGGGAGAGAATTCAATTGAAGGGGCTGGGGGAGCGGCATGTTAATAAGCCGCGTGAAAACCGCGCCCCGTTTCGATGTGGGACGCGGAATTTTCACCCGGGAGCGATCCTGGCCGCACAATCAATCGCGCGCCAGATCTCGGCCGCCCATCTAATCCGCCGCGGCCCATCCTGATCGCGGCCGTCCAAATCTTTAATCCAACGGCTCTCCGCGCGTCTTCTTCCCCGCGCCATGCGAAGACACCCGCGACGTCCCCGCATGAACCAGAGCCTCCCGAGCAGTGTTCTCGAGCTCCCGGCCACCGCTGATCGAAGTAAAGCCTCCATGGTGATCGTCTGGACCTACTGAACTGATCCATGCTTAAAAATACACATGCATGCAATGTTTGGGAGATTTCGATGAAGGCCGAAGCAAACCGAAGGTGCGAGGCAATTCGGTGTTGATACTCTGCATGGTTTGGATCGAAGGAAGGCCGTGCATGCGTTCTAAGTCGCATGCACGTGAAGAAGGCCGAAAACTAAGGGAAGCCGCGTGAAACAGAGGAGAAACAAGATTTTGGAAATCTTGAAGATCCGAAGATCTCGGGTGTTTGAAGTTATTGCACGCGGATAATCTGAGGCAGTCTCTGCCTATAAAAATGAGGCCGAGCCCTCTGTGCCGCTTGCTGATGCGCTGAAGTTTTGAAGTCCCGTGAGCGCATCCCTCTGCCTCGCGAAGAAGAAGCCGCCGCGCAAAGTACTTGCGCGGCTGAAGATATCGGTGCCACCCGAGGCCCGAAAGAGTTCCCTGCGCGCCTATCTTGCGCGACAGGAAGATCCTGAGCCGCTTTAATTTGCACGCTCAAGGATTGGCACCCTCACTGCCCGCATACTTGTGCGGCAGGAGGAAGTGCCCGCGGGTGCAGCACTTGCGCGCCCCGCGGTAGGAAGTCTTGCGCGCCCCTGTGCCGCGCACCCTTGCGCGCCTGGTTGCACCAAGTGCACCTACTTGGCAGTGTTGGAGAAGAAGATCCGAGGCAGTACTCCACACCTTTGGTTGTGGGTGCTTGGCAAGGAAGAAGGCCGAGCCTTTGTGCTTGTGTACCAAGAAGACAAGAAGGCCCTACGGGCAGTATCTTGTGCAAAGAGGGAGAACCCAAGGCTTAGTGCCTTGTGTGCAAGGTGAACAAGGGAGGCCGTAGCCTTTGGTGTGTGCAAGAAGGGAAGAGAAGGCCGAGCCTTAGTACCTTGTGTGCCAAGTGAAGTGGAATACCACACATTGTGTGTGAAGTGAAAAAGGCCGAGAGGAAGTGTGTGCAAGTGGAAGAGGCCGTAGCCTTGTGTGTGCACACTATTGAAGAACAACTAAAAGAACACTAAAGTGGGTGTGTGCAACAAGAAGAGGAAGGTCACTACAAGTGTATGCTAAGTGAAGAATTTGTGTGTGCAAACTAAAGAAGTGGCCGAACCTAGGTGTGCACTAAAAGTGAACACACTTAGAAGAAGTTGAAAGGAGGACATCCACACTAAAGTAGAACACACTCTAAGTGTGTAAACACATTGAACAAAAGTGTGAAGTTCAGAGAAGTAGGTGTGTGCTTAAAGTGACTACACCCTTTGTGGGTCTACTGCACCAAGAGGAAGAGAAGGAAAGTGCATGCATACATGCATGCACGTGCACACATGAAGAAAGTTAAATCAGTGGTGTGCATTTGAGTTGTCCAAGACCAGGACTGAGACTGGACCAGACCGAAGATAAAGATATTATTTGTCTGAGCATTCAGTAGATTGAGAAGACCTGATCAACTCAAGTGATCAGAGGTACAGAGCAAGGCCAGCAGTCTTTATCCCAGACTGCTGAGGATACTTGAAGACCTTAAAGTGAAGAAGAGCTACTCGTGCGACTCGAGGAGCCAAGAGAAGACCCTATGGGACTCAGGGAGAAGAAGTCTTTAGTGGGATTCTGGAGCAGGCCAGTGGGACTCTGGTAACACTGTGGGACGCAGTATAAAGACCCTCCTGTGGGACTCAGGAGAGATACAGTGGGACTCTGTATCGACCATTGTAATTTTAACAGGTTATAATGGAGAATCCATGCTTGGAGAGCATGGCAAGGATGTAGGCCTTTGGTTCCGAACCTTGTAAATCCTTGTGTCCTGTGCCTTTTCATTACTGCATTATCCGGGAAAGGTTGAGAGATACAAGAAGAGTGGATCGAGGCTTTAACCAGCCATAGAGGTTTAATTGATTAAGAATCAAATAGTAAAAAGTTTTAAGGGATCACTGATTCACCCCCTCCCCCTCTCAGTGATTCACACTGATCTGGGCACTTCAAACATTAATTCCGTCTGATAATTATATGTTATAAACCATGGTTTTATTTTTATGTTGTATTTAATTAAAATGGTTATATTTTCATCATAATTTTTATATTTCATGTTATTTATTATCGAGATCATGATTCCTTATTATGAAGGGAAATTATTTAGTATTTTCACATATAATAAGGATTTTTGGAATCTCAAATTATATTCATTGAGTTACAATCATTGTCTTGAAAAAATAAATATGGAAAATTCATACCTTTTAATTGAATTATATCATATTATATCATTTATTTTATGTATATACATTCTTTACTAATAAATTAATTTAAAAATATTTCTCACATCTTGATATATGGTTCCTATAAGGGATATTGGTAACATAAATCTATTTCTTTGCGACATTATGTTCGATCATGAACATTATTCTTAAATAATGGGGTTCTAACACCATTATATTTTATTATGTGGTACATTAAAATCCACATTTGTAATATTTTGTTATAAAACTATTGAATGTTATTTTACTATTCTAAATAAGTGTTTTTTGAAAAAAAAAATTATTTTGAACAAAATAAAAATAGTTTTTCTCTCACATAAATATTTTTTTTCATCCTCTCTTATTTATTCATGATAAAAAGTATATATTTTTAGGACCCATTCTTGGATATTATTATTAAAATTAAATTTATTTCAAATTGTTCCATATCAACTGCATGTTTTGTCATGTAGTAATTATTTTTACATGTTAAAATGCATGTTTTGGCATGTGTCCTACACCTAGATCACTCAAGAAATATTCTAATGATAAAATAGGATTTACTTGGTCATGAAATAATAATATGAAAGGAAATATATTATGGGAAAATAACTCAAGGTGTTAGTATAATAATAAATCAATTCAAATGATTTTCAGAAATTAAAATCATGATAAATGTTTTGGAAATTTAATTTACATGAATACATTATTTTTATTAAATTGTGAGTATTTATTTTAAAATTAGTGATTCACATTAATCACACAATTCACTATTTTACTCGTATAATCTCATTAACATTGAAATCTATAACATGGAATCAATTGATTCATAAAAAAAATCATTTATCCAGGATTATACATATAAATCATACTTTGTGTATGGGCATTAAATTTTCACCTTAATGATCAAAATTATTCTAAAAAATGTAGAGAGTATATAAGATAAAAAAATAAATATCAACTCTCTTGAATAATAATATTAGTTCTTTTACTTCACTATTCATGGATTCCTTCTTTTATTATGATCCTATAAAAGGTCATTACACAATTAATCACTAGAATCATGTCATTAAAGCTCACAATGATATTATCCATTGGTTTAATTATATATTACATCCTATGAAATGAAATATAATAACGATATTCATAAAAATAAAATGAAAGGGATTTTTCTTGGTATGATCCTACATGTGGGAATTGAATTTTTAATCCCTCTAGAGGACAATACAATCTATAATCCAATTCATTATAGTAGATGAATATTTATTTTATAAAGTTTCAAATAACAATTGAAATGGGGGTTGAATCAATTGTTAAATTTTTATAAGTTTGAAAAAATTTATAAACTAAACTCTTGTAACCTATTATGATTTAGTTACTTATCAACTTGTAATAAATACTAAATCATTTAAAAGTTTGAAAGAATATAAAGAAAAAAATATTTTCAAGGTTCTACCTCAGAGCGAGAACCTTTGTCCTTTCTATGGCCTCTCCCATGGGTTGATAGAAATATACATTTATAAATAAGTAAATAAAAATTGTTCCAAATCTAGTCAGACACCTTCTATCTCAGGATAGGAAATATTATACTGAATCTTCCAAGTTTTCAATGTTTTATTATAAAAAATTAAACCAACCAAAATAATAAATACATAATTGAAACAGAACCACTATTGATCAGTCTGAACCATTATTCCTCTTTGGATATATTTTATTTTCAAAATATGATGTGTCTAGATATAATTCTCTTAGTATTATGACTCTGGATTTGATTCAATAATTCTAATTATTCAAATATGATACTATCAATTCAATGATTTTGGATCTAATTCCCTCAATACAATAGACTCAACACAATGAACTCATTATCCATCTACAAAACTCATGGTTTTCTTAAATTCTCATTGTGATATTCTTCAGTCTGATTTACTCTATATGATTGACTGAATATGATCTTGTCAATAAAATATTTCCTAATTCAAAAAAATAAAAAAAAACTTTTTGATCCTCTATATGTGATCACTATATGCAAATAAATATCTCATTATTCTTTAGTTCTTTTCCTTTTCTAATAGTTTTAAAGTTATGGATGAACTAATGAATTGTGAAAGTGATTATATGTGAATTATAAAACAAAAGTTGAAAACATAAAAGATTTCCCCACTACATAAAATTTTAAAATATCTGAATATCACTTTTATTAAAACATAAACATTGAATTCTTCAATCCCCCATGGATTCCTCCAAGATTTAAAAAAAAATTATATTCAATTTATACCTCTTCAACTCTTTATAATGCTTCTTGAATTTTTTTAAGTCTTATTTATAATCAAATTGTTAAGATATAGTTCCTTCGCATTCTATTATGATATGTTTCCTTCTCAGCTCATTAAAACTTATGTTTCCTCTTCATCTCATTATGATTTATGTTTCCTCTATAGTTTATTAAAAAATTTATTCCTCTTCAACTTATCATGATGGAATTTCCATTATAATGGAAATACAATTACAAGGAATTTACCATTATAATGGAAATACCATTATGTGTATTTTATACAAAAACGGAAAGTATTTAACGATGAATCCACTTAAAAACTTTGAACTACTTAAAACATAATCATGTCCATAGATTCATTCTTCTGTATATAATGAAGATATTTTCATCAATTATAGAAAAAAATTTAATCTTAAAAATTCTTATCTATGTATTCAAAGTCATTTATCCGGATATTTTTCATTATTTGTGAATAATTAATGACCATAAAATCATCTAATAATTTAATTTTAAAAATATAAAAACATTATAACTCTTAACATTACTATCTTCTTTCACAAATCCTCTGTAACAATAATCATTCTTCAATTAGTAACTTCATTAATTCTCTCATTATAAAAAATGTAAAAACTTCTAGCAAACAAATTTTTTTCCTCCGATAATTTTGGATCCAATGATATAAATTTAGTATATTTGGATCTGAATAGTTCAAAGACTTTCAACACTCTTACAAAAGCTCATTATGATGGCCATAGATTGTATTTGCAAATAAAAAAATCATATATTTAGAAAAACGTTAGTTTTCAAAAAAAACCCTTCTTAAAATTGTTTATCGCAATGGTTCTTCAATCTACAACTTTGGATTTCCTAGTAACCATTGTTAAAAACATTTCCAAGCATCAAAATTTTTTCACAACTCATATTTTGTAAACTCAATTTTTTTACTTTTATCAAAACATGTCCTTTTATATAAAGAGATTATCTTAACACCGCACTACTATACAAAGTTATTTTTTTGAATAAATTCCTTCCCTCCAGGAAAAGAAAAAATTTAGTCATATAATTATAACTCCCCCTCACATATCTTTTCTTTTTCTAAAACATATATTTTTATCTCTCTCATTTTATCATAACCATAGCTTCATATTAATTTAATAAAGATAATTTAAAACATTATAGAATGTTAAAAAATTACATTCTCTCCCCATATGTCTACATAACCAAAATCTTTTAGGGGGTTTCCTTTAATATCAGGTTTAGGAAGGCATGGGTAGAGGAAGATCTTGAATTTTTATCCTCAATCCCACAAAAAATTCTTTGTGAATTTCTTTTGTAATGATATATGTAATCTAATTATTTTTTGAAATGTATTCAAGAAACAATTCTCCCCCAGAAACGTTCTCTTTTATAATGTGAATCATTATATCAATTTTTTTTGATTGTCAATGATGGAAATGATTATTGTAAAGAACAATTTCACAATGATTATCACAAAGTGTCATTAATGGTATAGAAACATTTACTTTCAAATCATCCAGTTAAAATTTCATCGACAACATTTTAGTACAATCCTTAGTAGCATCAACATATTCAGATTCCGTTATGCTTAACATTACTGATCTATGTTTCTTACTATGTCAACTCACACAACATTCACCTAAAAAGATGTTAATTCTATGGTTTATTTTCTATCATTATAATCTCCATCCCAAAAAGAATCTATATAACCATGAAACTTTATCTCACAATTTCTTTTATATAACTACCCATGAGAAGTTATTCCATTGATATATCTCATATTTCTTTTTGATTCCAGAATATTCGATTACATTGTTTCAACGCTCACAAATTAAAAGAATAAACGATATATGGCCTTTAGGCTATATGGTACAGAAGGCTTCCTATTAGCATCCAAAATAAATTTCTTTTCACATTTGTTCATGATTCATCTTTACATGACTTTGTGCTCATAGATTAGGAGTATAAACATCATTTCATTACGCCTTCCCAAACATCTTTAACAATAATTAGACATACTTTTCATGAGATAAGAAAATGTATTTTTTTGTTAAACATTTTATCCAAAAATAATTTTAATTATCTCAACATTGAAATTTCAAAATTCTTCTTCATTTCATCAGAAAAATCATTACAAAACCATTCGTTATCCCCCAAAAAAGTATATCATCCACATAAAAAATTAAAATTAGAGTTTAGAAATAAAAATATGTCACATAAAAGTTCTTAACAACATTCCCATTATAAATTTTCAATATTAAAAATACAATTTTCATGTTTACAATACCACACACATAGATCATATTCCATCCCTTACAAAGCACTATTCAATTTACAAATTTCTCTTTTACACACATCAACTAGAAACCGACAATGTTTTTCAATGTAATATTATTCCTCAATCTCAACTTTTATAAAATATAACTTTACATCCATTTGATAAAAATTTAAAACATAATGTCATTCCACTAAAATAAACATTCGAATATTGTGTAATCTTGTAGCTAGGTAAATTTTCTTCCATATCCACACCTTCCCCCTATTCATATCCTTTAAAAATAAGACGTTCATTGTTTCATTAAACATCTCCATGTTCATTTAACATGTTTTTTAAACCCACATGGTTATGATAAAAAATTTATTTTGTGGTAGTTGAACATGTTCCATGTTCATTATTCTAAATCTTATCCAATTCATCATTAATAGAATCCACCCATTATTTGTGTTGAATAGCTTTTAAAACTGATTATAATTTAAATTTGGACATACAGGATGTATGATTATCTAATTTCAAAATTCATCTTATTGAAACTAGAGCCTTCTAATTCCCAATAATGATTTCAAATCTAATATGTTGTTTTCTAGGTAATAAATTTTATTGTTTCTTTATCAGCTGAAATTTCCTCATCACATAACTCATTTTAATCATGATTAGGATGTTTTGAATTACAGTCACTATTATAGAAATTCTCTAGTTTTTCCTCTACAACATTATGAAAAACATTATTATGGAGCAATGATTTTCAATTAACATCACATCATGTGATTTCACCAACTTTTGTAGAAAAATCAAAATTTATAACTTCTTCTAATCTGGAAATAACCCATAAAATTTTCTTTCCCAAATTTCTCATCATATGTTCCCAAATCTATATTTTTTATTTTGAGAAAACAAGGACTTATAGTAACATTGAATTATTTTAATGAGTTTTTTTTATATACCATCTTTCATAAGGATTCATTTTGGTTTCCTGTCTCATCACATATCTATTCTTGACATGTACAGTTGTACTAATAACTTCTATGCAGTAGAATTTAGAATTATTGTATTCTAATAATATAGTTTAACCCATTTCTATATATCATCTATTCTTTTTTTCTCATACTATATTTTTTTGGAGTATTTGGTGAACTATACTGATATATGATACCATGCTTTCTCATATCAGATTCAAAATTATTTGTTGTTAATTAAAAAACATTATCCATTCTCAACCATTTTATGGAAACCCCCCATTTCTTTATGATCATTTTTTATAAAGAATTTGAGAATTTAAATATCCTTTAACCAGTGATTTATAAACATTGGGTTTTTCATCTGAGTAAAATATTCAATAGAAGTGAAAAAATATAAATCTTCTTTTTTGATTCATATCTCATAGGACCATGTTAATCAGAATTAATAAGATCATGTGGTCTAGTAGATCGAATCTCAACTATTTTATAAGTTCTTATATTTGTCTTTCATTTTTTACGAGTTACACAAACATCTTCTTCTCCTATTTTCAATTATAGAATGTTTCGAATGGAATCAACATTATAAATTTTGTTCATACTTTTCTGTATAAGGTGCCCAAGTCTTTTATGCCACAAGTTGTTTCCATCTTCCTCTCTCATTTAACAGAAGTTGTTTAATTCTCCTATTTGAAAGATATTACCACTTGTTCATAATCCTTTTGTAAAAAAATTTCCATATTTCAAAATTTTTATTATATAAAATATATTCTATAAAAAATTATTTTAAAACATCACAACATTGACTTTCACTATTTATGTTTTGTTTTATCCCATAAACCAATAAAACATACTCATATTTCAACTTTTCAACTTCAATCTCAGCTATTATGATTCCTTTGATTGTTAATTAACATTTATTACCAACAGTAACTGCTCCTACATAATTACTTTCGAAAAATTTCAAGATTTTAATATCACCTATCATCTGTGAGGAACAACCACTATCATGTATCCTGGGTTTTTTCCATTTACTTTCTTTCAATTTTGTCTCAATAAGAAATTTTTTTTCCTAAACATTCCTCGTTTTATCCATATTTAATTATATATCATAAGAAACGTGTTCTAAATGGAGTTTGATACATATTTTTACATTATTACCATCTGGATCATATCTTCCAAAAATTTCTTCAAAACATTAAAATTGATATTTTGGGGGAATGTTTCTAGCATCTTGAGAATTAACTTTTTCAACATTCTATAAGAAATTAAAGTTAATCATTATACTTCCACAATTTCTTCCACATTGCTAAAATATTCTTTTTGGTAGAAATTTTTTGTTCTGGAAAATATATGACACATTCCCATAGATTCTATAGTACATGTAGTATCCAATGAATCTTGATTTTCAATTTAAGAAATATCATTATTTTTAGAAACTTTTTTGTGCGTTGTAACTTCATTCATCTCTATCATACTAAGGATATGGATCATCATTTCTTTTTAGATAGTTTTGTGATTTTATAGATTTGATAGGTTTCTTTAATATTTTATCCACACATGTTTTCCCAATTCTTTTTCTAAAACCTGAAATTTTAAAAGAATAAATGAATCATTATTTATGGTAAGAGAAGATTTCATATACTTCCCTTATTGATCATTCTCAGCATCTTAAAAGGTATGGAGAGTTACTTATGAGGATTATTTTTTGTTTAAATTCATCTTCATCAAAATACTTCGTGAACTTAAGAAGTTTTAATTGAAAATTGTTAACTTCTTCTTCATATCTTCCATCTTCATAATAAGATATTCAATCATATTTTCATGTTCATAAATTATATGTTTTTAACTTAAAATCTCCTCAACACATTCTTCCTCATACTTAATTACATGATTCAATAAATTAAAAAGGTCTTCACAATCATTCTTTATAACTAAAATTTCTTTATTGAGGTGTTTTTTCTAATGGCATGAAATATGTTAGGTTTTTATTTGACACTCTCTCTAATATTCTTCCCCACACTGTTCTCTATCTGGGGAATATTTTGTTCTCTCAACTTTTTCAATGATGGTTATAAATATTTCAAAACATCTATCTTTATAATAATTGTTGTTAGTTGGGTAAAATTAATCATTCTTACTCAATAGAATTATTTTTTTATAGTAAACATATTCTTTTATTTGTTGAAGACATTTCTAATTTATCATTTTTTTCCACTTCATGTACCATGGTTTTTCATGGGAATCATCTCAATATTCTACAAAATTCATCATATGGAAATTCAATGAAAATGATCAGATTCCAACTCACATAAAAAGAATTAGAGTAATTTTACCTCCATACATTATTCTTCCTCTACGATAGTTTTTATATGTATGAGATATAATTTTTTCATTCATTTTATCATCATTTTTAATTTCGAACTCACAAGGATCGTTTTCATCAACATCTTATATTTTCATCATTATCATAGTTTCAAAATACATTTCAAATTTAATATTATTTTAACACATTTGAGCATTCTAAATTTAAAAAAAAACGTGAATGTTATGAAATTCATCAAGTGATAAATAGTCCTAATCTTCTAATGAATAAACTTTTGAATCCAATAAATATGGAGAGTTTCTAATATGATTCTTAACAATTGTTGAATCTTCCATGAAATCCATGAAACCATTGATGTTATAAAAAAATCATTTACTCTCATGAAGTATTAATCAATTTTTTCTTCATCTATCAATCCAATTCCTTAATACATACTATTATAGATTTTAGAATTGTTTAATTAACTTTAGTCTTCCATTTGTAAAGAAATTCTAGTTTATCCTGTATAAATTTTGATGTATTAGGACACATAACCTTATGATAAATATTATCTAATAAGGAAATAATTATTTCATTTTTATCATTTCCATAAAATTTTATATTTCTCTTATAAGAAAATAGGAATGTAGAATCTTACTAAATTGGTGTAAAAACAATGGTAGTAGTATCAAAAACTTCTAGACCATTAGATAGAAAATGAGAAATAATCCAATTTTTCTTTCTAGAATAATTTTTTCCTTCAAATTTTGGAATTCCTCTACTCTTGAAATAATTCATACTAACTATAATAAAAATTTAATAGCATAACCTACCTCTCCAACCAATTAAAGATCCAATGGATCTAATAATATATAATAAAGGTGGGGGTCAAATCAGTTGTTCACATTTTATATGTCTATAAATATTTAGAAACATAACCCCCAAAACCTATTAAGATTTATTACCTTATCATATTTTAGTAAATAATCAGGCATGAAAATGTAGGAAAGAAATTAAATAGAACTGTATTTACAAGGTTTGGTGTTAGTGTGAGAGCCTAAATCCATTACACAGCCACTCCTATGGGTATATGGAAATCCAGTCTTACGATGATATGAATACAACATGTTCCAAATCCATTTCATCCCCTTTTATCTCTGGATAAGAAATATTATATTGAATTATTTAAGTTTTAAAATTTTTCTTATAAAACAATTGATCCAAATAAATGAATAAATAATTTTGTTAAAGCATATACACAATTGATCAGTATGAATCCTGTTTCCGATTTAGTTGGATATGATTTTTTCAATTAGATTATTCTTGATCTAATTCTCTCAATACAATGAGTATAGATTCAATTAACTAAATACAATGAGTCTGGATCTGAATCTCTCGATAAAATGTGTCTCAACTCGATTATCTCAATATGATGGAATCAAAAAAATGAACCCATTCTCAATATAAAAAACCTCAAACACTACTCAAATTATTAATACAACCATTATTTGTCCAATTGACTCAATCTGATTGACTAAATATGACCTTATCAATATGATAATTCTCAATCTGGTAAAAATCACTAAATTTTATGCTCCTTCTCATGATATCCCTATCTAATAATGAATATCACTTGATTTTATTAGTTCCCCATCATATTTTCTTGTGTGGAAGTTATGAATGAGTGAAAGATATGAGCTAGTATTTATACGCAACTCTAAAAACAAAGAGGGAAACTTGAAAACATTTCCCACTACCAAAAATCTATCCAATGTTCTCTCACATTTAAATTTCAAAATTGAATTCTTCAATCCTCCTTGGATTTATAATAATTTAAGAAAAACTGAAATTCATTTTTGACCTTTAAAAACATTATAAAACATTTAGATTTTTCTTTTTGAGTCATTTTCGTAATAAACTCATTACGATTTGTTTCCTTATCAGGTTATTGTGATCTATTCCTATCTCACCTCATTACATTTTTGGTTTCCTCTAAAACTTGATATGATTTTTTTATCCTCTTTAGCTTATTATTATTTATGTTTCCTCTTCATCTCATTATGATAGAATTCACATTACAATGTAATACCATTCTGATAAATTCCCTATTATAATGTAAATCTCATTACGATAATTTAAATAATAATTTAATCTATTCAACGATCAATACACTTGGAAATTTTGAACATATTCAAACATCATATAATTTACATATTTTTGCATTTGTATATGATAGAGTTTTTTTTACTTCTAGAGTCGATGAAATATTCACAATTCATCACCATTTCTTCAGTGGATTTTATCGTGATGTTTTTTAGGATTTATGTTTAATTTATGACCCGAAATTCATAGTCTTATTTAATTTAGAAAGAAATAAAACATTTTAACATCAGAATTCACAATATTCTTTCGATACTCTTTTGCATCAATACACCTTCTTCCCTAATCACTTTCGTTCATTCTATAATGATGATAGTGTAAAACATCTAAAAAATATCAATTTCAACCTCTGATTCATTCAGATATGATGATATGAATCCATTATATATGGATTTTAATCTATAAGCAATGCCTGATATTCATATAAAATCTCATTATGAGGGATGTTGAACTTATTCCCAATTAAAAAAAAATTCTTTTACAATGATTTTAGTTGATGAAAAAACAAGGTTAAAATAGTTTATCACAAAATTTCTTCAATGATCCATGGATTTTAACCTCCATATGTGGCTTTTCCCATCATTTTTGTAATCCTTAATGGTGAGTAATTGCCTAGGGATAGAAAATTCAACATTACCCACCTTTAAAACTAGTTAAATATTTCATGGTGTGGTTAAGATAATGTTTTAATCATCATATTTCTAGGTTGATACGTGTATAACGTCTCCCATCTCTTACAATGATGGATTCTTATAGGCTACTTGAATTGAATAACTCACAGGTAAGTAAATATTAATTTATTTATGAATAAAATTTGAAGTTTTTATAATTAATTTATCCCTTTCAATAAGAGAAGGCTCATGTCTGATTTCCTTAGGCTCAGCTACTTCAATCTCTTGATGGGGGTCCTCAAATACCATTTTATTAAAATCTTAGAGATCAATTTTTTTAACTATAGGAGAAGGTCCGATTTCATCATCCTCCATTGAGACATAGTTAATACTACCTAAATCTAAAATTACAATAAAATTGGGAGTGATGCACAATTTAATTTGAGTAAAATCAAATGAATTGATACTGTGTGACAAAATTCAACTCCATATCTTGGTTCAGATTCAATCAATTCCTTAGTGGTATGTGCCTTCTAGAGTACATTTTCATAGGTTAGATGCAAGAAGTCAAACTCCATCATTTTCACTTCAAATTTAACCACTTAGGGGGTATATTACATCCCTAATTTTGTATATACTTCTTATCATGTTTTAGAGAGATTAATAAGTTCCTCACAATAATTCCATATTTCATAAAATTATTTTTTGTATCATAATTGTTTCTTAATAGGAATGTATTTCTCATTTACTTCTTCATGTAATAGAAGAGTTTTTTATCTTGAATCAAATTTATATTCAGGTTCAGGTTCTTTTGGTGCTACTCAGAAATATTCATTTATCAAATCCATTGGGCCTTGATGAACTTTCACCTTTTCAACTAGAATGTGAATATCATATTTGTGTTTTTTTTCAAAATTCACCTGAAACTATTCAAGGAATAGTTCATGAAAATTATTTGAAACAAATAAGGTTCACGCGTTCTATTTTTCAACCACTTCTTGATATAATATTTGGATGTACTCCTAGAATTTGTTGAGATCCATGTCTAACCCTTCAACCACTTATTGTCCTAGGGTCTCCTTGAAATTCTGAATGAGGAACTTAAATTCCTCCTATTTGAAAATTTGTCTTATACTCTCCCGATCAATTTATCCCAAAATAAAACACCATATTTTGAATAACTTGGTGCATCAACATCTATATATGGAACCTATGGGTAATTCTTATAGGAATTTAAAAATTATTGTTCAAAAATTCCATGGTTTTATATTTTTTTACAAAATAAATAAAATATATCAAATATGTGAAATGGAAAATTATAAGTAATATTAATATTGGATCCATAGAAATGGTTCTAGTTTAGTGGCACACTTATTTTGGGGCCTAGAAAGAGTAATATTATATTTTTTATAATATATAACTGTGGAAGACCAGAGTCATATCATTTGATGAGCCTCTCAATTTATTCCCTTTATAATTATAAATCACCTAATCTTTATGTTTTTTATTTTTATGTATTTAATGTGAAAAAATGAAAATAAATTTAGTTTTTTTATTTATGACATGAAAAATTGAAATTCTAATTTATAATACCATTAAAATCTAATCATGATGATTTAAGGAAATAAAGAACTTGTTATAGGGCTTGGTTTTGGATTCATTCATTATATTCCATTATATATTCAATTTCAATTTTATATTCTAGTCATGAAATTTCTTTTTTGAACTACTATTATTTACTAAAAAATTGAAATATCATTTAATTCCTAAAAACTATCAATTATACCTCCTCCTTTAATCTTGGGTGAAGACCCATCGTGGTCTTAGATATTCCGTCTTTTAAGACTCATCTCTATCGATGTTGTTTCATCTATTTATTAGATTAACTCCAACGTTTCAATAAATTCCCAATAAAGAAAGGTAAGAGTTACTAAATAAAATAATATAGATTGATTGAGTTTCATGTCTTTGGGGATAATAGATACATTAGGGTCATTCACCTCACCAATGAATGCAACTTAATTCTATCTAAAAATATAAAAATAAACATTAAAATACTTAATCAATAACATAACCTCCCCTTGACCAAGCCTATGGGTCAACCACTCATTATCGAGAGTAAGATAAGACTAGGTGGATTAGGTGGAAGATATTAAAAACAAAAAGAATAAAATAAAATAATGTAAATTTAAATATTATTATTGTGATAAATTAATAGATTAATGTAATATAGAAATGGGGTGTGGGAGAGAGAGAAAAAAATATTAAAGATAAGGAATGAAATTAAACATAATTATTAAATTTATATAGTTTACAAATAATGTTAAAATAAAAATTATATTCTTATAATTATTATTAATTATTATTATTATTAAGAGAATAACTTACTTTTGATGGAGAAGATGATAAAGATAGAAACATGAAGAGAAAAATAAATTTTAAAATAATAATGTTAAAAGAAATATAATATTCATAATCATAACAATATTAATAATTCTAATATTATTATTATTATTACTAATGATATTAATTAAAATAATACCAATAAAAATAAAAAAATATTAATTATTATAGAAGAAGAATAAAAATATGGAGGACAATTTATAAAAATCCATGTGATTTATTTCTCTAAAAGTAATTTAAATTACAATTGAAAATAAAAATTTAAAACTGAAAATAAAGTAAAGAAAAAATAAAAATAAAAAGAATAACAGAGGGATACGTTGTATCAACCTCCTCCATAGCCATGAATCCTCCTTGGGGGGGGGGGGAGATCGATCTAATGATTTTAGAAGGGACATAGCCCTCCTTTAATTGGTACTGGTGATTGTTGGGTTCCCTAATTTTACATCAAAACCCTCTATGAGTTATTCCCTTTACATTGACTAATTGGGAAAAGGTATCTTTATAAAAGTTTTTTGTCAATTTATTTCACATTTACCATATAAATGTCATCTTCATCCTCCCTATGTAGTGATAATTTTTTTGTTTTACTGCAATAATTTATTCATCCCTGGTAATCTCTTTATATTCTACATATCTAGTTTCCTTTCAATTATTGACCTTGAAAATTTCCTATTCAAACATATAATCCTTTCAGAATTTTTTTCTTAAATTTATTTCACGTTTATCCTCTAAATTCATATTAATTTTCTCTTCCCATATAGAAGATATATGTCTAGTCATAAAAAATCTTCAGATTTGTGAAAATTATTCACGACCAAACTTATGTGATAGTTTTGGGAATTTAAATGGTGGATTTAACATTATGTTTAGAAGAATTTAAGGAATCACACATAACATAAAAACATATACAAGAATAGTTTATCAATTTGTATATGTAATTAAAATATTATGGGTGGAAAAAATTAAAACATGTAAAATGCAAAATATACCATTTTTTCAATTAATCTCAAAAGTCCACTAAAACAAAAAAATGTTACAATTTCACTAAAAATAGTACTTTTTTGGGAATAAAAACATTTAAATTCAAAGTAAAATTATATAAAATATCTCCTCTTTCCATAAAAATTGATTAATTGTTTGGGAATTTTGTTTTTTATTTATGATAATGCTCTTCTATGTTCATTTCATTCAATTGTGTTATGATCTTCTATCCATCCACCTTCATCCTATGTTTGATCTAGGATTATGTTATACCATTGTTTAGATTTTAGAAAAGTGTTAGTGTTTTATATGTTACTACTATAATATAGATGATTATTTCCATGTTGATTTTGTTTTATATAACAATTTAATTTCTTCATTTCAAATGTTTCCTATCATATTATAACTATTTTGAAATGGGGAAAATTATTGAAATCCATGATTATTATTAAATTATAAAATAATTTTATTATGAATTGAATTTTTTTTTTCATTATACTGATTTATATGTTTTTGTTCGACCAGATTTGTAAGCTGATGACCTTAAACTTAAAATATTCAAGTGACTATAAACTATAATTGTCTTTATTTTAGTCACATAAGATTTTTTTTTTGTTTATTTAGATAGTTATTTCATAACTCTTATATAACAAACCAAAATATTAAATTTTGGAAACATTTATTCTCTTTCCATTCATCAAAAAAACATATCATTTAAGAGAAAACAATATGTTTTTATGAAACATCATAAATTTTTTTATCTTGATATTATCCTTGAACATATTTATTCTTAAACTAAATAAAAAATATTTTCAAACATGGTATAAGAAAAAAAAATACTAAAGGAAAAAAATGAATGAATGAAATCATTAGTAAATGAATACTTAAAAAAAATTATGTTCTCAAAATAATCTTTGGAGTTCAAAATAAAAATTTTCTTAACCAAGAAATAACATTCTCTACTCAAAATCGTCTATCAGACATTACATAAAAATTATTAATTGTAAAAATAAACCCATAAATTCTTCATTGAAAATGTGAAAAATTCAGAATATCTTTTTGAAAAAGTATTACTTTTCCCATAATAAAATGTAGGATATGCTTTCCTTTAAACAGAATATCATTATCATGAATTTATAAATAAAAAGATTAATATAAAAACCAATTTCAAGAATAGATAAAAACATGTAGGGTTCCTAGGATATAATTTCTATATCCATCATACAATCACTCTTATTAATTGAATAACCATACGGTCAACTTCCTTACCAATTTCAATAGAGGTTTATCATGAACCCACCCATTATTGGTTTATCATAGAACAACCCATCATTGATTTGTAATGAAACAACTAGTCAATTGTTTATAATGAATCCAAATATCATCATAAAAATTACCATGAATCATAAAAAAACCACAACATATAAAACATTGAAACTTCCAACACAACACTCATAAAAATATTTTTTGGGAAAATAATCATTACATTTTTAAATCACTAAATTATAAAAATAATTAACTTATAAAATAAATACATTTATGTGAAAATACAATTTTAGACTTGTAAATGAAGAATAAAATAAATTATTGTTCATGATGGTCAGAAAGGTTAATCATTTTAAATATGAAAAAATATTCTTTCTATATTTCTGTTTGTAAATTAACAAATTACCTCATTTTGAAAATGAAAAAATAAGAATCCCATAAAAATGTTCTGTAAAATTTCAATAATGGGTAAAAATAACTTCTAAAAATCATTGGATTCTATTAAAATATATTTTTAAAATATTTTTACGAAAAATTATTATATGGAAAAATATATAGTTTTACAAGAAATATAAAAATTTAATTTCTAAAATAATGTCTCATACATTCATTTAGACTTATAATGTATGTTATTTTTATTCCCCAATAGTATAATAATTATAATTTTCTACATTATTGAGAAAATTTTTCAAATTTATTAATACATTAATATTACATATTATCATTTTATATACAATTTCTATATCATATAAGTTCATTTGAAACCATTTAATGATATTTAGTTCACAAGATAAAAATGACATAGGTATGTTGGCCATGATCAAAGTGGTTATTACTCCACCATTACTATAATAATAATAATGAAATAATTATCATTATTATACATATATTATACTATTTAAACCAATCATTATTATGTATGTGAAAAATGATTTACATTACAATATTGGAGAAGGTAAGTTGTACGTATACATGGGTAACGTTTCTATTTTTCTGTGATCCTTATTAAAATTAAAAAAAATTATTTTTATTTGAAAATATTATAGTGATATAATAAATATCATATTAATTATGTAAAAATTATAATTTATATCATCTATCTTATGTGGTGGTGAAGAAAATGAATAATATCACATTATGGTGGTGGTTTTCCATATGTACGTATGAACGACATTATCATTTTTCAAATCATGGAATGGATAGAAGGTAAATAAAATGTTATCTTTTTAAAATGATAAACCATTCATTGATATAATATATAATCCTTATTTACATCATGATAGAAATTTTGACATATGGTTATAAAAGACTAATTACATCAGTTCATGGGGCAGTAGTCTATCATACACGCGAATGATTATTTTGATTCATATTTGATGGAAGAGGATATAAAAAAAGGTTATTATAATAAAAAAAATATATCTATACATGATATATTATAATTTTTTAAATTTTTAATTTTAGAAAAATATTTTAAGGAGTTGGATGAAGAAATAAAATCAAAATTCTCGATTAGAAATAATAACTCTTCATTTGAAAAACCTCCTTTGCCTAAAGCGTTAAGAAAAATAAAGTTGGTTTTATACATAAAAACACTATGGTTAGGAAAGGGTTATAAAAAGTAATTTGGGAATATTATTTCCTATCCAAATTGGGTTTTATGTGTGAATTATTAAGAAGAAGATGTGCACTTTTGTAAGAGAGGGGTTAAGCACTGTAGAATTTCTCAAAATATTAATTTATATTTAATTAATTTTTAATTTAAAAATGATCAACTTATATTGAAAATAGGATTGATATTGGTCTGAATAAACTCATAACATATTAATTATGAAACATTTAACTATGTATTTAACCTTTTAATTTGGTTTTAGTGCCATATTTTCTGTTTGAAAACATACCGTGATAACCTATATTTTTATTAATTGATGGTCAATATAGTTAATATTAATGAAAAATGGCCCAGAAAGGGACCATGACTGATATAATAAAACATATAATAATAGATTTTCCTAATAAAATATTTTTTTTAATTTTATTTGATTTAATAAAATATGAGTTATTTTAAAATATTATTTATATCCTCTTTAAGTACAATTCATTGCATTGTGTTTAATAAGATCAAGAAAACAATAATAAATATTGTCAAATATTTTAATACATCTATAATATATATATATAATCAATAAAATCACATTATTAAATTAATTATCCAAAATTATATTATTTTTAATGTTTCTAATATCATTTCCTTGATTTTTCCATTAATTGAATAACTACTAGACTAGTATTGTGTGAGAATTTAAGGTAATTATTTACTCAATAAAAATTAGTAATAAATTACCTTGAATAAAATTAATCATTTACCTTTTAAAATTTTATTTATATTTTAATATATCATTTAAATTACCCAGTATTATAAATATTATTTTCGTTACAAAGATGAGTATGGAATATTTTATATTTCATGAAAGAAATATTATAATTTTAATAATTTCATCTAAATGGACATAAATATGCATATAACTGGTTTTTTAACGAATATAGAGATAATTGACTCATAAAAACTATTTCATATTTTTCGGCCATTTTATAATCAATAACATTTTTTCATTAATTACCTGATTTTACATTTATCATGGTAAAAAAATAATAGTGTTGTAATTAATATTGACCAAAATAATATATAACACATTACTTAATGTGGAACCATTAATTTTAAATAAGGTAATAATTTTAGAAATTATTGAATAATATTTTTATTATTTTAATTTAAAATTACATTGTACAAACTTAATGAAAAACTGTTTTCGATAAAAAATTTCTTTTTCAATATAAAATATTTTTATACTAAATTTAAGCATAAATTTTTTTTAAAAAAACATAAAATGATCATTTAAAATTAAAAGGAACAAATTAAATTTTTTAAATAAACCAAAATAGAATTTTTCGGTCTAAATTATTTATATTAAAATATACTTTTTAATTTAAAATCATTATTTTCACTATTCATTGAAATGTCAATCTTTTCTGGAAATTTAAAAAACATCCTATTCTAATTTTGACATAAAAATTTATAAAATGAATTACATTTGGTTAAATATTTTTTTAAAAAAAATTACAAAATATAATTTTATTACACTCTCAAAAGTATTTGAAACTCTTTTTGAAGAAATTATATTTTGGTGAATAAAATGACTTTACTAATATTATGTACCTTATTTTATAGGATTAGATTACTTAATTATACTTTAATAGAAACATTATAAAGTAATTTTTTTTCTTAAAAATAGTCATTCCATTAAATTTAATGTTTATGTTATAGAGGCCACATCTAAATAATAACATTTCATTTTTTTCTTTAAGCTCTGTGTTTTGTATCATGTATGCTATCGAATAAAATCATTCCTTTTAAAATCATGGGATTTTAAATTCTCCCAAATTAATGAAATTCTATCCAAAATTTTTTAACTCGAGTAGTGTAATGATTTTTTTAATTTCATAAATACCTAATTTTAAAACCCACATCGTAAAAATGATCATTAAGTAATATTCTAGAAAATAGAGAAGTAGAAGTATAAGATTCATCTAAATAGAAAAATACATTTATTCCATGTAGCATAAAAAAAATTATATGTGAGTACATGGATATTAAAGTGAAAAATAACTCCTAAGGATGGATATATAGTGATAGAGATAACATACATTTAAATTATGGCCCTCATAAACCCATAAATATGCCATTAGATAGAAGGGAATTGATTTCATGGTAATACAAGAAAACAGTTTTTTTTCTCAAAGTAATGTTCCTAAATTTGCGGATATATTTTAATTATTAGACTAAGAAAATAAGGAAATATACATAGTTGAATTGTATAATTTTATCCTTTCTTAAATTTCCATAAAACTCATCTTTTTTCTCCTATTGTTGTGTATTCAAGAATGAATCTTTTTTCACTAACGCGCTAAAATCAAGTGTTAATGAATTAAATAATAAATTGGGTATTAAAAATATATTCCTCGTATCGTTATATGTTAAAAAAATTGGTTATTATGGCATAAGATAATTCCCAAAATGAAAAAACCTTCAAAAAAATTGATCTACCATAATATCCAACAAATAAATGGTAATACCCAATGTTAAAAATAGATTTTTCAATAAATAAATATACATTAAATTAATAAATATATTATGGAATAATATTAAAAACACAAAAACAAAAACGACATGATCAAATATTCTTCTATGATAAATAAAATATTTATCTCTAAATATCATCAATGACTCTTAAAGTATCATTCAAAAAATAGAATTTCTATAATAATATAATCTCCAAGATATGAATTTAATTTCTATAAATAAACTAAATAACCATAAATATAAAATAAAATCATATATGATTCAAAAATAAAAATTAAACTATATTTCTTAAATACAATACAATATTTTTTTGACTATAATCCTATAATGATTCCAAAAATTATAGTAATCTTCTTCAAAAAATAACATTAATCTCATACTCACTAAAAAATTACAATCCAATAGTTATCTATATGATAAAACTTATTTTAACAAAAAGATCTTTAACATAATATATTATAAATGTTTAAATAATTTAAAATAATTTGTTTTTAACAATGAAATCTCATAGGCCATTAGAAATCAATGCACCCATTTCACTCAACAGTTGTGGGTTCAAAACATATTTCCTTTCTAGAAGTGATAATTTATCACCCTTCCTATGGTTTTTATATTTTATAAAACTAAAATCCTTATAAATATCCCCATAATATGAGTAATTCATAAAAAAACATTAATAATTTCAAAATTACAGAAATGTTTTAATCCCAAATTTCATCTCATACCTCTCTTTTTTCATCCCAAAAATGTAATAACCTATAATTAGAACAAAATAAAATTTCATATAAACCCTAAATGTTATCCATACCTTTAAACATATCTCAACAAAATGAAATAATCGTTATTCCATTAATTTATTTTTAACATGACTAATATAAGAATTATATATACTACATACATCCAATAAAACTCAAAAAGTGTCTCCCAATGTACAATCATCATAAAAAGGGAATTAGTTCTTATAAACTTATGATCATACTTAAATATTCCACTAAATCAAGAAAATTTAATATAGACACCTTAAACATTAAATTTTAATTATAATCCCTTAAACATAGTCATCCATTTTATAATTTAATATAATTTTATTATAAAAAAATATGAATCGTGTTCTGAAAATCAACAATGTCAAAATGTAATCTTATAAATAATTCATACAATTAGTATTTAATTATTAGTTTTCTTAAATTAAAATATAATATTAATTATGTGTTCATATGAATATCTATTTAGGTAATTGTTTATAACATTCATGATCCTTCCACCAAGGACATATATTTTCATAATGACTTTACTCCCCCCCATTTATAACATTCTACTAATTACATGTGAATATCTTATTTCCCCATTGGGGATTTAAGTGAACATTTATTTTTATATTGAATATTATTACTTTATAATCTCTCTTACCACATATATTATATATTTTCATCCCTTTAAAATATTCTACAAGGTTATTAATTCCACATTCTATACCCATAGGTAATGGAATATATTTACCTTAAAGACCATTATCACCAAAATTTCCATGGGGATTTAATTTTCTTAGATTACGAAAATCACCTAGGTTTATCATTAGAGACATTAATCATAATTTTTGGTTTGGAATAACCACAATGTTTCGTACTATATCTCATATTCTATTTATTTCATGTTCAAACAACCACCACAATTTCCATCACATCCATTTTTTACATTGCCTCATTTTATATCCATCCAATTAGTAAAACAAATATGTAATTGTGAGAATATTAGTAAAATCATAGGATAATATAATACTTTCAGGATAAACACTCTGATATCCCTTATAATTTTATCTTAAACAGATTTTATTTAATTAAAATTATTCTCATTAACATAATAACTATATTGGATATTTAAGGATTGACACTTATACTTAAATAACATAGAAACTTGTAATGTTATTTAAACACTAATATGATATGTAGTATAAGGACCCAGCATAAAACATTACATATTGTAATACAATTACACTATAAATATTATTCAATCATTCCAATATTTCATTTAGGTTTTTATAGGTTTATAGATTTTGGCATAACTCTTACCTAACAAATCCCTTTATTAAAATGTGAAAACTTCTATTTAGTATCCATTTTCCCAAAAAACATAACATTTAAGTTAAAATAAATATTTTTTCAATAATTATCTTCAAAATTTTGATCTTGACATAATCCTTGTCCCTAATCATCCTTAAACCCATGAAAAGAAATTTTAAATGTGGGATGGGGAAAAAATATTTGTATGGGACATAAAAGGAATGAAGTTAACCAGTAGTCCATGAATACTTATAAATATTTTCCTTTCCAAATAAGAACCTTAGGCCTATAAATATTATTTTTAATGTATATAAAATAACTATATATTTAAAAATATTTTAATGAAACATTTAATAAGAAATATTATTGATAAAATAAAATGCTAACATTATTAATTAAATACATGGGAAACTCATAACAACTTTTTCACAATGTTATACTTTTCACTCCCGAAAAGGTAGAATACAATTTTATTCAAAAATATGATCGTTATAATCCAATGAAAAATCAAAATATTCTTATAAAACCACAATAAATCATAAATAATACATGTATTTTTTTGGGATATAATTTCCCTATCACTCTTATAATAACTCTTATAAATAGAATAACCATAAGGTCAACATCCATACCCAATTCATTGGATGGATATCATGAAACCAAACATACTTGGTTTATCATAGAACTATCCATAAATTGTTTATATTGTTACCTCAAATCCATGTCTTATAACAGGACCACTCGTGACCATAAAAATTCCAATGAACAATAAAATAACCACAACACACAAAAGCTATAAATTTACAACACTACAATCCTAAAAACATTTTTGAGGAAAATAAACATTCCATTTTGAATCACATATTTAGATCAAGATGCAATTATAAACATAAATATATATTTTAAAATAACTTTAAAATAATTTATTGGAACCTTTCATTCAATTATTTTTCTTGATGACTAGAACATATTTTCTTGCCGTATAAGCTTAAAAAATTTGTGTACTTATTCCATAAAAGTCAGAAATAACTTCATTTGGAAAATGCCAAAAAAAGCTTCCTTCAAAAATGTTTTTTAACAATTAATACATTGGTAAAAATTCACATATAAATCATAGGATAATAGTACAAATAATGTTTTTGAAAAACTGTTATAAAATATTTATATTATTGAAATATATATTTTTAAGGGAAATCTGAAAATGGAATTTTAACAAAAATCCCCTTACCTTGATTCTGAATCGCCATATACATTTGATTTAATCCTAAATAATAGGATTGTGTTAATATTATAATTTCCTAATATCCATTTTCAAATTTATTTTTCATTTTATTACACATATTACCATTTTATATACAATCATATAATCATTTTTCTTCAAGTATGACGTTTTGATGATATTCTGTTCATAAGTCCATTATGAATTAGTTCTGTTGAATATTGTCAAAAATTTCATTAATGATCAATTTCCAGAATAATAGTCATGAAATAATAATATTTTTTATATTTAAATTTTAATTTTACAACAAAAATTGAAAAATGGTTTTTAAAAAGGATCTATATTATCATCGTGAAGATATTATGTATTCTTTACTCATGAGTGACATTTCAATTTTTTAATTGTCTTTATGGAATTAATTTACATTGTATATTATCATTAAATAGTTATAATAATATAATTAATATAATATTACATCCTTCCAAATACTTATATATATCATCCATGTGATATGTTGATGAAAAGGGAATCACTTTACTTTTAGGGGTGGTTGTCCACATATACGCATGAATGTCATAATAATTTTTTATTTTATGAAAAGGTAAGATAGTAAATGATATATTATCTATATAGAATGAAAAATATGTCATTAATATAATTTATAAACATTAATTCCATCATTATAACATGTCTTGAGGGACTGTGATGGAAAAGGAATCACATCAGTTCACGAGGTTGTAGACCTTCGTACAAATGAATGATGGTTTTGTATGGGATATGATACAATTAAATATGTATATAGGTTATAATATGAACTTAATAGAATGTATATATATGTAAGAAACTATTTTTATTATTTTATAAAGGTTTAGAAATATTTTAATTAGGTAAAAGAAGGAATAAAACCAAAACACTTTATTAAAAATATTTCTCTTCTTCAAAAAACCTCCTTTTCTTAACTCGTTAAAAATATATGGTTTATTTTTATTCATAGAAAATACATCTCAAATTACGAGAGTAATTATAGGAAGTTATTTTTTTCTTTTATTGTTTAACAAAAATTTATTTTTATATGTGGAGGATTTAGAGGAAGACTTTTCATTTTTTTAGAGAGGGGAATTTATTAATTTAAAATCTAAAGATACATATTTTTTCTAACATATGATTCATACCTGTGAAAATAATATCATAAATCAAAAATTAAACACGTTTTTACTATGTATTTACCATTATATTTTAGTTTTAACTCCTCATTAACCATTTTCTATCATTCAATGATAAAAGGATTTTTAATATTTGATGGTCAATATATGAAAAATATATAGAATAGAGGCCCATAAATTTACCATTTATTCTATTAAAAGTATAATAGTAATAATTTTTACAATTTTATATTTTTAGATATTATATGTTATTTAAAAAATATTGTTTTTAAATATAATTAATATCAATTTTTATTATTATTTATTAAATATACATTAAAAATAACAATAAATAAATAAAATTCGAAACAAATATAGTAATACATCCCCATTATGTCGTGATCAAAAAGCAAAATCAAGGGATACATCAATTATTTAGAAATTGTATCAATTTCAAAAAAATTAATATCATTTATTTTATTTTTCCAATAATTGAATCTTTATTGCATCAGAATTGTGTAAGCCTTTAAGGAAATTATTTTTTCACTGAATAATAAAAATACATTTCCTTCATTATGATAAATCGTTTATAGTTCAAAATACTCTTTACTTTTGGACATATCTTGTGTATTTCCTCATATTTAAAATACAACAATATATTAAAAACTAATGTATTACATGACTGAATTTTATTGAAATAAAATACTATAATGGTCATAATCTCATCCAAATTACCATAAAATTTCATATAACTATATAGTAGAAGAATATATATAAAATGGAATCACAAATAAAAATTAATTCAAGTTTTAGGTTATTTTTTTAATCCTTATATTTTTATTTTTAACTTTGTAAACCGAATTAAACATTTACCATGTGATAAAAAAATTATAGGTTTAATATACATATTGAACAAAAATAAAAGGGGAATATTTACAAAGTATGGACCCACTGATTTCAAATATAAGATGCAATTTACAAAATTTGGACCCACTTATTCAAAATATCATAACATTTTTTGACAATTCAATGTACCACATTAGTATAATTTAATTTAAAAATAACCCTGTAATCCCCAAAGATAAATTGGATTTTTAGATATATTTCATTTAAAATTTATAATATTGTTATTCTAAATATATGTATAGAAATATTTTTAAAAACATAATTTCATAATTTTAATTAAAAATGAGAAAAATAAATTATAAAACTAATAAAAATATAATTTCAATTTATAAATACTTTATATAAAAATAGTATTTTTATTTAAAATTATAAATTTTTAACTATTCATTGAAAAATCAATCTTTTTCAAAAATTCAAAAACAATCATCACAAGATAATTTGGACATAATAAATTATAAAGTGGTGTTAATTTCTTCTTATATTTTTTTTTAAAAAATTGTAAAAATTATTTATAATATACCATCAAAAAAAGAAAACCAATTTTTTTTAAAAATATTAAATAATAAAATTATATAATAAAAATTAAATTCATAAATATATAAAAAATAATTAATACACTAGTAACGAGTAATACCATTACTGATTTCATAATTCTATTAATGAAATTCACCCCCCCCCCTCCAACATAGCTTGTTTATCATAACAGTCATATTTAAATAATTATATTTTGTTTCTCATTTAAAATTGATGTCTCATATATTATATTCTATCAAAATTATAGATAAATTTTAAAATTTCAGGTTATTGTATGACATTACTGAGGTAATTGTATGAAATTCCATATTGAATCTTATTGTTAATATATTGTAATTAATCATGTAATAGGTAGGGAAACATTATATATCCCCTCGATTCATCAAGAAGTCTCATGAAAAAACCTTGGATTGAGTATTCAGTGAATGCCTATCTGAATAACAAGATGTATTGAATTTGTTATTGATGATAGGAAAAAATCACAGGGACCAAAAAAATGTTTTTAATGTCTGAAAATTGGAGTTCATTTAGTATTATATCATTATTATTGATATACATGTCTTCATTTACTATAATAGATATTTAATTCTCTTATTTTCATCTTGATTATGGATTCATGTTGTCTACTAATTATGGCAGTTATATTTATTCCATTTTTATGCAATGATTTCATCAGATGTATGTTTAACTTATTGAGTATTTGAGATTAACCCTTATTATGTTTCCAATTTCCAATATTTGAGGAAAATTAGTACACGTGACATTTTTAAAAGGATATAACATGTTAACTCTAGATTGAGATATATTTAACTCTTAGATTTAATATATTACTGATGTCGCGGTAGTAAAGGGTGGTTTTAGTTTTGATGATGTAATATGGATAATATTGTAATCCTTGGGATTTGTAATTGATTCGTGATATTTGTGTTCAAGTTCATCACATTTTTTTCACTATTATATTTATTGACTAGTCTGTGACCTTATGAAATAATGGTTATTACCATTTGAGGGTTAATGATATAGGTTCATTTTACATGAATATATAAATCTCATTGTGGATTAATGTCTTATATATTCAAATAAGAATAGATAAAGGTATGATATTGTGAGTATATGATTAGGGTATATACATATTTGTGTATGTTATTATAGTATTTCCTATTTCTTAGGAAGGATAAGTCATATTTTTAGAGTATATATTTCCATAATAAATAGTTTTAAAATAATTTAAAAAAAAACATTATAATCTAGGATATATATTTTAAAGATTATATTAATAATAATGAGAGAACCCAACTAAAATATAACTATTTAGAAAAATGAATGATATGTGGTGATATAAGTTGAATTGAGTCTAAATCAGATTAAATTTAAGAACATTGGGATAACATTATAGAATAAAAAATTGATACATCATTAGTGTAATATATTAAATGGTTATCTGTGATATTTCAATTATAATGATCATTACTCATGTTAACAATTTGGGTTACATTATTTGTTGGTACTAGAAGAAATTATGGGCTTGAGGGACAATACAAAGATTTCTTTGATGACCAACCCATCTTAATTGGGGAATGAGTGATAAAACTTATAATTATTCCAAACCATCTATCATGAAAATTGATTTTCAATGTATACATTATCATTGTTTGAAACACACCTTTGAAGAGAAATATGGAGTCTCATGAAATATCAAGTGATGCAAATTATGAAGGGATGAATATTAAATTAATTATATATCAAAAATGTGGAAAAGAAGATGGAAATTTCTAAAATTAGAAAATTAAATGAAATAATTTTGGGGCTCATGTCCTTCGATCTCACAAGTGTAAGTTAAATATAGTAAATATAAATAATTATTTCTTCAATTATAAGAGATTTTGGAATTATGAGACACAATTCACCAATACTAGGGACAATATTGGAGAGAGTTATGAACATTCATGTGAACAAATATAATATTATGAAACCACTAACAATGAATCGAATACTGAGTTATCATCCTATATTTTATTGTGTCTTATTCCATGTATGATTTTATCAATTACTTAATATTGAGTTATAAAAATAACACATTGAGTTATGATAAGGGAATTATTTATTTTTTGGGTTTTTTGGATTTTCATCCATAGGGATAAATATAGAAATCCCATTATACAATACAATATGAAATTATAAATTGGTTGGGTCGCTTAATTAATTTATTATGATGAATTTATTTATAATGATAAATATAATTCCACATTAAAAATAATCCCAAAATCATCCTGAGGTATATAAATTGTTATATTTTACTTATATAAATTACTAACATCCTATTAGTCAAATTATAAGGATGTAATTTATTTAAGGGGTAATGTAACACCCTAAAATTATAATATATGATTTCATGTAAATAATTTTGTTTTTATGTTATCTTTCTCCACATGAATCATCAAATTAAAATGAAATAGTGATATGTTTAAAACATTAAAAACCTACCCATTTAGTTAGTGGGAATTAATAAGGGAGTCCACCTTAGGAAATATATATACATTGAAAATAAATATAAATTTAATATGAATTTAATTCAATTATATTACCTAAAATTGAAAATAAGGTCATCTATAACTTATAAAAGTGTTTTAAAATAGAATTTATTTTATATGATACAAAATAATATTTAAAGAAACATTTTATTCATGATAAATTATGTTTGATGTTTTTAATTGATTGAAACCAATTATGTTAGTGAAAAATATGTAATAAGAATTATAATATTCAATATTTGAAAATTTCACATTCCAATTAATATGATTTTTTACCTTTTATTCAAAAAAAATTATTTTTTATAATATTTTAATTATTTAAAATTAATTCCACTTTTTAATTTCTCATATAAAAATTAAACGCGTTTGAATCATTTATATTTCCATAAAATGGATTGATTTTAGTTGAAAATATTTTTCGCTTCAAACTTTTAAATTTTTATAACTTTTTCATTATATATGATTTACTTATATGTTTAAAAATCCATTTGTGTAATAAAATATTGTTCTATTTAATAAAAATATTACTTTTAAAATATTAATTGAAATTATAAAACATATGTAGGTTTCTTATAGAGCTAACTATCATGTTACATTAATAAATAAATACTTTCATTTTTTCATTCGATCATTTATTCTCACGTGATATTATATTTTTAGGGGGATCCCCTAAAAATTGTATTCCCATCTTTTTCGAAATGATCCAACGCTAACAAATATTTTGAAGGCATCATAAGGACCAGCTTTGTTGGCAAAATCATCATCTACAAAAATTTCATTCTCTTCATATGTTCCCAAGCCTCGTACCATGGTTTTGTAGATTCATCCCTTTCCAGGTTGTATAATCCACCCCACATGGATTCTTCTCCCTTACATGAATCATCCAAACTAGAAAATTATAGTCAGTTTTCACAACCATCAAACCGAAGTTATATATCTTCCATAATTGCAGACCCTTGAGCATCACCCTAACCTCCTCTCTAAGAGAATTGCAAGCCTCATAGTAAGCACTGAGCCCCAGAAAAACTAAACCTCCACCATATATGACTAGCACCCCTACTCTCATATGACTATCTACATAAGACCCATCCACAATAGTTTTCCACCTTGATTCAGGTGGGTTCCAAAAAATCCATAACCCATACTATTTCTTGTACTGCCTTCTGCTATGGAGACCACTCTTTAAATAACATTCCTATGATAGGATGAGACATACCCAAGAGAGAGGAGGCCCCCAAACATAGCCAGCATTAATCTAACCCAAACCTGAATGCAGGAACTTGTATAGGCATTACATTCCCTTTCTTTATTACAATCCTCCCAAATGACCCAACACCCCACTAAAAAGAACATGCTTTAGGCCTTTGTCTCCTCGCCACAAGTTTTCGATCCCTAAAACCATATGGATAAATAATATAAAATGGAATATATGCCTCTATAAACTCATATGTAATTACCTGTTCTTGTCCATATACTGATTTTAATGTCTCTATTGAAAAATACATGATATAATGATTCCAATTTTGGCCTAGTTAACACCATCATTGAGACGATAGCGCCATCCCCGTGAAAAATATTTTCTCATCTATTGGTAATTAATTGTACTGTAAATGCCAATTGAGGAAATTATGTTTTTACATAATACTTTTACACCAAATGGTACCCTTCTATATAGTAATACTAAAGACAAAGTGTAGGAACTCATGAATCTCCTTTCAATTTAAGATCCCTGATTTCTAATAGTAGAACACTTATCTATCATGATCTTCAAACATCATTATTTGGTCAAGAATCACCATCTGATAGACATTTAGAATTCATTGAATAAAAACTAATTGATTGAGGCTTCATTTCATGAAACACTCAATGTAGTACAGCCTAGAAAAAATAGAGGGGATCCACACTAGTGGTCCCTCCAGAAACTAATCTCACCACACACCACCACCCAGTGGACACCATCTTCCAAAGATTACAAAAAATCCCCCATAATACTACCTAGCTTTGACAGCCTCTTATTACAAAAACACCATACATTCCAACAATCCACATACCTATGTTTCAACAAAATTAACCAAAGTGACTTCCCTTTAACATTTTTCTAGGGAAGTCTTTCTTGAATAGACTTCAAGGTATTAGAAATATCACAATGACCAGATCCCCCTTCTTCCATAGGTTTTTCTATTCTTTTCTAACTCACTCAGTAAAACTTTCTTATACCATTATCATCCCCAATGAACATAGTTAATATTTTTTCAATATGAACAATTTTCCCTTTTTAGGATTTGAGGAGGGAGTGAATGTGCATCACCATAGAAGATAAAACACTATTTTTCAATGTGATGCAGCCATTAAATGATAAGAAAATGTTTTTATAGTTAAAAATGTGACTTGTGATTGTACTTTTGGATAATTTTTAATTATGGTTTCCCACCTTTATATCCCCTTTTCATTCATCCATCCTCGATGCATCTCCAGGTATCCCCCCCCCCAATCCTAATATATTATAATTTCGTTTCGTAGTGGTTTCTTAGTGACTCATCACTTGAATTGAATATATATAGTTCCCTTATCCTTCCTCTTTGGGTTTTCCAATTTTTTCACTTCTCTAAAAACTATAGTGTCCATGGTTGTCCAATTCATATACATAAGGTTGTTCTAAAGATTTATTTTTTCATCCATGTGGTTGTGAGTCCAATATTGAGTCCTAAAAAAGAGGTTTTCATTAAAGGGGTTATGATTTAACCACATAAGATATGTTATTATATTTCAATGTATTCTATGTGATGTTTTCATGGATACATGTCATTGGAATTTCATTTTTAGTGTATATAATTATGACGTGGGTTAGCATGGTTTGGTTTGTTCAATTTTCCCATGACTATAATTTTTTGTTCTGTTGTTTAAATTTTTTAATTTCTTATTTAATTGGAACATTTATTTAAATTCATATTTTATGAATTTTACATGTTTTATAAAATAAAAAGGATGGGATTTTGTAATAAAATTATTTTTTCACTATGTTTTAATCTAAATGTGATATTATATGTGGGTTTCCCTTTTGGGTTTCTAGGGATAACATGATTTAAAAGGGGTGGTGTGGACTTATGAAATAAAATAGAGATTTTTTTTGGTTTTGTATATTGTTGATTTTTATTTCACAATTAATTTTTTGGATTCCAATTGTTTTTATAATGGTATTTCTAGATGTATATACTATAATTTATTAATAAATGTATTAGTTGGATCATTGTGATGTGATATTTGATGGATTTGTTTATTGTTCCCTTATTAAGTACCTTCTTATTTTTTTGATGATTTTTATGTGTATCAACATGAGTGCGGTTGGTTTTGTTATTTATGATGTGCTTATGGTTTGTGGATATTTCTAAGATAATATAAAGAGGTGGGAAGGACATGACTATGGTGTTACACTATGGGATTTGTTATTTTCGTGGGAAAATTTTTTTTTGATTGTTTCCCATTCCCTTATTTATTCCATTCAAAACACTTTACCACTAAGTGGGAATTCATTGGATATTCAATTGATAGTTTATATTAGGTATTATCTAGTCACTTAATACCCCTATATTCTTATGGTTACTAATGAAAATAATTAATGAGTAATTCAGTTGATGGGATGCATGACTATTGAATTTCTAGTAATAGGTCCAACATTCTCTCTCTTGTAATTATCACATTAGTCTTAAAGGTGTTGCCTCATTATTACTATCTTATGATATAAATTCTATTTCATAGAAACATTTTTACTACTTATTATTCACATGAAAATTCCTTGGTGTATTTTTCCCATGTGGGTTAGTCTTGGTATAGACTCTTATTGTTCCACCTATGTTTTGGCATTGTTGATGAACTTTTATGGGTTTATTTTAAATATATTTGGTCCTTGAATCATGCTTAAATTTTATTTTATAATGTTAAAGATTCTAAGTGAAAAACGAGTATGTTGTTTTCCATGTTCTAGTCTTTTTTTGAAATTAAATTGAAATTATTTTAATCCTTGTAAGGGTTTGTTTTCAAAAGTGAAATTTTTAATAAAAAAGAAATAAAATCCTATTAGTTAATATTATTTTCAAACTACAAGTTTTATTTAGTTTAAAAAATGAATGATTTAGACTCAGGTTATTATCCCACATTCGTTTAACTCACACCCAACATACTCACATTAGTGGTTATGTAGTACCCATGTATTATATAGGTTTTTTATGTCCTAGGATTTCATGTTTTATATTTTTTTATCTTCCTTTGGAAGTTTATGGTTTAATAATATTACAGTGGGGAATCTAGTTTCACATAGTGATAGTAGTATTTCCTTTGGATTCATGCAACCAATTGGATTATGTCATGTTTTGGCATCTTTTTCCTCAAATTATAATTCTATTAGTTTCAATTTTCAGTCATGTAATATTGTATTAAATGCCTATTGTTTTAAAAGTTTTTTTATTTTTTCACTATTTAATCATTATTTGGATGTTTCTATTTGGTTTCCTTAAGATGAAACCATCCCTAACCCTTATACTTATTTCCCTTAATGTTACTCGCCATCACATGGGGCCCGAGGATCCCCCTTAGGTTAGTAGTAGTTTATTCCATTTTTCTGTCAAGAAGGTGGAAAGTTTTGTTTAATTAAAAATGGTGTCATGGACTATGTTTTATCATGGTGTACTTTTTTTTATTCACATTATTTTTATTTGGGTTTCATTATTATATAGGTGATAAGACTATCAGGACATAGGTGGTAGGTTAAGATGACTTTTTGGCCATCTCTTCCTTAAGTTGTATATCAATCATCTATGGGTGGTTGAGTGTTTTATTCTGAGTATAAAAATTTTATTTTTTTTATTTTTAACATATTCATATGTGGTTTTCCATTACTCTAAGATGAATGGATATTTTAGGATACAATAATGGAATCTTATCCTATTAGAATGAAATTGGAATGAATTCATAGCATTCATGGTTAAGTAATATGTTATATCAAACCATCTATAGACCATGCTGACCAGTATAGAAAATATTTTGTGTCAACCACATTATTGGTTCATCGTATGAAAAACTATGTGACCAACCCATGTATAGTGGATACTTTTTGGAAAAGAAATTACCATTTAATTCTTTAAGATTACAAATTGATTGATATTTTCTGTTATTTGAATTAGAGTGACAATTATTGGATATTGATGTTTTCCTAATCATGTTTTAATATCAATTTTTTAGGGTTTAATAGTTGGTATTGTGGGGAAAATGTTATTTGTGGTGAGTGAGGTGTTCTTATAAATGGGTTTAACATTATTATAAGTGAATTGAGGAAAGGAATTGATTTAGGGGTTCTGTGGGGTTTAAAATTAATTTCATTTGTAGTGTAAAATTTTTCAACTAATATTGGTTAAATATTTGAAAGGAAGTTTGTGACCTTGACTTGGTTTCTTTATGATTTTTTCCATTATTAGGATTTTTGAGGTGTTTTGGAAATATATATATGTTTTCATGTATTTATTATATTTTTATTGAAATTAAATATTTTTTAGTGTTTTGTTTTTTTATGTATTAGAATGAAACCCTTAAAAAATAACTGGCATGTTTAGAAGGGTATTCCTCATGTTTTTTAACTTATAAATCAAGGAGTTTTCACTTGAGTCTCTTTCTCTACCCAAACTTGTGATGGACTATTTAAGACATGTTTTTTCCAACACATATATCATGCATGAGAATTTATTAACCTTTTTCATCTAGTATTCATTTGTAACTGAGGATATCATGAAGATATTGAGTGTTTATCCATGGTTGAAGAGATTTTGTACTTGTAACAAACTATAGAAGCATCTAGGATGAGATGAACTATTCACTTTTTCTGGGGATTGTGTTTGGAGTGGTGGAAAGTCACTATTAAATAATAAACATTCATGTATAAATATTGGATATTTTTCAATGATTCCTTCAATTAATTATTTTTTCATAAATCAGTGAGTTTTATAAAGGACATGTAGATTTTGGGTATCCTATTTGGCGATTAATCTGTGAAACACTATCCTGAACATTTTTTCGACTTAGGGAAATTCTTTCTAAATTCATATAATGATGATTCAAGGATGGAATTATCATTTTCTAGGTGAATTAAATTAGAACATTATTCTTTATTTCTTTTTTCTACCCTGACTACTTAAATGAAATCATTTTCTAAGCCCATTATCTTTGAGAAAATCATTACAGAACAACCATTGGTTGGAGATTATTGGACTTCAGTTGGATCTATTAAGAATGGTGTGTATAATGATATGGGGAAAATGGTAGTGGTAAGTATGGAAAGACATATTCTCAACCTACAATTCCAGTTTCAATAAATTTAATTTAATTATTATGTTTATCATGTTGTAAGTATAGACAAGGTTGGTGCTCATGTCCAATATATCTAAAGATCTTATTTATGTTGGATATTCTTTTCACCATCATATGTTTTTCTAAAACACGAAGGCATTAAATGATGGATCAAATATTAATTGAGTCTAGTTAATGGTCTGCATTTTTACTTCCATTTGAGTGTTGTTAGTTGAGTTTTCTTCTCAAAGAATCAAATTTTGTAATTTTCATTTTTTGTTGGGGATTTTTCACATCCCTCTTATACCCAATTTCATTAAAAATAATGGATGAATGTTATTTTTACCACATTTTTGTATATTTAGATATGTTCATGACTCATTAATTATTAATTCATGTTGTCTTATTTTAATATAAGGGACTATTTGTTGATTTTTTTTTATGGGTGACATGGGGATGCTTTAGTTCCGTGATATGGTAATTGTGATAAAATATTGGTTACCTATTATATTGGTAGATTTATTGTGTTAGTGTTTATTTTAGGATCTCCATGTCTGTGGTTCAGTGAGTTTAGTCCCATGTTACCCTATTTATTGTTTCATGAGTAGAATTCAAAAACCATCGATTCCATATTGATGCAGGTGTAAGTTAGGGTGTCCCTCTTATTTCTTGGAGTTCAATTTATTGGATATTGGGCCTATTTACCTCCTTGTTTTTATAAAGTATTCAGTATCATTTGGAGTTTTGACGTGGTTTATGGTATTCAAAATCAGGACTCTTTTGTTATTATCTTCCATTTGGGGTGATAATCTAATGTTTCATCATTATAGTAATGTTTTAATAGGTGGATAGGCTGTTGTTAGGTCTCCTTGTGTTATTAAAATTCTTATGGAGTAATCCTTTGGGATTCCTTTGGTTGGTATCTTAGGATTTATGGATATAGTGACCAACTATGTTCTTGATGTGGTGTTTATATTTTTCTCATGAGTTATGGGTTGGGATCCCAGAGGCTCTTAAGAGTTTTGGTGGATGTCTATATATTCTTGATCTCAAGAAGATCGCATTGATGGGTATCCAAAAATATTTTTCAATATCTTAAATTAATTTTTGTATAAGTATACTTATTATTATTTCTAATACATTATTTAATGGAAATTTTGTAATCATTCTGTATTGGTTATCCTAATGAAATAGTTTTTTATGACCTGTAGTGTTGGTTTCGATGTTTGCGATGTTGGTTAGTAGTTGAGTCCCCATTATAGGGAAGATAGTCTAATCATTCTAGAATTTTATATGATTCAGATGATTTGGGGGGGGAATAAAGTTTCTTGGTGGGGAGTTTTTAACAACCCATTATTAATTTTATGTGTGTTTGTTTCATATATGAATTGTCCCCTAGAGTTTTAGGTTTTTATTCAAGATAATGGAAATATTTTGGGACCTTTTTTTAGTTCTATGCTAACGTATCACAGTTAAACTAATAGTCCTCCTTAATTTTAAATCCCCTAAACTTTTTAATAGTTTTTATCTATGTGTTTATTATACTATTCGGTATATTATGTGAGTAATCTATGAAATCCACTTGAATAGGGCTATTTATTCCTTAAGGTTCATTTAAATTGTGGTTTCTTCCCTTGGATTCCACATTCCCCCCCCCCCTATCGAATATGATGCATCATCCAACCTTCTCAACCCCAATTGAAGATCATATAAGGTGGTTTTGTGATGTTTGATTTCTAATTATTTATATTCATTGAAATATTAGGGTTCCCTTAACCATTATATTAGGATTTATCTAATTTTTATCTTCACTTATAACCATATTGGCCAAGGTTGGATGATTTTCATACACCTTGTAATTCAAAAATTGAGACCAAAAACCTGTGGTTTTCTTTGAAGGATATATGATTTTTACAAATGAGATAGATGTTTCCATTTCATTCTAATTTATTTAAGAGTTTTGGGGACACTTAAATTTCAAAATTCATTTTTAATTAGGATAATACTTAAATAGATTGTCTAGGATTGGTTTAACAAAGTTATAAATGAATTCACTTGGATTTTATGTGTATTAAAGGTTATAATTTCATGTTTAATTGGAACATTGAGGTAAATTGGTATTTTAGAAATATATTTACTTGATAAAATTTCAATGATGGTTTTATCAAAGAAAAAATTTTGTTCACAATGTTTTTATCCAAATCTGACATTAAAGCGGGTTTCCCTTTTGTGTTTAAGGGGTTTTTATGATTTAAAAGGTGTTTAATTTTCTTGTGAAATGAAATCATGAATCAATTATTTTATTTTCTTATGTATTTTTATTTTGATTTCCATTAGATTTTTCCTTATCATAAAAATGGGTTTTTAATGGAATTTCCAAATGTGTATACTATAAGTGATATGTGGAAGACTCTGTTATTACATTATGATGTGATTATTGATTTATTGGCATGTTGTTCAATTTTTGATCTTATTTATATTTTTTTATTATGTTTATGTTTATCTACATGATGGATGATTTTATTATAATTAATTATGCACTTATTTTTTGAGGATGTCACTAAAGGAAATGTGGTATGTGAGAAGGAATTGGTTGTGGTGTTACCCTTTACACTTTGTTATTGTCATGGGAAAAAATTTGTTTTGAATATTTCTCACATCATTTAGTTTTTGCATGAATTACCCTAGGATACTATGTGGGATTTCAGTGGATGTTTATAAGACAATTCATATTATGCATTGGTTAGATACCCATTCATATATGGAATACATAACTAATGGGATGGTAACCTATTATACTATTTATAGAGTGATATTGTTGAAGGGATGTGTTACTGTTAAAATTTTGGTAGTATATCCACTTGTTTGTACCTTTTAATTTTTACATTAACACATATGGTGTTCCCCCATTATATGTATCATATGAAATTTCTGGTCATTATTTCGTTTCATGTGTATATATTATTTCTTTGATATATTTTCATTTATATATTGGTCCTCTTATGGTTTAGTATTTATATTTATTAAAATTATTCCACTAATTTTTTGGCATTATTTATGGACTTTATGGTTCAGTTTTTGTTATAGTTGACTTGTGTTCCTTTCTTACCAATGATTTTTGAATGTTAATGATTTTAATTATAAAAGGATGATTTTGTTATCCAAGTTAAATATTTTATTGTAAATTCTTCTGAAATTTTTTTCAACCATGTGTGGTTTTCTTTTCAAAGGTGACACATTAAATAAAAAAGAAATTAAATACTATCTATTTATGTTATTTTCAAACTATTACATTGGGGTTCTTTTATAAATGAAATGAATTATAATCATGGGGTAATCCTTTAGGACTGTAGATCACACACAACATTGTAACACTGAGATATTTTGTGAGATAAATTCTTTTATATTTCGTTGATGTGTTGTGTTGTATGTTACACTAGGACTCGCTTGCACTATACATAAAATCATATTAGATTGCATTATATGAATCGTTGTTATTGGCTTTTGTTACACACAATTTTCTGTCTTTTATAGAATTCATTTCCCTTAATATAGGTTTTATGTTAACAACTATATATTATTATGTTACATAACAACCTAGTCATTACAATGGATGTTATGAATAGTATTAATTTAAAAAAAGTAATTAATTCACTCATGATGAATTTTATTAATGTAATATATGTGTAATATATTAAATATAATGATTAAAATTCATATTATAGGTTTTCTAGACATTATATAACAATAAATTCATTTTTTGGATAAAATAAGTATTTTTTTGAATGCGGTTTTTTGGAATTTTGATAGTGCACCCATATTAAATATTTTTTTTGAAAATTATATATAATATATTTTAAAAAAGTAAAATTTTATTTGGAATAGGTATATATTAATTTATTGGAATGATTTTTTAATATTTTTCTGATAACTAACTAATTTTTATGAATAATAAAAATAGACAAAATTTAAATTGAAAACAACTAGTTTCCTCAAAATAATTTATAAGGTTAAAAGAAATTATTTAATGTTTTTAATATTTAAATAGAATATATTTTTATAATTAACTATAAAGTATTTCATTGTCATTAATTTTTTATTCAATTCAGATAAAAAATAATTTCTACTTTCAACAATGTTTTAGCTTTTAAAAACCGTTATAATTTTTCCAATATTGAGAATAATTTTAAATTAATTCATGAAACTGATGTTTTTTTAATTTCCAAAAAATTGATTCCATATTTTTAATGAGGAGGTACAAATTTTTTAAATAGTTTCCCTTTATTTTTGGACATTATGAATAGTTTCTTCGGTAACTTTTAATTACCACAGTTAAAGGTAAATCAAGTAAATTAGGGTAACAAATAATATGATAAGGATAATAAAAATACCTTAATACAAGAAAAACCCAATTGGTTGAATAGAATTAGACCCTAAACACATAAGTTTCAAAATATATTCATTTAATTTACATTTTTCTATGAATGTGATATAATTAATATTAAAACCAAATAAAGAGACAACATGTCACTCTCTTATCTTGCATAAGTATAAAAATTTAAATATAGTGATAAAATTGATGAAACTACTATCATAAGTTATTTGAAGAAATATAATGATATTATATACATCACATGAATTTATTTATAATTTTTATATATTAAATAATTACCATACATATTGACACAACAGTGATACGATAATTATTTTATTAAGATAAATATAAACAAATGATATTATAAATTTTAAAATAAATATTATATGAAATAATTTATGTCATCCTAGATTTTTATAGGTAAATATTAAATTTTATAATATTATTAAATTATTTGGATAAAATTTATCCCTCTATATTTATTTTTATTTAAATTCAATGAAATCAATAGTGTAAAAGTTGATATAATTGATGTTTTATAAAAATAGTAATCTATTAAATTATTTGAAATTTTATAAAAATATTTTAAAATGGGAAATAGAAAATTATAAGGTCTAAATTTTCATTAATTTTCCAATTATTGGATATTTACCACATATAACAAAAATTAATAGCCTCTTAATAATTAAAATGTTGTCAACAAAATTTAAATTCAAATGGAATAATTAATGGTAAAACGAAAAGATATGTTTTAATGTAAACTCAATAGATGTCTAGAAATTATTAGATGAGTGTATTTTGAAATATAATCATGTTATATTTGACAATTATCAGGTTTGATACATTTGTATTAAAAAGTTAATTATTTAATAATTTAATATTTTAATAATTTATAAGGGTTCTCCTCACCTCAATTGTAAAAGAGACACTCCTCTCTCACCTCTTCACATCAATTTGAGAATTTGCACTCCTCCATCCCCTAACCGTTTCCTTTATAAACTTCCCTAGTATCATTATAGAGGTTATTTTATTCTCAAAATACCTACTCTAGTACCATTAAGAGGATATATAAGGGTAGTTCGCTGAAGAAGATGTTATCTCCTTTACCAACAATATCAAGATCATTTATTCTTTTACTTCATCTTAATTTATTGTTTAAATTTAACTGTAATTTATCCAGTGTAAAATATAAACTAAGATGTTTTTATTTTTATGGAACAACTATATTCCACATTTTATCCATCCTATGAAATTTAAAATCATTACGTGTGTGTACATACGTCTTACCTTCTCAAAGTTGTGGTGTAAACTAATTTAAATATATTCATTATTTTGATCATTATAAAGATTAATATAAAGGATTTAAATAAATAATATGATATTATAATAATTATTTAGAATTAATATAACATCCAAATTTCATACCATCTAACCATTAATGGAATGATATTGTCGCCCGTGTTTATGTACGACTTATCGTCTCCATGATGTAATGATATTCCTTCACCAAGTTAACCATTCAAGAAAGATTATAAATTATATTTCATAAATAAGAATTAAATATATGATATAATAATTAAAGTATAATTATTTATATATATAAATAATTCATTCACTATCCTCAATTAAATTCTTTAATAAAATTGAAATATTGTTCAATCATACGTACGGCATACCGTCTCCATGAACAGTGTATTTCATTTCATTAATCTATCTATTATATACATTTATATGATGAATTTGTATCATATATATATAAATCATTTTTACATTATATACGTATTTAAATCATAATCAATGTAATAATATCATGAATAACTAGTCAAAACATGTAAGATAAATAAAGAAATTATTACTCAAAATGTTTATTTAATATGGAATTATTAAATGAATGGGTAATATAAAGGAATATGTGAATTGTATATGATATCATAAATAATATTATGGTTATATTAAAAGATAATATTTTGCTTAAAATTACTATATAGGAATCTTTGACACATACAAAAAAATCAAACCTAAGTTAAAGGTTAATTCTGTAATCTCATTTTTTTTATAGAAGATTGATTATATGTAGGTATCTACTAAGGAATCCTTATCATACATGTACATGTTTCATAAAATTTAATTCAAAATGTTATCAACAATTTTTTGAGGTCATTTTTAACCATATTTTACTTTTTACAAAACACTTTGAAAGGAATCTTTCATTAATTTTTCAAACGATGTACATTTTGACTTTTTGGACAAAAGTACGAGAAAATTGTTTTATTTTAACTTAAATGGAAGGAATGTGTTTTTACACATTCCTGATGTCTTATTTCCATTATGTATACCTTAAAATTTCTCATGTATATTTTCAAATAAATTATTTTCTTTTAAAATTGTGACGTTTTTAATGAAATGAAATGTTTTTGAAGAAGAAAGGATATTATTCTCAAGAATCAGTTTCATGTGTTTATTAAAAATTATATTCAATCTAAGATGACATTACATAATATAAATATTTTTCAATAATATTATGCATATTATTCCAATGGTTTGATTATATTCATGCAATTTATGAAATCAATATCTTTTTCTCAATTATGCTATGATGAAATGATGTTTATGAATCTCATTTTATTCCTTGTGTTATGAAATGTTGAATGATTTATGTTTTTGTGGCACACATACATATGATTTTATTATGATGTGGGTGGGACCTATATCTACATTAAGTTAATTAGGTAAATATAGATAAATCATGACGTATATATGTTATACAGGAACTTGATTTCATGTTCACAATTCTATGTGTGGACTGGGTTTTCATATCCATTATTTTGTGAGTAGACCTGATTTCCATATCTATATATTTATTCAGGGGCTTGATTTCATGTACAAGATTTAATTAGTGAATGATTTACTATTTATACATGTTCACAATGTTATAATTTTGTGGGCATTCCACAATTTCATGTATTATGTTATAATTATGAACATCAACATTATGATCTTTGATTTTCCTTATGATTTATGTTTTTCATTAATATACATGGCATGATTTACTAATGTTATGTTCACATTCCCAAACAGAATATAATCATGCTTATAATTAAATAACATCATCTTTTTTCCCTTACTAAGCATTTGAGATTGCCCCCTTTTTATGTTTATTTTCCCCTAGATTTTAAGTGATATGTGTCCAATATAGTTTCTAGTTATAAAGGATAAATAATGAGATAATGTATACATTTTGTAAACTAGTTGTTTATGTTTCCAAGATTCTAAAGTCACTAAACAAATATGGTCTTTAGTAGTATATTCATTTAATGTATTAAGTATTCCACAAAATTAATTAAATATCTATGTACGTTAATCTTGGTTCGTTAGAGTCGGTATCAGAGTGAAGGTTTAGTCTTACTTTGGGAATTAGGATTCAAAGACTATAGTGATATACCTAAATATTTTTCTATGTTATGTCTAGGGATACCCCTAAGGATAATTATAACTATAGGTTTCAATCCTAGAATTATGGTAAAAATCATGAATAACCTAAGATTAAACAAATTACGTTATATATTTAAAGTACTCTCCCTAGGATGTGATTTTTTTATAGTATGATTTTTTCCACTCATGATATTATTTTTGGATTTTAGACAATGGTTGGAACCCAAACAACCACATTAATGTTTTATGGGGTGAGAAATTCAATGATTTTCATCCTGATCAACCAAATATTATTAGAGATAGAGTATAGAATCTTGTTTCTATGAATCCTCTAAGGATTCCAAATCACCAAAGGAGGGAACAACATTGTCACACCCTATTTTTCATGTCTTTGTTTTGATCTAGTTCTTTCTAAATACTGATCCTTCTATTTCGTTTTGGGTGAGATAAATGTTGAGGTTTGAGAATCCATATTTTTCTAATCATCCTAATTTGAGATCCCCATTTCTTTTTGGGTGTTTTTTTAGAAAGGGTGGTTACTTCATGATTTGGGCCAAACTGTGATCCCATTTCAAAATTTAAAAACAAATTTTTTTTTTTCATTTATATATCTATTTTCTTTAAAAAAAATCACCCATTAAACTTTCCACTTTTCCTCAAATAAAATATTCACACTACCATATCATTTTTGACCCCTTAGTAATTCATAACCTTGAAGAATTGGGATTATTTATTTAGGTATTGGGCCTTCCCATGGGCCCATTTTTTGTTTTAAAAAAATAAACTATTTCTTTAATATTATATTCATTTTTTTTAATTTTAGGTTATTAAACCTCTCATGAGATAAAAAAACTCTAGGAGGACCCCCATGTTCCATTTTCCATCTTTGGAGCTCATCTCATCACAGATTAGGGCAAAAAGTCTCAATGTTTCCCAAGTCAACCCTATTTTCCAAAAGTAATTTGTCTCATTCATAAATCATTCAATTCGTACTCTTTTTCTGATAAAGATTCTTTCACTGGTTCATAGAGACCTTAGGATAAATTACATTAAGTTTCAATCCATTACCTTTCCTCTCAATGTTTATATGTAAGGGAATACTAAAAGATTTCTCGTTTCCATGGTGAGATTCTTTCTCCTTTCTTCTCACTCTTCCTCCTCCATTCAATATTTCATGATTTTATATTATAAAATATTCCATTTTGACTTAGGATTATATTATAAAATTATTTTTTATGGGGTTTTTTTTTAGTTTGGGGCTGGTGGTCATAGTTATAGGGTTTATAAACCCTCGGATAGTGATACCAGGTGCGCGTTTTCATTCCACCTTGGATTTGAGGTAGGTTAACCCATGAACAGGCCATAATAATTTAATTTTCATCAATTAATTTTTTTAAACATGATATATATGTTTATTATTGTTTTTTAGACATTGGATAATTTTGTTGGTCTGCAAAATGGTTGTTTAATCCTAGTTTTCTGAAAAGTAATGTGGTTTTGTTATAAAAGTGCACACCATGTGTTTGTTTGAATGTTTGGTTTTCTTTATAAACTTGGTTGGGATGTTTAGAACATTGCTTTCGGTATTTTGAACATGGATTATTATCTTGAATAAATTTTGGGAATTCAAATGGTATTTTAACCCTTTTGAAGTGCTTAAAATAAGTTGTTGTGTTAAAAAGTGTGTTCCATCTGTTCAGTAAATTACCTATTTGGATTTTATGTGCCTAGTGTGATTTAAAATGATTTTTTTGGATTTATAAATACATTGTAAGAATAAAAATTGAATTTTTTGGACCTTTTATGGATGTCTAAAAAAAATTGTTTTATAAACAAATTGGTTTTTGGTGGTAAGAATGTTTTGGCCAGAGTTGTTAGAAAGTGGCCCAGATGGAATCCATATAAAAATGGATGAACTTTGGATGTGTGACCTAAATGTTTTAAGGGATTTATAAATTTTTTTTGATGAACTAAATTGTTTTTATATAAATCTTTATTAAATGTGAAACTCTTTACCTTTGGAAGAATATAGTTTTGATAAACACGTAATTCCCTGTTTGGAAACCTTGTGAAAAATGGTGAAATTATTTATTATGAAAACTTCTAGTGGATTATTCTCATTCCATGCATGTATGTATATAATGTATGGGATTTTCTTACATAGGAATATTTTTTATCCATTATTATATTGCCCTGTGTTGGACTCTTTATGTTCCTTTTGATTAATGGCGTGAGATCGGTCCTTGGAGTGACTCAAGGTCATGTCTATTCGGAATTATTATTATATATATGAAGTGATTGGATGCTCGGATGGAATCAGTTCGCTCACCCCCATTCGATACTTGAGACATGTGAACCTGGATTATTCAGATAATATTTTAATAATGATTGTTTCACTATTAGGTTATCTTACTGACCAGTGGCCCATATTAGATGGATATATTGGGTTTATTGATATAGGATTTTCCCTTAGCATTCCTGAGAAAGGATGGCTATGCATATTGAGCATTTTGATTTCATCATGTGTGAAATTTCAACTGGGATGAGGTCTCATGTATTGGTTTCTTCAATATTATTATTGATCTTGTATGGTCAGCCATTTATATTTGGATTTTAGTTTCATACAGTGATAAATATGATACTTTTATGTACATTTAAGTTTCCCTTGTTGTGTGATTTCTATCATGAATTATTATGTGATGTTTTTATTAGAATGTGGTGTGATAGAGTTTATAAATTTTTCACAGTTCCTTGGAATGTGTGTTCTAGATTTAAGAATCATTGTTTCCGGGTGTTTCCATTGGATTTATTCATGGAACTAGAAACATCCAATAGTTCTTTATCGAAATGGGACCTAATTTCCAAAGGCAGGCGTTCGTTATGTTTTGAACATTATGATACATAAGAACGTGGATTAGTCGAGAGGATCGGAGGTCGGACTCATCAAACCCTATTTGGGGGGAATTATTGCCTACTCTGGGACTCTATTTGTAAATTTAAAACATATTCTTAAATCCTTATTAATTCACCTATTATATCATAAGTATCCCTTGGAATTTATAATCACTTATTAACATGTGTAAAATTTTAGAATCATCAGTATGCATTCAAGGTTCTTCATTAATGGAAATATCTATATGTATTCAAGTTTTTTCATCAATGGTATCTTCTAATATACTACATAGAGATTCATTTAATCATCATTTTGATGATACTGGTTATCAAGACACTCACTGGGGCACTCTGTAATTTTATTTTCATCCAAGGAGACAAAGGTTTAGTTTTATTTTGGGATCTTTCCCATAAGATAGGCTACCTATGTAACCTTATGAAAGGAATAAAAACCCTCATAGTTCAGTGCCACTGAATGGGACACATCATACCTTTTATGGTCATTTTATTGGGATCACTAAGAGGAAGGTGCTTAGTTGAAACTTAGTATGGGACTTATGCTAAAGAAGGCCAAGGAACATGGAATGGATATAGGTTTCTAAGTAGGATCAGACCTTATTGGGAATATGGCCTTCAGAGAAAAGTGTTAATTTGAATTGTTGGGATTGAACCTCAAGGAGGCTTCCTAAGTATCCTATGTATACGGGAATAAAATCCCACATAGTTCGATAAATGCCATATCAGAGTATAGTCCTTTGAGAGAGATGATTTTGGGCTTACTTCCTGAATAGGATGCCTTGGTGATTTAAGGACTGAATTTGGGGCTTATTCTTAAGGAGGATGCCCAAATTAGGGGAATTATGGTCAGATTACTAAAGAGAACATCCAATGTGCTCAGGCCTTGAGAAGGCTTCCTACATATCATGATTATGTTGGGAATCAGAGTTCTCATGGTGTATTCAAGTGTTGTGTTTGAACCTCAAGGAGTCTTCTTATGTATCCCATATAGATGGTAATCAAATCCCACGTAGTTCAATAAATCCAATAGGAGAGTATAGTTCTTTGAGAGAGATGAGTTTGGGCTTACATCCTGAAAAGGATTCCTTGGTGATATGAGGATTGAATTTGGGGCTTATTCCTAAGGAGGATGCCCAAATTGGGGGAATTATGGTTGGATTCTTGAAGAGAACATCCAATGAGCTTGGGAACTGAGATGGATTCCTATGTATCCCGATTATGATGGGAATCAGAGTTCTCATAGTTCATTCAATTGTGAAAATGTTGTGATCATGAGAAATATTTAAGCCCGCATGAGTCTTTCTCGGTGTGAGAAACAATATAATGTCAATGATTCAAAAAAGGCATTAACACTTTCAAATTTTTCCTCCTCTATTAGTAGAAGAGGGTGTGTTGATCGTGGATGAGGGTGAGGTGATGAGCTTTTCCTCTGTTCTATTTACTTTGTACAAGGGTCCAATTTAAGGAGGAAGGGGTCAAGGTGAGGGGATTATACCAAGATGTTTGACCATTAATTGATCATGATAAGGGAGGGATAATTCTCCTATTATTTCATGGAAATGAAAGTGTGAATTGTACCTTCCCAACCAGAGACCTAAGGTTCTGGTTCACCTCTTTGAGAAGGGTGAGGTCGGGACCCAAACCCTCCTCCAAACAAGGAACTTCCTAACACTTTTTCTGGGGTAAAGGTCCATGTGACTACGTATATACACACCCACAGACAATCTATGAATCCCAACCCCATTGTAAAACAAATGTGGGGAACCACTGACTGCTGAAATACAAACCCACATAAGAGACACAATGGTGATCCCTTCCCAAAGTTTTGATATGTCAGGAGTTTTTGGTAGAGGTATAAGAAAATCCATTTTAGGCATGGGAGCCAGTGAAGAAGAAACCTTTCCATGAATGTATAAGGAAGGCTTTATGGCTTGTAGAATGAAGAGAGAGAATTGAATAATTGAATCAAAAAGGGGTTCCCAAGTAGAGAGGGGTGTGCAAGTATGGGCGTGCATGTACACTTGGGAAACCTGATGTTCACTTAAGTAACGTGCAACTTGTATGGTAATACATGGGGTGAGACCTTTCTCATGCCTTCAAGAGTATTCATAGGTGATCCAAGAAGTGGGGTGCTTAATTTCCTATGAGATGAATGGGAGAATCGCAAGTATATTTGACTTGGGGATGTTGGGCACTTTAGGTTTGAAAGTGTTAGTGTTTTCAAACACTAAAAGGACGTAAGTCCAATGATCCTCCCTTAAATCCTCCGCTCAAGTTGTTGAAGAAGTACCTTGAATGTTTCAGAACACTAATGAAATGTACTAGGACGATGAGAGCAGCAATTGGGCTTCAAAGAAATTTGTCTGTAAAAATGGGGGCACCAAGGGTCTATTTATAGGAAAATAAGTGACCTTGGGTGAAATGAGTTGGGTGCATAAGTGACTTGTGTGCCATATAAAAGTGTGCAAGTAGGTTGCACACCGCCTGGTGTTTTGTGTTGACTAAGGAAATTCAAAATTCATTCCTTTACAAATATTGATTTTGCTTCATGTATTTTCCCATTTTCTTTCTAAGGGGATTCCCTTTGTCCTTTTTTAGTCTCTTGGATAGAATGGAGTGTCAACCAAATCCCCCCCCCCTCAGACTTGGATCTGAAATGAAAAGAGGATCCTATAGTGAAGTAAAGTAATGAAGAAGAAAGACAAGGGCAGTGGGAGACTCAAGTATTCGTCACTCAAGTAGACTTCAGAATGCAAGTGTGCAATGTGTAATATTTCTAGTTTGTAGGGTGATATCTGTTGCTTATATATAACAAATTCACTTCCGCTAGAAGTTTTGCAACTTCCGAATTCACATCTCTCAGCGCGCAAGTCTTCTATTCAGAAGCATCTATTTCATTATGATTCCAAAGTACGTTTTTTAGCAGCATGCCGTATGTGGGGATCCGTACTTGTGCGTCGACATATACTTGTGTTCCAAGTTTAAAACTTTCATTCCATAATTCCTTTTCCATTATTTTTTAAAACACAAAAAAAATTAACTTACATTTAAAATATGATCTCTATCTTTTTGTAGGTTCAATGGCTCTCAATAGAATTGGAACTGCTGATGAGCTCAACAGAAAGAGCATTGATGACATGATGAATGTAATTGGATATGTTTACTTCAATGTTTGTCAAACCACTCCTCTAGACCTATAAAAATATTTAAAGAAATATCATTTCAGCATTCCTTAGTGCACCTATCTGCCTTTGTATAGTTATGGCCATTTCCCGGATGCTAACATTCCAGATCCATATAACTATGTCCCACATTCTTTGTTTCAGGATTATACCAACTTCTCATCAGCTAATGATTCTATTGGGGGCTCATTTGACAGTGCTGGGACAGTAGGGAAAGCTCATATTATGCATCATATCCTGTGTACTCCAGATTTGAAGGCACAAACACCCGAGCTGTACCCACACTTTTATTCATCCATATTTCTAGATTCTTAGATAGATTAGTCTAAGGGTTGGAAGAAAAGTTGGTATTTCTGCCCAGGAGGATTTTTAAAACTTTCATGGATGTGCGCATATTGGGTGTGAAATACATATGCATAATTTGAAGATGAATTAAGAATTTTCATGATTTGTGAAGATGTCTGGGTTGGGAAAACATATTTTTTTCAGATTGATGATTTCGTTAAAGATTTATTATGTCGGTAGAGCCCAGAGATCAATTCATTCCATTTAACACATGGAGAGGTAGGTATTATCTTGTGGGACATTTAAAAAAATTCTGGAGCTCCAATCATTAGAGACATGTAGGACGAGTTTATTCCTCCCAAGGTGACATGGAATGACTAAGAGATGACACCATATTTGGATTGCGAGTTGATGAAAATAATTAACAAACTCAAGAATTCAATCATTGTGAAAACTCCCCCAAGGAGGGACATTCATCTATAGTAATGGATGGAAATATTTTTGATAAATAATAAGGAAATGGGGCCCACTTACACCCATCCTACTAGTTGTCCAAGGGAAAAGAAGAGTGGCACTCTTGACACATTTTGGCTAACATTGGAGAATGGAGAATTTGAAATATGGTGATATGATATCAACCCAAAAATTTCTACAAAGACACATATGGAAGGTTTATTTGACATGTGGCTCAGTGAATATTTATTACCAATCTGAGACTCCAGAAAAGGTGTGAGGTCGGGAACCTTTGTTATTGGTGCTATGCTAGCAGAGAGAAGGATGGTAGGTTTGGATACTCATATTTTGGCCGAGATTCATAGGAGTTTTCTACATATTTACAATGTAAAATATCCCTTTAGTATAGTTGTTCCATTCCAAGTCTTGTGGGGATGGATTTCTATCACATTAGAACTTATGTTGTACAACGTGGAGTATAGGTTTTGGAGGTTCTTTCCGACCATCTGTTCTGACCTTTTCTAGTATTTCACCATTATCATTGAATGATTATGACAATAATGTTTTATTGAGCATGAATAAGGAATTTAATTTCTTTCTTTATGGTAATCCACCTACATGGTGATTTTTTATGATGGAACTGCCATTTTTGAACTAAGGTCGTATATGCTAACTTTCAGAGATGGCATGGTGGCCACCAAAATCGACAGAGAAATCATACATGAGTCCTATGCTCCATATAGATTTTCACGTCAATTCAAATGTCTATAAAAGAATATTTTATCCCCTATAATGCATGTAAGATTAGAGAAACACCCAATGGTTTCCCAAAAACTATGTCTGTTGACATATGTAGAGAAGACAGGGGTAGTTTTTAATTTACCCGTTATGGATGTAGTATACAGATTAACCATCTAGTATGATGAAAAATGGGTTGCATCATACCCTGAAGGGGTATTAAATCATGTCTTCCCTCGAGTGGGTATAAATAGAAGTAGCAGGAAGGAACCCCGTCTCTTGGAAGATAATTCTTCATCATCAGGGAATGACTTGCAATAATCAGAGAGTGGAGGTGATGATGCTCCAAATTTACCAAAGAGACCTTGCACCATATATAATTTTCCTACTAGAATAAAAAGAGACACTCCATCAATCCCTACAAAATTCGTATCTAGGTGATCTAGTTGCCATCATTCTGAAGAGCAGTGAGTTCCATTTTCCAATCCATCATCTGTAATTGTGGGTGCTGGGATGAATCTCAAGACCAAGGTTGTAAGATTCATGTCACCATCCTCGGACATACATTCTGAATATATAAGACCAGAGGTTGTTCAACCATGGAAGAGTCTATATTGTGATGCTGAGACCATGTGGATAGATCTGTGTGATGGACTGTATATTCATGGAGTAGGATATTTTTGGTCATCTTCTGACATTCTTTTTAAGGATAATCCCAATAAGGTAAATACCTACATTTGAGAGCTAGAAATTCTCATATATACCACCAATGACTCAATTCCCACCACAAATAGGGTAAAGGAAATGATAGATCATGGTACCACCAAAGGGATTAATCCTTCATTAGACGAAGAAAGGCGTGTCTTTGTTGATCCTGAGGATGTAAGTTCTTTTTATTTTGTATCTTCCTCCATTTTTCAAATTGAATTTTAATAAAAACATTGTTACTTATGAGAAATTTCATCTTAGCATACAGTTTGGTAAAGGAAAGACAACTGAAATTCCATCACTACAATATAGTCCTGGAGGCACTACTCGTTGATCTACCGGATTACCCCATAAATCCGGAGAAATATCTCTGGACTGACATTCCATGGAGGAGGAAATAGAGAGGGTACTATGGTCTCTGATACATGTATTTATAGATGACTATACATGACCTTCTAAAAAGACAAAGAAGCAAAAGAATCAAATAATTAAAACCATGGTTAAGCACTTTTTTATAGTGGTACGTCTCCATGATAATCATGAATTTTAGTTTCATTCATGAAAAAGTGTTTAAATATTTTATGATTATAGGGGATTCATAGGTTTCTTATTTTAAAGAAACCACTAATAAAATTCAAGGATCCATAGAAGGTTCTATTGAGAAAACACAAATTCCTATAAAACTAGTTGTTCCTGAAGAGGCATTGAAGCCAAAGAACCAACATTTGTCCCCAGCATAGCTCTGATTCCTACTATCAGAAAAGAGTAAGCTTCGGGTAAATAAATAATATTTCATAAATCATGTAATGAAACAATAGTTGAATTTCATTATGTGACACTTTTAGGTTCATCACATGCACCAGAACATCTAGAAATAACTAACGTTGACCCCACAATTGGTGCTGAGGAAGTTACTCGAGGTCACAGTTTGCTGGAGGTAGGTTGTGAAGTAAACACGCCAAGTGTTCCCACGAGTGAGACTAACCTGGTATCTGAGATATCATTGGATGAAATTAATTACCTTGGAATGTCTTTTGATTAACTCTTTAAACATGATAAAATATAAAATCCTTTAGGAGATTTTGGTGCTCCTTATATAATATCAACTGGACATGAGTTCTCATTATTCATCTTGTTAGTCTTCTTATGATAAAACTGATAACCGTAGTTGATTGAAATATGCAGTTCCATCCAAAGAAACTATTGTTGCAATAGTACCTGAAGAACATATTGATATTAACGTCAACCCTACCATCATAGATACATTGGCACAAGTGAATCTTGATGTACCAGGTCTTCCTGATATTCACTCTGAAAATCCTTACCATATTAAAGATAAAACTCCTCAATGAGGGACATCAAATAAAATTTCTAAATCAGGGAATGTTAGGGAGGAATCTTCCCAAGATACTGACCGACTACTAAGTAAGAGATACTAATATAGTGATTAGATTCACTTTTATTATCTCATAAATATAACCATGATTCTTGATTTACCATACAGGGCTATCAACATCAATGGATAGGTCTGTAGGTGAAGCCTCTCCATCTACCAAAACAACATTTGAAGGTGGATCAACCGTTGTCCATGAAAGAACAGAGCAGGGCACTTTTTTAAGTGCATTACTCTAGAATAATACCCCTCTTAATGACAGGGATTCGGAATCAGACCCATAACTACAGAAGGCTCTTTTTCGTGCTCATCGTAAAGCATGGAAAAATATCTAGAAGCTAATACCTGATATGCCCCTTGAGAAACTACCTTGATGAATTCCATGTATTTCATCTCTATTGATCACGCTAGGATTTGGCAGTTTGTAATGCTGTGAAATTCATGCTACAGTGAAAGAGATTATCTTGAGTAGGGAGAAAGAGAAAAAGATTCAACAAGACTCGATAGAAGTCAAACTATATATCAAAATTGAAGAGTTCCAGTCATCATTGCCCCAATCTAAGGATAATCATAAAGGAAAGTTCAAGGGAATGATGCAAAAAAGTTAAAGAAAATACTGTTAAAAAAATGAGCCTTCAAAAAGAGTTATATATCATTACAGGGGAGTTTGACTGGCTTTATAGCCCATTATGAGAAGTCCATAAAGAAGTTGTAAAAGCCATTGTAGATGCTAATGAAGTACTTTATCATGATAAAGAGAGCAAGGATGGTCAGATAAAATAACTCCAACAAGCAGTTTATTGGGATCAGGAAGCTATTAAACAAATGAGGAATTTTGTAGAAAGCCTTTTGTAATTTTTTTAAGGATAGATTCCAATTTTTTGATTCTTCTCTGTAAAAATATTCATAAATGAAAATTATTTTTTCCTTAATCATTATTGTTTTCAATTTTATTAATTACTTTTGTTTTACATAGGCCATTGGCCCTAGAAAGCATAATGGGCTAATATTTGGGGTCAAAATATCTTTGACCATAAACTTTGAATTAGATCCCAAACAAAACATTGTGGCTAAAAATTTCTTTAATATTCATTAAATATTTCCAAGGGGAATCTTCTGTCAGGATTTTTATAGTCACCAAATCTAAAACCTGTGTCAACATAAGGGGATTCTCTTCCAATAAAAAAGTTACCATTTCTTGAAAAACCCGTTATGGGGGTATTTATTATGTACATCCAACTAGGGAACATTCTAAATAGACAAATATTAGTTTATTTTTATATAAAGAGTTTTTATGTGGCAAACTTATGCATGGACACCTAAGGTCACATGTTGCATAGTCAAGAAAAAAGAGTTCATTGATGTTTAAAATTTTTTTGTTGATAGAAAAGTGAAAAATAATATTTGAATGACTGAAGACCACAGTGTGGGGTTTTGTCAAGGAAATGAATTTTAATAATGAAAAAGGGCTATTTTAGATCAACAATAGTCATGAATAGGAAAACCATTTCTATACCAATTCGGTGTATGTGTAATGGTTAAAATTTGTCAGAAAGGGGAATTTCTAACATCATATTGTGTAGTTTTAAGCCATGTAGTAAAGACGTAGAACGGTGAATTTTACGGTCTTGTAGTGAGGATGTTGTACTGTGAAGTTTAAAGTCTTGCAGTGAGGATGTTGTACTGTGCAGTTTATAGTCTAGCAGTGAGGATGTTGTGTTGCTTTGATTTGAGGTCTTTATCTTTGACCAAAGGTGTGAGAAAACTCTCCCAATTTATTGATAATTTGTTTGGTATCATACTATCATATTCATGTATGGAAGGTAAAATTGAAAACTGTGATTTGGGAATTTCTGGAACCGAGGAATGATATGGGAAAGATGGATAAAAGCATTTGAGGAAGTCTTTTCCAAGAACAAAGTTACCATTACATGACAAACCTGTTATGGGGGATGTATTCTGCACATCCAACTAGGTTATATGTTGTATAGCCATATAGTGTCATCTTTTGACAGATAGGCCTGTTATGTGGGAAACTTATGTAAGGCCTCCTAAGGGAACGTGCTACATAGTCATGCAAAATATCTCTTAGAAGTTTAACGTTCTATTTCCAAAAGCCGAATAAAGTTTATGGAGATTCATATTTTCTAAAGCATAGAGTTTGGTTTATGGAGAAATGTACCCGAATGTGGAACGTGTATTTCCAACCGAGATGTCCAAATAATTGGAGGAATATGACTTTTACTAAGGTTTGACCCAAATGTAAGAGATATGGTCTTTGTAGTTTTAGGTCATAAAACTAGGACTAGAAATAGAAACAATATATAATATGTGGTGATGTGATTTAAAGGTTATTTCATAGTGCATTAAACACATGGTGAGGGAAATGTGTAAACCATGGTTTTGTACATTTCCATATTGTGAGAAAGATAATAGGACAATTATACTTGAATGGCTGTTTTAAAATACAACTTCTTGTATATTGTCATCAAAGATTGAAGAGGACAAAGATAATATAACCAAGAACGAAGTTACCATTATTTGAAAAACACGTTATAGGGGTTTTATTATGCAGATCCTACTAGGGAATATGTTGGATAGAAAAATAGTGGCATCTATTGACTGACAAGCTTGTTATGTGGGAATCTTATGTAAGGCCTCTTAAGGGAACATTCTTCATAGTCAGGAAATAGAGCTCTAAGGTTTTAGAAACATTGTCACCAGAAACCATAACCAAGATTATGAGGATATGGAAATATTCAAAATTAAGAGTGTAAAATATGGAATGGGGTTATTCCCAATGCATATGAGAAATATTTTATCCAATATTGGACATGAGTTTGATGTCAATTACATAGATCTCACTCATCTGTAAAATGGAGACTTTCTTTGTTTCTGCTGAATGAATATTATGATGTGGAATGTAATGTCATGCAATGAGGACATTATACTGTGTATTTTTAAGCCATGTAGTGAATACATTAATAATACCATAATAAATTGAGACACCATATTTCTATAAAGAAGCAATTTACCATGTTCTTAAGCCCATGCGAGTTATGCTCAGTGTGAGAAATAACGAGCAGTAAAGGTTTCTTTTACAGTGAAAAGGTGACGCAATTGAAGAATATGGATGTTATATTTCCATGTAGTTTAATGTCATGTGGTATGGAAGAAGATGAACCGATGTGAAAGGAAAAGACATATTGTTACTAGTTTAAGGGATAACACCCAAGTTTCCCTATATGTCTTTCTGGGGAAAGGATCAAGTCATACATAATACTTAAAACATTTCCTATGCAGATTTGATTCTTATACAAGAAATAAAGGGGTTTTTTATCATGGTTGGGCCCAATATTGGGGATCTATGCATCTTTACATGTCTCAAAATAGATGAAAATCAAGCCATACATAGTTATTTAAATAATAATTCCTCATGCTAATCGAGTTTGACATGAATAATGGGGGATATTGACATGTTCTAAGAGAATGGTAAATCATAAGACATAAAATGGTATAAGGACCAAATCATATATCTTAAGGAAACACTCTGTATAGTTCTGATTCATATATATGATGAGAAAAAAATAAGAATATTTTTTGATTGTGGTTGGGCATAAAATTTTATATTTAGGTGTCTCTACATATCTCATTGAAAATGAGAATCAAGCCATACGTAGTTCATAAAACATGGTATCTATGCAGATCAGACTCAAACATTGGAAAGAGAGGGACTAATATACTACTAAAGAGTAGTGATGATTTCAATGATGTTTTTCATGGAATCTTTTAATGTCAAATAGATAGAACATTAGTTTTACAAATGATGTCATGCATTTTAATGTCATCCAACAAGGACAAAGATGCTACCCATTTTAATGTCATGCAGCATGGACGATGCTATTTGTTATGTAGTTTAATGTCTTGTAACTAGGACATGGGGGCTATGTGGTTTTACGTCTTGTATCAAGGACATTACACTGTTCAGTTTAGTGTCTTGAAGTATGGAATATTAGTACAAAAATACACAAATTATTTCTTCAAAAATCTTGCATTGGTTGGAGTTGTGATAAGATCTCTATCCATTGAGATTAAGGCATAGGCTCCATTTGAATATACCTTATGTATGGAAAAAGGTCCTTCCTACTTTGGCTCATATTTTTGTTGTTTCTTTCCTAGATTCATTGGAGTCATAAGGAATAATACCTATTCTCCATGAATGAATGAACGAAGGTGAAAATTACTATTAAAATCTCAAGCTATTTAGTTTTGATAGACTTCTAGAAGATTCAATGTATGAAATCTTTTCCCTTCTAATATTTCCAACTAATTGAACCATTTCTAAGACCTTTCATTTGTAGAAAACTGATCACAGATTGTAACTCTAGGTGAAGGCAACTGTATTTCAATTGTCAAAACTTCTTCGGTTCCATATACCAATGAATAAGGAGTTGCTTGGGCAACAGTACGAGTAGTTGTCTGATAATCCCATAAAGCATTCAAAAGTTTATCAATCCAAGATTTCTTATCTTTTTCCACCATATTCTGGATTATATTCGATAGGGTCTTATTGAATCCCCCAAGCTATCCATTGGCCATCGCATGATAGAAACATGAATGGTTGGACTGGATATTATGTTCCTGATACAACTTTTTTACTTCAGTGGAACAAAAATTGGAACCATTTTCCAACAAAATAGTGTGAGGGGCACCAAATATTGTGATGATATTAGTTTTGACAAAACTAATAATGATTTTGGGTCTGACTTCCTTGAGAGGTATTACCTTAGCCCATTTTGAGAAGAAGTTAGCAGTAGTGAGAATATACTTGAACTGCTTAGTTGTGGCTGGAGGATAGGGCCCTAATACATCCATTACCAATGTGGAAAATGGCTAAGAGTATTTAGCTGTATGTAGAAACTCTGGGGGTTGATGAATGATGTCGGAATGCATGTGGAAGGGATGACATTTTTTAGTGAATTTTTACAGTCCAGCGTTAGTGAAGGCCACAAGTATCCAATCCTTCAGATCTGATTAGAAAGTCTGTGCCCAGATTGGTGGGCACCACAAGCTCTCGAGCGTACATCATTATTGATAGTTGCGGTCTCTTATCCATCAATACATTTAAAGATAATTCCATCAAACCCTATCTTGTAAAGGATCTTTTGGTGGTCTGGACTGTCATAAAGAGTAAAACTGGTCTCTCATCACCAGAACTATTCTTTCTCAACCCTATCTAGTGGAAGTACCCCATTTTGAATATCTTCCAGGATGGATGTTCTCTATCCCGTGGTATGACAGTATGGTTTAGAAATAGGGAAAATTTCATAAATTTCCATCATTATGGTTGGAACAAAAGGTGAGACCATGCAGTGATGGTTTTTGCTCATAACTGTCTCATCTCGATTTGGATCTGCCGAGGCTATAGCTTCATTAGCCAATGCATCTTCTAGGGAATTTTTTTATCATGATATATAATAGAATGTTGGCTCTGAGGGAAATTTATCCATTAACCTTCTGACATAATCACATAAAGGAATTAATTATTATATTCTGATAGAATATTCCCCATTGATTTGTTTGTTTACCAATTATGAATAACCTTTTACTTTTAAATATTCTATTTTCACCTGAAGTTCCAATTCCAAACCTGTGATGAGAGCTTGATATTCTTCTTCATTGTTGGTATCACCTTCCGATAATAGGAATAAACAAGGCAATACTACCTTTTATGGTGAAATAAGGACAATTCCTAATCCAACCTTATTGAGATTAGGTTTTTCTATTCACTTTCCTATTGGACTTCTAGAAGCACCATTAAAATACATTTCTCATGTTTGGGAATTATCTTGAATAGAGAGAAACTCTTCATCAGGATGTTCAGTATTAAAAGATGTATCTTTTGTAGATGGATTCTCGGAAAGGAAGTCAGCTAGATCTTGGCCTTTCCTTGCCTTTTGTGGCACAAACTAGATATCAAACTATTGTAAAATAACCGCCCACCATGCTAGATGCCCTGTGAGCATAGAATGACTAAGATAGTGAAGGTTGTTTTCATTCCCAGCATCATTCATTTGGGTGAGGAAGGCTCCTATTGATCACTCTAAAGATGTCACGTAGAGAATAAGTGGTCTTCCTTCAACATGTGGAATTAATACTGGTGGACTCAAGCAGTATTTTTTTAGGATATCAAATTATTTTTTTCAATATTCAGTCCATTGATAGGTAAATCCCTTCTTCATTAATCTGGTGAAGGGAAAACATTTGCCTTCCAAATTGGCGAAGAAGCACAGAATATAGGCAATTTTTTCTTCGAGTCCTATTAATTCCATATAATTTAGAGCATATGACATACCAAGGATTGATTTTTTTCTAATGATCAACTTCTATAACATGATGGCGTACAACGACGCCAAGGAATTTTCCTTAGGTTACACCGAAAACACATTTCAAGGGGTTCATCTTCAAACTGTATTGCTGAAGCTTATTGAATATAGTTTCTGAATCATCCATCTGACTGGAAATTTTTTGGGATTTGACCACAAAATCATCTAGTTGACATTAAACCAATTTCCCAAATAATGGATTGAATATATGATTCATGGCACATTTATATGTTACACCTGCATTCATTATGCCAAAGGGAAGTACCTGAAAGCAAAACACACCTTGAGGGGCTCTAAAGGCTATAGATTCTTCATCCTCTAGGGATATTTGGATATAATTATACCTAGATTATCTGTCCATGAAAGAAAGAGATTTAAAGAAAGTCATTGCTTCAATTATAAGTTCTGTAATCAGGCCTAGAAAATCATTTTTAGGACAATTCTGGTTAAGATCTCTAAAATCAATGCAGACTATAATTTTTCCATTCGTCTTTTTCACTAAGACAATATTGGCCAACCATTTGGGATACTAAACATCCTTGAAAATGTTAGACTTTATAATCTTATCAACATCAGCTTTAATTTTAGAGGCATGAGTTGGGTGTTTTCTCCTTTCTTCTTGCTTAAATCCACAATGTTCATCTGGAAAACCCAAATGATGGGTGGCTACATCATGATTAAGACCTGTAATTTCTGTATAATTCCAACCAAATATATCTCTATGTTTCTTTAGAAAGGATGTATACACCTCTTTATCTTCATAGGTCTTAGGAGCAATAATTATAGTGTGTTGTGTATCTTCTTTTGTACATAGATTTATTTCTCTAAGTTCATCCATAATGTTAGAGACACCATCTTCAAATGTTGGAGGAGCATCCCTAAGATCTTACTATTATTCATCGTTATGTATTAACTCTTATGTTTCCACATTAATTGTAGATGATGAGGCAAAACATCAATAATTAGTGGAGAAATCTGTATTTGAACATCCTAAAGAAGAGGTCATCATATCTGACCCTACCAAAGAAGAAGAGTTTTCTTGTTGTAATAAAGAGGGAGTAATCGATTGTAAATTATCATCTTTGTATTCCACTAGAATTGATACTATTTTTTCTTCTCTGGTTAATGAAGTAGAGGCTTGTTGTAGTTTTGTATAAGAGATGAAAACATCTACATTCAGTATTTGATCAGTTCTTGGTGTATCAATAATTTCTCCCATGTTATCATGCTCAGTTTCCATAATTGACATTATGTAAGTTATTGGAAGAGTATTTGGATTTGGTTTTACCCTTTCAATTTGATTGATGGGTAACACATAATTTGTACTCAAATTTATGAATTGAATTGCTGTGATCATTTCCAGTCTATTTGGAGAATTAACTCTGGCTATCTCCTTCATCATGGGGTTTGTTCCTTTTGTGTGACAAAACTCTACCTCAATGTATTGAGATTCACTTGTTTTGAATAGAGGCTTGTCACCATATAATGTCCTGGTTTGACCATTGAAATAGTATTTCAGACATTGATGGTATGAAGAAGGTATGGCTTCATTTTGATGCAACCAAGGCCTTCCAAGCTGAATATTGAAGGTTTTGTCCAGACGAAAAACCATGAAATCTGAATTAGACACAAGTTCTCCAAACTGAGTTTTGATTGTATTCTCACCCAGAGGTTCTTGTTCATTCTTGTCATGTCCTTGAAAAAATAATGTCAAATGGGATAATTTAGATTCAGTCAGGCCCAATCAACGGAGTGTACAAATGGGAATGAGGTTGACCTTAGAGCTATTATCAATGAAGAATCGTCAGATATCTATGTCATTGAACATTCCAGAAAAATACAAAGGTCTGATATGCCCATGAACAACATCATCTTCATCATAATCTGTAATAGATATGACTTCATGATAATCTATATGATAAATCCATAATGAGTGCCTCCTGAAGATCTTTTGACCGATTAAAAGCATCAAGAATTGAAAACATGGCCAATACATTGGCCAATTGTTTCAGTAAACCATTCTTAGGGTCCAAAGGTCTGCATTTCAAATCATGGAAATATGGTTTTGCAGCTACTTTGGATGTTGATACTTCTATTTTAGATGTACTCTAGGTTGGAGCAGAAGCTGGAAATACTGATGGATTTGGTAAATTAGACTGACAAGGTCTATTCATTTGCTGAGAATAAGACGGTGTGGCTTCTAATTGGTCTTCCTAAATAATTGTGTCAGAACTGAACTTTTATTTCAGGGAAGAAACTGTTTGTTCCGATTGAGCCTGCTAAAGGGATCTTCCACAATTTTTGGTCACATATATGGTTCGATCATGGGTAGAGGTAAAAAGGTGGTTTCTGGAATTCCCACATCTTCCTATGTATCCTTGGCCTTGGCCCCTTCCTATTGATCCCCAATTAGGTATAATTAATTCTGAATCATTATAATTATAATCACCTTTGGTGTAGGGATCTGTATACTGGATAAAATTAATAGAACAAAATATCAATTCTTCATCTGACGAAGATTCTTCTTGACAGGATAATTTTTGTTGTACCATTTGGCGGGGTGGTGCCTCTGCTTTTGAAACTATTGGAATAAAATCTTCTAAGGTATAGGACAACTTTGTTCTTGACACGAGGTTGTCTTCTTCTGACTTCTCTTTGTCTTTATGATCACTTTTGTTCTTTGAGGAATGGAATTTTGATGAACATGGTTTTGTTGTGGTAGAAGTGGAAAAAGACACAATAGGTTGTTTCAACTTTTTTCGTAAAATTTCATGAGTCCTATTAATAATTTTCTTAATCATTCAGTCATTATATTTTTGCACATTATTATTTTTGACCTCATTCCATTCACCCTCTTCCTCTGGATCGGTAGCAGTAACACATGCTACATGATCTGATGAATTTTTCATTTAACATGTCTAGAGTCTACCATATTTTTCAGAAGTTCATTGAAAACAAAGTACTATTTAATGGGGAGTCCCAACATCTGATTATAGGGAAAATAATTCAGATCATCTTCATCTCCATCTTTATTTGGATTCTTCAGCCTTGGAAACTGAACCAAATTGTTTTATAAGGATGATATTAAGTAACCAGGTACTTTTTCATTCCTGAAAGAATAAACTTTATTCTAAAATTCCTCAAACTATTTATCCCTTTGATCTCTTTGATCATCTTGATGAGGAAGTCATTGCTGCTGATGCTCAAGAGGTGGAGCCCTTCGGTATGATGAGGGTCTTGATGTAGAAGCAAGTACCGCTTCCTATTTGAGGGTGACCGTAGAATCTTATACCTTTCCTATCCTCATCTCAAGAGATGATGGAATTACATGAGTTTTAGCCTTACTTTCTATAATAGAGTCATCTATCTATTGGGTGATTGAAGTAAGGTCTCAAAATCTTCCTATGTATTTCACAGGGATCAATGGTGTGCATAATTAATCATGCAGATTTTCCACACAGATTGGAAGTAATTCTTCTTGAGGGAGTGCTAGACTTAAGGAATATGTTAATTATTTCCATCATGCAATAAAATCTGAAACTCTTTCATTATAACTTTTTTTAAAGTTTGTAAGATCAAAAATTTTAGTCTTTGGTAGCGTTGAGATAAATTTGAGAAGGTATTTTGGACGGGGATCTTACTGTCCAGTAATTGATCAAGATTGCAAACTTATATACCAGACAAAAGCAGGTCCTTGTAATGACTGCACAAAACACCTAGGCTTAACTACTTCTTGTTGATGAGAAGTTCTCATCATGGGATCAAAACGAGAAACAAAATGTGTTATGTGTTTTCCAGATCTCTCGAACCATTAAGTATTGGGAATGTGGTATTCAAAAAATTTGGTGGGGGAGGAATTTCATTCACCCATTCAGGGTAAGCTCTCTTTTTCGGATGAATTGGTCCACATCATTTCTCCATAGCATCCCATCGAGTCATTAATGCCTCAATTGTGTTCATAAGCATTTGGGGAACATCAGAATGAGCTATAACCTGTGCAGGTATAGCAACTAAATCTTGAATATGGCAGTGACCAGTAACACCACTGATGGTGGTGCTGATATCTGCCTTGGATAACCCATGGAAAAAGGAATATTAGGATGTATATGGTCTTGAATTTATTGTGTACCCAATAGAGGAAACGCATCATCCTCATCTATAGTTACTAAAAATTCTCCTTATTGAGGAGCTCCTACAGGATTTCAAATTTGAGGACTTTCCTGGGGAGTACGTTTAGCAGAAATACTATTTCGAAGTAAATATGTGTTGAGTCTTTTCAAATCCTTTATTTCCTCTTCTGGTGGTGAAAATATCTCTTCAAGTGAAAGAGAATGACCTTATCCAGTGTAAAAATGAGATGTGATCTGACTTTTTCCATTCCCCTTGTTAGATTCCTTTCAAAGATGGGTGAGTTAGTTATTTGAAAGAATACCAAGATTCAGGGTAAGCCTCTGATTTTGGGTATGCACACATTCTTCATTTGCCTTTGTGTGTAACGTATTATGTACAAGAACATCATCTTCGGAATCCCTTGAACTAGACTTATTTTCTTGATAATCATCTACAATTGATTTAATAACATTCAATGAAAAATAATGCGTTGATGGAATTCTATCAGTGTTTCAATTATACTGTCTCCCTTGGTTTCTTCCACAAGACATTATTCTCTTATATTAAGAATTCCCTAGAACATTTTGGTGGATAATAACCCAATGTGAAACCTCGGATAGTTCAGTTTCACACTTTCCTTGTGGCTTCTTCCCTAATCTGGAGAAAACTGACTTCTATTGAGGAGGGGATTATAGATGTGAAAAATCCCCCAACCCTATAGGCTGGGGCTATTCCAATTATTCTTCATCATATCATTAAACATTTTTTAATTAATTTGAAGGTTTAATTAAATGATCCCCTATACTTGCAAGCTGGGGTTATTCTTGAAATGTTATAGTTGAAATTAAAGCAACTCCTCTTCAAATTTTGCGGATTTTGGTTCAAATATTAGCAAGGTGCATCATCTGCCAATTACTTAAATCAACTATCCCAGAATATTGTTGTTATATTTCAGAAATTTCCATCCTCTGACTCCTGAAATCCTCTAAACAGGAAGCCTGTTCAAGATTCTCCGATGCATGATGTAAAAGTATCTCAACAACTTTTTTTCTTTGGGCCTGATTCTGATGAGAACTGGTTGAGGCCTGTTCTTGACCATACATTTGATTACATACAACACCTATTGATTGTGGCCTACCATGGACAATAACATTGCTTGAGACCACTTGTGGCGGACTTTACTAATTTTGGAGTGTAGTGAAATGCAATGCTCCACATGCACCCCATCCTCTGATACGAACACTAGATAGGGAATCAAAAACAAATTGGTGTAGCGTCTTTAGAGCATCGAGACAAGCATGATAAAGGTTTCTCTGCTATTTTTTATCCTTTGGATGTTGGAAAATAGAGATAGATTCCAAGTAAGTTTGGCACTGTAACCCTTCTATTACATTTAAATGAATTTGATATTCATCATATGGTAAAACTTTGGTTTTCAAATGATGAATAGTTTTCCTTAAGTTGAGACAAATATCATGAATGCGATCTTCTGTCATATATTCTGAAATGTTATTCTGAGAATTTTTCAAAGGCTAAAACATGACTAGTATTTATCCTTTAGCTAATTGCTTCCTCATGTTTAACACATCTTCATCATCTTTCACAAGAGGATTCTCCACTTGATTTGACTACATTGGATGCTCTGAATTAGAAGACAAATGACCTAAAGGAGGATTAGAGAATGAATGTTCCCTTAAGATATCTTCTGGTTGAGAAAGTGTTACACCTATAAAAGGAAAGGCATCAGACATGATTAGCCTTGTGTTTTGAAGTCCATCAAGATATGAGGGATTTATCATCGCTACATTGTCATTTATGGAATTGTCTTATAAATGTGAAATACTACTACAGAGAGGACATTCGCTGTGAATTACATCATGGGGAGGATCGCCATGATGGATTATAGTAAGGGATAAAAAAATTTACTCTGTAGTATTCTATCCACATAGAGGGTTGTTTTGGATCTCATCCAGAGATAGGAACTCTAGATTGACCAAATTTTCATGAAGAAAGAATTCAGGAAGAAGTGTCCGACGAGGGACTTCAAAATTACAACTACCGCTCCCATAATTTGGTAATGAGAGGATAGGATCTTAAACAGCCACAGATAAATGTCTAAGGGCTTCAATAACTCCAAAATTAGGAGGATCCACATCGCAGCTTAACTCTTGATTTTCCAACAATTCTTGGTTAGAAATTTCCTTGGATGTTCTCTTATACATATTTGGGGCCACATGATTGGAAGTTTTATTATCAAGGTAAAGTGTGTCTTCCTTCCTTGAAGTGATTACCGGAATAGACAAATTTCCTCTAATTGGAAAGGGTGTATGTTCCCAATCTTGTTGTCCATATGATATGGTGGAGTATACCCCATGACCCTCCTGGACTAGAACAGAGGTCTGTATCTGCTTTGGGATGGAATGTTGATGTGTCATTCCATGTGTGGGGATAGATTTATGTGTCTGTTCCACTGATACTGCTAAAGTGTTTAAATATCTCAGCATTTTTCTAGAATATGGGCAGGGATTTGAAACATTCATTTCACCATTAATATAATATATTTCTTATCATTAGCTATTGGAACGATAATATATATCCATTCCATATTGGTAGTAGGTGTATGTGCCTGCTCCAATCCTCCTTTTCCTTTCAATGGGTATTGACAATACTCAGGCATGGGGGTAGAGAGTTGGGTCTACCCCATATTTGTCGTCCGAGCATTCTAACTAACTTCTCTGGGTGCTACCAAATGAAACTATTGGCAGTCTTGATTAACATTGGCAGGTGTATGTGCCTACTGGACGTTTCCCATCAATTATAGTTGACTAACATCCTTCAATACATGCAGATGAGACAACTGATAGAATTGGTGATTGTAAACAGGTGTATGTTCATGTTTACCAGTTTCAACCACATTAGATTGGTGAACATCTTTAAATGCAGTCAGACAAGCCTGCTGACTAGCAGATAACTTGTAAGTTTGTTTATGTGTTTATTCATGAAACTCAACTAGGATTATTTGGTGGGATTGGTGGGTTGTTGTCAAATGAGTCTACTGAGCAGCAAAATTAAAATAGATGGGTGTATGTGCCCACTCATTGTTAGCCATGTTGTTAAATTGATGGACGTATACGGAGGAGGAAGAGGTGAGAACCTGCTCCCTATTAATCGAATGTTGTCCTTTATTGTTCTTCTTTCATGCCTGAGTCTGAGAGACCTAGGCCAAACGTCCAAAGGCAACACCCCCATCATATAGGAGGTTCACTACCGCACGATTCTTCCAGCGACTGATGGTGGGAGTCCTCAGGAAGGACTCCTACATTATTGAATTGAGTCCTTGAGTAACATCTTGATCCACCTCCCTATATTATGTGAGAGATTGATTGTTTTGTTCCAAGGATAATGACTTGAAATGTTTGTAGACGGTGGTTGGAACTGTTTGCTTCTTGATCAGTGGTCATTGTCTGCTAGATGATCGAATATTTTTTTTGACCAAGAGGGCCTGTCGAGATGCCACCAAAGCCAGGATTCTGCTGTGATGGAAATATTCCATTACCCACACATTAGAGAACTATTTTTTTAAGGTTATGGGTTGGTGATGACATCATTCTCAGGCATGGAGACCCTTCTTGAGCAGTGGTTTGGATGTTCATAGATGTTTTCTTGGAGAAATCCATTTTTTGTATTAATTGGATTTCTGTGGAAAACTTGAATACAAAAAAATATCTATTAAAACAAAATATTTTTATATGGATACATGCATGATTAATACCTTTGTATGTCCTTAATTTATCAATTGATAGTGGCCTAACATGTGGGTAACATTATTAACTTGGATAAGGATTCACATCATGTTCACTATTTTTTGTTTCTTAGTTCCTTGAAATGTGTGTTCTAGATTTAAGAATCACTTTTTCCTTACGGTTTCAATTGTATTTATTCACAGAATAGGAAATATCCAATATTTCTTCATCTAAAGGGGACCTTCATTCCAAAGGTAGTGATTAATTATGTTTTGAACTTTACGCTACTTAAGAATGTGCATTGGTCAATAGGATGGAAGGATAGACTCATCACACCCTTTTTTGTGGGAATTATTGTATAATCCAAGGCTCTCTTTGTAAATTTTACAAATTTTAATCAATACATATTAATTCACCATATATATCATATGTATCCATTGGAATTTATAATCACTTATTAACATGTGTAAACTTTTAGAATCATCAGTACACAATCAAGGATCTTCATTAATGGAAATATTAATATGTATTCGAGGTTTTCCATCAATGGTATCCTCTAATATATTGCTTATAGATTCTTTTAATCATCATTGTCATGATACTAGTTTTAATACACTTAGTGGGGCAATCTTGAATATAATTTTCATTTAGGGAGACTAATTTTTAGTTTTATTTTTGGATCATGCCCATAAGATAGGCTACCTACGTATACTTATGAAAGAAATCAGAACCCTCGTAGTTTGGTGTCACTGAATGGGACACATCATACCTTTTAAGGTCATGTGATAAGGACCTCTAAGTGGAAGGTTATTAGTTGAATCATAGTGTGGGACTAACGCTGAATCACCCCAAGGAACACGGAAAGGATATGCGTTTCCATGTAAGATCAGACCATATTGGTAACATGGACCAATAAGAATAGGGTTAATTTAAAGTGTTGTGTTTAAACCTCAAGGAGGCTGCCTACATATCCCATATAGATGGGAATCAAATCCCATGTAGTTTAATTAATCAAATAGTAGAGTATAGTCCTTTGAGAGAGATGAGTTTGGGCTTACTTCCCGAAAAAGATGCCATAATTATTTGAGGATGGGATTTGGGGCTTATTCCTAAGGAGGATGCCCATATTAGGGGAATTATGTTATGAATCCTGAAGAGAACATCCAACAGGCTCAGGCACTGAGAAGGATTTTTATGTATCCCAATTATGATGAGAATCAGAGTTCTCATAGTTCATTCAAGTGTTGGGTTTTAACCTCAAGGAGGCTTCCTATGTATCCCATATAGATAGGAATCAATTCCCATGTAGTTCGATAAATTCAATAGGAGAGTATAGTCCTTTGAGAGAGATGAGTTTTGGATTACATCTTGAAAAGGATGCCTTGGTGATTTGAGGATTTAATTTGGGGACTATTCCAAAGGGGGATTCCCAAATTCGGGTAATTATGGTTGGATTCCTGAAGAGAACATACAATGAGCTCGGGCACTGAGAAGGCATCTTATGTATCCCAAATATGATGGGAATCTGAGTAGTCTTAGTTCATTCATTTTTCCAAATGTTGTGATAATGACAAATCTCTAAGCCCACGTGAGTCATGCTTGGTGTGAGAAATAAGAGAATGGCAAGGATTCAACAAAGGAATTCACACTATCTAATTATTTCTCCTCAATTAGTAGAAGAGGGCACATCGATTGTGGAAGAGGGTGAGGTGAAAAGATTTCCCTCTGTTCTATTTACATTGGACAAGGGTCCAATGTAAGGAGCAATGGGTCAAGGTGAGGGGATTATACCAGGATGGATCCCCAATAATAGATCTTGATATAAGAGGGAGACTTCTCCAATGATTGCATAGAAAATCATGTGTGAAGTGTAAATTCCCTACCAGAGACCTAAGGTTCCAGGTCACCTCTTTGAGAAGGGTGAGGTTAGAACCAAAACCCTCCCCCAAACCAGAAACATCCCAACACTTTTTCTAGGAGAAAGGTACTTGTGATTCTGGATATACAAACCCAAAGACTTCCATGAATCCTAACACCATTGTGAAACAAATGTTGGAAACCTCTGACTGTAGAAATACAAACCCAAATAGGAGGCAAGATGATGTTCTTTTCTTAAAGTTTTGATAAGTTAGAATGTTTTAGTAGAGGTTTAAAGATAATACCTTTTAGAAAAGGGAGCCAATGAAGAATAATCCTTTCCATGAAAGGCTTAGAAAGGCTTTATGGCTTGCAAAATGAAGAGGGTGAAGAGAATAAGTGAATCGACGAGGGACGCCCAAGTAGAGAAGGGCGTGCAAGTACACTTGGGTGACTTGATGTTCACTTAAGTGATGAACAACCTATATGGTAATACATGGGAGAGACCTTGCTCAATCCTTCAATAGAATTCATAGGTGATCCAAGAAGTGGGGCACTCAAGTTCCTGTGAGATGAATGGGAGGCACACAAGTATTTATGACTTAGGGATTTTGGATGCTTTAGGTAGGCAAGTGTTATGGTTTTCAAACACTAAAAGGAATTAAGTATAATGATAATCCCTTAAATCCTCAACTAAATTTGTTGAAGAACTACCTTGAATGTTTCGGAAGACTGGGGAGAAGTACTAGGGCGATGAGAGAAGCAATTAGGCATCAAAGAAATTTTTCAGTACAAATGGGGGCCCCAAGGGTTTATTTATAGGAAAATAAGTTCCCTTGGGAGAAATGAGTTGGGTGCACAAGTGACTTGTGTTCCATATAAGAGTGTTCAATTAGGATGCACGACATAATTCGGTGCACTAGTAGGTTGTGTGCCGCCTGGTGTTTTGGCATGACTAGGGAAATTCAACATTCATGACTTTGCGAATATTTATTTTTCATCATGTATTTTCCCATTTTCGTTCTAATGGGATTCCCTTTTTAATTTTTTAGACTCTTCGATGGAATAGATTGTGAACAATAAGGATTATGAAAATTCTTTTCAAATAAAATTGTTTTATCCTTTTTGTAAAAATATGAAAATGTAAACATCACTTTCCCCTTTAAAATGTTATTGTCACACTAGTTGAATGAACCCAGTTTTGGAAATTAATAAGGGTAATGGGACGTACTATGTTTTTGAGTAACTTTTTAGGAAACTGTAATTTTAAGTATTGTATTTCAAACATGAAATTGATGTTTACTTTATTTTAAATAACTTTCATTGGTAATAGAGTATCGGGCTATCCTACTGTGTTTTAATACTCACCCCTATGGTTCTTTTTGTTTTTATCCATTGTGAATGTTTCAACTTTAGGTCGGTCGCCTTGAGAAACGTGTGGTGGTTGTGTTGGAGAGTGACCAGTGGGGTTTCATGGAGTTAGTTTTTCACTGGGTTTGGACACCTTAGTTGTATCATTCAGTTTTACATCATGATTTGTTGTGTTCATGATGATAAATTCAGTTTTTATAAATCTGTATTGGGATATCCCTTTCTTTCTACTATTTGTTTTATCATTTATATTTATGAGGAATCATTCCCATGTCTACTCTAATGATTCCCTAAGTGCTTTTATCCATCCTCAGAGGATCAAGAACTCCTCTCATGACATGACACTAAGTAGCCTAGGTGATTGGATCAAGGTCAATCCAGACTGGTTTGTGAGAAAATCATATCAAAGGAGGTCAGATGTTATTGGACATTTCTTTTAAGAGATACCTTTGTTATTTTGCAATGTCAAGGTAGATGAAGTATTATTTTCAGGAATTGAGTGGTAGGTTTGGGAAGAGGGTTGAGAACTCTTTCTTTTTCTGACCCTCAGGTGTCCATGGGAACTCTGGTTTTTGTAATGTCTTTTTTCCTTGTTGATTTTTTTTTGTATTGGGACATGATAAGGGAATTTAGACTAATGGTCTTCATGAGATCACAGGGCCTTGTAATCCATGTGGAGTCGGGCATGGTCCTAAGATGTCTCTCCATGATTTTGGTGTGTTTGACATATTTCTGCCAACCATATGGTCAGGTCACCCACCGACACTTGTTCCCTTAGGTCGGTCTCTTTGATTTTCATGATTTCAGAATTCTATTTTGAAAATCCTTGTGTGAGAATTGTGAAAATTGGATTTAAAGGAATGGTTAGCATTTGAATATTGGAAAATGTGTTTTAAAATTTTAGTATGAGAATGCTTTTGTAATTTTGTGTTTTTTGAATCAAATTATTGGGATAAAGAAAAAATGAGTTAATAGGATGGAATTTACTTAATCTAATCATATGGGTTATTGAAATGAAATATTATGAAAGCATGGATTATTTTTAAGTGATTTCAAAAAAAATTAAATGGGTTGTTTTGTGATATTTAAAGGTTTTTTAATATGATAAATTGGTTTTGGAAATATGTTTTTTTGAGTGGATGGTGTTTTCTAGAAATGGGTTTTGGCCTTTGTGGTTGTCAGATAATGAAAACAGACCTAGCTGATTTTTTTTTTAAAATGGGAAAGGGATATTTAGAATAGAATGGTTATTTTTGGAAGTTATATTAAATGAAATGGATTAGGTTTTTATTCGAATGGTTCTTTATGATGATTGTATTGTTTGGTGAAATATGAAAATGGTTTTGGATTTGGTGGATAATGTGCCATTGGAAGGTACAAATTTCTTTTTTTGAGTGATGATTTTTTTATTTTAGCCTTTGGTGTTTTAATGGGTTCTCATATGCTTGAATTTGTGGATATATGGATGAATGGATGGTATGGTATGGTTTTTGGGTGCCCTGGGTGACACTAAAACGTACATATGAGTGAGACATGATGAAACACCATTGGTGAAAGAGAAAATCCACCTTGTTGGTTTATTTTTCAAAAGTGTTTTAAGAAGAATATTTTTTGTGTTTTTGTAAGCTGTTGTTTATGTGGGTTATTTCATAAAGTATATGAAGTGTGGTTGGTTTGGTTTTCTTCCTCACTATCTGTATTGGATACTCTTGAAAATTTTGGTTTGTTTTGTATTCTTCCTCATGATATTGAACTGTCACTATGAGTGTGTTATGAGATGGGATCATGTTGGTGGATCATGTTTGGTGCAATGTTCAGTGGGTTTCTAAGGATATGTAAGTTGTTGTGATGATTCCAGATATTTTTCTATACTGTATACAATTCTATTTTATCTGCCTATAAATTTTTTTCAAACATTAAATCCACCTCTTCGGATGATACAACAACTTGCTTGCTGGAATGGAAAGATGTTTAGGCTTGAATTAAAGTGTTTCCCGTTTATTATAATTCTCTTGGATATAGTTGTTGTGTTCGATGATGATGATGTGTTTCACCTTATTACTTGTCCATTCATCTCCTTGTTATAAGTGAGAGAGAATTATTTTATGTATCATTGAGTTCTTATTTAGATCAAGTTGTGTTGTCGATAAAGTGAGTTTTGTGGGGGTGTGGTGATCTGTACCTCCTGGTTACAGTGCAGAAGATGCTCCAAACATCAGGGCTCTAGCAATAGTCCTCAAAGTGAAGCTTTTCATGTAATCATGAAATCACTAGAGGTTTGGAGAGCTTGACTAAGCTCCTACCCTAACCATTTTGGTAAAGAAGTTTCTATTCTTTTATTGTGGTTTCACATCAGACTGATTTTTCTTCTTCTTTTCGTAAAGATCATGATGAACTTGCCTCTCATTCTATGTCAGTGGTTATGCCTTATTGGATGTGTGTTTATGATAAATGTCCATGTGTGGACCTCCAGTGTGAATCAATTGTGGTCTTGGATTTACATGTTCATAGGTCGAGGGTGTTGGGTGGTTCTTCTATTTCTTTTGTGGTTTTAGTGGCCCAACGATTGCGTCCCCTCCCTCCCTGCCATGAGTGGTGGGGGTTTTGATCCTTGCTGAAAGTGATGGCCTTGTTAATATACCCTCTGTTCGAGGGTGGGTGGTTTAATTGTTCATGTTGTAACCCTCTTAACATGGTTTAGTGGGTTTTTGTGGGGGAGTTTTTTCAGACATGTAAAAGTGAGTCCCAATTCTATTTAATGTTGAATTCTTGTTTGTTCAATTTCTATTCGGTTTCTAATGGTGGGGTGACCCGTCATGGGTCTCATTGATATTCCCCCTAAGAACTTGTGTAGTCCTACATGTTTCATAATGGCAGGGATTCCATTCCATACAGCCTGAGAATCCTTCGTTTCTGTGAGTTCTATTAGGTTTGGGTGATTTTTGGGTTCATTGGGAGAAGACCCAGCAATTTTGTTCCTATCTTGGTTGTGGAGGTGGTGGCTTGATCATTCAATTTATTCTCACAATGTGGGTGTGATCTGGTGTTTTTTTTGAGCTATAGGGTTAAGCTAAATTGATAGTGGATGGAATGTTATTGTCTAGAGAGGCTGGACCATGTTGATATGGACTTAATATGTTTAGTTCATTCAAATGGAAAGTGTTTTCATTTTCTGGTGGGAGAAAGCATTAATGGTGAGGTGAATTTTCACACCCATTTTTTCATGTGTTTTTTTTAAATGGTTTGTTGAAAATATTTATCTCTTTCAAGGGTTTAGGGTGAGATAAAATTTTTAATTTTTAGTTCCATCATTGTATAATCGTTCTTATTTGGGAGCCACATTTCTTGTTTGGGAGTTTTTAGGGAAATTTTGGTTACTTCATGATTTGGGCCAAATCGTTTGCCCATTTCCAAATTTAAAGACAAATTTTGTTTCATTAATATCTCCTTTTTCCCTCATTTTTCACCAATTTCACTTCCCCCTTGGCCTCACATTGAATATTCAAATCATTGTTTCCTTTTTAACCCCTTATTAATTCATAATAATATTAAATTTGGGTTATTTATTCATATTGGGCCTACCCGTGGGTCCATTTATAGTTTTAAAAAAATAATTTGTCTCTATTATATATAATTCACAGTTTTATAATTTTTAGTGATTCCACCTCCCAAAAGAGCCCAATAACCATAGGCACAACCCCATGATCCATTTTCCCACTTTGGATCTCATCTTAGTTGCAGATTAGGGAAACACTTCTCAATGATTCCCAAATCATACATATTTTCCTATGGTGATTTCTCTCATTCATAAATCATTCAATTCATACTGTTTTCTTCCCCAAATATGTTTTCCCTAGTTCTTCCAGACCATAAGAGAATGCCCATGGAGTTTTATGACATTACCATTCCTCTAAGGGTGTATATCTAACGGACGACGAATAATTTTCTAGTATCTTAGGTGAGATTATTTTCCCTTTCTCCTCCCTCTTCCTCCTCCTTACATTATTTATTGGTTTTATATTCTCCCCTAGACATGATTGAACTATGGATATGTTATCACATGACTATTTATGGGGATTTTGTTCATTTAGGGATTTTTTATATGTTTAGGGTTTATAAACCCTAAGATGGTGATATCAGTTGTGTGTTTCCTTTCTTCCAATGATTTGAGGTAGGATATCCCTTGAATATGCTATTTCCGAACCTTTCACTAGGGAGCGTGCATCCGTCATGTAAAAGACACGTTGTTGTTTCCTCGCATTCCCTCTTTCCAAAGGCGGGAAGAATCTGCTCCTTATTCAGGGACGTTTTCTCCATGATTGAAATGGGATGCTGGGATGTCGTTTCTTCCTTCCATGGATTCCTCCTCGGATCTTGTCACCTAGTCCGAGTCTTCCTCATAGATTTAAGACATAGTTCTTGAAACTCTTCATGGCACCATATCTCCATGGACACCAGTTAATTACACTACTTCTGTTAGGATGCTCCAAGGGGTCTGGTCAGGGCAGCAACCTTTGGTAAGGATAGTAGTCATGTTGGGAATCACTACCATGTCTTGACGCTGGGGGATTGGAATGTCTATCTTTTATCCCTTATTATAGGCCTTCTCAAGGACGTAAAAGCACGAGGCATCCCACATCGGATGTAGGGAATTGTTTTCCATGGGTATGTATCTGAGTTTTTCCTCAGCTTACCATGTTTAACATAGGGAATGCCGCAAGTTTAACGTCCACTGGAGAAGGATCAAACTGATTGGAACACTTGTTAGAGTGGATCAGATGGGACAAAACCCCTGGAGGGGACATCGAGGTTTGGACTGACTCATGGGTGGATTCTCTAATGCTGTTAAATAGAATTGAGAGTGGGGTGTCAGGATCTCACTAGGATCTGGTGTCCTGGGTAAGAATTAGGATGGACGATGGTTTTGGGCATGATCCTCAAAGATACTTCCTGTATATCCCCATGGTGGGGAATCAAAGTCTGTGTAGTTCGATGGAACGATGGGACACCTGAGGAGGCAACCCATGAGAATGGATGCATGGATGGGACCCAGAGGGAGTGGAACCTCCGGGTTAGGGAATGAGCTTCCCGAGACACGTGGGCTCGTGGGAGAGATCAGGATGAGACATGGGTGTTGGGCTTTAACCTCGTAGAGGCTTCCTACATATCCCTATGGAGGAGAATTAAAAACCACGTAGTTCAAATGGAGAATATAGTTTAACGTCATGCGGGATGGGGGTGAACCGATGCTGGTCGAAATGGTCGGTTGGTGGGATTGAATGTCGTGGAGGATTCCTACATACCATGCCTTTACATGGATCAGTGTCCCCGTAGTTCGGGACGGGTTGGGGATTACTCTCTAAGGCAGCGAAAGGTTTTTCATTGGGGATTACACTCTAAGGAGGCCCATGGTTGTGGGATGGGGATTACACTCTGAGGTGTCCCAAGGTTGTGTGTTATGGATTACACTCAAAGGCGGCCCACAGTGATGGATTGGATTGGGGCTTACACTCTACGGTGGCCCACGGGGATGGATTGGGGATTACACTCTGAGGCGGCCCAAGGTGATGGATTGGGGATTACACTCTGAGGTGGCCCAAGGTGATGTATTGGAGATTACACTCTGAGCAGGCCCAAGGTGATCGATTGGGGCTTACACTCTAAGGTTTCCCAAGGTGATGGATTCGGTCTTACACTCTGAGGCGGCCCAAGGTGATGGATTGGGGCTTACACTCTGAGGTGGCCCAAGGTGATGGATTGGGGCTTACACATTAAGGTGGCCTAAGGTGATGGATTGGGGATTACACTATGAGGTGGCCCAATGTGTTTGGTGAACCTACGTGAGTGGGGTCGTAACGACCAATGGGTGATGGGATTGAACCCTAGGGAGGATTCCTACATACCATGCCTTGACATGGATAAATGTCCCTGTAGTTCGGGATGGATTGGGACTTACACTATAGGGTGGCCCAATGTGGTGGGCTTGTACCTCGTGGAGGATTCCTATGTACCATGCCTTGACATGGATTAAAGTCCCCATAGTTCGGGTATACAGTTTAACGTAATGTGGGACAAGGGCATTTGGGTATTACGCTCCGAGGTGGCCCAAGGTTTGTCATGGTCGGTGCTCACTCTAAGCTCACTGGAGTCATGCTCAGTGTGAGAAACAAGAGACTGCAGAGACCTAACAATCATGCCATGAAGGGTGCGTTCGTGGGTAATGAAGAGGGGATTATGCATTGAGCGGACCAAGGTGTCGGGACTTACTCCAGGATGGAGGCCCGTGGTTGAAAAAGTGCAGTGGGAGAGGGATTTGTGATGGAAGAAAGGAGAAGCATTATTCCCCTTCATAGCCGTGGTTGGCCTTGTGCTAAGGGAGTGAGGAGGAATAGGGGGCTGCCTCCTGCAAGAAAGGTTAGGGTCTTACACCAAGGTGGATGACCTTCCCCATGGTCAAACGCCACTCTGATAAATAGGATATCATCCCCTATGAGGGGTGATCCCATCCCCGTGGAGACGAGTGGGCATGGAGAATGTCCAAGGTGGGGTTCCCTACATTCGTGGCATGAGGCCAGGTCACAGTTTAGCATCATGTGCTGAGGACGATGGTGCTTGGCAGTTTAACTTCTTGCTGCTCAGACGGGGTGGGTTTTCTCCGCACCCCTAGGACGTACATAACGGGTACCCTCTGATCCTTGTGGGAGGAAAGGTATTGGTAATTCCATAGCAAGGGGGTTTCGTAGAGCGAACCATCGAGGGGTCCACGTTAGCATGGCTATGTGAAAAATCAATATCCGTTAGCGTGCCTTTGCGAAGAAGCATGAGGAAAAGCAATTCAATGGGCGGTATTGTCCAGGGGACATTGATGTTACTTCGTACTAGCCTAGATGGTCACACGAGAAAATGGTGCATTATATGGACGCAAGGGGCACGAGAGACACCCGAAGATGGCTTCCATGAGAGGGGTATCGGGCGCTCGCGCAAGGGGGCACCCAGGGAGCACCGAGATGAGAGGTCCCTAGGGGGATTGTGTGCAACCTCTGAGGATTGTGTACAAAATAATATACCTAGATGAAAAACATTGGGCTAGCACGAAATCGGTGATTCATGCGCGTAATTGAGGTCAGGGATTTGTGCCCGACTAGAATTATTGCGTGCAAGGATTATGAATTGCAGGCAAGTGGGAGAGGTTGCGTGAAAAGATAGGGATGCACACAATTAGGAGGGATTGCACACAATTGATCGGCCTACGCACAATGGAAGGAAGTGCAAGCAAGGGGGAACCCCGAAGGGATTTCAATTTCGTCTAAGTGATGGGGATCTCACGCGAAGGCGGACCACAGGGTGACTGGGCGCAAAAAGAACCGCAGCTGAAGGCCATCTTTGCACTTGCAGAAAGCCAATTTCGTGCATGAGAGATGTTTCATATCCTTCCACCTGGAAATGGAAGGGGGCCGCCTTCTATATATAGGTTCCTAGGGGCACGCAATAGAGGTCAGCATGAAATAATTGCACCACAGAGGTGGTGGCACAAAATGTAAACTGTGTGTGGCACGGCTGTGAAATTATTTTACGTTGGCACTGACGACTCTTCGCGAATCCTGGAATTTTCCATGCGGGACACAATTTTTCACGCGCTTCACCATTTTTTTCATGCAAAGCCTCTACGCCCCCCGGATAGGGTCTCTAGGTCTGAATATGAACTTACATTGTTTTTTGGAAACATTCTTCAACACTTAAGCACTTTTCAGTGTCTACAAATGCCCCCCCTCAGAATTGGATCGGCGAGGGATCGCAACAGTCAGATTCTGAGGGAAATTCCGAAATGCAAGGCTTCGTGGGTCCCCTACGTGAAAAATATGAAGCGGCATGCAAAACATAGCCAAGCATATAATCCACTTTTTTCATGGGTGTGGAACCCAAGCTTAGTCTATAAAATCAGCTAAGGGTCCCATGGTTTGTAAGACTTTTCTCTTGCGATAAACTTTGAGCTCTCATGCAGAAAATTCTCTCCGGTCTAGCATGAAAAACCGCTTCAGATGCACGTAATTCCATCATGATTTGGATTCATTTTACACGTAAATATTGGGTTTTTCATGCCACGGTCTGAAATTTCATGACACCCGCTGATTTTACGCGCCAAGCCCCCATATTTTTCACCGACCTTCCAAATTTCACACCAGCTACTAAAACACTTGGTAGGAAGAAGATTGCTGCAAACCGGGTTAATGAGGGGGAAGATGATGCTCGCAGAGTTGAAATGGTTTCGTACCCTAAGGTTTATTGTGAAAAAAGTGTTTTCTACAATAACCATACCCACTTTGACATGCTAACCACCACCCAAAAGGTGTATGCCCTGTCTGACAGTCTTCCGTTGTGGGACTTAGGCATTCTTGAAAATGTTCCTCTGCCGGGTTTTGAGGTTTATACACCGCCATCATGGGTGACCCATGAAGACGACCTTCCTCGATACAAAATCACCAACAATGGTCACCCTTCTAGAGAAACTAGGCACATGGATGTATATGTCCTAAATCGCAGGACTAGGACCATTGTTGGAGGTGACCCTGTTGCGGACAGCTCCCTGGCCCTCTACGTGAGCACCTTCCATCAGAGTGTCACTAACGAGGCCAAAGGCTGGCTGTAGGAATGGGACATGCAATCCAGAGGCAACACCACTAGCGAGTGGGCCTAGGAATACTCAGTTCACCATACATGTGACCAATTCAGGGTCGAGTTGTGGCATATTTGTTTGATTGAGACGGTATGGACATCGCAATTCCACTTCTACCCCCAGCCTGAGCGTGGGCCAGATCTATTCACTCGGTGGTACCCTGATACCAACACATTCCATCATCACCATGGGGAAGTCGGGATCAGTCTCTGGGACATCCACTATATCCAGGGCTTCCCTTTAGAGGTCTATCAATATGATGAATGCCTTCTGCTGATGAACATCTGGGGTGACAGATCTCGAACCCCCATACTGATGTGGCACCTGCTGGAGCTGGCCAATGGGAAGATGATGGTCAAGGAATTCCTGTAGTACATTGCCTACAAGGACTTGTTCAGCCTGTTCCTAGAGAGGGATCTGAAATTCAAGATGCTTGGGCGGGGAAGACGGTGTCCCACCATGGCTTAGAGGAGCAAGAGAGGATCAGACTGGAGGGTCCTGGAGGAAAGACACTACCAGTCATGGGGCTACAACATAAATATGTGGTCCGAGATCCAAATTTTTGGTACACCGGATTCCACACCACATTCATGAGCGGGTGGATCTTTCCATTGAGGGACGCAAGGATGGGTGTCCATCCAGCGACCCTGGTGATGGCATGCATCATGTCATCCAATAATAGGTTCAACCTGGGGGTCCCCATGTTGGCTCGGCTATACACCATCTTGGGATGCATCTCGAGACGGGGATTGCCTTAGAGAGTATGTGGCCCCTTCCAGATTTTCCATGGTTGGGTTGCCGCTCATTGTGGCGAATACAATTTTCCAAATGCCATTTGTCCCCCGAGCAATGGCCTATGACCCTCTCTACTGAATATTGTTGGGGTCATGACGATGATGCTAAATGAGGAGGGAGTATGGATCAGGATTGGTAACCATTCCAATTTCTCCTTCATCCCATTACCCACCCCAACTGGTCAGCTGATAGTACACGGGCAAGGCTCACTGGAGAAGAAAGAGTACTACCAGAGCATCATAGGTGGGGTGCTTGTGTCCCAAATTGATGGGAAGATCTTCTACGAGCCTTATGTGCCTTCCAGGTTCTCCAGTTAGTTTGGATTCCTCCAAAGAATGCCGAAAAATGTATACACAGACCTCTGGGAGGATAGGAATACTTGAGTTCTTCATCAGCTTTGGCTGATGTTTACAACCTATGGCTTTGATAACATTATCACCTCCCCCCCCCCCCCCGCCATAGTTGACGCTGGCCTCTCAACCGAGTATTCCGAACATTGGACCGTAGCTTACCATGAGGGGATTCTGAGAAAGCGAGTTCAGAAGCTCAAAGATTCCAGTGTGGAACCTTGGCGGCGAGAGAGCAGGTTGGGTGCCACTAGAGGGGGAGGATCAGAAGTGCCTCAAGAAATGGGGCCCTCACTGGCTGGGACCTCAGCACCAGGGGCATCGCATGGCGTGGCCACACCCTCATCGCCTAGATGAGGGGGTACCATGGAGTGGCCAGAGAACTTCCTGGGAAGAAAATAAGATACCTGCTTCAAACTTCCCACGACACGATCTTCCTTGTGCTATGGTCAGCCTGGCTAACCCTGCGGTATTCAATGAGTGTTGAATCCCTCTGGTAGAAGATAGTGAGAGATGGGATCCAGCTGCCATAATTTGGGCTTTTCTGGGTCGCTGATAGAGTGAACTTCCACTGAAGGCATGAATATCTAACAGCCATGGACACATACACATGCCAATGGGGTCAGCGTGTAGAGACACCTCTCTTGGTGAAGGTGATGCTCGGCCAGAAGCATGATCTAGAAATGATGCCACCGGGGGAAGATGACAGCGATGATGAGTCAGAGGGTGATGGAACAGGATAGGAGGCAGGAGGATAAAGCGAAGGCGAAGGTGAAGGAGAAGAGGATCCCAAAGGTGAAGGGTCTCAGGGGGCGTCCCACTAAGGGAGTCTCCAGGAGAGCGTTGAGATCATCCGCTCTAAAATAGATGAAACTGATATACACTAGGTGTACTTCAACCCTTATAGATCTGTATCCTTTCATTCACTTTCCTTTTCAATCCTTAATCTTCCCTTCTTGTCCTACTCATGATCATATCGGTGTCGATCAATGGTCCATAGCCAAAGGAGGGGAGGAAGCACCAATGGGGAAAGGTGGAGCACCGACGCCCTTTATTGAATTGACAAGTGCTGAGGGATCCCCCGCCAAGACAGCTCCTATAGCGGCCATAGCACTAGAGGTTGATGCCTTGGATCCCTGTAAGTTCCTTGCTTCGATACCGATACTCACTGTCGGAGGACTCAACTGATCAGGGTGCTCCTTGTCTGTAGAGTTATCATGAAATTGGAGGCTCGTAGGGCTTCTTAGGCCGGGCCATCTGCGAGAATGCTGATGGAAAACATACTGCCACATCTGGAACATGCCTCCCAAACTGAGTTGGCCCAAATAATTGGTGATAAGGGAGTGGCGTACACCAGTGGTGCTGTTGTCGGGGCAGGGCCGGAAGTCGATGAGGGTACCACCAGGATCGAGGAGAGAGAGGAAGGTCACCCAGATGGTGAGGAGCCAATTAACGTGGGAGGAATCACTGGGGAAGACCCTGCTGCTGGCATGTTGGCTATCTTCCCTGTCTATCTTCCCACTGATCCTGAAGAAATCGATGATTCAGATTCTAAAGTAGCCGAGGAGAGCTGAATGATGCAACTCAAGGGATGAAAGTGCATCTGGCATTTTCTAAGTCAGCCTCAGGTGGAATGGCTGAAGATGATGGGGTCACTCCACACCTGGCTACATTTCCTATGTGCTGGAGGGGAAGGCGCTCAACACCTTCATCTGATGGTTAATGATTTCATGGATGAGATGATGCTTGATAGCAGCCGGCGTTCCAACATTACCCAGTTTCGGGAGGAGTCGGGGAGTACCTGATCATTTCTGAAGGTAGAGCAGGAGGTCCAAATCCTCGAGGAATAGGCGAACGAATAAGAGATATTCATCACAAACATCACTGAGCTCGTGGAGTAGTTGAGGGACCAGCTGGAAGATGCCCAAGAACAACTTGTGGAAGCGAGTCTCTAGATAACTGAGCTCCAAACTGAACAGGCATGGGTACAGGCTAGAGTCAGCAAACTGCGCTCCATGGCCACTGATGAAGAAAGGGTTCTCAGGAGGTGGGAGGCAGTACTAGAGGCCACCATCCAAAATCTGGCTGCATTGGAGAGATCTATCCAAGAAACCAGCCCTTAAGGGCATTTTTTTGGCCAAACCCATAAACATATCTCTCCTTACTACTTTTTGTTCTCTGAACTGTATGTATTGAAAAACATACATACATTTCCCTTTGGTTTAACATGTTCGGCCATAATACTGAAATAAATAACAATCCATTCCTATGCTTATGTGGGCTGCACCCAATGTGAGAAACAAAGGATGCACGTACTGTCACATCATTTGATCATGGGAGCATTAACCAAGCTTCGGGAATTCGAAATTTGAACCCATATTTCCAAGGAGAAGAGGGAGGCCCAATCTAAGGAAGATGACCTCAGACCGATATACGTATCATCTTCTCATCGTGCTCTAGTACACGATCCAGGAAATGCCAGGGGTATTGGAATCATTCCGAACATAAGGAAATGAAAAATGTGAATCACATTACCCATATTCAGAACACTATGGGAGGGGCGTGAAAATAAAGTAAAAATGTTGACCATGTTCGAAACATAGCATCCCTATTGAATTAGCCTGAAATAGGGACAAAAAAATGAGCATCAAGTGTGGACCATGTTCGCAATGTGGGATTTGTATCAATTTTTTGTCCATCAATCTTCCGGAACATTGGACCAGGACAACAGGTGGACTATAGGTCAAGCATCCATACTGTGAGGGGGTCGCTTCAAACATGATAAGTCTTCTAGAACATTGGCCCAGGATAGTAGGTGGACCATAGGTCGAGCACCCATACTGTTAGGGGTTCCCTTCAGATGTGAAAGAAGATGAGGATCCAAATAAAGGCGCACAAGAAGCGTGGAAAGTGAAGTGGTAGTTTGTTCGCATAGAATCCAACACTCCCAAAATTACGCCACCATGGTGGAAGGACATTAGGAGGGCACATTAATCTTATCATGGATCATCCCTACTTTTAGACAAGACCTCTTTGGTGAGGGGTCTCTTACATCCCAATGTCATCATGGGGAATCCTGAACATGTCTAGGGAAAATGTTGCAGTTACACAACTCCCCATGGGGGGTCAGGCCAAGAGGTCGAAAGTGGGGGGAAAGGATGAGATTTGTTATTCCTAGGGATGTACCATAGAAGAAATGATTGGGTATTATTACATATCTCATAAGGATGGGAATCAAGCCACACATAGTTCTGAAAGGGTCTTAGTTTAAGGTCTTAGAACTCGGACCAATGATCGGTAAGGAATGCAGGAGGCACATGGTAAGGTGATTATGAAACCCGACACGAATGAGGAAATAATTCCATATTACTATGTGCTCCTTGGGGAGGTGTTTATGTCACGCAACCAAACACGATAGTTAGGTTGGGCCCGTGCGAAAGTGCTCGGGTGTTCCTACGTATACCATAAGGATGGGAATCAAGCCATACATAGTTCATGGGTGGTGTCATGGTATGGTGTGGTACCAGTGAAAAAGATGAAAGGGGTGTGCGGGTCTAGCCCTCACACCAAAAGAAGTGTCATTTGATGTATCCTATTTTTCTTTTAGGCTAAATGGGGTACTTTTGTGAAGCGACTGCCCTAGGGTAGAAATTCATGGCATCGCCAAAATAATCAAGTTGTATACAGGCATTGAAAAATGGTATGGTGGATGACCGATACCCAAGGTGACGTCCCCTATGATGGGGTCATCACAATGCAGTGTTATTTTTCGTCATACGGCCAGGATGATATTATCACAGTTTAGGGTCATGTGATTGGACCCACTAGCATAGTTTAAGTTCCAATGGATTTGACCTGAGGGAATGCACACGATGCGATAAAGCATACCCCACATGAATTAGGACAAGTCCACACCACCACCGTTCATGATTACGGGAGAGGAACCTCGGGCCAGGAGGCCAGTGAGGGTCAGAGGATAAGGGGTAGGAGAAAATAGCTCCCAGCTGAGCTGGACCTTGAAGCACGATGTTCAGTTGATCCCACATATCCCATGGGGATGAGGATCGAGTCTCACATAGCCCTTAATGAAGATCTTAGTTTATGGTCATAGAGCTCAGACTGTGGGAGCCCTGAAGGATTCCGTATTGCAGCTTTTCCCTCCTGACGTGCAGAGGTGCACTGAGGGATAGTGCCAAGATAGTCGAGATTCCACTTGGGCATGATGGGTTGGAACATAATGTGAATCATGCAACCGACATTCAAGGCCTAAAGGGGATGTCGTGACAATAGAGGATTACTTCTGACCATGTTTGTGATAAAGCATCATGTTGTGTTAGCCTGAAATGGGGACAAAAAAATGAGCATCAACCACTGAAAATGTTGGAAACGTAGGATTTGTATCATTTTTTTGTTTGATACCCTTAGGGGTGTTGTCCCATAATGGTAGGAGAGCCCTTAGGTGGGGTATCCATGTAGTTTTTGGGGGTCCCTTTAGGTGGGAAAGAAAACAAGGGCCCAATTTAAGGGGAACACGAAGCCTGACAAGTGGAAGGAACTTTCCTCAGTTGAATCTGACAGTCCTGTTCCTAGACAATAGTACTCTTGACACATTGTAGAACCACTGAAAAGGGTCTAGGGGATCAATTTCAGAGTGGCCGAGAGATAGCGAGTTCCAGGGAGAAGGGGGGCATGGCGCCAATAACCCAACATGAAGGAGGGAATAACTCTGTACCACTCCTATATATCCCCCTCATGGAGAGGGGCAGGCCAAAGGGAGTAGCTGACCGGGAGATCGAGGATCTCTAAGAGATGGGGCTGGACCCGAAATATAAATGTTCAGGAGGTCCTACGTATCCCATAAATATGGGAATCAAGCCACATGTAGTTCTTGAAGATACAGATTAACATCATGAGAGATGGCATACAGTTTAACGTCGTTCGGGAAGAGCATGCAGTTTAACTTCATGTGGGATGGAATACAGTTTAACATCCTGTGGGAAGAGCGTATAGTTTAACGTCATGTAGGACCGTAATCCATTTTAAGGTCAGGGAGGGCCCGTAAGGATTTAGTAATATAATGTTTAAGGAACTTGGAATTGGTGGGAGGAGTAATACACTCACCATCCATAGTCACCAAGGAGTACAAACCATTGGAATAAACCTTATGAACAATGAAAGGTCCTTCCCATTTGGGCTCCAACTTGGGTGGTTTCCTACCAGAGATCATTGGCGCTCTGAGGGCTAGTACCAAGTCACACTGCAGGAAATATTGGAGGCAAAACATCTTGTTAAAAGCTCAAGCCATCCTGCTATGATGACTTTCTAGGTTGTGCAATGCCCGAAGCCTATTCTCATCCAGTGCTTCCAATTCAGCAATACGGATCTCATCCACTCTATTTGGAACTTTCTGGTCATAGAAAACTTTGCACAATGAGGTTAATTGACTCTCCATGGGTAGGATGGCCTCAGTTCCATACACCAGGGAATATAGGATCACCCGGGTGGAATTATGAGTCGTCATCCAATAAGCCCAGAGGGCGTTGGGGAGCTTATTCGGACAACTCTTCTTATTTTGACCAACCATTTTCTGTAGAATGTTAGAGAGGGTTTTAATAAATTCCCCAAACTATCCATTTTCTTGAGCGTGATAGATGGAGTTATGGTTAGAGAAAATGTAGTACTTGGCGTACAATTTATTCAACTCGGCTTCTCAGAAGTTGGAAACGTTAGCAGTTTGGATAGCATGGGGAACCCCAAATCTATGGATGATTTGGGAACTCACAAAGTCAACGATAGAATGGTCATTGAAATCCTTGAGTGGAATTTCCTCTTCCCACATAGAAAAAAAATCTGTAGTGGTCAGAATTAATTGGCATTGGCGAGCCGTTGTTGGTGGGTATGGTCCCACGACATCTAATCCCCAAACTGCAAAGGGCCAAGACTACTTGGTAGTGTGGAAAGGGTCTGGGGGTGATGCAAAAAGTTAGCATGAGCTTGGAATTCATGTAACCTCTTGGCGAACATGATGCAGTCATCGATCATGGAGGGCCGAAAATACCCTAGTATGCGGATCTGGTGACGCAGTTTTGGCCCAACCTTATGGGCACCGTAGGAACTAGCGTGAACCTTTTGCAAGACCTATATAATCCCAACTCCTTGGATAAAACAGAAGATAACACCATCAAACCCGATTTTGTATTGGATCTTCTCAAGACTGGGACCACTCTAGAGGGTAAACAACAGTGCACATCATCGGATTCGCTCATGCTCATCCTGGTATGACGGAAGGTGACCATATTGGAGATACTCAACACAAGGAGCACTCAAATCGGGATTCGTTTCAACCATTGTATCTGAAGAACCAGGGGTTTTTGATGTGGAAGCTCCAGTGGTAATATGGATTACCTATGGGCCATCATCATCCTATGGGGAGATGGGAGAAATGACTCTCCAATGTTCCACATGTATAATTAGATCATCTTGCTCGGGCTCTAAAAGTGATGAAACCAGGCTGGCCAAAGAATCCTCTTGATCGTTTTGTGACCGAGGGACATGGGTAACCTCTAGATGAGATGGGAACTGGGTCATTAGTTGGAGAGTGAGTTCTAACAACTGTACGAGATATGGATTCCTGACAACATAGTCACCACTGACCTGCTTAATAACTTGCCCAGAGTCCCCTTTCACTTGCAAATGGGGCTCATCGATCTCAAGGTCCAGCTCGAGATCGGTAATGAGGGCCTGATACTCTTCCTCGTTGTTAGTACAGCCTTCTGACAATAGGAATGAGTAAGGTAGGACGACTTATGCCGGGGTGATAAAGACGATACCCAGGCCTACAATGTTGACCCTTGGATCATTGATCCTCCTACCGGTGGTGCTCCAGGAGGAACCATAAAAGTGAATTTTCCAACAAGGGACGGCTTGATCGATTGAGAGGATCGCCTCATCAGGAAAATCCAGGTCCAGGTACTGATTCGTGGAGGTTTTATGGGTAGCTATATATTCTGCCAACTCCTACCCCTTAATATCCTTCTGAGGAACGAACCTGATGTCAAACTTCTGAAGGTTTATATCTCACCACGTTAGTCGGCCAATCAACATGGGACGGGTTAGGATGTGCTTCAAAGGGTCTACCCGAGAGACCTAATGTTACTCATGGTGCTGCAGGTAATTTCGCAACTTCTGAAAAACAAACATGAGTGCCAGGAAACTCTTCTCGATGGGGGAGTATCTATTCTCTATATCTAAGAGCATGTTTCTAAGGTAATAGAGGTTTTTTTTCTATCCCCTCATTGTTCTTCTGGGAAAGAAGGAAGTTGAGGGACCATTCCAGGGCAGTGACATAGAGAATCTGCGGCTTTCTGGAGACGGGTGGCATCAAGACTTGAGGCTGGATAAAATATTGCATGATTTCCTCAAAGGCGGTCTAGCACTCCTCATCCCACTCATAAGAAGTTCCCTTCTTCATGATCTGCGAAAAGGTATTACAATTTCCATCCAGATTCGTAATGAATCTGTGTATGTAGGCTAAGTCGCCTTGGAAACCTCAAAGCTCTCAAATATTTCTTGGGGGAGGCATCTCGCTGATTGCCTTGGTCTTTTTTGGGTTGATCTCAATTCCCCAGTACCTAAAAACAAAGACAATAAACATCCCAGAAGAGACCCCGAAAGCACACATCAACGGGTTCATCTTTAGGTGGTGGGAACGTAGGAAACTGAACACTTTCTCAAGGTCCTTGAGATGGTCCTGGTGCAGGTGAGATTTAACTACTAGATCATCCAAATAGAATTGCACCAACGACGTAAGGATTCGATTGAATATGCGACACATGGCCCACTGATATGTTTCACCTACATTCTTCGGGCCGAAGAGCATAACTTGGTAACAGAAATTACCATGGGGCGCCCTGAAATTCGTGAACTCTTCATCCTTAGTGGCCATTTGGATCTAATTATATCCAAAGTACCCATCCATGAAGGAGAGGTCTTGGAACCCCACTGTAGCGTCAATCAATAAATTTTTCACTGGAAGGGGAAAATCATCCTTAGGAAAATGGCGATTGAGATCCCGAAATTCGATACAGACTCTGAATTTTCTATTCTTCTTTCTGACTGGAACAATTTTGTCTAGCCACTTGGGGTACTGGACCTCCTTGATGAAGTTGGATCTGATGATCTTGTCATCTCCAGCCTCGAACATGGCACCGTGAGAAGGGTGCATCTTTCTGGGAGGCTGTATGAACACGTGATGATTTTTTTAGGAGACTGAGGTAGTGGATGGCTACATTTTGATCTAGTGCCAGCATCTCATCGTAACTCCAGGTGAATAAATCATAGTGTTTTTTAAGGAAGCCTATGTACCGCTGCATCTCCCCGGGGGACATAGCGGCTCTGATCAGTGTGGGTATCGGGTCCGCCTCACTTCCGAGGATCACCTGTACCAACTCATCAACCATGGATAAGACGCCTTCCTCAAAGATAGGGGTCGTCCTATATATCCTCTACTCCACTTATGGAGGGATCCTCCATGATGGAAGCTACTTCTGATTTACCAGGCCCTGAGGGGAGGCTGGTACTGGCTTGTGTGGTAGTGGTTATTTCATCGGGGACCTCCGGCACTGCCGAGACCACAACTATGAAGGTTGTCGACCCAATCCCATCTGGTCTCCAGCCCAAGGGGCCACGCTTGACAATATCAAATCAATAGTGGTGCATTAGCCAGAACCGACTTATTTCAGCTCAATGAAATATACATGTAAGACGTACTGCCATTTCCATGAACCGGACGTCCCAATATCTGGTTGGAGTGGGAGGCTCTGAGATCACTACGGCCTGATTCGTATAAGAATACAAAGTGATCTTCTGACATCACCTGTATTTGGGAGCATGGTTCCCTCTCATCCCAGAAATGAAAAACAATTACCCCATATTGGGGGTCTTGGCCTCCAAACGATGGATCAGGAAGACTTATGCATCATCTAAACATGCCCAAGGGTCGGTCATAGCGGTGACGGGCTCAACCGCACTTACCTAGACCTGCTTATCCTTTCTCTTGTAATATTCAGCATCCAAGTAACAGGATTCTCAAGAGGCAAAAGTAGATGCATCACCCTGATTTATGCCTACTCAACTATTTAGGGATTACTTTAGGCACTGGTGATATGATGAGGGGGCCTTCACATGCAGGTAGAGCCAAGGCCTATCCATAAATGCATTATATGCGGTGTCCTGGGAGACAACCATGAACTCAGTGCTGGAAACTAGGCCACTGAACTGGGTCTTTAGATGGATCTTACTGACTTGGGTCTGCTATGTCTTATCATATCCCTAGATTCTTAAATCCAAGGAAGTCAGGTCATCTTCAGATAACAATAACATTCATAGTGTCCTCGTCAGGATACGGTTGATCCCGGAGCCGGTGTCAACAAGACAGCAGTGAACCTCAACTCCGTTGAATTTCCCGGTGATATACAACGGGCGGATGTGCCCCTAAATGGGGGAGCCTTTATCCTATCCAGATAATGAAATGACGGCCAGGAATTCGGCATCATAAACTTCTTCAGCATGAAAATATTCTGTAGCTGCTATCTCCGTCTCAAACTGAAGGGGGATCCTTAAATCCTCAGCGAGTGCTTCGTGCATATCTGGTGACAAGAAAAGGGCTTCAAGGAAGGAAATATTTTCAGGGATGCCAATGAGTTTCATGAGAACATCGTACTCTCGTGCCAGGTGAAAAATTATACTTATAGGGAGTCACTCTGTGATGGAAGGCATGGTCACCCCTCCCTGCTAGACTGACGACCGGCTGGTACTGGGAAGATCTCGCTACTCACTAGTCGAAACCCAAACAGTGGCTATCGGATGAGGACCAGATGGCTGAGATCAGGCTATAGTGGGGCGAAGCTAGTCATGGAATGGCCAAAGTGTTTCTGCTTGATCCAGTAGCACAAACGGTGGTGGAAGCAGACCTATTGACACTGGATGGGGAGGCTGGAGTGCTAATCTCTACGTTGGGCCTACTGTCTGGTTTCAGTGGCATGCACGACTTGGCTGGAGGTGCCAACTGACTTGCCCCGACATCCCATATTGTTGCGACTCCACTGGCATTGGCATCGGTTGGGGACATTGGGGCGGTTCACCTGGCGCTTCCCCTCGTCGAAAGTTATATAGGGATTTACCAACTCGACAGTGTTAACCGAAGTGTACCATCGAATATCCCTTGAAGAATCATCCATTGGGCGGATTCTGGGGGGAATCCCCATCTTTAGGGGCATAAATTCACCGAGAGTGTGGGACGACGATGGCATTGGCAGGACGTGTTACTTCTTCTGGCGTCATCGATGCCTGCTCTTCTGGGAAGAGGTCGGCTGAGATGGAGATACATAAGTGGAGGCGTCATTTTTTGAAGGCTTTGACTAATTTAGGCATGCTCGGATGATGCCATGGGCGCGGTCGACCATCTTACGAGCCATCCTGTCATTATACTTCTAGGACCCATGGTTAGAAACCTGCTACCACTCACTTTCACTGTCCCTACTACTATCTGATCTCACAAATTCACACACCACTTGTGTTGGGGATGGGCCCAACCTAACTATGTTTTTTTAATCTGGTCTTGGAGCTAGTCCTTGAACAAAAACCACTACTTGATGGTGTGGCCCAGGATCCGATGATAAGGTCAGTAGTTGGGGTGATCAGTGAGATGCGCCGCCTCTGGCTTCCTGCACTCAGGCAGTAGTACAAATCTATTTTCCAAGGCACTGCAAAAGTAACTGGGGACCTGAACCTCATCAAATGAGTAGTCCATATTCCTTCCATCTGGAAAGGGGCCTCTATGATCCTCTCCTTAACTGGGGTCTAGAAGAGACTACCAAGGAGGAATAACATGATTATCTCACCTAGGTGGTGGCGGCGCGTTACGCGGGGGCGCCTACAGATTCTGAGGACACTACTGGGCTAGAAGCTACGCCGGTGGTGGTGGACCTCTGTGGGGATACAGAGCTAGCTCCACTTGTAGTAATTATAGCTACCTAGGGGCCTCTATCTAGGCCACCATGGTAGGCTCAACTCCAGCAGCCCTCCTCGCTGGGATTGTAGGGGGCAGCAGATGTGCCTGACTAGCCTATTGCAGGACTTCTTCGAGGCGCTGGGCCTTATCTAAGATGTATCGGAACCCTCCAGGATAGTTCTGAGTGATTATGGAGAGGACCAGTTCCATCTTGACATTCCATATGCACATAATTAGTCATTGATCATGAGTCAGGGGCATGTGAAGGGAGTATGTGAGCCCCTTACACCAGGAGAAAAAGTCTGTGACTCGCTCATCAGGCCTTTTCTTGCACTTTAAGAGGTCTACGATGATTGTTTTCTGGGTGGTAGAGCTGAACTAGTAAAGTAACTTCCTGCAAAGGTCCTCCTAGATAGTCAAGGATCTAACGGGGAGCTGGCTGTACTAGACGAATAATGTCCCCTCCAGTTTCTGAACAAAACAACGGATCTTGGCAGAATCCTACTGTGATGGGGTCCCTATCATAGGCTAACACCTTGAGTTAAAGTGGACCAGATGCTTTGGTGGGTCCCTTATCCCATTAAAGGGGGAGAATGTGGGGTTTCCAAATCCCGGGGGTGCTGGCATGTCATCCACCCATGCCGGATATGGATTTTCATCAAGTGGGATGACCACCTGCCGTGTTTCCAAAGCCTCTAGGTGGGAAATGACTACCACCATTAGGTCGTCTAGGAAGGGGTCCCTGTCCTAACAGGGATACCTAACCACGAGTGCATTTCCTGGTTCCTCAATGTGGTAAACAAGCTCAGTGCCTCATGGAGCGGTTGGTGGAGAGATCCTTGGGGGGGTCGGAGGAGTTCGAGCAAGGTTCCTAGGATTGTCGCGCTGTTCATGAGGGTTTGGAGAGACAAACCACACACTCTTTCCATGAGCTTCGGCTTCCACCCTGCTAGAAAATGCGGCATGATGAGGGTTTCCTGGGAGAATCTCCTCGAGGGGTAGTTGTTCCTGCCCCTGCTACCCTGGCCTAGGATCACTATAGTAGGGACATCACTCTCCAATGTGTTAATCTAGAAGTTCATCTACCAACCTATTTTTTTCTTAATGTTTCTTGCGTAGTGTGGCCTTTTCAGTGTACTCTTCTGTCTTTTTCACTGAGGAGGACGGGTCGGGGTGATGGACAGCTCTAATGTGCTCTTTGTCCTTACTGACATTCCAACTCCGAACTAGTGCCTCTTTGGATGGAGGGAGACCTAGGAGGTTCCTCTAATAATGTGTATCCATCTCTGATGGGTCCATTAGTGGTGGAATTTCCTAAGGGAGGACGTTCCCATCATGAAATTCCAACTCGTTTTCCCCTCCCTACAGATCGGTCATGTTAACCACGACCCTTCTCGGGGGCATGTCTTCAATGTATCCCACTGAGTCAGCCTGCTGGAGAATTTCCCTGAAGAGGAGGGCAGTGTACTACCCCCAGCCACATACTTGTGTGTGGGGAGTAGCATTCTTAATAAATTGGAGGATTACATGGAAACTCTGACGCATTTCTGTTGGAAGGCCCCGCTGTGACCAGGTGACACGGGGTGCTGGACCATTGGGAGTGTGGATAGATCAACCAGATGACATTGTTCACTGACGTCTTTGAGGTGTGCTTGGCTCCTGGGATAATTCACTCACCGGTGGAGAATACGGAAGTGATTCTCCCAGAGGGTTTTGTGGAAACATTCAAACTCCTCCGGGGTGGGCTATTCTGGCGTACCAAAATTTGGTCCTATGACCAGCCAAAACTTCTCGAGGAAGTGTCCTAATACAAGGATAGTACAAAAGCTCCTTGGCTTAGATCTAGGGTATGGACTTTGATTTCCCCACACATCAACTGGGGGTGGATAAGGAACTAGCAGCAGCACTGAGGCAGGCTGTTGGGTCGATAGGCTGGCCGGCGGAGAATACGGCGAGCGGGTTGACTGGCCACTGAATCTTGGGATGTCCTCTAAGGATGGTAGTGAACTGGCCATTATATCATCGTAGGATGGACCAGTGACCAAAGCTCCGGACACAGCATTAGTGACTGATGAGGGTGAGCTATGTCATGGTTCTCACGCCATTAACCCCCAAAATAGCTCTCTATAGCCTCTAGCAGAGGCCGAGGTCGCTTCTGGAGATGCCAGTGGTGACTATAGAGTCTGTCCCGGGGGACATGCAAAGTTCTCGTCCTCCTGGATATACCTTCGGAAAGTAATAGGGATCCTATGGATCTCACATTCCAGGAGTACGAGGCTGATGCGCCTCGTTCCTGCCCCATCCCTTGACTTGGAGGACTGAGGAGAGGGCTCCCACGATGGGTTGCACTCCGCTTCAGAGTCTAAGAAGCAGACTGGTCTCATTCCTTCCCAGCCTTCCCCAGAATTCCTCTTTCGGTGGCAATGACCCACCTTCTTGACCCAAAGTGGCCCTCAAGATAGGGATAATTTCCATCATGGGGTCCTCTAGTAGCACCGATACTGGGGCGGAGAGTGTTTCCACCCAAGAAAGCCATGGTGGGAGAATCATAGGGAAAAATGTCGAAAGGGACACGGGGAGGACCTCCATGCCGGGAGTTGGTGAAGTGAAGTTGGCCTCCACCTCTCTGACCGTTTGGGAGAGGAGGACCTTCTCCGATTGGCACGGAGACATAGGAGGACCTCCATGCTGACGAGGGACCAGACATGAACGGTTTCCATACCCGCAGTCTGTGGCATGGGGAGTGAACACGTACCCAGTGTAGTGAGCGGGGGAGAGACCTCCATATGGAGTGTTGCTATCACAGGGAAAATCCTCTCTTGGGATGAATGTGGTGAGGGGTAGACCTCTAAGCCGAGGTTGGAAACGGGGAGGGCCCACACCTTCTGTAGTGGCGGTACAGAGTAGGCCTTCGCACTAGTCAGCACTACTACGGACTGGTCCACAGTGGCCATCCCCTATACCGGTGACCGAGAGAGTCGACCCAGCCTTCCCGTGTGGTGGTTGGGGCCTCAATCCTGGCCAGGCGTATAACATCCCTTGTTAAATGTATGGCGGATATTGGGAATATGATTCAGTGGTGGCTTGGTCAAATAGAAGTTTCTGACATTGATGCCCCATAGTGGGCGCCCTCTTCCATTTGTGTGGGACGTTGGTGTCGAGTTAAATGAACTGGAGACGGTGGTGCAATCATGTGGCTTTCCTATTCCTTGGCTTGTGGAACTGGGCGGCGGCACTGACGCGGCCTGGTGGTAGCCCTCACCTGGAGTCCTTGAAGCGAGACTCCGATTGGGCCAACCCGAAGGTTCTCTACCTCATCAACGTAGGGGAGGGATCTGTCAAGGCGTTATGGGGAAAGGCTCCTGAAACAATTTAATGATGGGGTGAGGAGCAGCAGCTCCCTGCACAGCCCTCGGGGGTGGCATTGATGGAGAGGCCTGCTACCTCGAGATCCATGTGGCCCATATCCCTGGTGGAGATGACCCCATCCTCCTCGTACCTGCGTACAAGGTCATTAATTACCCTATGATGGATAATTTCTGATGGGGAGAGGGGCGTGGGTGCCCATAAGTCATGGTGGTTGAAGCTGTCATGGAAGAGGCAGAACTTCATGGGGTAGCTGCTTCGATATTCCCCGACCCCTACGCCGGTGGACAGGTGATTGTGCTCCAGATGAAACAACTCGGTTCCTAAAAGCAGGGAGATGAACTCATTAACACTGCTAGGAAAAGAAATCGACAATCAGTGCCCCAATCCCGTTTTGTTTTCTGTGGCCGGTAAGAGGGATCCATGCTGAAAACATTGAAGAATGAAATGCTCAATATCCTGACTGTCCCATCTTCTGGTGAGTTTCACATTAGGCCTATTTGGTGGGACCTGGTACCAGATGACGGGGTCAGATAACATGTTGAACTGTTGATGCCTCGAATGATACTAGTCTCCATGCTAAGGAGAAGAGCTACACATCGGGTTCACCATTTCTATTTATGATTCTTTCGCTGGGGCACGCACATCAGTCACGCAGAGGACAAGCTGTTGTCGCCTCGCATTCCCACATTCCAAAGGCGGGTGGCATCTGCTCCTTATTCAGGGATGTCCACTCCATGATCGAAACAGTATTATGGGATGTTGGTTCTTCCTTCTGTGGATTCCTCCTCGGATCTCGTAAACTAGTCCGAGTCTCCCTCATAGATTTAATATGTAGTTCATGAAACTCTTACTGGCATCATATCTTCATGGACACTAGTTAATTACACTACTTCTGTCAGGATGCTCCAAGGGGTCTGGTCAGGGTAGCAACCTTTGGTTAGGAGAGTATCATGTTGGGCATCACTGGTGTGTCTTGACGCTTGGGGATTGTCATGTCTGTCTTCTGTCCAGTATTATAGGGATTCTCGAGGGTGCGGAAGCCCAAGGCATCCCACATTGGATGAGGGGAATTTTATTCCATGGGCATGTATCTGAGGGTTTCTTCAGCTTCTCATGTTTAACATAGGGTATGAAACAAGTTAAACATCCAACGGAGATGGATCAGACTGACCGGAACACTAGTCAGAGTGGATAAGATGGGCGTAACCCCTGATGGGGAGCCTGAGGTTGGGGCTGACGAGTGGGTGGCTTACGGAATGTTGTTAAAAGGAATGGGGAGTGGGGTGGCATGATCCCACAAGGATGTGGTGGCCTAGGTAAGAATTAGGATGGATGATGGTTTTGGTCTTGAGCCTCAAAGAGACTTCCTATATATCCCGATGGGGAGGAATCAAAGTCTGCGTAGTTTGAGGGGACGATGGGACACCTAAGGAGGCGACCTGCGAGAATGGATGCATGGATGGGACCCAGAGGGAGTGGAACCTCTGGGTTAGGGAATGAGCTTCCCGAGACATGTGGGATTGAGGGAGAGATCAGGATGAGACATGGTTGTTGGCTATGAACCTCGTGGAGGATTCCTACCTATCCCAGTGGCTGAGAATTAAAGACCACATAGTTCAAATGGAGAATAAAATTTGACGTCATGTGGGATGGTGGTGAACTAATGATGGTTGGAACGACAAGGTGGTGGGAATGAACTTCATGGAGGCTTCCTACGTACCATGCCTTGACATGGAACAATGTCCCCGTAGTTCGGGTGGGGTTGGGGCTTACACTATGAGGCGGCCCAATGTTGTGGATTGGGGATTGCACTCTATGGAGGCCAAAGGTTTTGGGTTGGGGATTACACTCTGAGGCAGCCCACGGTGATGGATTGGATTGGGGATTACACTTTGAGGTAGCCCACGGTGATGGATTGGGGCTTACAGTCTATGGCGGCCCATGGTGATGGATGGGGGCTTACACTCTGACGCGGCCCAAGGTGATGGATTGGGGATTACACTATGAGGCGACCCAATGTTTTGTATTGGGGATTACACTCTAAGGTGACCCAAGGTGATGGATTGGGGCTTACAGTATGAGGCGACCCAAGGTGATGGATTGGAGCTTACACTCTAAGGCGGGCCAAGGTGATGGATTGGGGCTTACACTCTAAGGCGGCCCAGGTTGTTTGGTGAACCGACGTTAATGGGGTCGGAACGATCAATGGGTGATGGTATTGAACCTCAGGGAGGCTTCATACGTACCATGCCTTGACATGGATCAAATTCCACATTGTTCATGATGGATTAGAGCTTACACTCTGAGGCGGCCCAAGGTGGTGGGGCTTGAACCTTGTAGAGGCTTCTTACGTACCATGCCTTGACAAGGATCAAAGTCCCCGCAGTTCGGGTATACAGTTTAATGTCATATGGGATGAGGGAATTTGAGGCTTACGCTCTGAGGTGGCCCATGTTTTTTCTTGGTCGGTGCTCACTCTAACTCATGGGAGTCATTCTCGTTGTGAGAAACAAGAGACATTAGAGACCAAACGATCACATCACGAAGGGTGCGTCTGTGGGAAATGAAAAGTGGCTTACCCGTTGAGCAGCCCAAGGTATCAGGACTTACTCCAGGATGGAGGCCCATGGGAACCAGAGCACAGTGGGAGAGTGATTTGGGATGGAAGAAATGAGAAGCACTATTCCCCATCATGCCCTTGAATGGACTTGGCACCGAGGGAGTGAGGAGGAATAGGGGTCCTGCCTCTTGCAAGAATGGTTAGGGGCTTACACCAAGGTGGATGCCCTTCCCCGCGGACAAACGCCACTCTAGTAAAGAGGATATCATCCCCTGTGAGGTGTGATCCCATCCTTATGGAGACGATTGTGCAAGGAGAATGTCCAAGGTAGGGGGCCCTGCATTCGTGGCATGGGGTGAGGTCACATTTTAACATCATGTGATGTGGATGATGGTGCTTAGAAGTTTAACGTCATGTAGCTCAGATGAGATGGGTTTTCTCCGCACCCCTCAGACATACATAACTGATACCCTCTCCTCATTGTGAAAGGGACAGTATCGGCAATGCCATAACAAGGGGTGTAATGGAGTAAACCATCAAGGGGTCCACGTTAGTGTGGCTATGCGAATAAGAAATAGCCATTAGCGTGCCTATGAGAAGAAGCATGAAGAAAAGCAACCCAATGGGAGGTATTGTTCAGGGGACATTGAAGATACTTCGTACAATCCTAGAAGGTCACACGGGAAAACGGTGCATGATGCAGATGCATGGGGTGTGAGAGACACCCATGGATGGTGTATATAAGAGGGGAATAGGGAGCTCGTGCAAGGGGGTTCCCAGGGAGCACCGAGAAGAGAGGTCCTAGGGGGGGATTGCGTGAAACCTCTGAGGATTGCGCACAAAATAACAGACATGCGAAAAAAATTGGGCTAGCATGAAATAGCTTATTCTTGTAAGTAATTGAGGTCATGGTTTTGCGCTCGACTAGAAGGATTGCACACAAGGAGTATGAATTGCACTCAAGTGAGAGAGGTTGCATGCAAAGACGGGGGGTGCATGCAATTTGGAGGGATTTCACGCAATTGACCAGCCTATGTGAAATGGATGGAATTTCGTGCAAGGGGGAACCTCAAAGGTATTGGAATTCAGTCTAAGCCATGGGGATCTCACGTGATGGCGGACCACGGGGTGACTGGGAGCAAAAAGAATCACACCTGAAGGTCATCTTCACGTGCGCAGAATGCCGATTTCGTGCACGAGATTTGGTTTATATACTTCCTCCCTAAAATGGAAGGGGGTATCCTTTTATTTATAGGTGATCGAGGGTGCACAATAGAGTTTAGTACGAAATAATTGTGTTATAGAGGCGGCGGCGTGAAATGTCAACCGCGCGGGGGGCGAGCGTGAATTTATTTCACGCCTGCATAGAGGACTCTTCGCGAATCTCAGAATTTTCCATGCAAGACACATTTTTTTGCATGATTCACCATTTTTTCACGCAATACCTCTGATCTCCCCGGATCGGGTCTCTGGGTCGGAATATGACCTTGAATTTTCGTTTCAAAACATTCTTCATCACTTAATCACTTTTCGGCATCTACACATGCCTTTATAATTTATGTTTAATAATTTTCATACTATTAAAACCAGATTTTTATGTTGAGAATTGTTTTTAATCTTTTGGATAATTTTCATTGTGTGAAAAAACGGTTGTTTAAGCATTTTTTTTTGAAAAGTAATGTTATTTCGGGTAAAAGTGCACCCCAAGTGTTTGTTTAAATGTTCCATTATCTTTAGCAACTAGTTTCTGTTGTTTAGAAGCTATTTTTGTGAATTAGGAACATTTTTCATGATCTGGAATAAATTTATGGCATGAAAATGGTACTATATCCCTTTTCAAGTTCTTAAAATTAGTTGTTTTATTAAAATTTACATGCTATGTGTTTGGTAAATTCCCCTGGTGGCTTTTTTGCCTAGTGAGATTTAAAATGATGTTTTTGGTTATTATAATAAATTGGAAGCATGAAAATGGTATTTTTGGGTCCATTTATGGATTTCCAAATTATTTTTGTTTTTATAAAAAATGGGTTTTTGCTGGTAAGCATGTTTTGGCCCGAGTTGCTGGAAAATGTCCCTTTTGGAATCCTTATAAAAATAGTCATTCTTTGAATGTGTAACATGAATTTTTTAAGGGATCTAAAAAAATCCTTACTTTAAATGGTTTTTATGAACCTCTTTATTAAATTTAATCTTTTTTTCTTTGGAAAAAAATAGTTTTGAGAAACATTTAAGGCACGTTTGGCAACCTTGTGAAAAATGGTGAAATTGTTGATTTTGAAAACCTCCTATGGATGTTTCTCATGTCATGTGTTTTTGTATACAATGGATTGTATATCCTTACTATGGAAAACATGTGATCCATTTTTAATGTTCCTTGGGTTTGACTCTTTGTGTTCCTTTTGATTGATGGAATGAGATCAGTCCTTGTAGTGACTTAGGGTTCTATTGTGAATTATTATTATATATATGTTATGATTGGATGCTCGGATAGAATAGGTTGGATAACCCCCATTAGGTACTTGAGGCATGGAAACCTGTATTATTGAGATAATATTCTAATAATGATTGCATCACTAGTAGGATATAGTACTGACCAGTGCCCCATAGTAGGTCGATATATTGGGTTTATTGTCATGGGATTTTCCCTTCTCCTACGAGAGAAAAGATGGAAGAGAGCAATGGGAATTTTGATTTCATGGTGTGTGACATGTCAATGGGAATGAGGACTCATTTATTGGAATATTCAGGTATTATTATTGATCACTTAGGATCAAACATGCCTATTTGGCTTTCAGTTAATTTCAGTGAGGAATATGATGCTTGTTTGTACATTTACATTTCCCTTGTTGTGTGATTGATATTATTCCATTAGGTATGTTTTTTTCATGGAATGTTACGGGATAGTTTTGATAAGGATTATGAAAATGGTTTTAAAATGAAATTGTTTTATCCTCTTTTTAAAAATCAGAAAATGTAAACATCACATTCCCCGTGAAAATGCTACTGGAATAGTAATTGAATGAACCAGGTTTAGGAAATGAATAAGGGCAATGGCTCGTAAGTTGTTTTTGAGTAATAATGTAGAAAACCTTTCTTTTATATATTATAGTTCAAACTTGAAATTGGTGTTTATTTTATTTAAATGAATTTTTAATGGGAATATATTATCTAGCTAGCCTTCTGAGTTTTAATACTGATGCCTATTTCTCATTCTATTTTTAGCCCTTGTGTAGGTTTTATCTTGAGTTCAGTCACCTTGAGTGACATGTGATCATTGTGTTGGTGAGTGACAAGAGGGGTCACATGGAGTTAGTTGTTTATAGGTTTTGGTTAGTTTAGTTGTATCATTTAGCTGTAGATCATGTTTTCTTTGTATTCATGATGATTAGTTCGTTTTTTATAAATGATTATTGTGTTGTCCTTTTCATTCTTATGTTTGTTTTATTGTTTATATTTGGGTGAAATTTTTCCCATGTCTACTCTACTAATTCCATCGATTCCTTTTACCATATTTGGAATATTCGGAATGCCTCTAGGGACTTTTTGTGGAACGGCCCTAGTGACTAGTTTAGGGTTGATACAGACTGGTTCATGACAAACATTATCTTGAAATATTCTTAAGGAAATGGAAACATTATTTTAGAGGGATTAATTATTCAATTGTTTCTTAGAAATGGATATGTTCTATTGAAAAGGTATTTTCCATTCTCCACTATTCAGAATGTGAAAAATTTATATTGGGTTCTTATTTCTTGGATGGTAGTGAAAATTTGTGGTGGAACATTATCAAGAATGTGAGGAAACATGATTAAACTGATTCCATTGACTTGGATGAGTTCAAGAACATATTTTTCTTTATGTACCTTTCCTGTATTCTTCTAGAAAATGGAGATTTATATTACACATCAATCTAATCATTATGATAATAAAAGAATGATCGAATTCATGGGAAACTGTAAAATATATGGAGAAAAAAATATGAGATTTTCTTTATTCTCAATGTTTGTAAGGACACAAATAAATAAAATGGTCCAAAGAGGGAACCTACCACAAATAAGTGTTTCAGGTTCTTGATAAAAGTACATTTTGATAACCAATGACCAAATCCAAGGGTTATTGATAATGATCGATGTCTTTAAACTCTTACAGAAAAATTCAATGGGACATCTCATGCGATCATTATTGGTGATATACAGTACAATAACAAAGTGGATGAATGATTGTCTATTTATGTAAAGAGATTCAAGAATAATGTTGTAGAATCACTTTTATGGTATTATGGAATAATGAAACATCTATGTATTGGTCCAATGTAGTTTTTACTAAAGATAATATGTTGAATTCTACTGATAATAGTGAAAATTGATTGAGTAAATACAGTGATGTTTTTGGAAAAGGCATGATTAAGGGATGGAAAACCCTTAATATGTGTATGTTGTTGAGATAAGGATATTTGGAAAAAACTTTATTTGATTTGACTAAATAAATTTAATGATACTAGTTGCATTGGAACTGATTAAGGATTTTTTGAAAAGTGGTTTATGCTCTAATGGTTGAATTTTATAGGTTTTTGGACTTAAGAATAAGGAAACATGAATTTTCATAATACATATGTATGATAAATCAGGGTATTACCATGTTTCGAAATAATATATTATTAAGGTATACACATGTTTGGAATATGACAACCAAGAAATTCTTTATGAGATATAAGAGATAATTAATTAGCTGATTAAATTCACCTCTATCTAAATTTTTTAATTTTCATGTTTTCGAATGATTGTAAGGCTATAAATTTAAGGAAATTTTATGTTAAACTTAGAATGATGTTTTCTAGAATAATGTTGTGTCATACCTAGGTGGTCTTATTCATATTGGATAACATGTGATAACCTTTTTGTGATTAAGACAGATGGAATAAAATATCATTACATTTATGGACCATATGATCATATAATGTTTTAGGAATGAAAAATTCATATTCATATCTTTGAATAAGATATGATGTGGAAATTGTTCAAGGAATGATAAATGGTGGGATTCTACTGATATCAAGAAATTATTTCTTCTCCTGTTCTTCAATATTCAAGAAAGGATCCTGAAAACCAAAAATGTTATCATGTTACTTTCTTATCTAATGAATCAAATGATCCCTTAGGTCATTGTAGATTTATGGATTTTTTATTGTTAAATTTCTCCTAACCTTGTTCTATATCACTATCCATCATAACATTATGGTTATATTTTTATTCTATATCTATGTTTTCAATTCTCACCAATGTTAACCTATTTGGAGACCCAGTGATGAGTTATATTGGGAAACTATTCTGTTTCTAAGATTCCTATTTAAAATAGAGTTTTGGTATTCCTTTTTATTCTATGGGTTTGTATGAAAGAAACTTTATAGTATTAAACCTTTTATATCCAATATGAATTTTGAGGTTGAAATTCATTTTAAGGGGGTATAATGTAACACCCTAATATTTTGAGAGATAAATACTTTTTAATTTCTTTGATGTGTTGTGTTGTATGCTAAACCAAGATTATCTTGAGATAAATACAGCAACATATTATCTTGAAGTATATGAAACACTATTCTTAGCTTTGGTTACACTAAATTTATAGTTATTTTGATAGAATCCATTTCACACAAGATAGAGTTTACTGGAACAACTAAATATTATTATATTACCTAAGAACCTAGTAATTATAATGGAAGGTATGAGTACTATTAATTTAAATAAAGTAATGAAATCACACTTGACATATTTTATTAATGTAATATATTTGTAATATATTCAATATAATTTTTATTATTGATCTTATATGTTTTCTGGACATGATATAACATCAAATTCAATTTTTCGGATAAAAGAAGTATTTTTTAAAAAATGAAATTTTTCCACATTTTGATAGCACACACATTCTATATAACTTTTTTGATTATTATATATATATTATTTATCTTCGTAATCATATTATTTTGAAGTGGGATATAAAATTTTACTTTGGAGGATTATTTAATATTTTTCTGATAACTTTCAAATTTTGATGAATAGTATAAATACCCTAAATTTAATTTGAAAACAATTATTTTCGTCGAATTAATTTATATGATTAACTTATAATGTTGAACTGTTTTAAAGTGTAAATAGATTATATTTTTATCATTAGATATAATGTGTGTAATTAACATTACATTTACATTGAATTTAGATAAAAAATTCAATCTTTTGCACTGTCTTAGCTTTAAAAACATGTTCTCTTTTTCCCAACAATAGAATAAATTTTAAATTAATTATTGAAACATCTATTTGTTGAATTTGGAAATCCAAATTCCATATGCAGAATCAGAAATTATAAAATTTTTAAAAATGTATCTTTTTATTTTTGGACATTATGATTAGTTACTTTGGAAATTTTTATTTACCATGGTTAAAGGTAAATCAGGTAAATTAGGGTAACAAATAATATGGTAATGATAATTAAATTACCCTAACACCTAAACTAATCCTATTATATGAATAAATGTCAACCCTTATCACCTAAGGTTCAATGTTTATTCGTTTAAGGTACTTTTTTTCTGTGAAAGTGATATAATTATTTAAAAACAAAGTATGAGATAACATGTCACTCTCTTATCTCTTATAAGTATAAAAATTGTAATTTAGTGATACAAATGATGAAACTGAAAGCATGAGTATCCTATAGAAATATAATGAAATTATATGCATCGTGTGAATTTATTTAGAATTTATATAGATTTAATCTATACTATAAGTATTTATACAACAATGATTCAATAATTATTTTATTAAGAGAAATATAATATAAATGATATTTTAAATATTATATGAAATAATTTGTCACACATGCTTTTTATTGGTAAATATGAAATTTTTTAAGACTATTCAATTCTTTGGTTTGATGTTATCCCTATTTTTGGATTTTATTTTAATTCAATAAAATTAAAAGTGTAAAAATTGACATAATTGATGTTTTATAAAATAGTAATTTATTAAATTATATAAACATTCAAAAAATTATTTTGAAATAAAAAATTGATAATTATTAGGTTTAAAAGTTCATTATGTGTCCAATTATGGGAAATTTACCCAATATAACTAAAATTAATATCCTCTTAATAATTAAAATGTTGTCCCCAGAATGAAATTTAAAAGGCAATAATTAAGGGTAATTGTAAAACATAAGGTTTAAAATAAATACAATACATGTATAAAAATAATTATATGAGTGGATTTCTGAATATCCTTGTCTTATATTCGACATATCTCATGTTGGAGCCATTTGGATTAAAAAATTATTTTTTATTAATTTAATATTGTAAGAATTTCCAAGGGTGCACATCACCTCAATTATAAAAGAGAACCTCCTCCCTCGCCTATTAAAATCAATTTTATAATTCAAAATAATCCATACCATGACCTTTTTATATATAAACATCAATATTTACCTTCTTGAGGTTCTGGTATTCTCAAAAGAACAACTCTAGTGCCATTAATAGGAGATCTAAAGGGAGCACACCAAATAAGAGGTAATCTCCTTTATGGACTATCTGAAGAGCATTTCTTACTTTAATTCCTCTTCATTTTTGGTTTTTATTTTAAAGTAATAAATATAGTATAAAATATATACATAGATGTTATTATGGTTATGTAACAACCATATTCCACCTTCGATCCATCCTATGAAAAATATAATCGCCACACGTGTGTACGTTGGGCTTACTGTGTCTACATCATGTTGTAAACTATTTTTAACATATACATCATTTTGATGGGTGTAACGATGAATATAAAGGATTTAAATAATAAATATTATATGGTAATAAATCTTTATAATTAATATAACATCCAATTCAATAACATCTAACCATTAGGGTAATGATGTTGTCTCTCATGCGTATGCACATATTACCATCTCCACAACGTGATGAGATTCATTATCCACGTTAACCATACAAGAATGATTATAAACTATTTATAATGAATTATAATTATATATATGAAAAAATAATGATAATTAAATTATATATATGTGTGTTTTTTACTTTCTTCCATTCAATTCAATAAGAAAATGGAAACAGTGTTCATTCGTACATACGTTCAACTATCTCCATAAACGTTGTATTCTATTTAATTTATCTACCTATTATGAATATTTATATTATGAATATATATAACATATAAATCATTTTTTACATTCTAGAAGTATATAAATAATGATCTATGTAAGAATATCATGTATAACAAGTCAAAACACGTACGATAAACAAATATATTATTAATCAAAATATTGATTTAACATGCAATTAATAAATGATCAGGTAATATAAAGGAATAAGTGAATAATATATGATATAATAATTATTATTATGTTTTTTTAGAAGTTAATAATATATTTAAAACCTCTATATAGGAGTTTCATAAACATACGAATGAAAATAGACCTAAGGTAAGGATTAATTTTGTAATCTCATTTTTTTTATATGAGATTTCTTATACATAAGTATAAAATATGACATCCTTATCATCCAAGTACAAGTTTCATAAAATTTAATTCAGAATATTATCTTAAAATTTAAATTCATTTTAAAGATATATTACATTTTATAAAATTATTAGAATATAATATTACTTTTATTTTCCAAACGAGCAACATTTTTACCTTTCCAAAGACATTGAAGTAATATAGTCTTTAGAAATCTATTAGTTTAATGTATTATGTATTCCGTGAAATAAATGTGACATCCATTTAATTATTGATCAGTTCATTAGAAACATACTCACATTGGTGGGTATTATTTTGTAAACACATATATTGGTTTCTTAAGGAGTTGTCATTTGGTTTTTATCTGCTGTTGTTTTTAATGGGAAGTTGATGGGTTTTTGGGATTGTGGTGGAGACTTGAGAGTCACCTGAAGATGGTGGTCGGTCCTTTGGATTCATGGAACTAGATAGATCATGTTATATTTTATTCTCCATGGCCCCCACCTCTATTTTTTAGTTTCAATTTGTTGATTGTTAATCTGGTATATAATTTTCATTGTTGTAATTTTTTTATCAATATTTTTTTTTGGTCTTACATGTTTGTATTTTTTATGTTTTGGTTTTTTGGGGAAGAAACCAAACCAATGATTATCATTCTTTCCATTACACTTTTTTTCATCCTGGGGGGATCTAAGATGCCCCTCGAGTTAACAGTGGGTTGACTTAGGTTCCAGTTTGGTTGGAGACCTAGGTTAGTAAATTACAAGGAAATTCTTCTCATCCTCAATAAATGTCCAAAATAACCCAAAATTTATATAAATATTTTCAATTTCAACATTTCATACTTATTGTATGGAATTTTCAAGCTCACCAAATTTTTTACATTATCCTTATACTGTGAATCCATGACATTGATAAGGGTTTAAAATTATATTAACAGTGCACAAATAATATATTTAAAGAATTTATTAATAGAAATGGTTTCATAGATATTTCTTTCTAAATAATCTTCAATTATATAAATATATTCATTTAAAAGTGACACTACTTAATATGTTACATCAATTAATTTTATGAAAGGAATTAATTTTTGAAACCTTTTGCATAAGAAATTATATATTTTGTAAGCCTCTTATTATAGATATGTTTTTTCATCAATAATTATATTGATATAAACAAATATTTATGGGACTACATTAATTTAGAATTTTATAAAATATTTCACTACATCATAGTGGTGCTCTAAAAATATTTCAATACACTTATCTTCTATACACTATCCATAGATTAAATTATTATATATAAATTTATCACTCCTAATAGAATATATAGATGAATACATACCACATTGATCCTAATTGTCCATTCAAACCAATATATAAATCAATTCCACTCTATTTATTTTTTGTAAAAAAATAATCTTGAAATATTAAATAACCATTGGATATTTCCAATGAAATCATATTTTATCTAATACCAATTGATGTTCCTAGGTCCCACAATATCACTGAGTGGAGAATGATATGAATTAGTGAAACCTTTTCCCTTTGTGAAGTTATTATCTATATATTTAACCGCAATTACTAGTTAATTTTTTGTCCTTTAATTATTAGTTACTTCACCCTTTCTACTATGAAAGAATATAAAATCTTATAATGGAACAAGGGGATTTTAATGATTTAAACACAATGTGAGATCCAACTTTTTCTATTTTTTGTGTCTTGTTTAGAGGATTGGTTTACTATTAGTAAACAATGTGATTAAAAAGATCTTAATATACCCCTAAAATACTTAAAAAATGCTATGAAATATTGTGTCCTTTGTTAAAATATGGTAGGTTCATATTCTAAAAAACTATGATTCCCCCTAATGGGTTCATTATAGTGGATCCTTCTTGTTGACGATTCCTCTCAAAAAGATTATATCAATATTCTAATGAGGCTTTTATACTACCTTTATAAATTTCATAAATGGGTCCTCCAAAATAATATTAATAGTTCCTATATTGACCATTATTTCTAATTAAGTGTGAAAAAAATGAGCTCATTCTCTAATTAAAACTACTTCAGTACTCTTTTCAATCTTCAATAACCTTAACACTATAGTTTGAGTGGAATATACATTCTTTTCTCAAGTGACGTCTATGATATGTGGATATTGGAGGTTTTTTATTCATTATTCATTGATGTGTAGGATGTACAAAATTCAATCTAATTCACTGTTTACACTTATAAAATATCCATTCTATCAGTACAATTAGGATACTTAATTCTAAATATACATTCATTTTTTTCTATCATACATTTCATAAAAAAATATCATAAATATTATTTATGATATTTTTTATGTATTCAAAAAATTGTAAATCCGTTAATAGAGGTTTACTATGATCTTATCATTAAAAAATAATTTAATCCAAGTTAATTTATTCATTCAAATACACCTAACAACTTTGGAATTTTATTTGTTTAATACACTAAAAATTTAAGAAAATTGATTAATATTAAATTTCCTTCGATGTGTGAAAGGAATTTTTTCACTCTGGCATGGAACTATTGATTACAGAATGGAACGCTTCTTCATCCTTAAACAACATCATTACTTGGTCCTAGATATGTGGGTTTCTTCATTAAATATCATTATGGATCAAAATTATCGTGATGTAATTGTGACATTTAAATCCTTTAACACAATTCCAATGAAATTTCTGGATAATTATTCTCTTCAGAATATCATTATTCTATAAATCTAATAATTTTAGATATTTTATTTTTTAATAAATAATTTCATAGGAAATTTTAATTATTATGATATTTTTTGAAACAAATAAGGTTACATTTTTTTACAGTATAGGTACTTCTATAAAACATTCTATGATTTAGGAAATCAATATGGTTTCATAAATTTCTCATATTTCTTAAAAAATGAAATTTATAGACTTTATATGTCATACTAACTCTCTATGAAATACATTTAATGTAGAGGACAAAATCATACATGAATATGGAGAGTTTGGTAATTTTCCAGATTTTAGCAATCTCACAACTCTTACATAATTCTAAAAGAATTACATGTTGTTGTTAAATCATAAAAATTATAGTATAAAGACCTAAAAACTTATGGTAATGTCCTAAAAATAATATAATTCTTAATAAAACCTTATAAATAATTTATTTTCATCCTCCTGTCTGATGTATAGTTAGATATATAAAATTCATATATTATGTTGTAATGTCTTACAAGCTATATTTGAAATATCCTTTTTTCCATTACAAATATAAAAATTCATAAGGGATATTGTAAACACATTAATTAAACTCAAATAATAATCCAAGAACATTAAACTAATACACCATGTATTATACTTGTGCTCAATGTTTGGTTTCTTATCACAATATTTATTATTTCTTCTTTTCAAAACTATTCCTCAATAAACCCATTATCCATATTCCATAAATCCTAATATATACTATAGGATATAGTGTCAATTCATCTAACAACACATTACTTTAGTATCTATTTAGACCAAATCCATAAATCAATAAATTTAAAGATTCGTATCATTAATCTATGCAAATAAGATCTCTTAGAAGAATCCTTGATTCACTATTTTCATTTCTAGTGGAATATAGTCTCCCATCACTCCACATGTTTACCAATACATGTTGATAGTTCCTTATCATGATAAAAATGTTACATATTGAAAATAAATAAAATCCATATATGGGATATTCGTTAGATATACATGTAACTGTATATATATATAATATAAATTCAGTATACATATATATATATATGTGTGTGTGTGTGTGTGTGCATATTAATTAGAAACATTAAAAACATTTTATATTTAATGTATAAACACAAACATATTTATAACATACAACTTGTAAATGATATATGTCAAATGAAATAAATATGTAATCAAATATATAAATAATTGAATTCTTTAGTTAAAATCTAAAAAACTACCCCAATATCCAAATATGGTCATGATTGTTTTATGTTTTTTGAAAAATTAGTGGAAAACGATTTAACAATGAATTTTAAAATTAAGTGTAATATAAAAAGGAAATAAAAAATCAACACATATAAAAATTAATAATATGATTTTCTAAATAAAGAAAATTATAATTTCATCCATTATAATATTTAATTTTATCGATAATTCAAAATAAAATTCAAAGAAAACATCCCTAATTTATGATAAAATATACTTTTCACTAGAAAACATCCAAATTAAAAAAACAATAATAATTAATATATTTTCGAGGACACCTTCATGTGTTTCTTAAAAAATTATATTTCAAAATTAAGAAAAAATAGAAAAATGAAATATTTAGGAACTCTAAAAAATGGGGATAATATAGAAATGACTAGTAGAATGATTGATGAGGGTGAAAGAAGTCAACCAGGATAAACTATGTTGTCCAATAATGGAATAATGTGAATAGAATAAGTTTTATCTGGGGAAAGGGATTAACCAAAAATCAAGTATTATAAAGGGATTGAGAATCTTTGACATAAAGTGAACATGTTTAAACATACTGAGTGATTTAAGGTAACCGTGGATGAAATAACTTAGAATATGTAAGCCAAAGGTATACGAAATATGTTGAAACAGTGTAGGGTGAATAACCAAAAATTTGACATTGCAAAGTGATCAGGTGAAACCTACTGTCATCTATTACGTTAAATATATTGAGTGTAATCTAAATAATGATGGGGTATTTCAAGGGTGTTATTTAATTATTTCAAAGTCTTTTTCCATCTATTTTCTAAAACCTAATGGTAAAATAAATATTTTAATGATAGTTTTTAGAGACCAAACATGGGAAAATTGAGAAAAATAGATTTAAACATCTATTTTTTAACAATTATTTTTATATTAATAAAACTTATTTTATAATTTTTACTATGGATTAATGAAATAAATTATATGCAACTATTGATTTTACATGCTTCACCCATTGGGATACCCCAATGAAGATTGCGTAAGTTTTATTCTAGTATACCAAAATTCAATTGATCATAATTCTTGTTCATTTAGAGGGGACTAATAATACCTATTTGTTTTCAATGATTCAATGAGTATAAATATTCATACTCATTTACTCAATATTGAATGATTTTCTATGTAACACCCTAATCCTAAAGCCAATAAATTGGTTCCATGAGTTTAATCTTCTTATGACCTCAAGGACACCACCACATACTATAGAGTCTATAACTAGCTACATGGGACCATAGTTGAACTTTGAAGAGAAAATACACCCATATCATAGTGAAAACCCTAAATAAAATATCTTATCATCAAACACATTAGAGTATGTGGAATAATTGAGAGACCTCAAGATCCCAAAAAAATAGAATGAAAACTGATAAGTTTTAAAATTTCATAATTAATAATGAAATTAAATAACATCCCAAAAAACCATAAAATCCATAAACTAGCATCCCACTAGGCTGCTTATGCAATGATATAGAACAAAAAAACATGAAAAGTGAATTTACGACAACATTGACCTGAATACCATCCAGTCTCTTGATGTAATATATGGTATCCTACGTGATCAGACCTAACTCAATTTGGAATCATCCAAAAAATTTTCCTACAATAAATATGTGAGAGATACGTAGGTACCCAAATGTAGTGGCGACCCAAGAAAGGTGCAAAGAAAACATAGTAGGCCACCCCCAATTGTGTCTAAAGAAAATTCCAATATGAGAATCAGTGTATGAAGTTCAGTAGTGAGGTGAATAAACAGAAATAATAGTTGAAAAATACATTCTAAAATAAAAAAAATTATCTAGTAACCCTAGTGGCACTCAGGTTGTAATGTTACCCCCATACCAACCAGCCTGCATCTACCCAAACTGGTCATATAAAATCATATCATATGTTGATATGTACTATTAATAATAAATAGGGATTTTTATTTTTCATTAAATCTGGGAGGGAACATACATCATTATCAACAATTCATGGAACATCACTCGAGTACCTAAACCATATATAATAAAACAATAATATATATTTCATCATTCTAACAATCCAACTAGGTATATGGAACAATCTATTTGACAATCCAAGTTAATGATTTTGAACACAACTACTAATATCCAAAACAACATTTGTGGACCACCATGATGAATAACACAACAAAGATGTACACCATCATGACCAACATCCTAAACAATGTTTTTGGACATCCACAGAAAACAACCTAACAAATATGTTGACCTGCATGACCAACACTTTTTCCATATATTAAAAACACCATGACCAACACCTTTAACCATTTCACAAATTATCACTTCTAGAGTATGAAAGTATGTACCTTAAAAAATATTTAAAACAACAAAAAATACCTTTAAACCTCTTTCAATTTACAATATCCATGTGCTACTTTCACAACATAACAAATCTAATGTCTCCATTTCCATCAAACTAATTAAGCAAACCATCAAGAAATTTTACTGAAGTGGAATCCACACACATTTCCAATCAACATTTGAAATCAATTTCCAAACATCTTTTCACAATCCAATTGTATTACAACGCCATATTTTAAAAAAATACCATATCAAAACAATTCTTCCCCCATTTGATACTTAGAGCCTTGTCAAAACCCATTTAACACATTTAGAACCACTTCAGTTGACTTGTTGTAATTTTTATTAAATCATAACACATAATGTAATTAGAAATCATCCTCTCAAAAAACCATTAAATGTTTATTCTAAATATGTACCAAGTACTCATTGACCATTTATTCAATCCTGTGAATGAGCCAAACCAAGTTATGTGTGACACCCACCTAATTTACCATTTTACAACCCCACTTCACCCTTTCCACAGAATGGATCACCCCATGGGTGGTCATATGTTTGGTGTCTAAAAACACCAATAGATCTAGTAAAATTTATGTATGGTCTATGGTATCAATCTTAAGACCCAAACTAACTCACTTATACCAAATAAGTAAATAGAAAAAACATTTCATTAAGTATCATACTAAATACATGTGTAAATAAATTATAAAAACTATTTGTAAATATCATAGACCACCTACCTTATTAAATATACTTTCTATTACATTTCCAAAGCATGGTAGTTGTACCAAGTCCCGTTTAGTATCATCCAAACTCATGGTCATCTAAACAACCTCATATCAACCACCCAAACTCTATCCAATTATATAAAAAACACTTAATCTCTACATTTTTCAATTAATTTAACCATTAAAATTAAAATATCACAAGGGTAATTGATCCCAATTGACTCTCACCTATAATAGAATATTTAATCCACTACCAAAAGTTTTATATAATAGACTTAAAACACTATCCACATGAAAATACTTAAGATGTAATACCATTATGATAATTATCTAAAAAAATTCATTATTGAAAACCCTTGAATAAATAAACATGATCACATTACTTAATTAAATTATACCCATTGAAACATCTTGGGATCTCCTCTGCACAAGCCAAACAAAATCCCCATCCTCATTATCCAATTCCACCATGATCTGATGGAATAAAAATGAATCCATTAGCCCAAATTTATGCAATTTGAATGAACAAATGAGAAGAAAAAATAAATTGAATATGAAGAAAAATATCACCTTCACCACTGAGGAAACACAATGAACACACCCCCAAAATCAAATACTGGGGAAGGAGGAATGGGGTTGGGAACCCCTGGTTCATATATACATAATGAGGGAGAAATAGAGAATAGTGGATGAAAATAATGATGTAGGTATTTTTCTTAAATACCCATTTTAATTATTTTCTTCTTCATCACATAGTTTGGACTCGTAGTTTTAGAAATTGTTAACCAATTATATACCCTCTACTATCTATTAAAAATTCCTTAAGTGGTTAGGCCACACAATTAAAAAAATAATATGCCAACCACATGTATCCCACGGTCCAACACTGACACCCATTACATGGTTTGTCCACATGGTTCCTAACCATAGTCCAACCATGAAACATCCCCACTAGACTACTTAAACAACATGTTTCTTTTTTTCTATAAGTGGATTCAGGATAAACACCATGTCTCATACCCTTCTTCACCACATAATTTTTCCCCTTGAACCTCTCAACGTTTTTCATAACTATATGTTTTCCATGAACCAAAACCGTACTTATATCAAAATGATATGAGAACTAACTTAGAATCTATTTGTCACATATATTCTCTTAAACCATAGACACAAATCAGTGCACCCTATTCAAAAATATCCAGAACTCATGAATCATAAAACAAAGGCTTAAAAACCCATCCAAAAACATTAGATAACTCCCAATATTCATTTATCTGTTCAAAACATAATTTTAAATAATTAAATATATTGGGATTTCACTCTATGTAAGGGTTTATAATTCATAACATCTAGTTAATTAATGTTCAAATCCTTTTATAATTTACAACTCATATAGACATGGGAGAGTACAACCTTCCCACCATTACACTTATCATTCTCAAGAAGTCTCGGATGTTTTTCATATGAACAAAAAAACATAAATTGATCACTAGCCTAAACTATATCCACATTTATCTTTGGTAAGACTATAACACTACTAAGTAAGATCTGTCAACTAAGGGTATACAATCATTTAAAACCTAATCCAACCGTTATTGTCAAAATGGAAACACCAACATGGTGCTTCCACAAGTCTATCCATCCAAATAAATGATTAAATCATCCCATTATCACTCATTTGAGCTATAGTTATCCCCAAAATATTATTTATCTTGTAACCACAAATTTTTTATTCTTAACACATTGACCATCAGAAAATACCAAAAGAACCATGTACTCTAACTCCCACAAGGCACCCTACATGGTTCCTAGTATAGCATGCCCAAACACCAATTATAATTCCAGTCATCATCATCACCCTTTCTCAGTATCAAAAACCAAAATTAGTGAATACACACTAGTCATCCAAGATAAAACTATGAACAACCCATTTCTTTCTCAAAATATCATCCCAAAATTGGATATGAAACATTTTAACATGTTTACCCAATTCAGTCTATCCCCGATTGACTCATCCTGAAAGTACTCATCTCCAACTATTGGAACATTTTCAAATACGTTTATAACAATTTGTTCATTCTTAGAGGCATTCAATGATAATCTAAATAGACCCACTAGAGTCATTTCTGAACTCTAGGTTAGACTACACTATCAGATCCACCAAAATCCCAAAACTATAGTCCAACTCTATTTCACACCAACACATCCCAACACCATCCCCTCAAAGTAATTTTTCAGATAAAATCAACCCTATATTAAAATCTCATCTTTATCATCCACCACACTTAAATTACCATTGTAATTGTGTAAAAAATTGACGCACTCACAACATTGATTTCTCAATATCATCACAATGTCACCATTGTCTATCCACGATGAGTTATATAAATATTCCACCCTCCTAGCATGAGTGTTACACCCCTACGACCAACACATCATTCCTTACCATATAAGTGACATTTTCACTAACTCACACAAGAAACAATAAACACCATGGGTCATACCCTGGAAATTTTTAACCCAAGAATTAGACATGAACATATTTACTTAATAATAGAATCAATAAAATACATCATCTCCCTCCCCCCCATTCCTATCATCAAATAATGGAACCCACAACATTCTCTGAAATCGAGACAACTATAAGGTCATACTAATAATGATTGATGGTGTGACACCCCATACATATTCACTTACACTATTCCATGAGAACCACCTCTATGAATGACCTCTATGAAACCAAGTAAAACATTAGTGACCTAGCCATATATCTATTTCCCTCTCGGTTTACTCTGAATTATGTCAGTCTTTTGGGCATGATCATCTCTAAAATGAGGGTACACTTTGATTTCATCAACAAGTACCGCCAAAACACATAAATTTACTATCTAACCATGTGTGAAGGGAAATTTCAAACCTAAAAAAAGTAAATTCACCTACCTTCCCATGTGTATATAATAAAGTTAAAAACAATTCTTAACCTATACATAACATCTTTCTTAACACAAGAAACTTGACCATATTATCTCATATTTTTTGATCCACAAACCAATTGACACAAATAATCACCACCCACTCATACCTCCAAGATCCAATTAACACTTATCCATTACAAAATCCTGTGTCACCAAACAATAGAACATGATTTCGAATCTTACACATAAATCCTAACCAATACACTTTTTACAAGCACTATCTACTGTCCATGCCTATCCAACATGTCCCTCTCACCCAATGAAGGTCACCCTTAATTCTTCCCCAAATCAAATAATAGTCATGGGGACAAAGATACTAGAATGAACACTCAAAATCTAATTATAATTCACTAATTAAACTAATATAATCAATGCTTGAACTATGTTTCTAAATACATATCCCGAGCTAATCGGGCCAGGAACCTAACTGGACCTTCCCTTAAAAACCACGAGTGCCACCGTAGAACATAAACTCTAATTTTTTATCATCTCAATAAAACTATGAATCTTCATGTGTATCAAATTTTAAAAATACACAGTTTACCTAATATGTTTGACCATAACCCTAAAAAATCAAACACACTTGAAACCACAAGACCTCAAGTACCACATGTGCTCCTATTCTAGCTCATAACCATCAGGTATATCTCGCATGCATAACCCTTACAAGAACTAGGAACTCATGGGATCTTTCCCCTCTAGGAACCAATAATAAGTATAAATCACTAGATCACAAGTTCCCCACCTCAAAAAAATCCTTCCAATGATCCCAAACCCATACAATGTTGTAACCATTGTTCACTACAACCAATATCCAAAACCACACACCTGAGCCTCACACACACAAATCCAATTTCAACATAGACGACCCCTCTCACAGGTAACTATTAAAAGTCAAATTTCACCCAAAAAAAATAAACTGGACTCATGTCAAGAAGGCCAATAGGATCCCAAAACTATCCCCACAAGTAATTTCCCAAAACTAGCCACTACAAAGAACCACTTTGAAACTTAAAATATTATAGAGGGACATATGTCATGAGAATCAGATGAGATCCTATCCCAAATTCACCCAACATGAATTTGTAAAAATAACCTTCCCTATAGTCTCATTTATAAAGAAAGTGATAACCAAAACCAACCTCTTATTCTAAAGAATGTGTCCACTATGAGAATATAAACATCATCACACTCACTAGAGGACCTAAAGTCACAACTGTCCTTGAACATAATCCACCCAAAATGATCAAATACTCATACACATATACCACAGTGACTCACTAGGATCACTATAATCACTATACATTAGGATAACATTGGAATCCTCATCACTAAGAATCTCACCATAGATCCCCATAACCTTATATTGAATGGAAATCCACAATATCGTAATCTATAAATACTATAAAATGAATATCCTACATACCTAACAAGATGCATGATATTCTTCCTGACTTATAATTCCATGAGAAAAAAAATCAAAAAATTATTTATAATGGGCCAAGATCTATGAAATTATTACACACCATAAAATACCAAACCACATGTGAATCGCTCAATGTGAAAATAAAATAAAATAATGACATCGTGAAAAAGGATAGAAACCCTATTTCTGGTAATCTTGAATTCGTTTTGGAACATGTTTTCATGACACACCAACCTGATATCCATCACTACTACAACACATTAAATTATTTCTAATATAAGAAAACTAAAATACTAAAATAATTTGGAGGTAAACTTTTCTGACACTAATTTGTTATTACCTAGCTCAATATCCACTAAACTAGTGTCTGTATCTGGTACTACACATCACCTCATACACACATCCTCATAAGTGAGAGGCTACTCACTTGTAGTGGTGGAATAAGGTGTAATTGTGAGGAGACTATACCCCCATAATAGAGTGTAAATTGAAAATAAAATTTAAAAACATAACACACATTAGATTATGAAGAATAATAAAGAAAATTCAATATAAAAAATTGATTTGAATGGAAACTAATAAGTATATACATTGATAAGTGAAAAATGATATATAGTAAGGGAATTAATAACTATATAATATAAATGTTGGCCACCCGCTAGGCCAGTCACCCAAAGATCCAAAAAAATAGGATCCATGAAAATGGTATCTACTACATCACTCAGTTGAACCTCATATTATCTTAGGATACCATGTGAGATATCCTACCTAATAAGGGGTAAATCAATATAGCCTGTGCTAAATTATGTTCCTAAAATGATCATGTGAGAGCTTCTCCGGTACCCAAGTGTAGTGGTGGCATGATCATGGTTTGAGTACAACATAGTAGTCTTCCACCATTAGCATCTATAGAAAATACCAAAATGAGCATTAGTGGACGTAGGTAAGTAGTGAAATGAAAAACTAGTGAATTAAAGGATAGATATTTCTCAAATTAAGCTTATTTTATCTCATGAATTCAATGTCCATTGGGATCTATGGTGACACCCAGACCAATTAGCTTTCATTAAACCTAACCGGTCATCAAAATTACTGTCATATAGTTATATGTGTTGTGAATTAAAAACAAGGTTACTTATTTTTCATTATCTCTAGGAGGAAATATACATCTATTTCCAATGTTCTCATATCTTGATTTTAGCACCTAAACCATATACACTAAAACAATAGTTTTTTGAGAAACATTCTATGAATACAATTGGTTATATGAAATGAAATGTTTGACAATCCCAATCAAGGATGTAGACCTCCATGCCCAATAAGATAAACCATGGGTGTGTCCATCTTGGACCAACAACCCAAAAAATAATGTGGGCCTCCATGACCAACATCCTAAACCAAGGGTTTCAGTAGCCTTGAATAGTAACCAAAAAATGATGGAGACCATAATGACCATGATATAATTCCATAGGTGTAGAACCCTATGAATAAAACATTTAACAAGTTAATAAACAAACATATTTTAATGATTTGAATTTTTACCTTACAAAACATTCCAAAATCACTATAATTCCCTCTTAAAACAGTTATAATTTACCAATATTTTTATGGACCTTTCACACCATAATAAGTCCAATATCATACTTTTCATCCAAACAATTAAAATTTATATAATTTCTTTTCACTAAAGTGGAATCCAAAATCCCATTTAAAATGAACATTTGAAATCAACTCATAGAACTATTTTCACAAACAATGTAGAGTTTAACACATAATTTTAAAACAAGACCCATATCAAAATTTATATTCCCCCTTTGAAACATAAAACTATTTCAAATTACAATGATCATAAATAAAACCATTTAAAAATCCTCATAATAATTTTCATAAAATATTGACATAAAAAATTATTCCAATTCATTAATTCAACATAACTTAATACATTTATTTCCATTTCCTACCAAGTGTACCTTAACCATTACATAAACTAAAAAAAAGAGCTAAACTGGGTTAAGCTCTTCTCCCACCCTCTTTACCATTTTATAACCCCACTTTACTATTTCCAATAAATGGCTCACCCTATAGGCATACATATGTTCAGCCTATATAAATACTAATAGATCTAGTGGAACTCATTGAAGGTCTACAAAATAAATTATAAGACCAAAAACAATATACATAGTTAATGAAGAAAACACACAAAAAATGGGCTTTAAGTCATATACTAAATATACATGAAAATAAATTAATTAGGATGTGGGTACATCTCTTAAAATACCTACCTCATTAAATAATCATTCCAAAAAATTTACAATGCACAACGACCTTTCCATGACCTATCCAAATCTATTCTAAAATCTTATGTATCCAAATTTTCTCATCCCAATCATCCAATATACAAATAGAAACTAAGAGGAAAAAAATCTTTAACCTCTTCATTTAATAGTTAGCTTATAAAAATAAATTAATGTGTAATAATAATCATCAATATTACCAAGCACTCATATCTTATAGAATCTCTTATCCAATTACAAGGGAATTACACAAAAGAAAATTCAAAACATTCAAAGGGAAACCCCTAATAGATGATACAATTACCAAAATTAAATAGAATAATTCATTTGGATTTTCTTTGAAAAATATCGTACGGTCACATACCATAACAAAATTCCACAATGACATGTGTAAATTTCCTAGAGATATCTTCCACATAAGCCAAAAATAATTTCCATCATCACTGTCATATTACACTATGCTTCAATGGAGTCATATTCAATACATAAACCTGAAAAATAAAAATTAAAAATAATCAAGGAGAGGAAGAAATGAAGAGAAGATGAAGAGAAATCTGACATTTAATACTACAGAACCACCATGAACACAACCCCCCCCCCCATAAAATGATGGAGAATTATAAAGGGTATTGTGAAACCCATGTTTCATGTGCACTAAATGGGAGATAAATATGTTATCTTGTATAAAAACATATGGGGTGATTTTTTTATAATAACCCATTTAAGGAAGTTATGGATAGATACACAGTTTGGAAGAATGTTTTTCCAAACCACCCTCTATAGTCCATCAAAAACTGAAATGAAAATATAAAAAACTATGAAATTTTTTTATATCCCACTTCCCAACACCACCGCCCATTTCACATATTGTGTAAGTGGTTTCATAAATGTGTATAAACCATACCACACCCTGTTGGACCATATATTTAATAGGGAGCATAATTTTTCTAAAACCTTTCTTGGAACATGATCTGTGTATTGAGATTTTATTTACCTCATGTAGTTTCCATGTAAACCCCGCCTTTCTTCATGATAATTTTTTATCAATTAAACTCACCAATGGTAAATAAAAAATTAACTAAAAACTACCTTAGTGTTCGAGTGTCGCACTTTTTCCCCTAAACTGTGCATACCAATCCATTCACCTTGTTCAAAAAACTCCAAAAATCATGAAACATAACCCAATGTATCCAAATATCATTAGATCAGACAATTTACCGATGGAGACTCATTCCTTATCTCAATACATGATATTGAGACATTACAACTCTCAGGATTTCATTCTGAGTAATGCTTCAAAATTAAACAGGTCTAGTAAATGAACATTAAATTTTGTTCTATAATTTGAAACATATACGAACTTGAGATATTACATATTCAGAACTGTATATGTATGATCCTAAAAAAATTATTTCAAAATTATAATTTTATTTCAGTAAAAGTGTGCTCTACTTTCATTTACAAGATGAACATGATTCTTCCCCATTGTCAAGATCTATCATTGAAATAATAAAATGTATCTATCTTGTAGAAATAATTCCTCTAAAATTCAGTTTCCCTCTAACACTTTGTACTACTATATCTTCATGTTCTATATTATTTATATAATTCATGTGTAACTATTAATACTTACAAAAATATAAGTTTTTAATATATCTATTATGAATTTTCAATACTATCTATTTGGGTATTCAAAATCCTGTGAAAATATTTTCATTAAAATAAAAAAAAATATTTTCAAGTATATATTCAAATTTTAAAATTATAAAAAATCGGGATAGACCCCATCATGGACCGTGACACCATGAAATGTTTTTATACTCTACACATTTACTATGAAAACCATGCTAATAAAGTCACTTGTATCTACAAAATCCATACATTTAATTCTTTTGAAAACTCATATTTATAATGACCCATTATGTGGTTTCTATAAATACATAATTTATTTTTATAAAAATTATCATCCATAGATAAATTTTTTTTCATAAATGTGTCAGATTAAGATAACCTCGTTATTGTTATCTTGAACCAAGATGAAAAACATGTAAATTTTTTATTCATCATGGAGTGTCGGGATATCTGGAAACATTAGTGAAAATATTTTGATAAAATACCTAAGACCAATATTAAAAATATTTTTTTCTTAAAAAACACCCTAGACCAAGGATTTACCGTATATTTTTTAAAATTTCAACAAATAATTAGATAAATTGTAATCTTCAATCATGATTGATTCTATGTTGTATTTTCCAATCCTTACTCATTTTTAACTGTCCCTTTAAACCAAATGATCCACTATAAAATGGTTTCATTTAATGGTGTAAAAGAATATTCCAAATACTTATCTTGGAACACCCACATACAATCCATTAAGATTTTTATTATTTAGTTCAAACCATGATGTAATTTAAATAGCCAATACATCATTTTGGTTATACAACCCCAAGTTTTAGAAAAATTCTCTAATCATGAAAACACTTTGATTGATCTTTTATTAGAGATAAATAATTTCTTTTAGATATTATCAGTCATTATAAGTTAATAAAAAAATGTAAAAAAACATAATATAATTCTTTCAAAAAATAACTGTCATATGATATTCATTGAATCTCCCACATAACTCTTATACAATCATTATTTCAATATTATATAACCCTTTTTCTATAATTGAAATTCAATAATTAATATTCAATGAACCAGTATTGGATTCTAGTTCTTATAAAGAGGTAAAATATAATAAAATTTTAAAAAATCAACAATCCAACTACACCCCATATATTTTTCTATACCAAATTTAAAAATATCTAATGTAGGGTCCCATAATGCAATCAAATGTTTAGGAAGTATAATTATTTATTTTATAGTCTTACAGCCTCCAAATTCATTTTCTAATATTTATAATCCTAGTTAAGGTAATTTTATCTTTTAATTTATATGTGGTTGTACTTTTAGTTTAGTGTACATAGTTGAAAAACTAATTGTTTTTGGGACGACTAGCACTTGGAACTGGGTAAAAGCATGTTCACGTCACAAAGTAGATTCATGAAGTGGGTTTGTTTCAGGAAAAATCATGATATATGGGTTTATGGTTTGTAAAATTTTCATGAATTGAATTGGGTTCACATTTTGAAATAATCATTTAGGTTTTTAAATGATGATGATTTATTTTTTAGTATACATTTAATATTTGAGATTTATGTCATTTATCTTTGATTCATTATGAGAATTCATTCTTCCATGTGGGGTTTTAAATTCCTCTTTCATAACATCTCTAATATTTGATAGGTTTCCTCCCCTTAAAACCATAGATATCTTTAAGGTGCATTGGGTGGTTTCAATCCTTTTGGCTTCCCCCCTTTGGATCCCTGGTCTTCAGCATGGTTGGTCACATCTCCTTTAGAAATTTTTTTATTATTTATTCTATTTTTATTCTTATCTAGGAATTATATGTTGTTTTCAGCTGTAATTATGTTATTTTTGATTTTTTTATGATTCCTTTTCTATCCCTTCTATATATATTAGGTGTTCATCATCTGGAGGTTGGTTTAGGTGTAGTTTTTGTTGTGATAGACGATCTTTTTTAGGTATGTGTTAATAAAAAATCTCCAATATTTATTTTCTATGAAATTTTATTCTGTTATTTATTAATTCATGATAGTGCCTCTATTCAATACTCTTGAGTTTTTTTTCCTCTCATAGTGTGTGGATACCATAGAAGGTCATGTGACACCCATGCTTGTGGATAGTGGTTTTGTCTCTATAAAATTTTGGATGAACCTTGAATGATCTTGATTTGTTAATTGGTTTTATAAATGTGTTATCATGATTAGTTAATTTTTGTGTCTAACTTAATTTTTTATAAAAGGTGTGGTTTCCCTTTTTTAAAAAAATAATGGTTTTTTCAATGCATTGTGAAATGTATTTTGAAAATTGGGTTTCAAAGCATGTTTTTCATGAAAATTTTATTTGATACTATATTGGGAAATGTGATAATCCCTTTTGAAAACATTTGATAAATTTTCCACATTAGATTCCTTGGGTATATATATTTTATGCATATTATTTGAACCTATATATTTTGGGGGGTAACTTATTGGGGTGTTATTTTTCCCCTTAGTATTTATAAATTACATCTAGGGATCTGATCTTGACACTATTGGGGGTCAATCCTTCAAGGATTCTCTATTTACAAGGCCATATGTTATAGGTTCTCAAGTTCACACAAGTCTATTTGATATTATGATTATTATGCCAATCCTTAAAAATTATGATCCAAAGTGTGTTTACTGTTTTTATTGGATTGTATAATTATTTCTTTGACATGGTTGATTAGATAAATACCTATGGTCATTTGAAATATGGTTTAAAACTGTTTTTCCTGTCTTGGTTTTAGAACTATGGAAAAAGAGGATACAGTTTAACCTACTTTTTATATATTTTTGTTTATCTTTTGATCATCACATACTTTCATTAAATAGATATTATTTTGTTTTTTAAAAACAAAATTAATATAGAAATCCTAGTTGGGATCCTACGGATCCTATTTATATCTGAACCAGCACATTCCCTTAGCTATGTGTACACCTGGTATTGTATTTTGATATAGTAAAAGACAAGGTGAATAGTGAGGTGGAAAGGTGTTAGGTGGGTAGGGGTAGTTATTAGTGAGATAGTGGGATATAGTCTACATATAACATGGTGTAGAAGTTTTTGGTTTTAGTTGTCCTTTTGGGTGATTGGATATGTGATTTGGGTTTTGTTTTCAACTCATGGGTTGTGTCACTATCAATTTTTCTCTTATTTGTGAAATATTTATTCTTGGGATCATTATTTCAACAATCAATATATATTTCATGTATCTTTTTGGGGATGTAAAAAATATTTCCCATTGGTTTTTTTATGACTAGGTAAAACATTCCATGATGTGGTGATCGTGAATGACCTTCTGGTCAGCAAAGAATTGGTTTGAGTACCAATTTTAATGAGTATTCAAGGATAGTTCATTAAAAATTTCTATAAGATTATGGTTTTCCTCTAGTATATGTGTTTTAGGACATCTAATAGACCTGATATAGGATGTTCAGAACACGAGATATATGTTGCATTGAGTTACTGGCTAAATCTTATTTTGATGAGCCTCAAGTTTTGGTGGGATGTTGGGATGTTTGTCTCCTAGGATGGGTTTCAACCTGGATCATTGTTTATACTCATGGTTTTCTAGTTTAAACTTATATTATTATATTTAATATTCTTTTTTTAATTTATTGTGTGTTTAAGAATCTCATTGAGACATATTTCATAGGATTCAAAAGAGGGTGTAGTGGGATATAATCCTCAATGGAATCTTAGATTGGATCATTATATTAAAAAGTCTATCATTTAATATGTTCATGAAATTGAACACAATGTACCATGAGATCAAAACCAATATGTTGAGGCATATAAAGGAGTATCATGAGACATATATCAATCTTAAGAGTTCCTACACAAGAAACCCCCTCAATTTAGGTCCATGAATGATCTCTAAGAGGTGGGTGAATAGTAGGACAAGATCGATGATATATTTGACTTCATGGATACTCTTGAGGTTATCATCGTAAAGTTCACGATATTCATACTTGATTGTCCATTCAAGTGTCAGTGGGATTCTATAGTGAATGAAAATAAACACATGGTCTTTTATTATAAAGGATTCAAGACCATCATGTTTCATCAGTTTTCCTATATTTTTATATGATGAATATTTTTTTGGATTTTCACTCTTCGTACTAGGGATTTATTTCATTGTTATCATACAACAACCATTTTTTGGAACCGATTAATTTTTCAATGGAGGTAAAAGTGAATGATCAGCTGAGTTCTCAAAAATACATGTAGGGTTAATGGCCATACATCTAATTGTATGTATACAAGTAAAATCCTACCATATATGATAACGTGGAAGGCTAGGATATGATGATATAAATGGATATTAGGGTAAATAATGGATTCTCTATCTCCTCTCATCCACATAGTGGTAGTTTCATTGGTGTGTAGAATAAGAAGAGTAAGTGGAATGATAATTTCAAGGGTGGTGGAGGTGGTTCATAGTAATTGGCCCCCATCATACCATTATTAGAACCCAGTAGTGTCCAAATGATTTTCTATCTATGTGGAATTATAGAGAACAAAAAAATTTATTTTCAAACAGTCCTTAAGATATGAGATGATTGTGATTGAAAATTTAATATCCCATGGTTTTTATCATTCTTGTATATTCATAATTATACTTAGATCTCTTCAAAACCAAAGTACATTGTAGTATAATTAGAAGCTTCAATGTCCATAGGGATCTTGCCACATTCCTTCAAAATTAATCACCATTACAAAGTTGATGAGTTCCGGTGGAGGTTGATTCAAAAATGATTAATGTGATAGGTACCATTTTTATTTAATCATCTATGTAAAAAGATCTATTTTTTATCAATGCCTCACACAGTTATGAACCAGCCTAAGTCAACCTTGAACCAGTCACCAAGGACAACACGCGGCAAGTCCTGAGAGGTGTTCCTGATCCTCCTGGGATGGAGACAAGCACCGAGGTAATCAATAGAGTACAAAAGGGAAATATTTTTCCCAAATATTAAAAATAAAACAAACAACGTAAATAAATGGACCACCCAAAATACGTTTACATAAAAATAGAACTGAACATTATTAGTACAATAAACAGACTGTACAACTAAACCAAAATCTCAACTCATCAAACCTGATAACTAAATAACTCCATGTGACCCCTCTGGTCACTCTCCAACACAATGATCACATGTCTTCCAAGGTGATCGATCTCAAGATGAAACATGCACAAGGGCTAAAAACAGAAGAAGACTATCGGCGTGAGTATTAAAACTCAGTAGGTTAGCCCACAATTCTATCCCCAATGCACACCATTTAAAATAAAAGAGACATCAATTTCATGTTTTATATATAATATAAAATGTTATGTTTTCCAAATTAGGTCCCCTGCTAAAAAAATTACCAAAGAGAAAACTTACATTTTTTATAAACAAGAATGATAGTAACAATTTTCAAATAGGTGAAACATAAAAATGAAAATAGTTTTCTAGAGGGATAGATTAAACAATGTAATATTTTAAATAAATCACACACACTATTGAATTTACCAACCATATACACCGTATGATGATGGTGAGTACAAAATATCCAATGAGCACATGCCACGGGAACACCCCTAGCCACTAGTTAGTTGTGAGCCCGAGGTACCTCATACCTCGGTGAAAGTAAACATAATAAATATTCATTATCATGCACATGAGCCACTTGTGGGGAGAATACCCATAACCTAGTGGTACCCCAACAACAACAACATCATAGTTTAGTTAGTTTTGTCATCATCAAACTTGCAACATGAAACAAGGGCCAAACCCCACAGGATCACAAGCATACTAGTACACGTCATCCCACCTCGATAAACGGGATTCCCTTTAGTGATCAATCATGTTACAGATTTTATAAAATACACTTTTCAAATCATAATTCCATTAACAAACCATAAACACACAAACAGCTGACAAACATGCTTCACATTTCTTTTACGAATCAATATACTACTAAAAAGTTTTGTAAAACAATTTCAAGGAGTATAACATGTCCTTGAACAAAAAATCCATTAAAAAATTTACTTTTAAGGCCAGAAAACCACCAATAACATAACAAACTAGATTTTTCATCCCCAAAAAAATTAAAAATTGATTTCATGGACCATAAAGTGTCCCCAAAATATAGAACATGAAATACACATGGAAACCATTTTTACAAAAAAAATGCCAAATGGGCCTTTAATCCTTTCCCAAAAATAACATTTTACTAAGGTATGCATTTCACTTTTATTAAGTTGGTGTATACACAAAATTTACAGAAGCAACCCACATTCATAAAATTCTTAAAACAATCAAGTTACATTTTCAAAACACAACCATTTTCCTAAGGATGTGAAACATGCCATTTTCCGACAACTCGGGCCAAAACATGTGGTAAACCAAAACCCATTTGTTTGTAAAACCTAATACAAATTGGAAAGCCATATAAGTACCCAAAAATACCATTTTCCAATCTTCCAATTAATTTATAAATCAAAATAAATAATTTTTAAATCACACATCACACATAAAATTCAACCAGGCAATTTACAAAACGCATGACATTCCCTTTTTAAACAAAACAATTTATTTTAACAACTTGACAAGGAATAAAACATCAGTCTCATGCCATATTTTAGTATAGATACTGAAATTTTTTCAAAATACCATAAACTAGTTTCTAAACCTAAAAATATAGTTGTGAAAGATAGAAAACCATTTAAACAAAAACTTGGTGTGCAATTTTATGATAAAACAACTCTACCTTTCACAAAACCGGGGTTAAAAAACCATTTTTTCACCCCAAGAAAATTATCCAAAGGATGAAAAACAATAATAAACATATATATCAAAATTTTAAAATATTAAAATGATGAAACATAAATGATAAAGGCATGTGAAATGGATATCATACCTCAAATCATTAGTGTAATGGAAACACACACCCAATATCACCATTAGAGGGTTTAGTAACCCTAAACCTATAACGAACAGTCCCAAAAGAACCAACCCCCAATAAAAATCACTGTATAATAGAACCCTAGTCAGATCATTACTAGGGGATATTATAGAACCATGATATTATAAAATGAGGAAGAAGAGGGAGGATAAAGGAGAATCAATCTCACCTTTTCAACTAGAAAACTCTTATTCTTCCGTTAGATCTAAACTTTTAGAGAAATGGGAATGGGTTGGAACTTTTTTTAGAGTCTCTTATGGTCTGGACCAACTAGGGGAATATGTTTTGTGATAAATAGAGCACTAATTTAATGATTTATTTGTGAAACAATTTACCTTCTCAATTCTGGACGATTTGAGGAAACCTGGTAACTTTCAATACAATATGTGATTCCAATGAGCTCTAAAGTGGTAAAATCTATAATGGGGGAAATTATAGGTATTTTGGATTCTAGTGGGAGGTGTAATTTCCAAAAAATATAAAAAAATGAAAATTGTTTAAATGAAAAAAATTATTTTTTTAAATCAAGATATGGGCCCACAGGCTGGCCCTATACCTAAATAAGTAACCCAAATTCTACATGATTATGAACTCTTAAGGGGTCCAAAAGGATATGGTTGTTTTAATATGTTAGGGTAGGAAATTTATGAAGTGGAATTGGTGAAAATGTTGAAAAAAAGAGTTATAAAAGAAATGATTTTGTTTTTAAACCTGGAAATGGGCTCACCGTTGGTCCAAATCATGAAGTAACCACCCTTTCTCCAAAAACTCCTAAACAAGTAATGCGAACCCAAATTAGGGTGATTAAACAAATATGGTTGTTCAAAACTCAAAATTAATCTCACCCAACACCCAATAAAAGGGTTCTGATTTTCAATGAACCGGATCAAAACCATAACTTTAAAAGAAAAAAATCCGTGTCTGCTAATTCTTCCCACCGTTAAAGCTTTCCACCCCCAGAAATCCATAAGGCTTTTTAGCTGACAGAACAACATCTAAGGATTCCATATAAATGTAATCCAGAATCTAAATCTATTTAAATATCATTCACCAACAATTTAACTTAATACTATTTCCCAAATAAAACACCAACTCACAACCACTTCCGGAGAATCAACGGAAAGATCTTGCCACCACCTCCACAACCAAGCCAAGAACTAAATAGTTGGGCCCACTCCCAATGAACCCAATGATCACCCAAATAATAGATCACTCAAAAAATCAAATTAATTGTGGTGTAGGATATAATGGGCTCCCCATCATTAAATCACAACTACCATCCGACAAATCCTAAAGGAAAGATCTTTGAGGACTGTAGTGGGTCTCCCCACCAATAGATACTAACTATAAATGAACAAAAAAAGAATTCAAAATGAACTAGAATTTGGCCTTCCCTATAATGGACCACCAAAAATCTCCCAAAATAAACTATGAAACTGTGTTAATAGGGTTACAACATGAAAATATAAACCACCCACTCCTGAACGGAGGGGACAACAACTGGGAAAAAACTTTCGGCATGGATCTGGTCCTCCACCACTCAGGGAGGGGAGGGAAGGGGACTAAAGAAATATGCCATTGAAACCAAAAATGAAACAAATGAACTACCCAACACTTTACACTAATTAATAGGTAATACCAAGACAGCACTCGATTTTCACAGGTGGTCCACACTGGGACATTGAATGAAAACCCACATCCCTGAAGGCATAACTATGGAAACTGTGTGATGGGTAAGTCCACCATGCTTATTGAAAAAAGGTATATTCATAGTAATGAGGAACCATAATAGATACATAGAAACTACCATACCATAATGGTAGAGTTAGGATCCTCTTAAATCTCCCCACACCTATGTATATTTCCTGACTACGTGAAAAGATTCACTCCAAGGCCTATGGCTAGAGCCCTAAATCTTGAAGCATCTATTGCGCCACAGTTAGGTTCCTAGGATAACACCACTAAAAAAGATCAATTTCTCAACAAAACAACGTCATATAAATTATAACTCATAGATACATATCAAAATTCTATCTCACTCTGAATGGAGAGAATAATGGACAAGGAATTATAGTGAAACACATCAACATCACTAAACACAACTCCTATGTCCAAAAGAATAATCACGACCAGGAAGCACTTAAAATTGATCCAAAAGAGCTCTAAATTTCAACTAATTGGATGGTTAATTATTTGGGGAGGGGGATATAGCTTGTGAAATAGGAGAAAGAATCCTTAGGTTTATCAATTGGAAATCTTGTAATCAAAAAAAAATTGTGGCCACATCACAACATCCAACATATCATTAGAAACCCACTGATCATTACTCCAAAACTGAGGCACCAACAAGATCTCATCTCAATATAAACCAAGATTATGACTTCTACATCACAAGGAAGCTTACTAAATAAAAAAATCCTTTAATAAATAGAAAAAACTATCCACAAAACCATTGGTTTATAAACAATGGACACAATTTTTTAGCTCAAAATACTTTTGAAAAACAGATTATTTGGGGGGTTTCCACATTCCCCAATGGTGTTTTATAAAGTCTCATCCACATGCACATTTCCATGCCACCCAAGCACCCAAACACCATTCCATATAGGCCTTCCTTCCAAATATAAATAAAACCATGCATTTTAGCACCCATGAAATCACCAAAGGGTAAAACAAAACAACACCATTCCAAAAAAATCATGTACCTTCCAAAGGAACACTAACCAACTAGTCTAAAACCCTTTTCATATTTCACAAAAAAAACCACACTTCACTAAGAAACAGTTTCTTAAAAAACATACCATTTTAATTTTTAACAATATTTAAAACAACCATGTTTCTCCAATCAACCACTTCCCATTTTATAAAATTTATCAAGGTATCTTTTCATAATATGATGGCCATTGAGACCAATACCCTTTCTAGGAAATCACCAACTGCTCAAAATGAATTACTAATATTAATTTATCAGATTAAAACACTTTTCAACATCACAAAACACCCCATTTAAAATAAATATTTTAAATCACTTGAAAATGATTCAAAAATTCAAAACTTTTTATTTCATCAAACCACCAGTTTAGATTTGGGAAAATCTAATCCTGTTAAATCATTTGCACTTCCTCATAAAGCATGGTTTCCCAAAAAGAAGAACCTTACAAAACCATTCTTATCTTTAATTTTTTTTAAACCACTTTTCAACTTTTCAAAAACCAACCATTCCTTTAAAACCCATTTATACTATTCTTATACAAGTATTTTCAAAATAACATCCAAATTCACAAAAATTCCAAGAGACCCACAAAAGGGAACTAGTGTCGGTGGGTGACATGACCATATGGTTAGCAGCCATATGTCAAACACACCCCCAACCCATAGAGTCTTCTTAGGACCATGCCTCAGGCACCACATGGCTTGTCTGGCCCTACAAGCTCACATAGGCCATTATTCAGACTCCCCTTGTCATATCCTAACACCAAAAAATTCAACAAGAACAAAAGACACTAATAAAAATGAGCATCCCATGTAAACCTGAGGATTAGAATGAGAATGATTATGTGGTGCTCTTTTCGCACTTACCCCTCATATCCCAAAAGTCCTAAACCTATACCTTGAAATCCCCCAAATAACAAGAGTTCTCTAAAAGAAATGGTCTGCTAAGAGTTGACCTCCTCTAATACCATTTTGTCATGAACCATCCCGAGTCGACCCTAAACCGGTCACCTAGGCCAGCATGCGACAAGTCCTGAGATGCATTCCCAATTCTCCCAGGACCGCAACAAGAACTGAGTGCATCAATATAGTACATAAGGGAATGATTTGTCCCAAATAAAAATAATCAAAAAAATTGAGGGAAGAAATGGATAGCCCGAAATACATTTACATAAAAATTGAACTGAACTCTATTTGTAAAAGAAACTGAATGTACAACTAAAACAAAAACTCAAATGAACAAACCTGATATCCAAATAACTACATGTGACCCCTCTGGTCACTCTCCAACACAATGATCACATATATCCCAAGGTGATCAAACTCATGATGAAACCTGCACAACGCCTAAAAAAAGAAGACTAAAGGCATGAGTATTAAAACTCAGTAGGTTATCCCGATATTCTATTCCCAATGCATATCATTTAAAATAAAATAAACATCAATTTCAAGTTTTAAATAAAAGATATAAAGGTATGTTTTCCAAATGAGGTCCCATGATAAAAGAAAATATACCAAATAAAAACATCTGTTTTTTATTAATATGAATGCTAGTAACAATTTTCAAAGAGGTGAAACTTCAAAATGAAAATATTTTTCAAGAGGGATGCTTTAAACAATGTAAATATTTAAATAAATCACACAAACTGCTTAATTTTCCAATGAAACACACCATATACTGATGGAGATTACAAAATGTCCAATGAGAACAAGCCACGGGAACACCCCTAGGCACTAGTTAGTTGTGAGCCCCAGGTACCTCGCATCTCGGTGAAAGTAACCATAATAAATATTAATTCTCATACACACAAGAAACTAGAAGGGAGAATACCCAAAACCTAGTGGTCCCCCAACAACAAATCATAGTTTAGTTAGTTTTTTCATCATCAAACATGCTACATGAAATAGGGGCCAAACCCCATGAGATCACAAGAATACTAGTACACGCCTACCCACAATGGTACCCGGGATACCCTTTAGTGCTCAATCAAGTTACACATTTTATAAAATATACTTTTCAAATAAAAATTCCATTACCATACAAAAAATACCAACAAAACCTGCAATCATGCTTCACATTTCTTTCACAAATCAATAAACCACTAACAGGTTTCATAAAAGAATTTCATGGAGTATAATGAGGACTTGAGCATAAAATCCATTCAAAAATGATCTTTCAAGGCCAAAACCCATCAATAACCTAAAAAAATTGATTTTTTATCCCCAAAACCAATTACAAAAATTGATTTCTTCAACAATAAAATGTCCCCAAAAGATAGAACATGAAATACACATGGAAACCATTTTTACAAAAAAAATATCAAACAGGCCTTTAATCCTTTTTTGAAACTAACATTTGACCAAGGTATGCATTTCACTTTTATTAAGGAGGATGTATACACACCATTAATAGTATAGAACCACATTTATAAATCTCTTAAACTACTCTGGTTACATATTCAAAACACAACCAATTTCATAAGGATGTGAAACGGTCCATTTTCTGACAACTCGGATGAAAACATGTTGTAAAACAAAACCCATTTGTTTGTAAAACCTAATACAAATTAGAAGGCCATATAAAGACCAAAAATTACCATTTATCATTCTTAAAATTCATTTATAAATCCAATCAAATAATTTTTAAATCACACAACACACATAAAATACAACTGGGAAATTTATCGAACACATGAAATGACATTTTTAAACAAAATAATTATTTCAAGAACATGACATGGAATAAAACACCAATTTCATGCCATATTTTAATATAGGTACTATAAAATGTTAAAAACAATAAAATAGGTTCTAAAACTCACAAGACTATTGAAAAATATAGCAGAACATTTAAACAAACACTTGGTGTGGAATTTTATGACAAAAAAACTCTACCTTTCACAAAAAAGGGTTAAACAACCATTTTTTCACACCTAGAAAATTATCCAAAGGATGACAAACCATAATAAATATATATATATATATCATATTTTTAAAATAATAAAATTAGGAAAAATAAATGATAAAGTCATATGAAGGGGATATCCTACCTCAAATCCTTGGCGTAATGGAAATGCACACCCAATATCCCCATCTGAGGGTTTACAAACCATAAACCTATGAGCACCCATCCCAATTGAAAAACAAAACCCATAAAAATAATCTTATAATAGTATGCTAGTTTTATCAGGACCAGGGGATTATAAAACCACGAAATAATGAGTGGAAGAAAAGGGAGGATAAAGGAGAAGGAATCTCACCTTATCAACTAGAAAAATCTTCGTCTTCCATTAGATCACCACCTTTAGAGAAAAGGGAATGGGTTATAACTTCTTGTAGAGGATCAAAAGTTATGAATGAACCAGGTAAAAAAGTTTTGTGAGAAATATATTATGAATTAAATGATTTATGTGTGAAATAATTTACCTTTTCAATTCTAGATGATTTGAGGAAACTAGGAAATGTTTGATCTAATATGTGATTCCAAAGACCTCCAAAGAGGTTATTCGATAATGGGGGTATGAATTGTCATTTTTTCTTTGATTGGGAGGTGGAATCAACAAAAAATATAATTAAAAAATTATGAATATATAAAATAATCATTTTATTTATTTTTAAACTAGTTATGGGCCCATGGGCTGGACCTATATATAAATAAGAAACCCAAATTTAACATGATTATGAATTATTAAGGTGTCTAAAAGGATATGGTTGTTTTAATAGGTTATTGGAGGCAATTTATGATGTTTATGGGTAAAATGTATAAAAATGAGTTATAAAAGAAAAAAATTGGTTTTTAAACCTGGAAATGGGCTCACGGTTGGCCCAAATCATGAAGTAACCACACTTTCTCTAAAAACACCTAAAAAAGAAATGGGGAACCCAAGTAAGGGTTATTAGACACATATGGTCGTTCAAAACCCAAAATTAATATAATTCAACATCCAATAATTTTTTATAACTTTTATTCTAACTATTTCTCTTATTGTCATTATTTCTTTGATGAACCATTTATTATATCAGTATCTCAACACCTTTTTCATTGTCTTCATTGAATATATCAACGTTTATTTAAATTCTAGCATGATCATGGGAACTATATGAATTTTTTATAGATCATGAGGGGTCGACTCTTCTATGGGATTATATAAAACATTAATTTATGGTTCCATGAACTGACTTTCTTGGGGAACATGATTTATAAATGTGTACAACTAGTAGATCCTAATATGGTAAAGGATAGTTTTTCATGGGAGGAATCACAAAACATCTTATACATTCGTGAATATCTATCTCTTACAATATACTGATAGTGGTGAATCTTGGATATCTTGATGTTTTTATAACCTTTGACTTCTCATACAATGAATAAGGTGAAGTTGAAATGGCATGATAATGTCATACTTCTTTTGACGAGTTGAAAATTATCTGAAATCAACTCTTATTCTGATATTACATATAAGTAGTAAGGGGTATGTGTTTTACCATTATGATTATTGGGATTTTAAAGGTTATTTTCTTATTAAAGATGATATAATTATTTCATATTTATCTTATAAACATCGGCCTCATGATAAAAATTACCTCCCACGTGAATTTGATAATGCCACTATTATGCATGTACATAAATGATTGTGGAAATAACTTTTTGGGATAGGATCATGGTGTTTTAAGATCATAATATTTTGAGCTATATCATTTTTTAAAACAAAATTATTCCTATTTATATCTGTTGGGTTCAATAAAATCAAACATTTGATATTTACATTGTCTATGCCCCAATGGTGAGGAATGTCATCACAGATTCTCTAAATATGAAACTTACACCACATGATGTTTTGGAATCTAATTAATAATGGAACACTATGGAGATATTCAATCAATTTTATTTTTAAACATTATTGCATGTTTAAGGTATAGTTCAGACCAATGTTGATTTATCATCATCTATCCTTCACTCTATTCTATAGCGCCAGTAGTAGGATGATAAGTTTAGATGAATAAAAGAAACCTTTTATTGTGGAGGGATTATTTCTTGTTGGTTTCTCTATAATGATGTTATTATCTATTTTAGGAATCTAGTTTTTTCCATCATATGCGATAAAATATATGTTGTATGATTATCATGATTCTTTGTTTGTCAATCACCATGGAAGAGTAGCGTGGAATAATGACAAGAGATGTTGTTCTTTATGGAAATGTTGGAAGTTTGAGATTATTGATTACATGTCTCACTATTATAACTTCCATAATATAAATATATAGAACCTAAGGCCTACTAGTCTAACCCATCCTCTTATAGTTCTAGTTTAGAAATGGGAAGTGGGGTCCATGTATTTCATATTTTTATTACCATTGACTCCCTGATAGAATAAAGCTATATGGGAGTTGATTGATTGATTGATAAAATTAGACAATTTTATTTTGATCATGGTGGCCATTAAAGTTATTGTTCTCCGTGAGATATATTTGAATGAGATAATGAGGTTACATGGGGTTCCACCATCCTTTTTTGGATTAGGATCCCATGTCTACTTCTGGTTCTAGAAGTGTCTCTAATGTGTGATGAGGACTAATGTCAGATTGAGAAAAACTTACCATCCATAGATAGCTAGCCCAATGGAGAATGAAATTCTTATATGGGATAATAAGATCCTGGAATGCATCATTGATTTTGATGGATCATGGTACAACCATTTAGGACTAATTGAGTTCTCCAATAATACTTGTTACCACTCATTCATCAAAATAGAACCCTTCGAGGTTTTTTATGGTCACCATTCCATGCCAAATCAATGTAGGGTGGAGGCAGGTGATGTCCCTCTTATGGGACCATGACCAGTTCAATAGATATTTTTGATGGATCATGATATTTTTTATAATTGGTAGTGTCTTATAGTAAGCAAAATTCATATGCAGATCGTTAGCATAATTATTCATATTTTTCCATTTGTGACTAGGTTTTATTTTATTATTTTATTTAGTTGTCTCACCGACATCTTGGTAAATAGGTAATGTTGGATCTAATATATATTATACCATATTAGGTCACTGAGTGTCTTGTCTAGTTTTCTTATAAGTTTGCTTTACCATCACAGTTCCCAGATATGATTGACGCTTTTGACATATCTCTTCTCATGAAATCTAATCTGGATCACTCCCAAGTTTTTAGTTAAGAAGATATTGATTTATAGACAAATAATTCCATTGTGGAGAAATAAATGTATATTATTGATTATTAGATGAATTTATTTCATGGTATTTAGATTTTTATGGCAATGTGTTGTGGAAATAAATATCAAATTAAAAAAATAATTAGGTGTGTAAATATTCTTTGAGGGAGAAGTGGCCTCACCACATTTAATATCACCATTTATCCGTGACACTTAATAGTGATATAAAATCCTATTTCGGGGAGAATTGTAATATAATTAATATTTTATTCTCAATTTTAGTGTGCAATATTTTTTTTCTTCGGATTGATAGGCCTTGAGGAAAAACAAGGAGTTTTTTAGGTAATGTGAGGGGCACTAGGTTACAAATTAATTCACACCATGAACTACATCCATTATGATATTTTTTAGTGAATAATCCATGAAGTCTCGGTTTATGAAATGAAAAATTTCCTTGATATTAAAGGGGTTCCGACCATAATTTTTTCATTTTGGTTTTTTAAAGAATGGGATGCATTTTTGGAATATATAATATATGGGAGACTTACATCATGAATCACTGATTCATTATGAGAATTTAATCAATATAGTGGGCTTTTATCTTCTTCTCACCTAAATTCTCTTGTATTTGACAAGTACCCTTACCTTTAAACCAATGATCTCTTCCAGGAACATTGGGTAGTTTTAGACCATACAGATTCATTTTTTTTGATCCTTGGTGTACATAATGGTTGGTTGATTATAAATTGGTTATTGTTCCATTATCAATTCTATTTTATTTATCTCTTTGTGAATTTTCAGTACTGTATGATTTATTTTAATGGATTTTGGATTATATGATAATGATTATTCTATAAATTTTATAATAGTTGTGTGATCATCTTTTAGAGTCATGTTCTATGGTTTTTCTAGTGCATCACATTATCTATCTCAGGTTTGTGTTGATCTAACCTCTCCACCAACCCTTCCACTATGTATTTCGGTTCTACGAATTCAGAATCAATGTTAGGGCGTCCATTTATTTCTCTTGACTGTAATTTATTTTCTTGGTGTAGGATACAGTGGTGGGTGGTGTGTGACCCAAGGATGATATAGGTGTTTTTTTTCTAGTCTATGATGGATAAACTAGGATTTCTGTTGATTTTTAAAATCTTTTTATAAATTAATTTTCATGATATATTGATTGTTTTGTGTAAATGGATTTCTTAGAAAATATTTTTCCCCTAATATGGGTAAAATCATGTTGTTTTAAAAATCATTGAGAAATGAATTGTGAAAAGTGGTTTCAGATCTTGTTTTGTTAAAAAAATATTGTTGGGATATTTAAATTGAAATGTTATAATACCATTTTAATTGACATGATACATAAAAAACATGGGAAGGCATGGTTACTTAGTTTTATGGCGTAGTATGAGGCCTCATCTATTGGTATTTGAGAGTGTTTTATATTCTGGGTTGTTTCTCTAATCCATTAGCTTGAAACATAAGTTCTACAAACGTGATACTAAAATTGTATAGGTCTTACTCATGCGGTGTTACTCTATTACCTATGGATTTTTTTCTAGGGATTCAAGTACATGATATTTTTTTGATGGTATGAGAACTCTAAATGTCCTAACCTATTTTGATCCTAGATATGTTTATCATTGTTATTTATATTGAACTATTTTGTATTTAATATGATTTATTGGATAAATACCCCTAGTTATTTGAAATATTCATTGAATTATTTTTACCTTTCCTGGTTTTTGAATTATTGAAAAAGGGGAAAATATTTACCATTATTTCAATGTAAAACTATTTAACAGATAATAATTTAATTTTTTCATTAATTTGAAAATATTTGGATTTTTGTATAGAGATTTGATGTGAAAGAGATGGTTGGGATCCCACTGAGACTATTTACCTCACACACTACACATTTCCTCAGTGATGTGTATCATGGAATTATTATTTTATTTAGAAAAAACATGGCACCATAGTGAGGTAGTGAGGTTTATGTCTACTGGGAATGTGTATCATGTTGTGAGATGGTGGGTTGTTTCCCACATAACACATAGAGTATCTACTTTTTATTTTGGTTTCATTATCGTTCAATGGATGTATGCTTTGGGTTTTATTTGTTAATCTTAGGTTGTGTCTCTACCGTTGTTTCTCTTATTTATAGAAAACAAATTACCTGGTCCTTTCTTTATATTATTTATATATATTTAATTTATATATTTTAAGATTATGAAAAATCATTCCCATTAGTTTTTTATGGTTAGGTGCATTTCACAATCTCATAGTGATTGAGAATTCCCTTTAGGTATGTATTGAATCAGTCTAGGAACTAGTTTTGGAGGGTATCACAGATTGGTTCATTAGATATTTCATTATATTACAATTCATACATTTTAATCCCAATTTCATAATCAAGGCCTAATTCATTAACAAAATGAATAATGTCATCAATTGTTTGATTTATTAATATCATAATGATAAAAGTCATGAAACCTTACATGAATAAATCGAATATCTATCAATAATATTTTATGAAGGAATCTATATATGGTATAATTTTATGGGTGTATATAAAAAATTCCATCATAAACCTTCATATTACATTTAATATGGTCACACATATTATTAATAAAATTATCATTAGACTATAAAACATTAATTTATAAAAAACATTCCTTCTTTATACAATATAATTTAATGGTGCTTTTTTAATATTTGTTTCATAAAAATAATGTTGATGATTTAAAAAAATTTATTAACAAATTATTCCTAAAAATGTGTGCATAACACATTCACACAACATTGTTCTGTAATATATTATATTATGCTATTTTTAGTTTCAGAAATAAATATTCAATTTTAATATTCTAGCTGAATAAAATATGAATTTAACATCATTATTTGAAAAAATAATTGTAGAAATTATGTTTTTCAACACTTCAATATGTTCAATTCACTTGAAAATAAATTTTTCATGTATTTAATTCTAAAAAAATTTCCCAAAATAAAAAAAAAACATTACTCATGATTCACTTTTAATCTATAAAAAATAAACCCTAGTATGTCTTGAAAAAATACAAAAATAACCAAATTAAAGACACCCCTAAAACTAATATTTTTAGATGATAAATATCCTTAAATATTTGTTTTAATAGACTCAAGATAACAACCATGGTATTTGATAGAGAAAAATATTTATTTTTCATTCCAATTTAAAATTTATTGTATAATATATTTCCAAAAAAATAATATTATGAAAACATAAAATTAATATATTTATATATAATATTCAGTAACAAAATAATTTTCAATTGAAGTATATATAAATATATCAATGCACAAAATTTATTATTAAATAGTAATTTAAAATTAAAAGTTAAATCAATTAAATTCTATTTTGATTCCCGCATTTTATTTTCATATTTGATGTGATGTTAGATAGAATTTATTATAACATTTAATAATGGCCAAAATTCCTATATCTTATAGTGGTATCTCCAAAGGATCCATGAAAGGATGAATGTCAATCATTATTCTACAAGTTTTTACTTAAAGAAACTATATTGTTTCATTTTCCACTATTAATCACTCAATAATATCTCATATATATATATATATATAGAGGAATAGGGGAGTTCCCTATTCCAATATTAATCCTAAATGAGAGTGATGTTTACTTAACATAATTATCATGGTTTAATAATATAGAATATCTAGTTTTAGAGTTAGGATATTATTTCATTTATTTATTTTTATTATAAATCTAAATATCCACAAATCTCATTAATTTGCTGATAAATATATCACTAAATACACTATTCATATAATTAATTTGATAATGAAATTATGATATTATATATATATATAATATAACACATTATCTAAATTATGGTTTATTTGAAAAATTTAAACAAATCCTATTAGTTATTTAAAGAAATAATTAATTATATTAACTCAGTCCATTAACTAGGCACCATCTCTCCTAAATAAATATTAACTAATTCTCATTTTTAAAACATGTGATTTTATAATTGATTCTAATTAAAATCCCTTACTATAGAAATGAAAAACATTGGATTGAATTATGATCGATGTAACATGAAAATGCATTAATCCCCACACTATGATCAATTATATTTAAATACTCATATTGAACTAAATCTATTCATCTTCATGATACATTTAATGTTTTACCATCTAGTTCTTTTTTAGTGGATGTAGGTCAATTCAATAGAAAACATGTAGTTTCTCACAACACATTAGGGACCCAATATTGAAATTTAAAATCAAAGTGACAAGAAACTTCTAATGAATGATAATAGTATAATAAAATCCTTTTTTACAAACAACACTTTATTATGTATGATTCAAAACTGTGTCAATATTCATTAATTATTCTTATATATTTATTTAACAAATTAAAATGAACATTATTCAAAAAACCATATGAATTTATTTATGATGTGAACTTTTATCATAATAAAATGGTTATAGATACCTTCTTCCTTCACATCAAAGAGATAAATACTTTCATTGTCATTTTATTTATATCATTTGTCTCATGGACTTACCAATGTGGGATACCCTTCCATAAATATATATAGTACTATTTTCATAGTATATCAAACTATAAAATTCATGTTATATATTATTAATTACCTTAATTATTTTGACTAATAAACATTCTCAAATTAATGTATTTCTAACATTAAAATTAATATTCTGAATTATTACCCATGAGATTATCCTCTTGATATCCTCCTATCAGAGAAAAAGTTATGGAAACCATTAGAGAGTATCCTTGAATGATTATCACCCCTAACTGTTGATAGTTAGAAATTTATTATTACATTTAAAACTTATGTATCTAGAACATAGTTTATATAATTTAAAAATTACATCTAAATTTATGGGTTCTCATTATATCAGGGACTACTATAGAATAACGATGTGGGAAATATACTATGTAAATAATTATTTATTGAATTTATAAGAAAATTTCATTTACTTAATGGTGTAAAACCTCATATATATAAATTTGTTACATTATTTGGTAATAAAAATGATATAAATTATTTTTAGTTCAAGGAATATAACTCTAACAAACTATCACTCTTATTATAAACAGTGGTTAATAATCCTCAACCTTCGAGATCTTATAATATAAATAAAATTTTTATATTAAAGGGATTTAGTTAATATGTCTATCACATTTTCTTATTTGGATACTCTAGTTTCTGTAAAACTACCAATTTGAGTGAAATTCAAAATTTAGTGAGATATTTAATGTTAGTAAATTATCTGTTGTTATGATTTATGCTCTATGATAGGAAAATCTAGTATATTTTTATCACCATACATTGTGATATGATTCACACTATATTGTACTGTCTAATAATCTGAGAATAAAATTTTATATCCAAAATTACATTGTAGACGTATGTGGACCCATAATAAACATAGAATCTCATATAGAATTATGGACCTTGTGTTTCTTAGTGGTATTTTTGATCACATCACAATACTTTTATCTAATAATACAGTCCAATTTTGACATCAAACCATTATGATATATTTGGAGGTTGCCTTAAATGTATCTCCTCAATAAAATCATATTATTTCATCAATAAAACAAGAACAAATCATTAACATCTATAAAGTAATTTTATATATTTTTTACTCATTCCAAATATATATATATATCTTTTATTTGTGTGATATCTATATATTATGGTCAAGGAAAATGGAACATCATGCCTTCTATATAAAATGGAATAAATGATGAATCTAATTACAGATGTTTAAGGTATTATAATCATTACATTTTTATATTTATGTGTTCAACGATTAATATTCATAGAGATATATAATCTATTTGAATAAGAAACCATAATTTCACTAATTTTTACATCTAATATATTTTAAAATATAATGAAATTTATATACGATTACGTTTCAAGACAATCCACTTGGATCAATCTCTATAGATCTTATTTATAATTACATAGAATTATTCATGAACATATTTCTTTGAAAATCATTCATTTAACCATTACTTAACTAATTATACAACTAGTATCTCATTTATCATTACTAATGTTGCACCAGTATAGATTACTAGAAAAATAACATTTGTCACGCTAACATTATTTCAGACATATGGTTCACATTTTTTAACAATATAGTCATATAATAATAAATATTCCATTATATTTATGCATGAATCATTCCATAAATCAATATCTATAATTTTCATACACTATCATCTAATTTTGCGTCCATAAATACTTTTTGTTGTCTCATATTGTCATATTCTATGACTTTTATTCTTAGGAATGTTTTATCATATATTTTCTATATTTTATAATTATGTAAATATTTTATAAAATGTATAATATTGTTCTAATTTATCATAGAAACCGATGAAAAAATTTCATTGTTGTATACATTTTTTGAAAACATTAACCTTTAATATTGATTTATTATTATTAACATTACCCTATATTCCTAATATCTTTTTTAATATGCATTTTTTCCAAATGGTATTTTCTCAATCAATATTATCTATCAATGTCCAAAATTGTTCTTGGGGTGTCAAATCTATTTATAAATTCATGGATTGCTTTTATTTGGAATCTATTGAATTTTCTACAACTTCCATGTTAGAAAGGGTTTCTTCATACAATATAAATATCATATAAAATTTTTTTAGACTATATAAATATATTTTTATGGTTACCTAAATTTAGTAATTTACCTTTTTTATACTTATTTCTTAAGAACAAATTTATCCATGTGGTTACATGTATTTTTTTATTCCAACTCTTATGCATCTTGAAAATCATTATCCTTGAATTATCCAACTTCTTTATTAATCCCATAATATAAATTTTATATTTTCTCTATTTATGTAATTATTTATCATATTTGAACTATAAAATTTCTATAAAAATGATTATTTATATAATAACATTTTTACTCCTTAGGATAAACTTTAATGATTCACTTTATTCTTAGATTTGTATGTTTTATCTTAGAATATATTAAATAAATACGTTTAATCCTCGAAAATAAATATATGATATGTTATAATTCATCCCATATAATAAATTGAAGTTCATTTTATCATTTTCCTAGATTGTCACGTGATTATATGTGTATAACATATATTACAATAAATTTCTCAAACAAGATAATTAATTGTTAAAAAGAATAATCATTGATATCAATATGCACAAAATGATAATATAGAATATTTAACTATCCATTCCATTGAGGTGTATAAGTTGGAGTGAATTTACCTAATAATCCACAGTCTTTCATATTACCATTGAAACATTTGTTAATAATTTCCATCACTTGTTCAGAGTTAAGCTTCATTAAAAAAAATTTAAAAAATTATTCTCAAACTCATTCATGTATTTTACAATTTTCACATTGGAATATGAATTATAAAACAGCAACAAGATAGACCCATGTTTATTATGTAACCAATTAACTTGATGATTTTTGAGAACCCACCATAAAATATTACATGAAATAGTTCACATATATCTCTTTGAACTAATTGAGGATTCTCATTGGTTCTTTGAATAATGACTCTATATATCCAAGGGTTTTAAGTCAAATTAATCTATATATCTTTCTCTATATAATATTGAAAAAATTACTTGGTTTAAAATAATATGTTGAAAATGATATATAATTGTCCAATATGAGTCAAGTGACTTTGAATTATCATTTATTTCAAACAAAACGATTTATAATTTATGTTTTTATGTACTACTATTTAGTTGTGTCATTATATATTTTTTTCCCTTATAAAATAAAATAATAATTTTTATAAACATCATATATAAAAAAAATTGAAAAAAATGGAAAAAATATGTTCCAGATAATACTAGATTCATAATAAAACTTATATAATATTATAGTAATTTCACTAGGTAATATGAGATGGAATTTTCCTAGGTAATGAAAAGGTAATATTTCTTTTAGAAAATTAAATATTTATCTCACATTCTACAATATTCATAAATATAATTTGTTTAAATATTTCAATATAATTTCATAGGATAGTGGTATTATCATGTAATAAAAAAATAACTAATATACTAAAATAAATTATTTTTTTAAAAGGTTCTCGTCAACTTGTTTCCACTATATTTGAATTCTTTATCAAGTATACATTCATTACTCATACAATGTATAAAACCTATATATTATTTCACTCCCTCTATATTGTTACATCTTCATAGAGTTTTTCATACATATCATTTTATTTTAAAGTTATTTTTCCTTAATTCATATAGAATTTGAGGTTTTCACCATTAAAATTTAATAAATACTTTACATCAATCCCTTATATTTTTAGTTAACTATTACGAAAAGATAGTTGGGTGACATCTCTATAATAATCATATTAAAATTAATATTGTGATAATGTAATATAATTTGTATGTTTGAATGTATAAAGTATATGAATAGTTTCTTATCTAACATTAATCTATGTTTTTCATGTCAATAAATATACTTAATAATATTGAGTCTGTGAAGATTGAATTCATTTCTTTATGATATCATTCATGTAAAAAGTGAATTGGACATATCATACCATCATTTTATAGTCTTTTCATGATTTAGATTTTAAAATTTAGGATAGATGATATAAAAATATTTATCAGTGGAATTTATTTTTAATCCAATTGAAATCATTGACGAAATTATTCATTGTACATCTAATGTATTTTCCTTGTTCTTCTTATAGGGTTTCTTATAAAATTTATTTATCCTTTTATTTGATTATTATATAAGCGTAATTATATAACATATAATTTCCTATCATTTAGAATACTATAAAAAATATTTACCACTACTGTAATTTAATACCAATGTGGTTATTTTCATTATCCAAGGTAACACATAGTGAAAATAAATATGTGGTATTACATTATATTTTTATTAAAATAAAATAGAATATTATATATATTTTATAACTAAATTTTATTATATTATATTCAGAGTATCCAACTACTAAAATATTTTTTTGGGTGAGAATTTAATTTTCCCCATTGTAGTACACATTATGGATATTATTCACGATGAAAAAGTAGGTTCTCAAGAATTGTAGTTTTCAAGAATAAGATGATTTTATATTAAATCAATGAAAAATAATAGTAAATCTATGAACATAAATTAATATTTAATGATATATAATATATAAATTTCATTTAAATCTTTCATAATTGAGGATTATTTGAAATAATTAAAATGGTGAAATATTTTTCACATTAAAATACTTTTCAGAAAAATCTAATTGTTAAACCCAAAAATAGACCTATAATAAAAAACAAATTAATGTTGATTTGAAATTAATTAAATGGATTAAATATATCTAAATAATACTTATTTAACTTGAAATAACCTTCATAACATATTTTTACTTTTAAAATACATAATTTTATTGAAGATAAATGACTTTTTTTACAAAAACTGGTATTTTTCAATATTCACTGAAAAATAAATATTTTCAAAAAAATCACAAAATATCAATCCAAGTAAATGAGGATATTATGATTTCATAAAGTATATTAATTTCCTATAATTAAAGTTCAAAAAATTAAAATGAATGTTTTAATTAAAAACCGTATAATAAAAGATTTTCGTTAAATATTTTTACATTAAAAAAATAAATAATATTATATATAAGTAATATAACAATATTAATAAAAATGAAAGTTATTTATTCAATTATTACCATTATTTTTAAAGGATTAATGAAAAATTAAGAAAGATTAGTAACAAATTATCAGTTCTGTCATGAACCAGGCCGGGTCGCCATCCCGACCCGGTCCACGACAAGGCCCGAAGGGCGTTCCCAATCCCCACGGGCTGGCACAAGTGCCCGGGTATCAAGTTTAACAGGTGGGAACGGTTTTACCCGAAATACAAGACAGAAAAACCAACTAACCAGATATATAAACTGAAATTAGAAATAGACAACAAAACGTGCCTTTAAACTATGAACAAGTTTAAAGTCTACAACTTGAAGCAATAACTAAAAATAAAACACGACAGCGGAAACTAAAACTCATACCCAACCTCCCGGCAGAAGTGAGACCACATCAACACCATTCTGCATGAGAAGACCAACTGCAACCTGAACAACCATCACTGAGCACGAAGTCGCAACCTGGAAAACAGAAGAAACAGAAACTACATACACCCAAGGGTGTATGCAGGGTGTGAGCTAAAAGCCCAGTAGGACGCCACCGAGAAATGGTTCCATACCACAACATCAAAAGACAATTTAAAGTTCTTATTCAAAATTTTAATTTAAAAATTCTTTTAAAGAAAACATTTACAAGCTAAATGCTAAAAGAAAAACATTAAAAAGAACTCATTTAACAAACACGATTTTTAAAGGGGAAGAGAAATGTTCAATATGGGAACACACACACATACTTACACACACACACACATGCTCACACACACACACACACACTCACACACACACACATACTCACACACACACACATACTCACACACACACACACATACTCATGTGGTCTTCCATATGCCGACGGAAGGCACCACGCCAATGATGGTAGAGCACTACGGGTAAATCCCCTAAGGTTCATCTAGCTCAAGTGGGACCCTAGAACCTCGTGTCTCAGTGAAACGTGGCTTAGAAGTCCACGACCCTCAGAAAACGTGGCTTAGAAGGCCACGACCCTCAGAACACGTGTCTTAGAAGGCCACGACCCTCAGATATCATATGTTTAGTTAGTGTTGCAATCGTCAATCCAGTTAAGTGAAACAGGGATGATACCCATCCGGTTCACTAGCGCACTAGTTCTAGTCCGCCCACCTAGACACCCAGGGTTTTCCTTTGTGCTCAAACAAGTTTCACATTCACATAGTCTATTTCTTTCTCATTTCGCAAACCAAACAAGATATTGCACACAAAAGTCACCATTTGCATACCAAATCACTATTTCAAAGACACACGTACATGACATGTCCCATTTTATAAAAAAAGACCACTTTAAGAATGAACACGTACTCAACTCCTCCAAGACACCATTTTTGAGTCACATAAATGTACCAATAAACCATTTGAGTTATTATTGAAATCATTTCAAGAAAAACCAAGAAGACTTTACACCGAAAACAGCTTGGTTTTATATAGAGGTTTCACTTTAGAACTTAATACACGAGGTAACCATATCAAAACTTGTTTTCCATTGTTCAACAATTTTTCATTTAAATTCTCAAAAGTACACCACAAGGAAAACACACCAAAAGTGATCCCTTTTACTTTGAAAATGTCTGTTTAAATAAACAACACCTAAAGTGACCTGAAAACACTTTTCTCACAACTTAATAAACAAAACCAATCATTTATACAACACATGCATATAATCAAAAAAAACAAACTATTTCGAAAACCAAATTTTCATGAGACGAACATGCCAAAACATTATAAACGTAGATCGTACCATGCAACTAATTCATAGAACATATTAAATTATAATAAACAAACAAATTAAATTATCGGAATGATGCAAAGGCATGGAACCACCTACCTCGAACCAAGGTCATGTCAAGCTTTCTAACTCAAGCAGATACTCGCTCGCACGCATGCACTTACAAATGTATATATATATATATCCTTAAACTGATGCACGTGTTCCCTGCGCCATGAGGGAACACGCACACAAAAGATATATATATATATATCTATACATATTCATACCTGGGAAAATGCGTGCGCACCATCGAGACCAACCGCAACTCCCTGCGATGGATCCCCGAGACTCAGAACACCACAAATCCTTAAAATAAAATTAATCCAAACAAAGCAATCAAGATACCAATCAAAAACCAACCCTACAAAAAAAATACAACGTTAACTTAAAACAATTTATATTTTTTTTTAAACAATTTATCAATAACACTTTAATAACACTTTAATCTATATATATATATATTTTTAAAACAATTTATCAATGCCGAAGCATCATAAAAAAATCTCGATGAGAAAACCATAGCGATGCAAATTATATTAAAGAAGACGTCAAAATAATATTAGTCACTTAAACAAGAAAAACATCGCAGACGCAAGCAGACGTAAACCAGAAACCGACTCTGGACCAGATAAAGACCTCAAAGGTCCGCAGACTCAATTTCATATTTTTTTTAACATGGCGTAAATATATATATATATAAAATGCATAAATATATTCTTACCTAGAAATAAGTGATAAAACATAATCGCGCTCAAACGCGGTTGTCAGAGTGTGGACCAGAGCGTCACGACACATCACCCGCACAACCTTGAAACTAGAGAAAAAAAACATAAGAATTTATTAAACCCCTAAAACAAGATAGTATAACCATTTGCGCCAAAATAAAACCAATTACAACCCAAAACTCCAACCATACAACCTAAAAAAGTAAGAAAACAACACGAGGAAGAGGAATGCACCTGCGACGAGGTTGCGGGAGGTTTGTTGAGTTAGAAGGAGGGCTGCCAGAGGAGAGGGACGACAATGGCCAGGAGCAGAGGTGGAAAAAATGGTTTGGCGGGTTCAAGGCAGCGGGACGACGCCGAAACAGGGGAGATCCAGATGGGGAGGGCGTTTTCGGAAAAGGCGGGCAGCCGAGGAAGGAGGGCAGGGGCGGAGTCCGCTGGGAGTTGCAGCGCCGGCAGAGATCGGCGAGCGGAGGGGAGGCCGGCAGTTTGGAGGGGTTCCGACAGGGAGCGGCGAGCGGAGGGGCGCCGGCGGGGAGCGACGAGAGGAGGGGAGGCCGGCGGTGTGGAGCTGGGAGGAAGCCGGCGAGGGGGGGGAACAGCGAGGCGGCGCGCAGGGATCAGGGGGTGGCGGTGGTCGGCCGCGCGGCGCGACGAAGGGGGAAGCGGGGGAGGCGGGGTGAGACGGGAAAAGGGATTAGGGGGGCTACGGGATCCAGGGGTAGAAATCGCCGGAAAAAAAACCCTAAAGCGTTGAGAGGAAAGGAAAGGAAGGAGAAAAAAAGAAAAAGGAGAAGAAAAATAAATAAATAAATAAGTAAAATAAATTAAAAAGAAATTAAAATAAAATAAATAAAAAAGAAATTAAAATAAAAATCAATTAAAATAAAATAAAAATAAATAAAATAAAAAGAAATAAAACCTAAATTTAGTATTATTAATAATAATAATAACACCTCAAATTATAATATATTTATTGTTATCATTAAAACAAACTATTAATCCTTATTAGTTTTATTATTATTGTTGTTGTTATTATTATTATTATTATTATTATTTAGAGTAATATTAATAACGACACCAGACAAATTATATTCTTAACACCATTAATATTATTGTTTTATTATACTGATCCATTTCATTTAATTAATTAACCATTAAGCAGGGCGTGCGGTGAAACGGGCGGGGCCGCGCGGCGACCCAGGTGAGGCCACGCAGCTTCGGTCGCGTTGCGCTGGACGCAAACTAGACCAAAACACAAAGAACTCGAAATCTAAAGTCGGGTTTCAACCTGAACTAACTAGCGCAAATAAAATTAATAAAATAAATAAATTTTGAAATAGTGGGTGCGACAATTCTCCCCACCATAAAGCTTTCCCCCCCCGGAAAGCCGCAACTAAGGCTGAGACCCAAAGTAGGAAATGGAACCCCACTAAGGATCAAATAGGATCCCCACAAACATCAACAAAAGAGAGAGAGAAACATCGTGCTCAGAGAAAGTGACCCAAAGACAACATCAAGAAATGCATAAAAAGACTTTCTGATATGTGTCGCCCTCCCCAAAAAGCTAGAACGCCTCCAGCCAATTGTTTTAGAAAACGAACTCTTGAACCCACAAGAGCTAACTTCACCTGCCAAAACACCTCAAGAACTCTGAAACCGAAACCACACCACTTGGCTAATATGAACAAAAGAGGTCAAACCACGTCCTCGGAACACTCATATCACTTATCAACAAACTATCGTTGAAAACAGAAGCTATAGATCAACATGGGGAAGCTCGAGGGGCTCCCCACCATTAAGAAGCCACTGATGCTCGAAATGAGAGTGGACAACCGACAGGGGAAGGTTCGAGCGGACTCCCCGCCATTAAAGAAAAGTCCAGCACTGATTCATCCTAGAGACCTTCGTGCGAGACCCAATGTGGGTCTCCCCACCATTAAGAACCTGCCAACACCAAAGGCGAGACTAGAAAACCAACATAGGGAGGTCCATGAGGACTCCTCGCCATTAGAACTAACAAAATGCATAGAACTTTGAAAAACTTCTCAATGGTGACCAAACACCCCACCACAAGGGGCGGGGAGGGAAGGGCCTAACCACCCGGGCGTCAGAACCATGACCTAAGACCTGTCCAACACATCCACATCCCAGGATGAACATTATAAAATTTTGGGACTGATTTTTCCCCAACAGACTCTCAAGGACCACTAAAGGTGATTGCATCCAATGGGACATAACCCCCAAAACATTAAGGCAATGAGACGAACACGCCTCTACATGGTCACGAAAACCTTATGCAACCAGACAGTTCGTTCGGAGAAGAACAACCATAGAATACCATTTAAGCTGCTTTCACTTTCAACACCGATAACAGAAATAATTTCGGGGTCTCATACACTCTCGGGGTTCCTGACCATGTGCCAGCTTCACTCTGAGGCCTATGGCTGGAGCCCTGATGTTTGAAGCATCTTCTGCCTCGTAGTCAGGAATGGAAGACTCCCGAACAGAGCTTCTCCTTTTGGTGTCACACGCAATCACACTACAACCAAGGAAACACCAGTAACCACAACACATTACGACATCCAACTGATCGTACACTGAACATTTACCAACACAAGAGCTTTAATGGTGCATGCACATCACTCTTTTTAGCACTGGATGAGAACACGACACCACGAATCGTCACCTAAACATGATCATTTCTGTTGAGAAGAACACTATATGGAGAGGGACTTCAAACTGAGTCTTAAACAACACGTGATTCCTGTAGACAACCATAGCAGCCTCATACGACTGGGTATGCCAACTAGTAGCCTAACACAAACTTTTTATTAAACGAAATAAACCAAGACCGGAGGTTATTCAGAATGATAGACCGCACCAACGACTTAGGGTCGCTTCCACCTTTTTCCCACTGGAGTCTCCTCTACCACTTCCAAACCACTGTTGACTACCAAAGGGACCTTCCGCTGCAAGACGTCACCGAACATGACCCTTGTAGCCGATGTAGATACTACAAAGCCCTCAAAGACACTGGTCAACATTGAAAATTTCGAACCGCCTTCACCCTCCCCGCTGGACTTTCTTTCTCCATTTCCAGGGGAAACCTTCAAGCGCAACGATGTCAATTTTCATACCCAACGACTTAGACAACATAAGGAAACCCAAAACTCTGTTCAACTCCCCTCACATCTGTCATCCCGCTGTGGGAGGATCCACTTAGTTGTGAAAAAGAGGGGTGGGTTCAATTCTAGAATTCAAAAAGAGAGTCCTTCGATCAACTGGAGTGTCGGCCAATGACGAATTGCCCGTGGCCACACTTTAATCACATGTCAACACTTTATGGGGGGCGTACACTAGTCAAGAAAGAAAAACATGGACCCAAACCAAACTTGTCCAATGATCAACACATACTGCAGGCGAACACCAAACATACAAGGGAAACCACTGCAAGTGCTCCCCGATGTACTCTTCAAAGGAATTTACTAACCACACGCTTACATACCAACTTACAAATAAGAACTCAAACTCGGGACATAAAACATTCAGAAATAATACTCAGTTCAAAACGCCACACATCCAACATCTCAAAAACACAAGGACACGCCACACAAACACCGTTTACTAAAACACCAAATTTTCCTTTTTCCTTTAACAAAACATTTTGAAAATAAGCAAACCCAGTGGGTTGCACCAACACCAATGGTGTCCCATGAGCCTCGCACATGCATGTTCTCATGCCGCACTGGCATCCACCTCATATCCATCCAAGCACTCATCCACTCGTGTCATTAACCATTTTTTTTCCCATATACACTCATGCATGTGGTTTCCCACGAGAACACCAAGGGTCAAAAACAAACCATTCCATTTTTTTTTCAAAACCAAAACATCCAACCCACACCTTTCAAACCTCAAACCTCATTTTATATTTAATGCGCTTCATTTAAAAATCATTTTCCACGTCCAAAACATTTTTACTTAAAAACCAAATTCTCACGAATCCAAAACAAGGAGACGAGAAACAATGCAGGAGGAAACTATGGTCAGCGGATGATTGGAACATATGGTTGGCAGCCATACGCCGATCACACCACTGGCCACAGAGAGCATTTTAGGACAGTGTCTCTGGAACCACAAGGCTTGCCAGACCCTGCGAGCTCATTAAGACCACTGACCTTACTCCATTTTCATTTCCCCAAGACAAGATTAACCGCAAGGACCAAAAACTCAGACAAACCTCAACATACTTTGGTAACTCGAGTCCCGCCACGAGGTGTGCTGGCCAGGCACATTACTCATAGTCAGGACGTCGAGTCCCAACAAATTTAACTCAAGTCTACCGTGAATCTATCCCAAAATAAAACGACCCAAGAGAGAAAACCTTGCCCTCTGATACCATTTTGTCACGAACCAGGCCAGGTCGCCATCCCGACCCAGTCCGCGACAAGGCCCGAAGGGCGTTCCCAATCCCCACGGGCTGGCACAAGTGCCCGGGTATCAAGTTTAACAGGTGGGAACGGTTTTACCCAAAATACAAGACAGAAAAACCAACTAACCAGATAGATAAACTGAAATTAGAAATAGACAAAAAAACGTGCCTTTAAACTATGAACAAGTTTAAAGTCTACAACTTGAAGCAATAACTAAAAAGAAAAGACGACAGCGGAAACTAAAACTCATACCCAACCTCCCGGCAGAAGTGAGACCACATCAACACCATTCTGCATGAGAAGACCAACTGCAACCAGAACAACCATCACTGAGCACGAAGTCGCAACCTGGAAAATAGAAGAAACAGAAACTACATACACCCAAGGGTGTATGCAGGGTGTGAGCTAAAAGCCCAGTAGGACGCCACCGAGAAATGGTTCCATACCACAACATCAAAAGACAATTTAAAGTGCTTATTCAAAATTTTAATTTAAAAATTCTTTTAAAGAAAACATTTACAAGCTAAACGCTAAAATAAAAACATTAAAAAGAACTCATTTAACAAACACGATTTTTAAAGGGGAAGAGAAATGTTCAATATGGGAACACACACACATACTCACACACACACACACATTCTCACACACACACACACACACACTCACACACACACACATACTCACACACACAAACATACTCACACACACACACACATACTCAAGTGGTCTTCCATATGCCGACGGAAGGCACCACGCCAAAGATGGTAGAGCACTACGGGTAAATCCCCTAAGGTTCATCTAGCTCAAGTGGGACCCTAGAACCTCGTGTCTCGGTGAAACGTGGCTTAGAAGGCCACGACCCTCAGAAAATGTGGCTTAGAAGGCCACGACCCTCAGAACACGTGGCTTAGAAGGCCACGACCCTCAGATATCATATGTTTAGTTAGTGTTGCAATCGTCAATCCAGCTAAGTGAAACAGGGACGATACCCATCCGGTTCACTAGAGCACTAGTTCTAGTCCGCCCACCTAGACACCCAGGGTTTTCCCTTGTGCTCAACCAAGTTTCACATTCACATAGTCTATTTCTTTCTCATTTTGCAAACCAAACAAGATATTGCACACAAAAGTCACCATTTGCATACCAAATCACTATTTCAAAGACACACGTACACGACATGTCCCATTTTATAAAAAAACACCACTTTAAGAATGAACGCGTACTCAACTCCTCCAAGACACCATTTTAGAGTCACATAAATGTACCAATAAACCATTTGAGTTATTATTGAAATCATTTCAAGAAAAAAAAGAAGACTTTACACCGAAAACAGCTTGGTTTTATATAGAGGTGTCACTTTAGAACTTAATACACGAGGTAACCATATCAAAACTTGTTTTCCATTGTTCAACAATTTTGCATTTAAATTCTCAAAAGTACACCACAAGGAAAACACATCAAAAGTGATCCCTTTTACTTTGAAAATGTCTGTTTAAATACACAACACCTAAAGTGACCTGAAAACACTTTTCTCACAACTTACTAAACAAAACCAATCATTTATACAACACATGCATATAATAAAAAAAAGCAAACTATTTCGAAAACCAAATTTTCATGAGACGAACATGCCAAAACATTATAAAGGTAGATCGTACCATGCAACTAATTCATAGAACATATTAAATTATAATAAACAAACAAATTAAATTATCGGAATGATGCAAAGGCATGGAACCACCTACCTCGAACCAAGGTCATGTCAAGCTTTCTAACTCAAGAAGATACTCGCTCGCACGCATGCACTTTCAAATGTATATATATATCCTTAAACTGATGCACGTGTTCCCCGCGCCATGAGGGAACACACACACAAAAGATATATATATATCTATACATATTCATACCTGGGAAAATGCGTGCGCACCATCGAGACCAACCGCAACTCCCTGCGATGGATCCCCGAGACTCAGAACACCACAAATCCTTAAAATAAAATTAATCCAAACAAAGAAATCAAGATACCAATCAAAAACCAACCCTACAAAAAAAATACAACGTTAACTTAAAACATTTTATATTTTTTTTTAAACAATTTATCAATAACACTTTAATAACACTTTAATATATATATATATATTTTTTTTAAAACAATTTATCAATGCTGAAGCATCATAAAAAAAATCTCGATGAGAAAACCATAGCGATGAAAATTATATTAAAGAAGACGTCAAAATAGTATTCGTCACTTAAACAAGAAAAACATCGCAGACGCAAGCAGACGTAAACCAAAAACCGACTCTGGACCAGATAAAGACCTCAAAGGTCCGCAGACTCAATTTCATATTTTTTTTAACATGGCGTAAATATATATATAAAAAAAATGCATAAATATATTCTTACCTAGAAATCAGTGATAAAACATAATCGCGCTCAAACGTGGTTGTCAGAGTGTGGACCAGAGCGTCACGACACCTCACCCGCACAACCTTGAAACCAGAGAAAAAAAACATAAGAATTTATTAAACCCCTAAAACAAGATAATATAACCATTTGCGCCAAAATCAAACCAATTACAACCCAAAACTCCAACCATACAACCTAACAAAGTAAGAAAACAACACGAGGAAGAGGAATGCACCTGCGACGAGGTTACAGGAGGTTCGTTGAGTTAGAATAAGGGCTTCCAGAGGAGAGGGACGGCAATGGCCAGGAGCAGAGGTGGAAAAAATGGTGTGGCGGGTTCAAGGTAGTGGGACGGCGCCGAAACAGGGGAGATCCGGCTGGGGAGGGCGTTTTCGGCGAAGGCGAGCAGCCGAGGAAGGAGGGCAGGGGCGGAGTCCGCCGGGAGTTGCAGCGCCGGCAGAGATTGGCGAGCGGAGGGGAGGCCGGCAGTTTGGAGGGGTTCTGACGGGGAGCGGCGAGCGGAGGGGCGCCGGCGGGGAGCGACGAGAGGAGGGGAGGCCGGCGGTGTGGAGCTGGGAGGAAGCCGGCGAGGGGGGGAACGGCGAGGCGGCGCGCAGGGATCAGGGGGCGGCGGTGGTCGGCCACGCGGCACGACGAAGGGGCAATCGGGGGAGGCGGGGTGAGACAGAAAAAGGGATTGGGGGGGCTACGGGATCCAGGGGTATGAGCCACCGGAAAAAAAAAACCCTAAAGCGTTGGGAGGAAAGTAAAGTAAGGAGAAAAAAAGAAAAAGGAGAAGAAAAATAAATAAATAAATAAGTAAAATAAAATAAAAAGAAATTAAAATAAAATAAATAAAAAAGAAATTAAAATAAAAAGTAATTAAAATAAAATAAAATAAAATAAAATAAAAGGAAATAAAACCTAAATTTTGTATTATTAATAATAATAATAACACCTCAAATTATAATATATTTATTGTTATCATTAAAACAAACTATTAATCCTTATTAGTTTTATTATTATTGTTGTTATTATTATTATTATTATTATTATTTATAGTAATATTAATAATGACACCAGACAAATTATATTCTTAACACCATTAATATTATTGTTTTATTATACTGATCCATTTCATTTAATTAATTAACCATTAAGCAGGGCGTGCGGTGAAACGGGCGGGGCCGCGCGGCGACCCAGGTGAGGCCACGCAGCTTCGGTCGCGTTGCGCTGGACGCAAACTAGACCAAAACACAAAGAACTTGAAATCTAAAGTCGGGTTTCAACCTGAACTAACTAGCGCAAATAAAATTAATAAAATAAATAAATTTTGAAATAGTGGGTGTGACAGTTCGGTTAGAAAAGGGATATATGAACATAACATGAGCATAAGGGTTTAAGAATATGAGGATAACATTTGAAAACAATACCATGTATATCATAGATCGTAATATTGGATCAAGAAATAAATCTATATTTCTTATAGTATATGAATTGTAGTAGATTCAAATAACATGATCCATGAGATTAAAACATTATCATAAGTAAAAAAGTTATGACATACACATAAACATAGATAATCATTTCTTCAGAAGTCAACGATCATTTCAAATTTTTTCTTAGTATAATGGGCAGACTCCCCAAACCATCATAGTAGACAAGGTTCACTCTCAATGATATCATATTGGAGAGACTCCCTTACTGAACTTCGTTCACTGGATATTGTATTCATATTTATATCATGATACATTTATCTTTGCTCAATGGATTTGGGGGATATATTATTCCACTCCCACATGTAACATAATTAAAATCCAACTGATGAGTTCCACATGACCATAAAAAATATATCATGTCATAAAAAATTAAAATAAATATGTTTCATAATCCATTCATTCCAAAATATCTAAAGTAAAGTAAATTAGTTTCATAATAATTTCACCAATTCATTAAAGAATAACCATTGATAATGGAAATAGTTTCATAAACATATTATTATAATAATCAAAATCGATCCCAAGAAATAATTTAGATGGTATCATCAGATTAAATCCTCATTAAATATTAAGAAACATTAAATTATTTTATCATAGAAGAATTTTTTTAAAATATGAAAATGAAAATTTAATAGAAAAAATATACTTCTTAAATTGAAATAACTTATTTATAATCTAATAAATATCAAAAAATTATAGAAAAAATTTACCAGAATAAAAATTTGAGAAAATGGAATGGAGTCTTAAAATAATTGAGGGTTTGATTGTGGAAAATTTGATTCATTCTATTTAAGTTACGATAAATATATAGATCACATTTTGAGTAAAATTAAGAAGTACCTCATTATGAAAATTATAATAAGATTAATTTTAAACCATTTTTAGAAAAAATAAAAAATTGATGAAATATACTTTTAAAAATCATATAGGAATAAATAAATAATGATTTTTTTACAAAACATAGATTTTAAAAAAAATGGGTTCTCAATCAAAGAGATAAATAAAGTCAGTTTTCGTTAAAAAACATTCTTTTAGAATCTTCTATACATAATTAGATGAAGATGAATAGAAAAAATGTCATTTTAAAAAATAACTGGTATATAATGAAATTCATTAGATTCTTGATGTTGGTTTGAAAGTGATGGAAATAATGACTAGAGGTGTTGAATAGTCATTTAAAAGATTTTATTAGAAAACAATTAGAGTTAATAAAGTAAAAAAACAATAGTGAGTGTTGTGTTCTTCAAATGAAGTGTAGTAGTAATAAAAATTCATAACACAAAGATTTATAGTGGTTTGGATAACAAACATCCTAGTCCACTAATCAACCTTGTCGAATCTATGAGATGATTTTTAGCCACTAAAAACATCAAATTTAGATGTTTGCGTACCTATTGTAGACTTGGCCTTTCACAAAAACCCATACTCATAACCCAACCTTTTTATAGGAGACTAAACTTACTCTATGACATGACTTTAGAGTGGGGGTCACAACCCAAACATCTTTTTTAGTAGTGGATAACTGGAAAATGAAATAATTTCTTTTTATTTTGAAAATCATAAATCAGACTCGAACAATTAAAAATAGAATAAATAAAAATATTATATATCCAAAAACAAATACAAATAAAACCATCAAGGGGATTAAATTTATAAGGATTATGTAGCTCAATGAACTTGATTAAAACAAAAGACAAGGATTGTATAGTTGAGGTCACCTCAGGATATCAATAGGGAAAATAGAAGGCACAGAGGATCTATGTCATTAATAAATAATATATTTCTTGTCATAAGAAATCAAAAAATCATTGAGATTCAAATCACAAGTATTTTCACTGTATTCATTAATCTCTTTTTATCAATAAAAAACCCAATAGTCTTTTTTGTTTTCATCACATAGGGGCCTCTTAAGATTATCACTAATATAAAATATTTAGAAACAATTAAAAAAAATAAAACATTCCATTACCTATTAATACCTCACACAAGACAAATAATAACATTTACTCACTTTCATTTATTCATAAAATTAGTTAAACAATTTTCTAATGTATTTTAATAAATAAATGATAGTAATTAAAGAAATTAATAAAATTAAAATTTCTTGCATCATCTTGTAGTAAAATATTAATTAGAAAATTTGTAATAAAATTAATAACATATAATTTTAATTTTAATATGAATTTAAGTCAAAAAATTTAATTCATTAGATTTTGGTAAGTTTGCTTCTCTTATGTGGACAGTCGTTATGATGGCTGTGTGACCCAAATGTTCATGTGGTCAATATACTAACCATGATATCATTTTTTATGTGTATCCAGTTGAGCTGTCTATGTGGTCAATAGAAAAAAAACATATGCAATTAATAAAACATATAATATGAGAACAAAAATTTTAAGAATTAAAAAATATTTTCAATAACTAAAGGTTTAAAATAATTGTGGTATAAATAAACAAACATTTGTGGTAAGGTGACCTCCTATTCCTAGTATGGTAACTTACCCTGTATATTTTTTCACATGGTAAGGTAGAGCATACACATGATAAGGTAACATACCACTACACGGTATATTGGTCATCTAAGGGTTTCTTTGGACGTGTTTCTTAAATTTGGTTGATCATAGAATGAGTAGAGGACCATGCTACTGAATGAGAAATTATCACTTCTTGGAAGAGTAAATGAAGAGAATAAATAAATGGAGATCATTTTAATTTATCATGTGTGGTGATGTGAATAAATAAAGGATGAGATGATGTGTGTTAAAGAGTGAAAATGAAGACTGGATAATGCGTTTCTCAGATGATGTTGTGTGATGTTGGTGTCGTCCTCAAAGAAATAGTGTTCTTAGAACTAGTTTCCTCACATCATTTCATGGATAGAGGTGCACCTAGGTCTAGTAGTTCTGGACATGGCTGAGTGTCTGATATTGGTTGGATGAAGATGTTACAGTACCCCTTTAGGAAGAAGAACATAAGTAGTGCATCTATAAAAAAACTATATATTATTTAAACTAATATATGAGTGTATATATATATATGAAAATATATATATATATTAATTAAAATTTTATAAACAAATTAAAATATTATATGAACTATTACATTTTGAATAAAAAATTCAGAAATATTTATATATAAAAATTAATTTGGTAAAATTTATATAAAAAATAAATTATGTTAGTTATTATTATTAACATATTGATGTTTAAAAAAATTATGTTTTACAATGTTTTATGGTAAATTAATTTATAAAAATATTATAAGAAGAATACTACTAAATTAAAAAAACATAATTACATTTACTAGAAATCTCCCCCAATATATAAATTAAAAAAATAGAACAATTATTAAATTCAGCAGGACTATCACCCACTTTTTAAAATTTATCCAAAATATTAAAATAATAAAATTTATCTTCTAGAATAGTAATAGCATTAACTATTTATTACATACTATTTAAATTAATAACCACGTAAATATATAGTTAAATTTGTATCCATATTTTAAAGAAGAAATAATTGTTGCGAACAAAAAATATTAAGCTTCTAACATTCCCATATCATATTTCATTTTTTTAAATTTGATATAATCACTGATTTAGATAATATTTAATTCAACTATTTATCAATAGGTAGAAATTAAAAAATTATATCAAATTTATTTACATGATTCCTTTGAAAATAAAATCTAACATCTGTTTTTTATATAGTGTTTGAGAGGGTTTTAAGAAATTCAAATAGAACAAGAATTATCAAAGAAACTAGAAAATTATCAAAACTAATATTGACATAAATTAATGTTTTTATAATAAAAACACTCTATGAACAGAATCTAGTAACAGAAACATATTCATAATTTTCAATTACTAAAGATATGATAGTTGTTTCTTAGGACCCTAGGAAATTAATCATTTACCGATAAAATTAAAAATTATAGTTATTCCTTTCCAATCAAGTCTAAAACCTCTAATATTATAATCCTAGAAAGATAGAATTTTAAAACAGTTCTCATTATAATAGAATAGTCTAGTACAAACAGTACCCTTAATAAATATAATCACACTCTTAATATCTTTAATATGACTTTATTTTGGATTTAATTGAAATATCGATCATAAATAAATAGAGAACAATAGATCTATTCTTGATGTAGTGAGATAAAATAATATACTTACCACACCACTATACATTTTGATATCAACTGACTTTCCAAACTCATCTAAATCCAGTTAGGAATTAGTACTTATTTGTGTTTTCAAAGTCATACTAGAATCAAGCTGAAACCTTTTTATAATTACATTATCCTAAATAGTTTGTTTCCATAAAATACCATCTTAACATTAATTAATTTTTAGATAAAGAAAAAATTTATTCCTCCCATTAAGATCACGTTAAATTCATTTTTCATCATTTTAGAAAAATAATTACACAATAATTCATTTGTTGATCCAAATATTATATCATCAAAATGAATCCATATAATTAGTATATCATTGGAAACCCCTTGTATAAATAAGTTTGGATCAATCATACCAATGAAAAATTATTTTTAATAAAAAATGAGTTATTCATTCATACCGTTCTATTAGATCTTTCTTAGGATCATATAAATCATTATTATCTTTAAAAATGACTTGGAATCTTTTTATTCTCAAATCTTGGTGGATGTCGAACATAGAATTCCTATGAATTTTTCTATTAAAAAAATAAACCTTTTATATCCATTTGAAATAATTTGATGTTTTTAAAACAGAAAGATGATAATATAATTCTAATTACTTCCATACTTGTAAGAGGAGAAAAATAATATTCTAATTCAATTATATCCTCTTGGGAATAATCTTGTGGAACTCGTCATGATTTATTTTATATATGTTTCCACATTTTTCAATCTTATTATGAGAAATATATTTAGTTCTTATTATAGTTTTATCTTTTTGTAATCTAATTAAATTAAAAAAACTTGTTTCTTTCAAACTTTTTTCCTCAATATTCATTTAATTAAAAATATTTAAATCAATTAAAGAATTATCAATATTGATAGGAACAAAATCAGAAACAAAAGAAGAGTTCTTATAGTAAAGTAAAACATACATTCCAGTTTGTATAAAAGATTCTACATTACCAATTATTATTTCAATTAGATGATATTTAATTGTTTTCTATTATTTAAGATCATATTGATAATAGAATTTACCACCTCAACTGATGAATTCTCATTATCTCAGTCATAGTATTCACAAAAATTAAATTCTTTCAATTCATCATTGTCATTGTTTGAAATAGAATCATATGTATCAGAATTTTTTCCTTAAACATATCATTCATAAGTTCTTCAAAAACTAATGTTTTCTTATTGAAAACACAATAAACATTTCTAGAATTAGAATGTCCATAAAATATTCAATTTTCAAATTTAGAATTCAATTATAATAAATTATATTTTTTATATTACATATAATCTTTACAACTAGATACCCTAAAATATCTTACCATAGGTTTATACCATTTAAAAATTTCATAAGGGGTCGTATTTAGAAAAGTATAATAGTAGCACTAATCAAAGTATGGAATGTTGTATCAATATATTCTACCCAAAGAAATTTAGGTACCCTAAATTCCATTTTTAATGGAACAGTCATCTCTTGAATAGATATTATCTATATTTCTACTACACAATTCTATTTTGGTTTCCTAGGGGATGATAAATAATTATTAGAGTCATTTTCTTCATAAAATTTACCAAATTCTAAATGAAAAAATTCACCAGCACAACCAATTCTAATAAATATAATTGATTGATTACCTATTTTTTAAATACTCATATAGAATTAAAAAAAATAATGTTTCATTTCTCTAGTTTATAAAATTAATCCATAAGAATATTCTATAATTTATTACACTATAAATAATAATAATTATTACCACCAAAAAAGACATTTTTATAGGTCTAAACAAGTCAATATGTAATATTTCAAAATATATAGTATTAATAAAATAATATACTAAATATACACAATATTGTTTATTCATTCCCCTTAAATAAAAATCACACATAAAGGAGTGTTATAGACTATTTTGGAACCCATTCTAACTTGGGTCCAACTAGATTAATAAAAAAATTGGAACCTAATTTGATTTATAAAAATTTTTAGTGGTCTTTATGTAAAAAAAACTATCTATAAAAGAGTGTTCTAGTGTGTAAAAATAATTTTTTAAATCTCAATTCACACAAAATGTTATAATGCCCTTTGATTTTACATTTAAAACAAGTTACACCAGAAATACTTATTTTTTGAGTTATTAACAAAGAAAGTCTTATTTATAGTAGGTGATAAACTATTATTAACAAAACCATTATTATGGGTGTTTAGTTTCATTTATGACATAATTTTAACATGTTTTTATTTCTTTTAAAAAATGTATGTAAATTCAATTTGAGATTAAAAATATTTCATTAAAAATACATATTCTCTTTTATAATAAATTTTATGTCTATACACCATTCTCATTAGATCCAAAAGATGTGTTTCTTATTTTAATATTTTAATTTATAGTTTTATTTAAGTAATTTTCAATATTAGTTTAATAATATGTTACTATATTAAATATTGATTCTTGATCGTTATAAATTACTACCAGATTTATTTTTACATTTTCATTTTCTACTTTTAGTTTTGAAAACTAAGAATCATAATTATCATTAGATATATCATTATAGGAAAATAATTATCCATATTATCACATTCCCTTTTTATTTTCTCGTTTTTGTAATCAATATATTTTATTTAATATTAATTTCTATATATTTTTCAATTATTCTGACTCAATAATTTCAAAAAATTTAATTTTATTTAAGATCTTATAAACTAAGAGTGAATCATTTACCTAAAACTGTATACTAGTCTGGGAATGATTCTTATCTCATGTTCTCTTCCATAATCCCTTATTAAGTCAAAACTATCTAATAAGTCCTAACCAACAAATAAATCATTCGTTTATTTTATTATTTTCTCTTTATCATTAATTTTATGTTTGAGTTTAATTTAGTGAGTCATTATGTTCCATATCTTCTTGAACGTATATCATGTGAATTCTAAAACATTATTATTATTACTATTATTACCTTTCTTATAGTTCTCTCTAAACATACCCTTGAATTTATTCACTCTATATTTTTTTCGTGAACTTGAAAACATCTTACTAATGTGATATATATCCTTTTCAATTTCCTAGAACTCAAACTTACAGGAATTAGAGGAATCAATAACATTATATTTAAATGTTATAGCTTTCATCTTTATAGTCTATTTGTCTTAAATTTTTTTATACTCTAACTCATAATGCAGAAAAGAGCATGTTATTTCATCTAATTTGTACTCTTTCAAATTATTTCTCTCATTTATGGCCACATACTTTTCATGCCTTCTCTTTGGAAGAGCTCTTGATACTCTTTAAACATAAATTATTGTTATCCAGAACACCACCAAGAAAACTCATAACATTTTTAATACATGTAATGAAATGGAACATATGGTTTACTAATTCTTAATATCCTATCATGATGTCCCATTATTTTACCTTGGTAGTTTCTAGCTTGGTCTATTGATCATTTTAGTCCCATAGTGAGTCACTTGAAGTATTATCTATATATCATGGTTTATTTTACAAAATGAAATTTTCTTATAGACACATATACTTATATAAAAGTACAAAATATTTTTAAATTTTAAATTAAAAATATATTTTACCATGTAATTACCTACTAGTTTCTTTGCATGAAAATTGTTAATATCATTGGCTTATCCAAGGTAGTTCAGTGATCCACACATATACATTCCACGTTTGCTTCCATTTTTTCTTCATAGTGGCAATAGTTACTTTCATCGAATAATTGGGGCTTTTTGGAATCCATCCATTGTTCACATTTAAACCATCATTTTTAAAATAAACCTTATCCTTTATTACATATACTATTATCTATGAGATATTAGGTCAGCATAGAGATGAAAATGAACAAAATAATAAAAATATATTCTTAAATTACTTTTTAATGAAATACCTCATGTGGTGATTGAATTAAAGACTATATTTGGGTAAATAGTCATTTAAAAAATATTATTTAAAAACAATCATAATTAATAAAATAATGATCTATAGTGAGTATTGTGTTATTGAAATGAAGTGTAGTGGAAATAAAATGATATAACACAAAGATTTATAGTGGTTTAGATCTTCATGATCCTAGTCAACCCATCTACCATCTCTAGTATATGAAAATAATAATACCCACTAATAACCTCACTATTAATTTTTTTATGAATTTTTTATAGAGTATTCCTTTTTCAAATACTTGGAGGAACAACCAAGTATTTTTATATGAGACAAAACCTATTCTGTAATATGAATTTTGATCAGGAGTCACAACCCAAACATCCTTTTTGGTAGAGGGAAAATTAGAAAATGAAATACTTGATTTTTATTATCTAAATCATAAACCAGACTCGAAAAATTACAAATATATGAAATAAAAGATAACACTATGAAAAAATAATTACAAATTAAATGAACATAAAAAATTGATGACGATGATGTATTTTTTTGATCATGGTCACTACATCAAAGAAGTATTTTATAGTTGATGTTTATTTGTGATCCCAGTAGGGAAAATAGAAGTCATCAAAGATCTTTTTTGATTATCTAGAATATCTTTCTTGTCATAAGAAATCAAAAAATTTATTGAGATTTGAAGCAGGACTATTTTCATTGTATTCCTTGATCACTTCTTATTAATGGAAAACCCACGTTCATCATTTTTTTCTTCAAGAGGGGACTTCTTAAGTTTATCATCTCTATAAAATGGTTATAAACATTTAAAATAATAAAAAAAAATATTACCTGTTAATAATTCATGTGGGATCAATAATAACATTAATTCATATTAATTTATACAGTAAACTGATTAAAAAAATTCTAAAATTTTTTATAAAATAAATGATAGTATTTCATATATTTGAGATAATTAAAATTTCGCCCATAAACATGAAGTAAAATAAAAATATGAAATTATATAATAAAATTAATAAAATAAAATTAACATTTTTATATGAATTCAAATCATAATTTTTAATTCAATATGTTATAAAAAAAGATTTAAAAAGACTTCATTATATTATTGAATAATGAAAAGTATAGTACATTTCAAATAAATTATCATTAACATTATTTTACAAAAAATAACATTAAAATTTATTTTCATAAAAAACATTTTGTTTCCCTAAAAAATCATATGCATTGTACTAACCATGTGATGTAAATTCCTCATGATCAGTGTTCTAACTGTGTGCGTGTGTACAGTAAGTATTCTTACCTTGCACGTATGGACACTATGTTGACTATGTGTCCCAAATGGTCATGTGGTCATTCTATTGACTATGATAACATTTTTTAAATGCGTTTAGTTTAATTTTTCATATTCTAAGAAAAAAAATTAAAATTAATTTATATAACATATTACAAGAAAAAAAATATTTATGTGAAAAAATACATATTTGATAAAAATAAAATAAAATACTCATGGTAAGAAGAAACAAAATTTTATTGTAATGTGAACTCCAATATATGTTAATCTATCTTTTACTATCTCTTACTACTCATGGTATGGTGGATCATATTCATACTATGTTAACATACCATTGAATGCTACGTTTTCCATCTAGGGGTTTCTTAAGATGTATTTCTAAAATGAGGTTGAGCTTCGGACGAGTAGATGATCATTCTACTGAATGATGAACCACCACTTCTTAGAGATTTAGATTAATAGAATCTATAAACATAGCTCATAATTCTTTATTACGTGTGGTTCTATGAATTTAGAATGGAGGAGCTATAGTTTTACAAGGAGTGATAATGAAGAAAAGATATTGTGATTCCAAGATTATAGTGCATGGAATTTTTGTAGTTCATGGAGATGTAGGGTTCTACAAACTACATCAATCGATGCTATTTGAGGCTATTGGTGTATCATGTTACGAAAGTGACGGACATGGATAAGTATCCAATCATGCATGGATGAAGGTGTTACGGTACACCTTGAGGAATAAGAACAGTATAACCATGTATATGAATATACTAAATATTATATACACTGATATAAGAGGGTATATATATATTTATGAATATTAATATATATTTTGATAAAAAAAATTATAAACTATAAAAATAAATTATCAATAAAATAACATCGAAAACAAAAAATTAATAAATATTTAAATATGAAATAAATTATGTTTAATTTAGATGAATGAAAAATAAAATATATCAAAAATTATTAACAAAAGATATAAATTTAATCAATTTAATTTAATTAAATTGAATGAAAAATAAGTTTATCAAAACAATTAAAAAATAAAATGGTTAAACAATTAAAACCCTATAACAAATGATGACACTTATTATTTAGATCATTAAATTTCATTATCAAAATCATAATCATAAACATTCCTAATAAAAATGAAATTGAAACATAAAACACATACAACATTGATAATTTAGGAATCTGAGTCCTCATAAAGGATCAAAAAATAAATGGAAATGTAAATATCTCTAATATTTATAATTTTGATCATAAAATATATTCATTTAAATTATATACATCATATAAATGAAATAAGTGGTCAATATGGCATGTGTCTCATAGAAATAAAAGCGAGGCGAACATCCCTTACCCCAGGTATGAATTCCTTGAAACAAGTTACAAACTCTTGTATAAAAAATATATATCTATCATAAATTAATTTGAGAACCTTAATAATATATATCATAAAATATATGATTTATTGATGACTATTTGTCACTCATTTACAAAAATTATTTTATTAAAATCATTTTTTTGTTTGGTAAATACATTGTATATCATGTTTTTGTTTAATATTTTTATTTCACATACATTCATTATAGTTAAATCATATAAATAATTATAATCATTATATTAGTGTCATAATTATTCATTTCATAAATATTTGTATTTATCTATAAATGTTAGTGATAAAAAATGAATTATAGTATAATTTTATATGATATATATATTATTTATTACCTAAATATATACTTATTTCCATTCATGTGAAAATAAAATGAGAAATGCAACACATCACTTCGTGGAGGTGGTAGTCCACGCGTATGCATGAGCGGGGTAATATTTTTATAGCGGACTATAATATAAGAAGGGGATGTGATATTATAATTTATAAAAGTATAATTATTAGATAAATATAATATATATATATGAATCTAATACATCATTATATCATATCTTTAGAGTCATTAATGTAGGAAGAATTTCATTGGTTCATGAGGCGGTAGTCTTCCATACACATGATTGATGGTTTTTATTCCAATTTGATAAAAGAGGATATGGATATAGGTTATGAAATTTAAATAATAGCATAATAGTATATGAAATATAATATTTTTATTATTTATACACATTTTAATGTTATTCATAATATATATAAGAATAGATAAATAAAAAACTCATGGTTATGAATTATACATCTTCACCAGACAACCTATTTAGGTTTTCAGCAATGGACTTACTAAAGGGGTTTTCTAGTCAAAATATGCCTTTATAATGTGGGATGGAAATTAAATATGTTATTTGGTATGTTATTGGCCAAAAAATGATTTTTATGAGTTAATAAAATAGGAGAGGTGATTCTCTTTAAAATGCTATAAGGAGTGGTGTTTTTTGTAAATACCCAAAACTATTCAATACTAGAAAGTAACTCACAATACATGGGCCTCCAAATTTAAATATAATTGATTGGATGGAATATAAGTCCAATATATACATCCATAACTAAAAATAAAACTTGTTTTAAACATTTTATTCCCTTTACAACTATGGTTACTCAATTTTACCATTTTAGTTTTCACTACGGTAACTGGTTTTTTTCTAACGTAATTTTTCTTTTATGGATGAAATAAAAATCTGAATTATGTAATAATTTAAACCCACTAATTATATATATATATATAATTTATAAAATTAAAAACATATGTGTTTGGATCATTAATTTTAACACATGTGTATGTAACGCACAAAACCCCATTTTATCATTAATTGTGGTAATTAATTTTTATAGTTTTGAATATTCAGCATGAAAGAAATTTAAGTTGAACTTATAACCGAATAATAATTTATTTGACTAATAGTTTGGAATCAATTTTATCAATTACAATTCAAAGTGGTTTTATAATTTAATTTAAAATTTAACTCGCAATCGCGATAAAAAAAATCGTTTTCCAAAAAAGGGATTTCTTAAGAATAAAAATGTTTAATTTCCAATTTAAACATAAAAGTTATAAAATTTAAAACAATTGCATTAATCATAATATATTTTTAAAAAATTACTTTTAAATATATTTTATATCAAAATGGAACATTTAAATACTTTATAATAAAATAAAATTTTGATAAAGTTTGTATTTTTTTATTATTAATTGAGAATTTGATCTTTTTATAAAATAATAAAAATATTCAATATAAGATAATTTTGAAATTTTTATTCAAAAATTATGTTTATTTTTCAAATATTTTTTCTAAAATTTAATAAAAATAGTTTTAAAATTACATTACAAAACATAATCAAACCATTTTTTATAAAAAAAATATATGTTTGTATGTTTTAAATATGAATTATTTTTATCTCATTCATAGAGAAAATATTAGACGGATGATTAAAAGTTTTATTGATTATATAATACATAAATTTACTAAAAACCACTCAAAATAGTGAGTAATTTAGTTTATTAATATCATAACACATTCCACACAAAATATGATTTTTTAGAAAACCATTTCATTTACAATCAAATTATTTTTATTTCCATTTCTAATTATTTGATAAATAGTGAATTTGTTTTATACGTATATATAAAATATAATTTTTATAATTTATTTATTATTATTCACACCCATAAATGAAATTTCTAGGAAAAAATTATCAAATAAAATAATAATAATTTAATATTATATCATGGTTCATTAAAATTAATTATTGTGTGTCACAAAATATATTTACAAATATATATATATATTTCATAAAATATCATTGCATTACATTATACACCACCTAAAAAAATATCACACTAAAAATTATGTTACGAATATACAAAAAATGGGGAAAATTCAACCACATTATATCCTCAGGTACATTATTAGCTTCATCAAGCTGGCGGTTTCACCACAAAACATTTACCACATGATTGGTCTGGTTACATGACACTTCCTATCTATACTACAGGACCAACAATGATTATTCTACCTAATAGATATCTTACACTAGTAGAATAGAATCTGAATTTAGTAAATATGAAGGTTTAGGTATGTAGTTCTCGAGGATAGATATGTGGAACACATCATAGACTTTAGAGAGGTTCTGTAGAAGTGCCAAGTGATAAGCTATCATCCATACTCAATCTTGAATATAGAAAAGGACAACATTACTATTGATCAAATTTCCATTCAATATAAATCTAATAATCCCTTTTCATGGACAATTCCTAGGAAATCTTCACACAGGTTTCTAATTTTTTATCTATGTATTGATTATTATCATAACTTCTCTGTCGACTCTAAGATACCTTTATGTGATGTTGAATGGATTTATCAATCCCTGCTATTCCCAAATATACCACTCATCCCGGTAGAATTATTCATCCAAAATAATCTTAGAATTACAATGATATATTGATATATGAAAGAGTATTATTCGTATGGATAATGTTCTAAATACTTCCTTAAAATTATGTCTCTCATCTTTAACATGGTGATATACAGGGAATTGAGTTACATAATCCGCAATACATCTATTCATACTTCCTCAAAAGAAATAAACTCTCATATATCTATACATCTTTTTATATCTCGTATAAATAGATAATTATGAACTATGAACCTCATTCAATATATACTTCTTCAAATCTAGTAGGGATGGAAGAGATACACAGCTCCAAACCCTTATCATTCTATCATAATCAAGGTTTAACTCAACTGTATTTATAACCTTCTTCTATAGTTCCACATCATTATTATAAACCACTTTAATCATAACATTAGTATATGGTTGAACACTAATTTTATATAGATATTATTTCTTTAATTATTTAAATATTTCTAGATTCATCCTTTGCACATCTATAAATTTTGGATCATTTTTTGTCCTCATCAGAGATATGCTAGAATGATGCCTTTGAATCAATGCATCATCCTACCTTGTTTGTTTTCCAGTAGTGGTAATGTATTTAATAGTCATAATCATTAATCATATCCAATAAAATTCTCTATAAAATATTCATCTTTTTTATTGAATATATAATTTAATTTTTTTGGATTAGTATATATATATCACAACATTCTACACAAAGATAATGCCTATATATGTTTAATGAAAAACTAATACAGCTAACTCAAATTCATGACTTAAGTGTTTTTTCACATTAAACACAAATAATTTCCAGGATTAATCTATCACTATATCATTATATACGATAAAAAATCCCAATAAATTATTTTATATATCAATAAATATTATAAACACTTCTCCACATAATGGTAATGTAAGAAATAGTGCATTGACTAACCTTCTCTTCAGTTCCTTCAAATTTTCCACACATTCATTTTCCAAATAGAACTTGGATACATTTGAGGTAAATTTGTGAGTTTATTAGAATGTTATGATAAATTCCACATGATTCATTGATAATAACTATCCAAATCAAGAAAAATACGGATCTTAGTCACTGTGGTTGGTCTGGGACAATGATTAATATCATCGTTCATTGATGGATCCACAAGTATACCCAATCTTGAGATTATTTTTCACAAAATTGAAACATTTTGGTTCCAAAATTCATACTTGGTGCTTTAAAAAACAATTTACCCTTCTATAGAGCCTTCAAGAAAATTATCATGTTATATTCCTGCTTTTCCATTCTGTTTTATTATATAAGAATGTTTTCTATGAAGATAGCCACAAACTATTCAAGGAATTATCTAAATAATCTAGTCATTATATCCATAATGGCTATTATGTAATGAGTAAGATAGAATGCAATCGTAGCATTTTCATAGTGTATATACCTTGTATGTAATTTTCCCATGGGTATATCCTCATTCTTAACCATTAATTAATGATATCTATAATGAATTTCAATTATGTAAATGTATTGAGATCATCAAACTTGATCCAAAAAGACACCATTATGTGGTAGAGGATATTTTATCTTGATTATGATATTATTATGTTCTTGATAATCAATTAATTGTCTCATTAATCAATCTTTCTTCTTAAGAAAAAAGAACTAGGGCACTCCAAAGTGATGAAAGTGGCCAAATAAATCCCTTTCCAATATTCTCCTAGAGGTACGTCATTAATTCCTACAAATAAATTATCACCATTCTATAAGAATTATTCAAAATAGGCTTAACACTAGGTATGCGGACTGTTGAAAACTACAATTCAAATTTTGGCGAAAGACTACGGAGCTCTTCCAAAAAAAATTAATAAATATATAGACAATTGGAATATCTTCTATTTTAGTTCCTCCTTAACCATCATATATTAACAAACCATTTAAATAGGAATAAATACTTATAAAATGAATGAAATTTTCCATTGAATGATCATATTTATCCTTACATTCATAGATGATCACATGTTGGTTTAGAATATAAAATGTGACTTCCCTTCCTTGGTAATTTATGTGGTATTTTTCTAGATAATTCTAATCCATGCCTATGATAACATCAAATTCAACCATATAGTGAATAAAAATATTTTAGGATGTACATTCTTATAATATTCAACCATAAAGGTCTCATAGACATGAGATATTATCATCATACCATTTGTGGTTTCCAATGCTAATTAAAAATAATGTTCTTAGAGTGTAATTTTAATATCCTTATAAAATTCTTTAGATATAAAATATATGGTATATACAAATTCAAATATAAAATTAGTAGTTCTACAATGGATGGTAAGTGTACCATTCACCTTTTCATTATCATACTACTTATCAGAGGTAGTGAATGCATGATATATCCTTTTTCCTCTCGGATTAAGAGGGTAATCGTGCCAATAATCATCATTAACCTTCTTATTTGAATACCAATTAGAATAATGCCCATACTCCATGAATTTGAAACACTAGAGTGCCGGTGGATCATTATTTGGACATTTTTCTCAATTAAAATCATTAGATAACATATTTCCATCACTTTAATATTCTATTTCCCATTTCCCTTCATTTATTTACATAAAATATTTACAATTCCCTTTAAGAAAATTTCGTCTAATACTCCTTCCACACATTGAGATAAAGTATTAATATTATCTTCTCCACATGTATCCTAGAGTTCCATTTCAATTCAATATTTCTTTTGATTTCAGAACCATGATATTGATATGTAACTCCAATATTCATTTCAACATTAATATCACATTTACATATCTCATCATAGATAAAAAAGATTATTGCAGATAACACACTTATAAGGATTGGTTTAAAGTTACTGAAGAATTGATCAACCTTAATTTTAAGTGGGATTATAATACAATAATGATGCCTCAAAATTCATGGAAAAGTTTCCTTATAGATACCAATAGATTCATTAACCTTTTCTATTATCTTAAAGAAATCCTACTCCAATTTCATACAAATAATATATGTAATGTAAATATTGAAAAATATGATATTGAACTCATTCCTCTCTATGAAGTTGATTTCACCCTGTTGACTTGTATTCCTGATAAGAGTGTTGCATTGATCTACTTCTAATTCTAATTAAATTACATCCAAAATGAATTTTTCTTGATCTAAATAGTATAAAACAGAATATATATTTTTAATGGTACTAATACATTTCACAAAAAGTATGGATCACTAGAACCACTAAAAGAAGGTGTATATCTCCTCATGAAAGAAAAAATATAAAATTATTCACTCTTTTAATTGTTTAGATGCTCAGTGTGATTTATAGCTTAATAATGTTGTGTAGCTATAGAAATTTTATATTTCATTCCAGATCCCATTAAATTTTGTTTCTTAAGAGAATAATAATTGTACTATCCATGGACTTTTGCAATAACATGATTCCTTAAAATCACAAACATCGACTAAAAACCAAAAAAATATAGTGCAAGAAATAATAATAATATGAGGAAAACATAGAGTTATGAAAATTTCTTTATAGGATGTATAAATCAAGACATCGTATTTAATATCTATCTCATCATAACCTTAACCTAGTCCATCCAATATCACTTCCAAAACATTAGTATGTTATTAGATAATTATAATTGTACATAGGCTTCTTACTAATGTTTTCTCCCCCATGTTTCCAAAGGATAACTAAACATTAATTTGATACCAACTATAGTGACCCGTGATTTTTAAACACATATATTAAATATTATTATATTAATATTTGTTACATTACATAATGATACTTTCTAGAATCATATAGTTATTTTATCGTTGAAAAAATGGATACAAAAAACAATTGGCTCATAAGTTAACTACAATATCTCCAACAAAGTTATTCATAAAGAGTTCCCTTCTTAGAAAATTTATACTTAATACATTTCATCCTAATATAGAGAAAGGAAACATACCAAGGGGTGAACTCAGATTCTCAATAATGGAAAATAACAGAGATATTAAAATAATGTGATCATAAGGGTATGATAATTGGAGAATAACATATTAAAACCATAGCTTGAATATCATTGATCACATTATTGAATCATAGAATAATTATTATTATTTCATAAGATATGAATCATTAATGAATAAATGAACATGAGAAATAATAGCATAAAATTATAATTTGACATAGATTTGTTGCATACACATAAGAGGAGAAAATAATTTCCTTATTTTTCAAGGAGCATTTCCAAGACTATCATTTTATAATGAGTTCACTTGTAAACCATCAGAGTAGTCATGTTTCAAACCCAATACTATAATTTTGTAAAAATACCCTTACTAAACTAGGATCACTCTACATTTCATTCCTATTCATCTCATGAGATATACATCATCACCCAATGCATTATAGGGATATTTAATTCTAGTGCCACCAATAACATAATGAAAATCATACAGATGTTTTCCAAAATGTTATAATAGATTCATTATATCATAACTCATGAACAGAAATAGGTTCAATAAGCATTTCACAATGTGATAATCCATGGAAATTAAATGGTTTTTATAATCATTTCATTATTTCATTAATGAATACAATTTGATAATGGAACACATTTCATAATAATATTATTATAATAATCATAGAACATCCAGATAAATAATAAGGATGGTATCATGGGATCATATAACAATTTTTGATAATTAAATATCAAAAATTGTAATCTTATAAGGAAAATTATTTTTAAACATATCTTGAAACATGTATTAAAGAAAATCACTTTTCTATTTTAAATAAAATATTTAAAATATAAAAATATCCCAAATAAAAGAATCTTTTAGAAGATCCATGTAAAAATTTAAAGGTAGCTTCAAATAATATAATTGTCATTAAGTCATCAAATTTCAATCATGTTGTGTATATTAAAATAAATACTCATTTCACATTTTTAGTGAAAGTCAAAAGTACCACATTTTAAAAACTATGAAAAGATTCCATATAAAAAAATATAAAATTATAGAATGATTAAAATTGTTATTAATAAATAATATATTAATATTTTAATAGTTTTTGAATTTTTTTAGCAAATGTGGATATTGAAGAAAATGGAATTCTGAATGAAGAAATAAATAAATTCATTTTTCCTTAAAAACAATTATTTTGGATTCATGAATATATAAAGATAGGATAATTAAATAAAACAATCAAATTTTCATGAATAACTAGGGTATTAGAAAATTCAAGAAATTATTGATTGGTATGTCATTAAAGTGTATCATTGTAAGAATACTCAGAAATAATTATTATAAATGGTGAGGTTTTATCATAAAACCCCTAGAACATTGGTAATTTTCATAAGATAATCATTATTATGTAAAGAACAATGTATGGATATTTCCATCCCAATAATTTTAATTTGAATCATCATAAAATAAATTCTTAGGTATTATATACATAATATAAATGAAACATGTGCTGAATATGACATGTGTAACATAGAAATAAAAGTGGGATGAAAATCCCTTACCTCATGTCTGACATCCTTTGCACGTGTTCAAACCTCCTATGTAATAAATATATATTAATTATAATCATATTCCTGAAGAATAATATTATATATAACACTATATATTATTTACTTTCTATCTTTTATTACCTATTTATTGAAAACTCTTTATGAAATTCTTTATTCTAGGTGATTACTCATCATTTTTCATGTGTGTTTTGGTTTGGTAGTTTGGGTACTTATAAAATTATTGTAGTTATATTAGCACTATAATACTAAAAAACATATATATAATATGTATATTCATTATATACATACTTAGAATCACCTATAAACTTTAGAAAAAGATTAATGAATTACAATATTAATGGAGATTGAAGATCATACATATGAATCAACGTTGTTTTCATTTTTTGATGTATGGAATGAATGAAAATTAAATATTAATTTACCTTTATTTAATAATTTATATATCATATAAATAATATATATTCATTAAATATAACATTATTAACATCCTAATAAAAATAAAATGAAAAATTTATCACATCACTTCATGGAGGTGGTTGTCCACATGTACGCATAGACAATGTTATATTTTTCCAAAGGATTGGAGGTTAGGATGGAATAAGTGATATTATTGATAAAAAAGTATAATAACATAATAAATATCATATATATATAAATATTAAATCCATAATTATATCCATATGTGGGAAGAGGTGATGGAAAAGTTATTATATCAGTTCATTGGGTGGTAGTATTTCGTACCAACGATCCATGATTTTGTAGCCCATTTAATGAGCGTATAGATGAATATAGGCTATTAAATTAGCATTATAAAATATAAAAAAAAATCTTATTATTTTATAATATTTCAATAATATTTCTAGAGGTGGATGAGGAAATATAACAAATACACTTGATTAAGAATGAATCATTTTCATTGGACAAGAATGTTAGGTTTTCCCAAAAAATTATTCATAGGATAATTTTATAATCAATAAAAGTTGTCATGGGCATATAAATTATTGTAAAAAATGAATATGGGTTGTTTTTGGATTAACAAAAATTATTTTTATGTGTGAGAAGAAGAGGATAGGTGGTTCCCTTTTATAAGTTTCAAGGAGTGGAATATTTGTAAATACCCAAGAAAATTCAATAATGAGAAGTTTCTCTAAATCCATGTGCCTAAAAAATTAATAAGCAATTGAGTGGAGGGAAGATAATTTAAATAAACACATACACCACTAGAAAGGAAACAAGTTTTAAACATTTTATTCTCTTTACCTCTAGGGTTACTCACTATTACCATTTTAGTTTTCGCTGCCATAATTAGTGTTTCCGGGGTAATTTACAAATTAATAACAAAAATAAAATGGTCCTTATTAGATAATTTGTTCCCACTTATTATAAATATAAAATAAAATTTTATAAATAAAAAATATATGTGTGGGAAAATTAATTTTAACATATCTTTATGTAACGCGCAATACCCCATATTTACTTTAACCATAGTAATTAATTTCTACATATTATACTATTTATAATGACAAAACAATAAGTTTATCTTATTAATTATTATTATTCAATAAATTTAAAACATTTCATAAAATTCACTTAACATAGGTGGAAGAATTAAATTTAAAATTAAAACTATTATCATGATGAAAAGGTGGTTTTCAATATAAAAAATTTTATTATATATATAATTTTATTTATCAAATTTAAAAAATAAAATTGAGTACAATGAAAAAATTTGTATTACTAATAATATGGGTGAACTAATTTTAATTTTTTATCTATTTTAATTAAATAATTAAATTTTTTGTTATTTAAATTAAAATACAATTTTAATAAATATCAGATAATTTTACTCTTCATTATTAAAATAATATTTTAAAAAAATCTCATTAATTCACTATGAGATAATTTTGACATGTTGATTTAAAAAATTATGTTCATTTTAAAAAATAATGTTTCCAAAATTTTCAACAATTAATTTCCAAAAAAGATCACAAATGCAATAGACCCGTATTTTTTAAAAAATATATTCTAAATAAAAAAAACATGAAATATTATTATCTCATGTATAGAAAAAATATTAGATAGGTGATAAAACATTTTATTGAATATATATAAAAAATCCTTAAAATAATTCACAAATATGAATTAATTTAATTTATTTAGACAAAAACACATTGCACATATTAAATTAGTTTTTCATTAAACCATTTATTTTACTTTCAAATGATTTCTATATTAATTTTTAATCAATTAGTAACCAATGAATTTATTTTAAAAAATTTCTAAACCATATAATTCAAATAATTTACTTATTCTTGTTATTTTTTAAAAACCAATGGCTAGGTGGTAACTATCACATTAAATAATAATAAATTAATAGTATTTAGTAGTAGTTTTAAACCCATTATTGCATGTTACACAATACATTTAAAAAAATATTTCTAAATATATTAATATTTTCCATACCAAATCATCCTTGAATATTTTTATCCATATGTAACACACTAACTACCCATCAACCCCACATGGAATCTACCCATCTATATAGAACTCACAATTATATCACCATTCATTATATGGGTTATTTTCCAACCATTGGGACTCACACCAGTTTTCTAGGTGTCCACCCTCAATAATTCTACCCACCACTACTCATAGTCATTAAGAACTATCCAAACTTATGGAATATGATTGTATTATTTTGTCCCCCCCCCCCTCTCTATTAGTGTCCCCTCTACAACCTATATTTTCACCACCACACCATTCATAGCATTCATAATAATCCATATCATCCAACATAATATTCAAATCATTATATTGATTATCATGTATCACATAAGACAACTATATAGCCAATATTATATCATGGATACATATCATAAATGGATTCATATATTTACTATCCATTTAATTACCCACATTGACCATTAATATACCAATTTCCTAGGGAAATATATTGTTGTATAACAACAAATATAGTTCCCCACATAGTTATACCCCAATAAAAACATATAGAGTATAATATAACACTAACTAACGTAGATTGTTTATATCATGGGTATACACTACCAATACAACATCATTTTATATCAAACGCAATCAAAATATTATCAAGATCTTAAATAAATTTTATATTCATAGTATTTTTTTAACATCTATATTATGTGATTATATAATGGATATCACATTATATTGTATCCATGATATAATAGGAATATTGTTTTCAATAAGGGTAAATCATTATAAATGATATAATATAACTATATCCATAGTACTATTATGAAATATGATATGATGATATAAAAATTAAATTTTATTTATGAATTATCAATAGTAGAAGAACATTAGATGATAATGTTTGAAACAATAATTCAATAAGGGAAATCATTAATATATTCCTTTAACAAGCTAAAGAACCTAGGTGAATATGGGTACTCGAGGTTTATAATAACTTATAACTAAGGTAATTAACTAAAATTTTATAAATTGTATGAGTGACTACATGAATAATCCAGGAATCTAATAAGTGGTTATAAAGGATTTAATAACCTTTTATATGACTAATAATTCTAGCCTATTCCTTTCATAATGTTCCTTATCCCTAAATATCTCTTCTTTTTCTTTCTTTTATATGAGAGGCGCTATCATTCCATTGAGTGATAGAGGGTCCCCTTGTGTGTGGGGTGATTCAGATCAACCCATGCGTTCACCATAGAGGAGGTGTTATGATACTACATCTAGTGGATCTTTATCAAGAATATTGATTAAATGCATTAGAAAATAAATCTATAGTAAAATTTATAAGGTGTTCTTAATTTAGTATTTGATTTATTTTAATTTCAACAATTCTAGTTCTTGAGATTTTGTTTTCTTATTATTTTCACTAATATTCTTAAATTTTAATCAGTCTGTATTAACCTAAAAATATCCCTAATCAATAAATCCTCATAAACTAAAACAATATTACACATTCCAAACTCACTCTATTCATTCAAGAGGGGTTATATAAAGATTTATACAAGTTTATATTTCAACTACCATTATCATTTCTACCAATAATTATGATATACCTAAAATAAATATACTACATGATAAAGTCAAGAAATAAAACACCCCCATTCTAATTTTTCACGAGCCTCTAGGAATCACACCACCCTATTAATCATATATCCTGAAGGATCCTATAAATTAAATATTTGGTGCAAAAATATGTATATATGACACAACCCAATGTAACTCACTTCCAAATCACCCTCATACCTCAAAATAACCTCTATAAAAAAAATTCTAAGAGGGGTGTGCCCCTATACTATATTGGAATGGTTTGTGTGAAGTAATTTATGTTTAAGACTTCCAAATCATAAGTCATTTTCTATCAATTTCTAGTATTCTATAATATATGTTCAACTAGGAGATCTAAAATCAAATTCATGAATTATCATAATGAATTTATTGTATATATATCCCACTATCAACAATATAGGATTTGACCCACTGATTCCCCACCTAGGCTGATAGGAATTCGAGTGTGCCATCACATGCTTTCCTCCAATAGGCTAAGAGAATATCACTAACACCATGAATTCATAATACACAAATTGGATGTCATATCATATACATCTTGAACTGGATATGCATCTCCATAATCCTCTCCAAGTATGCTCAACTATACAGGATATATATAATAATATAAAATTAAAATAGGCATTTATAAATCATCTAAACAAATTAAGGTAATTAAATATATGTGATATTATAAGAGGGGAATTGTAAAAGTCCTAAAACTCACAAAATAAATTTACCTTTTATGCTATAAAAAGGTAATTTCACATTATTCAAAATCAAATCTCAAAAAGTTCTCATAATTAATCTCATTGGGAATAACTAATGTCTAACCCTACTAATTTCATGCCAAAATAAGTTAAAAAAATATATATTTCCTCTCTGTATAACAAAAACATGTGCTTCCATAGGGACTTTATAGTGGTGACTAAAAAAATAACTTCTTGGATCCCCTAGAAAAGAGCTACATGGTTTTGGGACATATCATAATCGAGGAATGAACAATAAAAACGTTATATGGACAAGAGGAAAGGAACATTATTGAAAAAGATGGTTCATCCACACTCCCTATTCAACACTCCCATGGGGGGAACCAGAGCTTTCCAAAAAAATAAAGTCATGTAATTCGATAAATAATCCAAGAATACATCTAATTCCTTAGTGTATGAAAATTCCCTACTCCTATGTGATGAATACAGATCATGTAAAAAGGGGAAAACCAGCTTAGTTATCCATGACAAGGAAGATCCACCACATTAACTATGACAAAGGGACCTCTTCCCTAAATAAATACATTATACCCTATGGTTTTTTTGAAAGATCCCATACCAGTTGTGGATATCATCAAATCATGATCTAATTTACATGAACCAACATCACAACCCACATGTCTCATTATGGAGTTAATCAAAATCCCCATCATGTTGTTGATCCATGAATAATTCCTCATTCCACATGAGTCATGTATAAACACCTATTACTCAGGTCCTAAAATAGATAGTTTATTTAAAGTGGGGAATATTCACCTCAAGAATAATATAATTATAAAGGGTCAATGATATAATGACTATGGTTTTTCATACAAAGATATTAAATCATTTTTTCATAAAAATTCACTAAATTACACAAACACACTCTTAAGGATCATAATGGTATAGTGCCTTTAGAAACAAGGAAACATAAACAACTAGTTTATGAGTTAAATATGTCATCTCCCACTAAGTTCTTCATTACAAGAACCCTTTTTAGAAAAATAATACAGAATAAATTTATTCCTAAATTAGGGTGAAAACATAAGAAATGGATTTATCAAATGCTTAGTAAGGGCTCGCAGGGGAGATACATAGACATTAAATGAGAAGAAGGCTATGATAACATGATCATAGTATATGAAAACTACACCCTGCATATAAAAGATCATAATCATTGGTCATGAATCAAAAAGGTGATGTTCATAAGCCATTATTCCTAGAATTATGCCATAACATGAGCCATGAGAGCATAAAAATGGAATAATAAATGGAATTATGGAATACACATAAGAATATAAAATAATTTCCTTAGTACTTCAAGGATCATTTTCAAGAATACCATATTGGAATGTGTTCACTCCACATATCATTGTAGTATAAAATGTTTACTACCATGACTATCATATAATATAGAGTCCCATAGAAACTTAGGTTCAATACCTATTCAATTCAGCTTTATCTCATGAGATATCAATTTTTACCTAGTGAATTGGAGGGGTGTATATGTCCCACATGTCACATAATGAAAATCAGACATATGTGTGCCACATGATCATAAAACACTAATCATATCTAAACCTGTGAAGGAAAATATTTTCTAAAAACCTATATCATAACATAATCAATGGAAATGAAACATGTTTGATAATAATTATATAATTTCATAAAATCGTAACCCATGGGAAAATAAGCTTGTTTCATAAGAATTTCATCATGGTATAACCCTTGGAAAATAAATGGTTTTCATAAACATACTACCATTATAAACAAAATACAATAGAGAAAGAATAAATAGTTAATAATTGGGTCATATCCCCTTTAAATATTATGTAATATCAAATTATTTCATCTTATGTGGAAAATTATTTTGAAATTAAAATCACATGGAACATTTCTTGAAGAAAATATCCTTTCATTGGAAATTATGTTTTAAAAATTAAAAATTAAAAAAATCTTTTAGAAAAACTTTTCATTTAAAATAACATCACAAGCATATAAATTAAGCATAAAATCAATTAATTTTCAAGGATTTATGAATTTTTTCATTCCACATATGTTGAAACAAAGATTCCTTTCACATTCTTGGTAAAATCCAAACAAGGTGTGATTTTTAAAGAAACATGGATATTCATTTAAATACATTTTTAAAAATTAAAACATGGGTATAAATATAATTAATAATTAATTTCTATAATTTTAAAGACATAATTGTTTTTTTGGAAAACTTGGTTCTGGAAGAAAATAAGTTTTCTACTAAAGAGTGAAATAAATAGATTGTTTATTTAAAATATTATTTTGGTCTCATTAGTACATTAAGATATGAAATTAAATGAAATCATGTATTATAATGACCTAAGAGGTTACATATGTTTATCACCATAAAAAAACTTTATATTTCAGTATTGGTTAACATAGTGCCCAAACTCTATTCATTTGAAACACTAGATTATGGGTGGATCATTCTAAGGGGATTTTTCTATATTAACATTATTAGCTAACATTTTCCCACAAAATCAGTAATTTATTTCCTAATAACCCTTCCATATAACACATAAATCATTTATTGGTCCCATTAAGACAATTTCCACAATTTTTCTTCCCATAATATGATTATAAATGAAATCTCATCTTCATCTCTCCATGGTGTTTATATTTTCCTTTAAATTCTATATTTATCTTCTTAACAAAACAATGATATGGTTATGTACTTATAAGCTCTAACTCAACTTTGATTGGACATTTTATAATCTCTTCATAACTAATAAGTACACTTATATATAATACCCTATATAGACATGGTTTTAAGACACTAAACCATTGATTATCCTAACAATTAGTTTGGATGATAATACTATAATAATACATGTCATGTCATGTAAAAATGATCCTCATGGGTATCGATGAATTCATATAACCTTTTCATTAGGTCATGGAAATCCTCCATCCTTTTAAAAATAATATAATAAAAATATATATTAAAAATAGTTTCCTTAACTTCTATCAACCCATGGAATCAATTTCATAATATTTCTTTATATTATTGATATGAGTATAGAATTTTTTATGTTCATCTTATAAATGGTGGATAGACAAAATTACATTATTACTCCCCAAACACCGGAGGATGGAAAATAAATTTTCATTAGTGTTGATCCATTACTCGTAAACTATTGGATCCAAAGACCCTCTCAAAGAAGGTGGGAATTCTTTCATAATGGACTCAATAGAATATTTTTCCCTATATTCCTTGTTAAGATGTCTAACAATATTCATATCTTGATAAGGTGGAGTGAGCATAAAATTATTTTTTTTCATATATATCCCATAAGATTTGGTTTATCATGAGTAAATTTGTTTCATTTTACATCACATTTAGTATTAACATTATTTTTTTGGTTCCAACCACCGACTAAAACCAAAAACCTTTGTTTGAGAAACGCTAATCATATTTAAAATACACATAGTCATGAAAAATAATTTTGGTTGAATAAATAAAGAAAAGTTATTTTAAATATGTGGTAACATATTATTATCCTAGGTAATCCACAATCACCATCTGTTAAAATCCTTCAGGATAGTTCATAAATAAAATGTGGTTTAACCAATGCATATCTTCTGGGTGTTCCAAACAATGTGCACAGTAAGGAACATTATTATGTGTAAGGTAACACTCGATTCAAGACTAACATTCCTTTTTGAAGTTATTACCCCTTGGTGAATATATTTTAGATCCAAGTGAACTTATAGTATCAAAATAGCTATATATTTCTTGGTAACCGACATAATCCCTTCACTAACAAATCTATAGGATATTAGCATATCTATAATCTTATCCTAAGGCATCTCAATAAATTTTTCTACTCCATTTTTATAAATGTTAACTAAACCAAACCTTTTATAAAAAATAAAACAACCCATGATTTTCATATATAGATAATATGATATTTCATGATGAACATTAATTTAATTAGACAAACACATGACTAAGGATCATAATTTTATAGTGCCTTTGGAAACATTGAAACATAAAAAAATGGTTCAAAGGTGAACAGAATCGTCTCCCACTATGTTCTTTATAAATATCACCCTTAAAAAAATATATAATACATTTCTTCATAAACTGTGGAAAATAAATATAATAAGGGTTGTATCAATGCTCAATAAGTGTAAAAAATGGAGATACAAAAACATAAAATAATAAGAAGTTCATTATAATATAATCATGAAATTTTAAAAACATACCCTACATATCAGATAACATAATATTTGGTCATGGTATAAATATTTTTATTTCATAAAATAGGATTCCTAAGGAAATAAAATAACATAATCCATGAGAATATAACTATGATATAAGAAATGGTATTGTGGAATTCATATAATAATGTAAAATCGCCTCCTTAGTAGTCCAAGGCTCACTGTCAAGACAATCTTAGTGGAATGCATTCACTGCCCAAACCATCGTAGTATTCAAGGTTCCCCCCATGACTATAATAGTAGATAGAGTCTCTTATAGAACTAGTTTCACTCCCTATTCCATTCCTTTTTATCCCATGACTTATTAATAATTACCCAATTCATTTAAGGGATATGTATCTCACACCCATCACATAATGAAAATCATACATTTGTGTACCATAAGTTCATAAAAAATTTATCATATTAGAACCCATGAAATGAAATGGATTTCATAAATATTCAACATAACATAAACTATAGAAATAAAAAAAAATATAAGCATTTAATCACATCATCAATGTTTAACCCATGAAAAAAAAGACGGTTTCATAATCATTTTTTTAAAGTATAACCCATGAAAAAGAAACGAGTTTCATAAAAATGGTTTCATCATAAACCTAATCCATATATAAAAATAATAATGATTGTATCATTTGTTGATATCCATACTAATGATTAATTAACACCAAAGGATGTCATATAGGATTTAAAATTATTTTTAAATAAAAATAACTTGGAATGTTTCTTGAGGAAAATATCCTTTCTCTGAAAGTCACATTTTTAAAAATTATAAATTCATAAAATATTGTGTAAATCCTTTTAATTTAATATAATCATTAAAAATTATGTAATATTCGATGTAAACAGTTATCATGATGTCCAGAAATTATGTTCATGTCATACATGTTAAAATAATGATTAATTTCCCATTATTTGTAATTGAAAATATAGCCTTTCTTGGAAAATGACATGGATATTTCTTTCAAAATAATATAAAAATTACAAAATTAAAAATAATTAATTTAATAAATCATTTGAATAATTTAAATAACATTTTTATAACATTTTTAAACACATAGTTCTTAATGAAGAAGGGTTTTCGACTTAAGAGATAAATAAATATTTTTTAAAAAAACATTATTTTTATAACGTGAGCATGAAAATAGTGGAAATGAAGATAAAACATGAATTATCATGAAATAACCTAAGTATAATAAATTACATGAGTTTATTGAGAGAAGTAACATAATATTTTATTATCAGAATCATAATTATAAGCAGTCTTGATAATCAGTGATATTATAATATAAAATCATTACCAAATTTGTATATTTTGAATATTAAGTACCATTAAAGATTAAAATCCAATTAAAAAATAAATATAATTTTTATAATGATATTCAGGATATAAAATTTCAAATGTCATGTATATGAACATCATTAAATAAGATAGATATATAACTAACATATATCTCAATGAAGGAAAATTGAGAGAAAAATCCCTTACATTAAGTCTCAACCTCCTTAATACACATTAAAACCTCATGTATAATAAATATAAGTTTATTATAAAAATATTAAGTAACTATAATAATGTATATCATACAATATATTATTTTAATATGAACTTTTATTTCTCTTTTATTTACAATTCAATGTCAGAGTGATGTTTGAGGAAATAATTGCTTTATTTTTCATGTATTTTTTTGTAATTTGTTCCCACTAAATATTATTATGGTTACTATTCTATAAATTATAAAACATGAAATAAATATCTTATATATTAGGTATATATGAATTTATATTAATCCATAAACATTATATATAGAAAATGTAATTAATTGTCCATGGAGATAATAGATCGTTTGTATGCATGAATTTTATATCCATTTCCTTGACATATGAAGAATAATAGAGGAAAATAATAGAGGAAAATAATATATTAAAATTGAATAATCATAATTATTTAATATATATCACATATACTAAACAAAATTATAACATATTACCATCCATGTAAAATTAATGTGAAAAAAATATCACATCTCTTCAAGAGGTTGTGGTCTATCGTACACACAAATGACTTTATCAAATTCTCTATGGAATTGAAAGTTAAAAATTTATATGTGATAATATATTTAAATAAGTATAGTTATTTTAAAATATTATATATATATATATATATATATTATCCATAATCATATCAAACCATGGGAGGTTTTTCTGGAAAACATGTCACAATATTTTGTGAGGCAATAGTCTATTGTACACACAAGTAGTGTCATAATTTCCAATTTAAGGGAAGAGGATATGGATGTTGTTAATTATCTTAACATAAAAAAATAAAATTTTATGGGAGATAATTATTTGGTTATATCATAATGATGTATTATGAATCAAAGGAGGTGGAGGAATAAATAAAATAAAATTTCTCGTTGAAGAAAATTACTTCTTCTTTGGGTAACTTCTTTGGGTGTTCACCAAAAACCATCCTAGGATATATTTTTTATCAAAAATTTGATTATGGGATGAGATTATGTAATTAAAGAAGGTATTTTCAAATTTCTTGTCTTAAATTAAGTTTCTTTATGTGAGTAGTGGACACAAGAGAGAGTGGCCTTTTATATGTGAGGTGAGTAGCACAATTGTCATTTTTTAAAAGAAAACCTTGTAACCATGTTTTTATAATTCCACAACACTCGAAAAAGTCCATTATCTATAATATAAGATATAATGTCACAATTGTATCATTAAATTTGTATTAGATAATTTTTTGATCATTTTTAACACTTATAATTTTTTTACCACCTCTGTAATCCCATTTTTACCATATCAATGGTAAATAATTTTTACTGTTTTTACTCTATAATATAATAAAAAATTAATTTTACCTCAAAAAATAATATAAATTATTCTGATTTAAAATGTAGAATCCAATTTTTAAAATTCTATTCCAATAGGAGGATTAATTTATTTTAAAATTAATCCTTAGGTCAGAAAAAAGAGTTTTAAAAAGGGAAAATATTTAAATTTATTTTTTTTATCAATATTAAATATGAAAATGATTTATATGACATAAACTAGATTAACAGATACATTTTTAAACTATTTTTACTTTTAGACCTATTTTAAACTAAAAATTAACCATAAAAATCCTTTAAATGAAAAAGGAAATGTTTCATAAAAACCAGTATTTTTAACTATTCAATGAAAAAATAATATTTTCAAAAAAATACCGAAAACTCACCAAAGGATAATTCTAATTTGATGAAATAAAACATTATTTTTTAAAAAAATATTTTTCTAAATTTTTCAAAAACATATTAATTATTATTCATAAAGATAAAAAAATTGCTATTATAGAAAAATAGAAATACTTAATTGAATATTAAGTAATTTTTTTCTTTTTGTTTTATTTATATAAATCCATTATAATAAAATATATAAAATTTGGTTTTTATGATTTATTCATCATTTTTTAATGGATTGGGAGTAATGGTCACATTTACATAATAATATTGATAGATTTTTGTGGTTTTTTAAAACTCGATGTTGTATATAATGCTAGATATTAAATAAATTTAATTTATTCAAAAATAAATAAATTCATAAAAAAGAATACATTTTATATTCTACAAACATAAAATGAATTTATCTTTAAAAATTCACTTTGGAACAATAAACTGAGGATGGTTATGTGTCATTAAATCCCTAGGTTCCCATGTAACTTCATAAAACTATTGTTTTTTCCATAAAACATTGACCAGATGAGTTTTCATTTATCATATAAATTTCCATGTATGATCTAGAATCTTCACCAATTGATTCTCATAATAAAGAGCATACTACAATGGTTTAATATCTATGTTCAAAACATGTGAAAGGTCATGTATGAACTTCCTCTGAAGAGATACATCAAACACATCATGAACTTGAGAGAGGTTTGGTAGAAGTGCCAACTAATAGGATATCATCCAGTTGTGATAAAGTATTTCAAAGGGAATATTATACATAGGACTTAATTTCACATTCTACCTATACGATATACCCTTCTTCCTCATTGAAATTATTAAAAACACCATGTCACCAACATCATATTTCATATCACTCTAGATATTATCAGTAAAAAATTTCATTATATTTTGTGCCTCTCTTATGTGTTGTGGAATGGTTCCATCCTTCCCAATAATATCATTATAAATCTCAGATCCCAATTGATTTCACTCTTTAACATCATTCGAGTTTGTTGTATATCTATATATCATTTCTCATAGGGATTAAAAACTATTCTTATGAATAATCATGTGAATGATTTTATTTTATGAAAAATCATCATGAGAATGTTGTTGATCCCAACCACCTTTAAAATCCATAGAAAAAAATCTCATCATAACCTATAGTGTTTGAATTATTCTCTTACACTGGCCATCTATCTATGGATGATATGTTGTCCTGAAACTAAACTCTATATCAAGAGCATGTTGAAGACTTCTCTAGAATACTAAGGTAAACCATGGATCACAATCTGATGAAATTGAATATGGTACACCATTAAATTTTTCCACTTAATGTATATTCTCATTAGATGATCCAGATATAATTCTTCTTTTGTCATGATGATGTGTTCTGACATTTCAAGGAGATCAACTATAACCCATATAACCATATACCATTTAGATGTTTTAGGTTTTTTGATGAAAAATTCTGAAGTGATGTTTTCTTATTTCCATTCTGGTATTGGTAATGGATAAAACAACCCCTTATTCACTTATTTCTCATCATAAACATGATTACATATCATGCACCGAGATAAAAACTCTATGATATCTCCCTTAATTCTATCTCCCCATAAATAATCATATTAATCTCTATACATATTTCTATTTCCAAGATTAGTAGAGAATCTATAGCTATGAAGTCTCTCTAACAAATAATTCCTTAAATCTCGTATTGATGGATCACATACACCATTCTAGAAATATATCATTCCATTATGATCATGTTTAAAATTTGGAACATTTATAACCTTATTTTCTATACTAAAACTTCTAATTGTGCCGCATTAATCTTCATGCGGATGGATGGGTGAATATTAAATTAAAGAAGATAAATTTTCTCCCCTTCCATTAGGATTTCTATATCCATCCTTTAGATATATAGAAATATTTAATCTTTTGTGATCCACATCATGGCTAGGATAGGATGATCCGTTCAACTTAAATCTTCAACTACTTTGTTCACTTTCCCATGGATGATATGTATTGTAAAGTTACAATGTTTAATCAAATATAACCATATTTTCATAGGGATATTCAACTCCCTCTGTGTGGACAAATAATTCAAACTTATTTCTTTAGTATATAAATGTCTTGTTACTCAATAATGATAATTCAACCATATATTTAATAAAAAAAATCATTATCTAACTCCAAATCATAAGATGGGTATTTTTTCTCCTAAACCTTCAACTGTAAATAGGAATAACCAATAACCAATCCATTATTCATAATAATAAATCTTTATCCCTTATTTGATGTGTCACTATAGATGATAAACACTTATCCACTAAATGGTAATGTAATAAGATGTGTTCTATCTAATCTTCTCTTTAGTTCCATGAAATTTTCCTCACACTCATATGTTTATATAAATATAGATCCCCTTTGATTTAATTGTGTTAGTTGATTAAATAGTCATGAAAAATATTTCGCAAAACATTGATAATATCCCACTAAGTTAATAAAACATCAAATCTCAGCCTCCAAATTTGATATAGGCTAATGTGAAATAGTCTCCATTTTTTATGGATCAACAGATAAACACTCTATTGATATTACATAACCCAAAAAAATCTTTTTAGGCCAAAATTTACACTTTGTAAATTTCACATGAAAATTCGATTTTCTTATATAATTCAGTATAATCATATTGTGATATTCATGATCATTCTTTCACATTGAATATATAATAATATCATCAATAAGTAATACCAAAAACTAATCAAGATAATTATTAAATATTCTACTCATTAGATCCATGATGATAGTGGGGGAATTAGTAAGACCGAAATGAATCACTACATATTCATAGCGTGCATACCTTGTATGGAATGTTGTCTTAGTTATATCCTCCTTCACCCTCAATGGATTTTATCTATAATAAAGTTAAATCATAGAAAATTATTGATCTCTATTTAGTTGATCAACCAATTTATTAGTACGGGGTATAGGTTACTTGTTCTTGATTGGGATCTTGTTCAACTCTCAATAACTTATGCAAAGTTCCATCAATCTGTCTTTATTTTTTATAAAATAATATTTTCCCACATTAAATTAATAATCTTTCTGGTATTTTATTTTTTTCTTTTTTTATGGAATGATACAGAGTGTGATGAAAAATGGACAAAAACATCAGATTTTTGGGCATAGATTAATGTTGTTTCAAGGTCGACAACAAGTGAAGAACCAATTATAAATCTAAAAAATGATCAACAAGGATAAAATGGAGATAATTATCTAAGAAAATAGTATCATTCATTGTTTTTTTATGACATTTAAGATGTGTACCATGAAGTAAGATTGTCTTTAAAGTACGATATGGAAGGTTTACAGCCCCGCAGATTACATGTAGTGTATACCAACTACATATCATGTAAAATCTCATACATGACTAAAAATGGATGAAATCGACATAATAATAAGAGAAGTCCAATTTGTTGACCTTGGGACCCATAAGAATGAATTTTTGGCCCATTTATGATACCATTGAGGGAACTTATACTGGGTTGAGGCCTAAAAATAAGACGCTAGGCTAAAGGATTCTGGATTTGTTCCTGGGGATCCACTACTATGATGTGTTATAGGGATACTACTGCTTTGTGATTATAGTGACCCTGCCTTTTCTTATATTACTATTACATCATTTTAAAGATAAAAAAATTAAATTATTACACATAGACGATCCAAAGGTTTTGTGTCTTGGGAAAACTAGAACCAAACATAACAATTACAACATCAAGCGTAAACATTTATTTAATTTCTTCTTCTCTAGCTTCTTATTGGAACTTGTCCTCTCCTTAGTACATGTATCCACCTGAGGATATATATCAAAAGGGGTGAGATAGAATCATATTAAGAGGATAGATAGGAACAATATAGCATGGGGTGAGTATAATTATAACATGGGAAAAATATCATGAACATGAGAGAAAGCATAAATATAAGACTCAAAATGTGGCAATGCATAAAAATGAAACATAATGTCTTAGTGGTTAACTACCACACATACTTGTGAACCAATATAGAATCTTGTTCACACATAATTTAACATTTAATTTGAGATTCATCATGTTACCCAATGCATTGGAGTGCTGTATAATTCCGGGCGCACCCGTCACATTGAAACATTCATATTGCGCTATATAATTCCAGGTGCACCTGTCATATCTTAACATTATCATTATCATGCATGACATATAAAACAGATATAAAAAATTAAAATAACTAACCCATGGAAAGAAATGGGTTTAATCTCATAAGAACACATTCATAAACTTTGGTTTTCCAAACTAATTATGGAATAACATACATGTTTCAAGAATCGTTCACTTTGAGGGAGAAGTAAAAGGTGTGTTCTTAAAAGAATAGTTATTTTGAAAAACATTTGTTTGATATAAAAACTAGTTAAAAACATGTATATCCTATAAAAGGAAATAAAATGATGAAAAAATTATCTTTAATGAGTAACCATATCATAAATAGTGTAGTGAAAGAGGGAGAACCCAATGGATAAAAGTTGGGTTCGAGAATTTCCCCTTACCTTTTATCTGAATGCTTACTTCTCTTTAATGTCCTGTATAATGAAATTATATTCATTAATTAGAAATAAAGAACCTTTTTTACAATAATATGTTTCATTATCGATTCATTAAGTGATTTTATGTGCCTTTTGATGATTTATAGAGTTTAAAAACATTATTCGAGAATGTTTGTTTTTATGGTTTTCTTGAGTGGTTCACATGTATTTTAATTTGATGTTTGGGTAGAACATGTGTAAACATAAAAAATTGATATTAAATGTTATTAATGATATTATAGGATATTTAATGATCCTATAATGAATCATATTATATCCATGTGGATGTAACATTATATAAGAATTAAATGATGATCGTTTGGGTTAATTTGAGCGATTTTTCGATTATAATGAACTTGTTTTATTTTATAACTAGAAATATGGTCATAAGTTAGTTCCAGAACATTAAATAGGAGATAATACATATAAAATATTCTGGTTCAACCACCAAAATTGTTTCATGACCAGATCTGATGGTAGAAATGGTAGAAGAAAACTTGTCGTTCTTGAAGGAGATAAATTAACATCTCACAAACAACGTTCTCTTTAATAAAATAAAAGGAAGAGGGAAAGGGGGTTGGATGATATAATACCTCATTAGAATCATAAAATTATAGTAGATGTAGAGTACTAGAGTTACAATACCATTTTGATGAAGATGGGTGGGGATAGATCAAGAAATGAACTTGAACTTGAAAGGAACTTAAAGAATAAGAGGGAGGGAAATTACCTCTTAAATCTTCCTCTTGAGATCCTCCTTCAAGAAGCTAGGATTAGACTTTTGATGATACCAGAATCTCATGGACGTGGGATATAGGATAGGGAGGATGTTTGGGTAGATTTTAGAGAAGGCATGGAGCTTGAGAGATGTGAGGAAATGAGGGTGTGAAGGGTGGTTTTTATAGTGGAGGGGAGAGGTTTTTCTTAATATAAAATTCATTAGTTTATTATTTTCCAATAAGACAAGGAATATTGAGTCTTGAGTGACCAATAACAGTACTTTTATCATGTGATCCCGAACCAAGTGGGCTTACATCAGAATAACATGACACATGACTCTACAATTAGCTTATTTAGCTTATTTTTGTAAATTAATGTATTTCACTATTCATCAAAAATTCAACTATCTCGGAAAAATCCCGAAACTTTACCCCTACCATTTTTCGACGTGTAAAATCCAAAAATTATTTCTATTTTTCAAAAATAATTTTCTAAATAATATTAATTTAATATTTAATTAAAATCATAATTTACTTAAAAAATAGTTTTTAAAATTAAAACTGATTTTATAGTGCTTTCAAAAATTATGTAGGGTCTAATAAAATTATATAAAAACTATAATACATTGATTTGATAATTATTGAACACATTTTAAGAAAATATATTTTCTTTTAAATTAATTATTTAATTATAATTAATTATTTAGGACTTACAAAATACCAAAACGTTTACTGAGGTCAAATTGTAACTTTCTAAGATGTATAAATTTTATTTAGTTATTCATGGGTAAGGTTCCTCTTATGTTGGATGATTTACTATTCATAAGGTTCATATTACTATTCATAATGGTAGGTTACTATTCACAAGGGTGTGCTACTATTCACCCAAAATTATTTTTTTCATTAGACTCCAAAAATCATCTTGAACACCACCATGTATGTCAGGTTTCCAAAATTCCAAACACAGAAGTGACAAACTTGTGTATAAAGGTCACTTAGCACTTAGTAGTTCATCATGTTGTATTTCATGTGATTTTATTGCATATTTATAAGAAGTTAAATTCCATTGAAAAATATTGGGTCGTTACATTATTCCCCCCTTAAGAAATTTTTCCCTCGAAATTTTGTTTTACATAAAAAAGTGCAGGTACTTATCCTTCCTTGCCTCTACTAGTTCCCATATTGCTACCTCAAGCTTATGGTTCCTCCACAACACTTTGAAAATATGGGTTTTCTTATTGTGTAGAACATTATCACTATGATCCAGAATCTTTACCGGCTGCTCCTCATAGGAGATATCATCTTCCAGCTGCACCACTTCTGATTTTAGTACATGTGAGGGGCCTGGTATGTACATCCTCAGTAGTGATACATAAAACACATCATGATCTTGAGCCATATTCTGTGGAAGTGCAAGACGATAGGCCACAGTTCCTATGCGGTCAAGGATCTCAAAGGGACCAATGTACCTTGGGCTTAACTTCCTTTTCATTCTGAATCACATGACTCTCTTCCATGGAGATATTCGAAGGAAGACTTTATCTCCAAAGTCAAACTCCAAGTCCCTTCGACGATTATCAGAATATCTCTTTAATCGACTTTGAGTAGCATTGATGTGTTTCTGGATGACTTGAACATTCTTTTTCATCACTTGAACTAGATCAGATCAAAGTAGCTTTCTATATCCAACATCATCCCAACAGGTTGGAGTTCTACATCACTTTCCATACAGAGCTTTATATAAAGCCATATGAATACTCTAGTGGAATCTATTGTTGTATGAGAACTAAACCAATGGGAGATGTTGATCCCATCCACCTTTGAATTCTAGAGTGTAGTATCTTGGCATATCTTTAAGCGTCTGAATAGTTCTTTCAGACTAGCCATCAGTTTGGGGGTGATAGGTCATGCTGAAATTTAATTCAGTACTCAAATAATGATTAAGGTTCCTCGATAATTTATATGTGAACCTTGGATCATGTTTAGAGACAACTAAGAGTGGAACACCGTGTAGTCTCACCACTTCCTTCACATATAACTTTTCATGTTGTTCAAGCGAGAGATCTTCCCAAATAACGATAAAATGGGAAGTCATGGTGAGTCGGTCAACCACAACCCACATAACATTATTTCCCTTCAACATCTTCGGGAGACCTGTGACAAAGTCCAATGTAACATTTTCCCATTTCTACATGGTTATAGGCAAATGGATGCATCCTACCTTTGGACTTTTGTTGCTCAGCTTTTACTTGCTGACATACCAAGAACCTTGATATATATTCTGCAATCTCTTTCTTCATGTTATCCAACCAGAAGTGTTCTTGGGGATCACGGTACTTCTTGGTACTCCCAGGATGGATAGAGAATATTGAGCTATGTGCATTTTCAAATAGCTCATTTTTTATCCCAGGTGATGAAGGAACACAAAGCCGAATTCCAAACTGAATCACACCATCATCGCCGATATGGATCTCTGGCATCTTCCCTTCCTTTACTTCATTCACCCACTTTTGTATCTCCACATAATCCCTTTGTGCTTCCTTGATCTTCTCCTAGATGGATGGTTTCACAATAATTTGGGAAAGGTAAGATGTATCCCCTTCCCTTATGATTTCCAAATCCATTCTTTGAATATCCAGGAAGATATGGTCTTTCTCAATCCGCAATATGGATAGAGTATTAGGTTATTTTCTACTTAGAGCATCAGCTAACTTGTTTGCCTTTCCAGGATGATAGTGTATGGTGCAATCATAATCCTTGATTATCTCTAACAATCTCCTTTGATGCATGTTGAGAACATTTTGTGTGAATATATACTTTAGGATCTTGTGGTTGGTGTATATGTCACACTTCTCTCCATAAAGGTAGTGCCGCTAGATTTTCACATTAAAAAACACGGCTTCTAGCTCTATATCATGCGTTTGGTAGTTTTGCTCATGGATCTTCAACTGTTGTGAGGTTTAGGCTATCACATTGTCATTTTGCATGAGTATGCAACCCAAGCCTTTCATTGAAGCATCACTGTATATCACAAAACTTTCTCAAATTTTCGGTAGTGTGAGTACAGGTGCAGTGATCAGACTTCTCTTTAGCTCCTTGAAGCTTACTTCACACTCTTCCATCCAGAAATACTTTACCCCTTACTTTTTTAACTTTGTTAGCGGGCTTAACAATCGTGAGATGTTTCTCACAAAACATCGGTAGTACCCAGCTAATCCAAGAAAACTATGGATTTCTGTGACACTATAGGGAATGGGCCATTCCTCAATCACCTTTTTCTTTGAATGATCAATGTAAATTCCATCACTTGTGATCACATGTCCCAAGAACGTGACTTGATTCATCCAAAAGTCACACTTTCTGAACTTGTCGTACAAATTCTCATTCCTCAATTTCTCCAACACAATTCTTAGATGTTCTTCATGTTCCTCCTTTCTCTTGGAGTAGATGAGAATATCATCAATAAACACTACCAAAAAAATTTTGAGGTAATGTCTAAAGACTGTATTCATCAAATCCATGAATATTTCAGGGGCATTAGTAAGTCCAAAGGGAATCACTAGAAAATCATAGTACCCATACCCTGTACGGAAGGTAGTCGTATGAATATATTCTTTATTCACCTTTACCTGATGATATCCTAAAGTAAAATCCACCTTTGAGAAGTATTGATCTCTTCTTAACTGATCTAACAAGTCATAAATACTAGGGAGAGGATACTTGTTCTTTATGTTGGTCTTGTTGAGTTCCTGATAATTGATACACAGCCATATTTTCCCATTCGTCTTCTTCACAAAGAGCACTGGCACACCCTAAGGTGATGCACTAGGGCGTTTGAACCCTTTGTCCAGATGCCCTTGTAGCTGCTTCTTTAACTCCTCTAGTTCGATAGGAGCCATACTATAGGGACAATTTGAGATAGGAGTAGCTCCGGGTATGAGTTCAATTGAGATTCAACCTCATGATCTGGGGGAATTTCAGGTAACTCTTTGGGAAATACATCACCTTATTCCCTCATGATTGTCATTTCCTCAAGGTTGGCACTTTCCTTCTACTCAACCATTTGGGCGAGGTGTGCTTCTTCATAGGGATTCAACACCCACAACATTGAATGATTTTCAAAAGGATAATCATGATATTCCTTGAATTTTTAGAGGATCAAGGTATGGTTCGGAATATGAAATGATATTTTCTTTTCCGAACAGTTGATATGTGCTCTATATAATCTGATCCAATCCATTTCTATTATAGCATCAAATTCCACCAAGGGAATTATTGCGAGATTTGTCAAAAGAATCTTCCCACATACGCCAACAGGAGAAGAGTCAAACACTTGGGTTGTAATGATTGAACCACTTGATGTTTTTATAGATATCTCTACTTCAGGGTTTCAGGGCTTCGATTCTATAGTTCTAGAAAACATAAAAGATATAAATGAATGTATAGAACCATAATAAAATAATAATTTTTCCATTCTTGAGTGAATAGGAAGTGTACCTTGTACGACTTCATTATCATGCTCTACCTCCGCATTAGTGATGGCATAAGCCTTCCCTTGTTCCTTTGGATTTGGTGGATTTTGACGCTGATTAACCTCGAGAGCTCGAGGTTTAGTGCACTGGTTTTCATAGTGCCCTATCTCCCTACAGTTGTAGCATTGAACCATGGGTGGTTCTCTACTTTCATCGGCTACATTCTCCTTCCTTTTTGTGTCTTTTCGACACTGTTAAGCACGGTGTCCTTCCTTCCCACACTTTAAACATTTCCCTGTCCCTTTTAGGCAGTTCCCATGTTGCAACTTTCCACATTTTTAGCATGTGGGTCGTTGAGTTTTCTTCCAACTTTTTTCATTAGATCCTCCATCTTGAAACTCCATCTTTCATTTCCTATCCCCACAGCCATGGGACCATTCACCAAACTCCATCTCCACTTTGAGGTAACATAGAACAATGTCTTCATAACTCACAAAGTCTAGAATTTCAAGAGCCTTTAAAATGTGTGGTTTTAATCCACTAAAGAATCTATCAATTCTTCTATCATTGTTGATAACAAAACCCTATGAATACCTTGAAATCCTTTTGAAATTCTCTTCATAGGTTGTGATGGATTCTCCTTCTTTTTTCTTGAGCTCTATGAATTCTCTCTCCATCTTCGTGTGAATTGTTCTTGGGAAATAGTTGTTAATAAACATGATCTTAAAGTCTTCCCATTCGATCTCTTCAATTTCCTCCCTTGGCTTGGTGTTCTTAATCAAATCCCAACATTGATCGGCTTCTCCATCTAGATGATAAATGGATAGGGTCACCTTATCCATCTTAGAAAAGTGAAGCACAGAAAAGATCTTCTCCATGGAGTTGAACTACTATTCTGTAACTAGTGTTTCAGAAGATCCACAAAACAACGGTGGTCGTTGCCGCATAAAACATTCGATAGCCAGTTTCTCCCTCTTTGGTGAAGGAGGAAGTTCCCCATTATTATGTTTATTATTCATAAACAAAAATAATTGGTTAAGAATCTCCATGAAGTTTTCAACTCCACCTCCCAAATCATTGGGGATATCATTTGGGCAATAGTTGCATCAGCCCTCGCACGAGTTGTTGGCCGGATTTCTCCTGGTTCCAACCATTTTCTAAAATAGAAAAGGATAGAATAAAACATAAGTAATAAAGTAATAAATACATAACCTATTCATTTGAAAATTTTATAGTAAAATCATAAAATATGGGATCCCTATGTAAATATTCTTGTGTGCATATTTGAACTTAGTCTCATGCTATAGGTTTTTGCTAGAGTTCACTAATCCTAATTCCCAAATTAACAAAACCTTTCCTCTGATAACAACTATAGCGACCCTGCCTTTTCTTACATTACTTTTACTTCATTTTAAAGATAAACAACATAATAGTATTACATGTAGAGGATCCAAAGGTTTTGGGTCTTGGGAAAACTAAGACCAAACATAACAATTGCAACATCAAGCAAAATCATTTATTATATTTCTTCTTCTCTAGCTTCTTATTGGAACTTTTCCTCTCCTTAGTACATGTAGCCACCTAAGGATATAGATCAAAAGGGGTGATCTAGAAGCCCAGTAAGAGGATAGATAATAAAAATATATCATGGGGTTAGTATAATCATAACATGGGAAAAATATCATGAACATGATATAAAGAATAAATATAAGACCTAAAATGTGGAAATGCATAAAAATGAAACATCATGTCTTAGTGGTTTACTAACACATATACTTTTGAACCAAGATAGGATATTTTTCACACCTCATTTCACATTTACTCAGGAGATTCATCACTTCACCCAATGCATTGGAGCGCTATATAATTCTGGGCACACCCGGCACTTTGTAACATTCATATTGCGCTATATAATTCCAAGCACACCCGTTACATCATAAAATTTTAATTATAATTCTTACCACTTAAAACACATATCAAAAATGAACATAAATAATCCATGTAAATGAATGGTTTTAATCTCATAAGAACACATTCATAAACTTTAGGTTCCAAAAATAAAGAGGGAATAATATACATGTTTCAATAATCGTTCACTTTGAGGGAGAAGTAAAAGGTGTGTTCTTAAAAGAAGAGTTCTTTTGAAAAACATTTTTTTGACATGAAAACCAATGAAAAACATGTATATCCTATAAAAGGAAATAAAATTATGAACAAATTATCTTTAAGGAGTAACAATATCAAAAATAATGGAGTGAAGGATGGAGAACCCTAAGGATGAATGTTGGGTTCGAGAATTTCCCCTTACCATGTATCAGAATGCTTCCTTCTCTTTAATGACCTGTATCATGACATTAAATTCATTAACTAGAAATAAAGAAACTTTTTTAAGTAAATATGGTTCATTATGGTATCATTATGTTATTTTATGTGCCATTGGATGAGTTATAGAGTTTAAAAACATTATTCGGGAATGTTTGTTTTTATGGTTTTCTTGAGTGGTTCACTTGTATTCTTAAATTGATGTTTGGGTTGAACATGGGTAAACATCCAGAACTGATATTACATGATATTAATGATATTACAGGATATTTTACGATATTATAATGAATCATATTATATCCATGTTTATTTATCATTAGATAAGAATTAAATGATGATTGTTTGGGTTAATTTGACCGATTTTTCGATCATAATGAACTTGTTTTATTTTATCACTAGAAATATGGTCATAAGTTAGTTACAGAACTTTATATAGGAGATAATACATATAAAATATTCTGGTTCAACCATAAAATGGATTTCATAACCAGATCTGAAGGGATAAATGGAAGAAGAAAACTTGTCATTCATGAAGGTGATAAATTAACACCTCATGAACAACGTTCTCTTTATTAAAATAAAAGGAAAATGGAAAGGGGTTGGATGATATAATATCTCATTATCATCATAAAATTACAGTAAATGTATAATACTGGAGTTATAATACCATTTGGATGAAGATGGGTGTGGAGAGATCAATAAATGAACTTGAACTTGAAAGGAAATTGAAGAAGACGAGGGAGGGAAATTGCCTCTTAAATCTTCCTCTTGAGATCCTCCTTGAGGAAGCTAGGATTGGTCATTTGATGAGACCATAAGCTCTTTTACGTGGGAGAGGGTCTAGGGAGGATTTTTGGGAAGATTTTATATAAGGCTTGGAGCTTGAGAGGTGTTAGGAAATGACAGTGTGAAGGGTGGTTTTTATAGTGGAGAGGAGAGGGGTTTTCTTAATATAAAAATCATTAGTTTATTAACTTCCTCTAAGACAAGGAATAGTGATTCATTAATGACCAAGAATAGTAATTTTCACATTTTATCCTGAACCAAGTGGGATTACATCAGCAGAACATCACACATGACTCTATAATTAGCTTATTTTGCTTATTTTGTAAATTACTGTATTTCACTATTCATCAAAAATTCAAGTATCTCGGAAAAATCCCAAAAATTTATTCCTACCATTTTTTGACATGTAGAATAAAAAAATGAAGTCCATTTTTCAAAAATAATTTTATAAATTTTATTAATTTAATATTTAATTAAAATCATAATTTACATAATAAACAGTTTTTAATATTAAAACTGATTTTATAGTGCTTTGAAAAATTACGTAGGGTCTTATAAATTTATCTAAAAAATATTAGACATTGATTTGAAAATTATTTAACACATTTTAAGAAAATAAATTTTCTTTTAAATTAATTAATTAATTATAATTAATTATTTATGACTTACAAAATACCAAAATGTTTACTAAGGTCAAATTGTCACTTTCTAAGATGTATAAATTTTATTTAATTATTCATGGGTAAGGTTACTCTTATGTTGGATGATTTACTATTCATAAGGGTCATATTACTATTCATAAGGGTAGGTTACTATTTACAAGGGTATGTTGCTATTCATCGAAAATTATTTTTGTTTCATTAGACTCCAAAAAACATCTTGAACACAACTGTGTTTGTCAGATTTTCAAAATTCCAAACACAGTAGTGAAAAACTTATGTTTAAAGGTAACTTTGCACTTAGTAGTTCATTATGTTGTGTTTTCATGTGATTTTATGGCATATTTATAAGAATTTAAATTACATTGAAAAACTTTGGGTCATTATAGTGATTCTTTTGTTTTTTAGTTTCAGTTTCTTTTCCCATATAACACATTCATATTTTAATTAATGTGTTTGGTTTTCTTCCCATCCCAATTTCTTTCATCTCTCTTTCTCACTCTCTCTCTCTCTCTATCTCTTTCTCAGTCACTCCCATTTTCCATCTCTCCACTGTGATCTCATTTCAATTATAAATGGAAAGTGTCAAACCGAAGGCTTATCCCTAGGGTATGTTTCATAGTGTTAATAATTATTTATCATTAATTTTAAAAAATAGCAGTTCAATTGTTTCAGGATTTGAGAGAATTGCCCAGGTGTGATTGTAGTCTACTGTGGCTTGGATCTCAAATCCATTTCTATTTTCTATCAGGGGTAGAGAGTTTTGTTTTTCAAAAATTTTTTCATAGGAATTCTAAAAATCCAACATGGGGTAGATAATATAAATCCATGATCAAAATGAAATGGTATTTCAAATTGAAATAAATAATGTAATAACTCTTGTAATCAATCCCGAGGACCAAGCCCTTTCATTCGAAACCTCATTATTTGTTGCATCTCCAAGTTAGATAGTTTATTTATTTTATACCATTACATTTATTTTACAGATTTTCAAAATTCATCATTTTCCTAAATATTAAAAAGAACCAAAAATTATTATTTTAGGTGATATATAATTATTTATTATGCTAAATATGTTGCTCAAAAAGTAGGATGACCCTCATCAATCATTGTACTACATTAGGAAAATAAAATTTTCTTTAACCACACCCAAAGATATGATTGATTTATTATACCCCAAGTTGAAACACTTTTACATATGAATCCCTTTTCAATATTATAATAGTGTTTCTTATTCAATTAATTCATATAAATGTTTTCTATTCTATAATGATTGTTTCAAATATGTTTGGAACATGGTATGAGTTTAATTGAGAACACAACTTCATGTTTTGGTGGAAGGGTAGGAAACTATTTTGTAAATAAATTAATAAACTCTAACAAAAGTCATATAATAAATTTCAAGTCTCTACACACCCATATGAGATAAACTCCCCTCTTGAGTACAAATAAAAAACACAATATTTAATTTAATTTCTATTATAAGTTACTATATATCATTTAACTGATAAAAATTCATAGGTTGGTTTTGAAAATCCAACCAAACATACCTTCATTAGAAATTAGTGTGGTATTTATCTGGGGAAATCCACTCCATTTGTATGATAGCATCAAATTCAAAAAAATGTTACATTTAATATTTTGAGATAATGAAGGGCCACATTAAAGGTAGGAGTCTTGACATGGTTTCCAATGCCTCCATTGTTTTTATCATCCCTAAGTGTAAAGAACCCAAATCTCTTTCTTTTTATAGGAATATATGACTATACAAATTTTTATATAAGATCATGGATTTCATTATTAATAATAGGATTATCCTTTTGATCCCCAAGATTATCTCATAGGAACAGCATGTTTTTTGTGATTGGTGTGAACATCCAAGGTCCATCAGGGTAACTGTAGAGATGGTTGACTTAATCAGAAAATAACATATAAATTCCTGGTCAATGTGAAAATGGATATGGTGTACGAACTCATAGATTGGAGATTCATCTTAAAGGTCCAAAGGAGGTTCGGATTCTGGGAATGGGTGGTTGACATAATGTTTAGAGTCTTGGCCTCTCCGTGTATGTCCATTACAATGATAAAGGCTTTGTTTTCGTTAAAACTATCAGAGGCCTTAGTAAAGGGGATCCAATGTCATCAAGAATTTCCATTTTGGCTCAATATTCCTTCTCAAGGAACATAAATATTTGTATTAAGGAGGTGGGAATCAAACATTTTAGAAGCTAGAGTGGGAAGGGTTTTCATTCACATCTCATCATTGATGATGATATAATTTTTTCCAAAATAGTAGGCAATGTTTGATTAATGGGTTCTTCAAAATCATGGATGCTTGCAGTAAATGATGTGGGAAAATGATCAACCGAATGAAAATATATATCTATATTACTAATAAATTCTCAATCAATCTCTTAAGGTTCATAAAAACTACACTCGGTATGCAAATGAGTTACCTCCCTTTTGTGTACCTAGGGGCTTCCATACTAGACAGGCATATAAATAAAGTAATTTTTGAATATATAATTCTGAGGGTAACAAAAAATATTAAGAACTCAAACAATGGATAAAATCCATTGGTAGGATCATAACCCTTATTAATAATGTTCCCACTTTTATTTTTCTCTATGTGTTGACAGTTTTGAAAGATCCTAAGGGAACCATTAATAGGATTTAAAATTTCCTTAAGGACTTCTTATGGGATTCGAAAAAAATATGTAAATTCTATTGGGCTTCATGGAAAAAATTTGGCGACATCGATTTAGGAGGGTGGATTTAGCATACAGAGTGAGTCTGAGACAATATATAACATGCAAGCAAGGTTCACCTGGGAAATTATTTAATGAAAATCATTGTGGGATGAAAGTGATGATTGATATATATGAGTATTACTGGCATTCCTGGGATAATATTCCCGGTAGAATGTTAGTATTAAAAATGATAATTTCGAGGAACCCTAAGACGCTGGATGAGGATGTCCATTGGGTGGTGGGATGGGATGATATCAGGTAATAGGTAGATAACTGGTTTAGAGAGGTTCTATTTTATCACATATTTCAAGTTCCATTCATAACATTTGATTAAGTGATTATTCACCTCAAGTTAATTAATCTTAGGTTTGATCATCACTAGAATTAATTATTTGATAATATCTATTGGAATGACAAACCAGATTGATGTGTGAAACCTAGTTCTGAGTCTGGGTACTTCATAATTCTTGATTTATTGTGCTTAAGGTGAGGAACCACTATGCAGGACATTTTCGGATCAGGTGATCTAGTCTAAATAAATCCCTGTTAATATAAACTTCTTAGTATAGCACCAGATAAATCATTCTTTTCCAGTAGATGAATACATTAAAAAAGTTGCATGGCACTTGCGTCAAAATACAGATGATGTGTCCAATCTTACTTATATTCCTCTAGTCACGTGTTCCTTATGAGAAACTGGTAAATTATCTTATATAGTTTCATTAGTAGATAGTGGGGATTCTCATGTGGTAGAGAGGATTCATCCGCTATCCTTTCTGATTGTCTTTATGGATCATATATCTAGTGGTTGAGGCTAGGGTGTAGATAATTCTTTTCATTACCACATGTTTCACTATTTGAGAGATGAGGAATGCCATAAGGGATGACAAGCAGGACTTTAGTTTTCCATTGAAAACCCGTATAATGAATTTTTTGGTGTAACTGGGGAAACTCATCCGGGGGGTGGTCTGTTTGGAGGTTCATCATAAAATGGCTCCAATATCCTTTGCTAATATGGAGTGTATAGGTAAAATGAAAGAGGTTTTGTGGATCAGATCAGAATCTCCTTGCTTGGGGATAAAGTTAAATGTTAATGGGTCCTATATCTCTAGAACCACACAATGAGTAGGTCATGAAATAGATTATAAGGATTCAATCATCATTATATTAAGTGCATTTTTGGGTTATTCTCTATGGTGAAAGTATAATCCAATTCAATTTTTATCAGTTTTTTCCTGTGCAGGCTTAACAAAATATGCATTATGAAGGTGGAGTTGGACTATAGTGGACGGTTTGGGTTGTTGTTGTATAATGAGGAACTACCTTGGGAACTAACCTATCTTATCTAAAAATGTAAGAGTTTTATCAACTAATGTATCATGGTTGGTCACACTTTCTGAGAGGGAAACTTTGTAGCGTATTCTTTGGGGGGACAAGGTGATCCCACTTCTGATATTTTAGTTTTATACCACATAGGGTCCCTTCCCATAGAATTTGTTATCATTTTTAAGAAATAAACTCTAGTTATTCACTACTATTGGCCCCTATAAGAAAGGTCTTGGTCTCCTTTACTCGTTTAATTAAAAAGGCCTTTTGAGTGTGAGAAATCATATACATGAGAAGGGATCATCATACCATTAATTGTTTTCACAGGTAATTCTGTATCAAATTTTTTTGTTCCATCTTGGTACCCTTAGAAATGTTTTCATATTTGAGTGAATGTGTTGGTACAGAGTCAAATAATAAATTACATATTATAGATTTAATGGTATGTGTACATTTCACAATGACGTTATCAGACCCCTCATCTGAAAAATTAATCAAATGATATTTTTCCTTTTCCCTTGTCTTAATAGGTTCTTGATGTCAATAATTATCATTATCCTTTATATTTGCGCACTCGTTTACATTGTTCTCATATCCTTACATTTGAAACACTATAGTGTGTGTGGAGCAATTTTTTGATATTTCTCTCTATTCATATCATTAACAAACTTGTTCCCATCACAACGAAAATTGATTACCTAATGACCTTTCTTTCCAATTCTAAAACTTTTACTAGTCCCCTTAATAAAATTCCCATGATGTTCATCCCCACACCTTTACTATAAAGTAAATCACATCATCTTCTCTCAATTGTTTTTATATTTTTTACTGAATTACATGTTTCTCTTCTTATAAAAATAATTTGATTCATACATAACACCATTCTCAATTTCCACCATGGTAGAACATTGAACAATATATTCATATCTTCTAAATTCTCTTCTAGATAATTCCATCCAAATATATTATTTTATTCCACAAGAGAATCTGTCAACCAAACATCATTATTGGATGATAATATCATATGCATACCTCAAAAGTCATATAAATGTTTCCTCATATGAACCAACAAATTCATAATTATTATTTTATAGCTCAAGGAAATCCATCTATATCCTTATATGAGGAATATGAGGAATGAAATTATTGAAATATATGTTCTTGAACTCATTCAAATCCATGTACTACATTTCATCATTTTAACTCAAATTCTTGATATGAATCTACGATTAATCAACTTCATCTTCAAATAGTAGACAGCTAAAATAGAATTCCCATAATCTAAACACTATAAGATGGAAAATATCATTTTAGTGGTTTTGATCCATTTCTCATTAACTAATGGATCATAAGATCGATAAAAATAAGGTAGATGTTGACTCATGGAAAACTGAATAGAATATTGTTCCCATCTTTACTCATTAGTAATTCCATCCTGTTTCATAGATTGAGAAAGTTGTGTGAGTATAGAAATATGATTTTTCATTCTATATTCCATAAAAATTGGTTTCTCAAGAGTAAAATTGTTGCATTATTCATCACATTCATAATTAGCGTGATTTCATTTTCTTATATCCATCAACATAAACAAAAAAATAGTGTGAGCAACACTAACCATAGTGGAAAACCACATAGTAATGGAAAATCATTTTGGATATCTAAATCAATACAATCTATATTAAATATATGATACCTTCATTTTATCATAAGTTATCCATGATCATAATATGTTCAAATCCTTAATTATGGATTAAAAATATAATTTTATTTAACTAGATCATATCAGTTGGCAGTGTCAAACTAGGTGTGAAGTAAGACCTATTTTCTTCTTCCAGGTAATGCTTGAGTGAAGAAAATTTCAACTTTTGGGATTTTTTTACCCATATGAACATTTATTCTAGAACCAAATCATAATGTAGTATCTAGATAGTGTTGTATCTCTAGGTAACCCACATAATATATTCTTTAACAATACATTAGGATTTTACTTTATACTTAACCTTGTATTAAGGGTTATCAAAAAAATCTCTTCCTAGTTTCCCAAGGTTAACTAAACCTATCCTTTGAATCCATGTATATCAACCAAAAATTATCATATATATATATATATATGTATGTATGTATGTATATGTATGTATATTAGATTTTTTTATGAACATTAATTACATTACAAAGACACATTCAAAATGATAATATTGGTATAGTGCCTTTAGAAACTTGGAAACATAAAAAACTAGTTCATAGGTGAACTACATCGTCTCCCAAAAAATTCATCATAACTAATACCGTTGTTTGAAAAAATATATACTCAATAAATTTCATCATAAAAAGGGTGGAAAACATATGAAAGGTTGATCTCAAATTGTTGGTTATTGTATATAAGGTAGATACAAAAACCAAACTTGAGGATAAGGGTATGATAATAAGATCATAACATTTGAAAACCTCACCCTTCATATCAATGATCATAATCTTGGGTCTAGGAAAAAAATTATATTTATAAGATATGATTAATAATTGAATCAAAAAACATGACCCATGAGATCATAATAATGGAATAATACATGGAATTTTTGTATACGCATAAGCTTATAAAATCATTTCTTTAGTACTTCAAGTATCATTGTCGAGACTATCATAGTGGAATTTGTTTGCTCCGTAAGACATTAAAGTAGTCAAAGTTCACTACCAAGACTATCATTATGGATAGAATCCTAGGTTATACTAGTCTCACTCCATATTCATGTCTTGTTTATCTAAAGGTATATCAATATTTACCCAATTCATTATAGAGATATATTTGTCTCACTCGCTATATAATTAAAATCATTCATATTTGTAACACAAGATCATAAAAAATTCATAATATTAGAACTAATTAAAATAAATGGGTTTTATAAAAATCGATCCTAATATAACCTTTTTAAATGAAAAAAGATTCATAATAATTTCATTATTTCATCATATAATAACCCGTGGAAAAAAAATGTGGGTTTCATAATCATTTTATCATGATATAACCCATTGAAAAGAAACAGGTTTCATAAACATATTATCATTATAATGATAATCCTACTAGATAAAGAATAAATATTTTATAATTGGATCATATCCCAAGTAAATATTAAGTAACATCAAAGGATATCACCTTATATATAAAATGATTTTGAATGAAAAATAACTTGGAATGTTTCTTGAGGAAAACTAACCTTCTCTGAAAATGAAATTTTTTAAAATTAAAAATTCATAAAAATATTGTGTAAATTATTGTCGTTGAAAATGACTATGAAAACAATAAAAAAGTAATCTTTAAATAAAATAATAGAAATGATTTAGGAAAATTCCTTTCCAATTGTACACATAAAATAATTATTCCTTTCACATTTTTGTTTATATTTAGGTAAGCATTGTTTTGGAAAATGACATAGAGATTCATTTAAAAAAATTAAAAATTAAAACATGGGTAAAAATAATTTATTAAATAATTTGGAGAATGTATAAGACATTTTTAGAAAAAAAAATTTTTAAAAATGAATTTTGACTGTAGAGAAAAATAAAGAATAATTTTATTAAAAAAATCATTTTTTGTCTCATGAGTATGTAAAGATATGAAATGATGGTAAAAAATTAATTCCCATGAAATTAATATAGTAGAATAAATTACATGAGATTATTTGGAGGTGGATCTTAAGATTTCATCATTGGATTCATAATCATACATATGATGGATAATAGATGAAATTTTAACACAAAATCTTTAGCACTTTGGTAAATTTTAAATCATAAGTTCCATTAAAGATTAATGTAAAATGAGACATTAAATTTCATTAAAATAACTATATTTATAATATAAAATTCTAAATTTTCTATATAAACCACTTATAAAATAAGATAGGTGAATAAAACAACATATGTCACAAAGAAGACAACTTGAGATACAAATCTTGTACCTCAAGTCACAACATCATTCGTACACATTCAATACTCATATATAATAATTATATATTTATAACAAATATATTATATACCCATAAAAATATATATCATACCATGCATGATTCACTTAATACCTTTTATTGCATATTTTTTAAAAAAATATGTGTTAAAGTCACATTTTGGATAATAGTTGATTTGTTTTTCTTGTATTTTTTTTATTATTTTTTGTCCTATTACTTTTTTCAACTTAACATAATATCTATAATGTTACCCATTATATAAAGGTCATATATTTTCAGTATATTTTCATTTAAGTTAATGCATTAATTTTATAGATAGAAAATTAAATGCGTCGTTCATGCAGATGGTGGGTCGTACGTATGCCAGAATGTTTTTTGTATTTCCCTGAAAGATGAAGAAAAATATAGGTAAATAACAAATTAAACATAAATTATAGTATATAATTAATATATATAACATATTTTCATTAAATTTATCCATTATTCCCTTTTAGGTAAAACTTATGTGAAAATGGATCACATGGCTTTGTGAGTTGGTAGTGTGTCATACACACGAATGATGTTTTCATATTCTCTATGGAATGGAATGTAAAAAAGTTACATATCATAATATATTATGGAATTATGGGTTTTAAAAAAATATCATATATATATAGTATATTTTTCATCATACCTAATTGTGAGAGGTGCTTATGGAAAATGTGTCGCATGGGATCATGGGGCGATAGTCTACCGTACACACGGGTGATGTTATCATTTCATATTTAAGAGAAGGGGAGATGGATTTTGGAAAATACACTAAGATAAAAACATATCATTATATGGAATATATTGAGGTTATTATTTCATACTATTTTAATAATAATCTAATGACATGGAGGAATAAATATAATAAAAGTGCTCATTAAAGAACATTACAAATTCTCCAGGTAACCTCCCTCGGTTTGATGTAGAAAACATATTAGGATTTATTTAGAATAATAATATGGATTATTTGACGATAGGATGGATTTAAATAATTTTTTTTAGTTCTTGGTTGAACCAAAGGGTATTTTATGTCTAAATTCGATAGGAGTGGGTGGCTTTTTATCGGTGAGGTGAGTGGTACAATTTTAATTTTTGAAAAAAAATGTGTACCCATGTTTTTCTAATTCTAAAAGGCTCTATAATGAACCATTGTGGATAATAGAATAACTTTTTTAAAATATGTCCATAAAATCAGTTTTGGAAAAGTTTTGGGTCATTTATAAGTTATCTCTTTTTAGTTTAACCACTCTCTAAACCCTTTTTTACCTTAACTTCATTAAATAATTTTTGTTCTTTTTACTATTAATTATAGCCAAAAATTATGTTTACCTTACTAAATAATATAAATTATTATTATTCCATATATTGAGTCCATTTTTTCTAATTCCACTTTCTTAAGTGAAAATATTTAATTTCAAAATTTATCCCACATTCCCGATGAGAATTTTTTTTTTCAAAGAGAAAATGTTAAAAAGTTCCAAAAATATTTATATGAACGTTCAATATAAAAATTATTAAAATGACCAATATAGGATTAATAGATATATATTTGAACTAATATTTCTTTTAAACCCAATTTAAAAAAATTAACATAATAAATTCCATAAACTAAATGACAGTTGTCAATTAAAAATGTTATTTTACACAATTCATTGAAAATTATTCTTTTTAGAAAAATATCAAAAAAACTTCCCCTAAGATAATTTTTATATTTATAAATAAAAAAAATTATGTTTTATGAAAACTAATTTTCCAAATATGTCAAAAATTAATTAATTATTTTTCAAAAAAATAAATAACAAAATTTTTATAATAAATAGAATTTTGGAATCATATAAATACATTACAAAAAATTAAGTTCTTTTTTATCAATTTGTTTTATTTATATAAATATATTATACAAAATATTTAAATTTTTTTTTTTAATTTGTTTTACTATTTGAAGGGAAAGGTAACAACAATCATGTTTAAGTAATAATATTAATAGTTTGTTGCGGTCCATTAAAACTTGTTGTTTCATGTAACACAACCTATTTATATTTTTTAATTTATTCAAAAAAAATTAATAAATACTTGTCGAGTTAAATAAGAACCCCATAGATTGGTCACTTTCATTTTATTCTTCATTGTAGTTCCCTTTCAAATCCTTCATGAGGTAGTATATACCTTCTCAACTATTCTTGGACCATAGGATATCTTAGAACCAATGCATTCTCAACATGGGAGACTAGCCAACTAAAATTAAGATCCCTTTCGGTTCAACCCATATCAAATAGATTCAACTAATAAAGGGGGGATTTGGGATTATTTTTCAACCTATGTCTACAAGTACTTTAACTCATAGACACAATATGAAACACTACCTCCAATAATCTACTAATCTGGTAAAATTGTGGGATACCATTCCTTTACTAATTAAATAGGATGGATAAATTAGTTACCAACCCTTCTAATCTAAACCATTTCCATTAGTCAACATCCATAACCATCACATCGCCACTGACCAATTTATCTGGGTGGTCGATGTCTTGTTGGAGCATATAAAAATCATGATGGAGTTAACAATACCTAAGGATGTCCTTGATCCTTAATAAATTCCAAGGTAAATGAAGAGTACCATCCCTATCCATGTATGTGTTAACCCATGGATCATTGATTTATCTATAAGACCAAATATTTTTATAGATTAACTGCACCACCCATATTTAGGGGAGTTCCAACTCCATCAACTTAAGGGATGAACCAAACCTCATCCCATTATACAATACCAAGGGAGTACCCAAATCCCATATCCATGACCTTATTTAATCATATTAATTAGAAAAAGTATCTTAAACATGGTTAATCTGAGAATACATCCATAATTTTCTTATCTATCTCATATAATAACACATATGGTGGTATAAGGGAGAGACATATTCCACAACACACAACAGAAACTAAAAATGAAGACCATTTCATAATAGAATAGTAGGATAAATTCTATATCCACCTCCCTTGACCAAATGTACTAATCAATAAAAGAGATGCTTGGGAATAAAGAAATCTCCACAAGTTATACATCTATCTACATACACTTTTAGTTTAACCTGCTATATAGAGGTAAAAACATAAGACTAGATAGAAATATTTCATTAATTAATCCATCCTCTAATATAAAAACCACAATTTTTTTATAACCTCAAAGAGATATCAATATTTGAGTAGATTTTAGGGCCCTACTCTCTGGTGTCTGAATTCCACCAGGGGTTCACTATGAAAAAATGTTTCTATGAATAAACCCCATTTGGGAAAGGGACACCAATAACCCAAAACACCTCTTTAATAACCTATAATGACATAAAAACTCCACTATCTAGTTATATGTGTAAATATGATTATAATGAATTATGAATTTTTTCAAATCTAGATCTAGGGAGAGAAAACATGAAAAATCTGATCATAGGTAATATTTATAGTTTGTACCATTGTGTAAAAAGAATTTATATCCATAGTCTTTTACTAGGAATCCACTAGTACCACAATATAGTGTACTATCTTTGAAAATCTCTAGAAATTTAATTTTTAGGTTATGTATTCTTATATATTCCAATCAAGTATTTAACATTTCTTGTTTGTTCATTCATTTCCATAATACATAGTCTATCTTGTAGGTATACATCTATTGTATTCCATTGGAGATCTAGGGTAGTGTACTCTACCTCAATATATGTTTTATAACCCTACATATAATTTACTTCCTCATTACATGTTCCTCATGAATGGTATTAATCCATTTAATTAGAAAAATACCCATTCATGTACCCAACACACTTATAAGGCCTGTGGATATGATGTGCATAATGTATGACCATCATCTTGTAACCTATCAATTTTGAAAAACTACATGACATGTTTTCATTGAACATTATATTGTTTGATTTGGATTTCCTTATACATAAACTCCTTGAACATACCAAATAATTTGTTTTCACTATAAATTTATCATTAATGGCCTTAATCTATCACACAATATCCCAAAAATCATTATAAAAATTGAAAAAAAAACAATTTAATGGTTTAGTAGGTGAAAATAAAAATAAAAACATCCATTTTTTGGTTAGTCACTTAATCTTGAAGGTTTTCAAGCCAGTCATATGAACTCCACCATCATTATGTTCTGATCTGACATCAATTATCCTCCAAAATGGGGACCAACATTCCTCCTCAGTTGTATATCCTTTTTCTACTTTGTTTCGAGACATAAAATATTAGAGGTTTCCCATTCATATTGCTTGAATGAGGGATATAATAATTGAGGGAAAATAAAAAATAAAAAAATTGAGGACCCATTAATGTTGCTACCTATGACCCAGACGTTAGATTAAGTTTATACAACTCATATGTAAAAACACACAATCTAGACTCAACCTTGAATTTAGATTCTCTACCTAGGACTCTGATTATGAGACATTGATATTATTTTATGCATTAATAAATAATATCTATTTTATAAAATTTTAATATCTAAAAAACTTATTCCACTTTAAATCTCTTGAAATTTAATCCTACGGGTAAATTTTCCACCCCACGAACAATATAACACCCATAAAAAATTTTAAATGTTTTGTTCTTGTGGATATCACAATTTTATCGTTCATAAGGGCCTAAATCTATTGAACTCAATTATTATTCATTTCTTCTTCACATAAAATTCAGAGTTACTAAATATTCCCTAAATTAATGTCTTTTCATAATAAAATATAAAAAACCCAATATTACAATTTTGAGTCCCATAAAATTCCTTATACGAGATGATAACACACCCACACAAGATCACCTTTAGTTTTGGAATGTCAATAGATCCTATAGGACCTAGAATGCAACTCTAATCAGGAATAAATGTGTTCTCTATCACAAATATTAGGGATTCCACTTCTCTAATTCTCATTCCTTCACAAACATCAGACAACTTCAAACTAATATAGGAAAATATTACAACACTATTACGACTCTCATTTTTTGAATTTCATCCAAAGTGTCAAACTAATTAATTTTTCTCTAAGAAATATATTCCCATAAACATCCATATAGAGAGATTAAATAAAACATAAGTATTATTTATATGTGGTTCATATATAGAGGCAATTCCAAAGGGGTCATCATACTCCCCTCCCTTGAAAAGTGTGATCGAGTATATTATAATACAATGACAGTGTGATGATACAACACCCTATTTTGTACTCCCTAATAGGATTACCACACTGTATCACTAACCCTTACTAAAAGACCCTTTTAACAATTAATAGGAAGACACATCCACATTATCTATCATTGGTAATGATAATATAATTGATCTTATCATACATCATTTACAATACCAATGAGAGTATCATGTAGACTCTACTAAACTTGTACAAGTTCTTATCAAATAAAAATGACTTAATCCATACACATTATATCTAAAGGTCAACATCATAAAAAACACAAATGATGGCAAAGAAAATATAGAACAGTGTGCCTCATTTCATGTATCTTGATTCAATAAGGAAACATCCCTCAAACAATCACCATCTCTCCAAGGTAGACACATGGAAGGGACCATTTTATGTTTGCTTTTTGTATATACATGATAGATTATCTCACATTTTATAAAGAAACTATATATTATTAGATATACAAGACCAGTGATAATGATATTTTATAGTGCTATACAAATGATTCACCCCTATGAAATTAAAAAACAAATTATAATTAGACTCTCCAAAGGATCATGAAAACCCTTGATGCAGGGAAATCCTAATTTTTTTCATAGATTCATAGTGACAAACCTAGGGGAAAAGGACATTACCATCATCATCTATTATAGTATTCATCCTCTGAGTAAACCATTTTTTATGAGCACACACTCATAAAATTGTGATAGGACATTTTTAATCATTATAAGGGTTACCCTAACTCATATCCATGGTATAATTTTCTAATGAATCTGGGCCACAACACTTCTAATTGTTCAAAAAACACCTCAATTTTAATTTAGTCCACTCAATTTCATATTGTGGGTGATCGAAAATCACCAATGATATCATCACCATGCCTCATTCATCTATATAAGGATCCAAGGAAAAATATCTCTGCTATAACCAAGTTCTAGGTAATGAAAAAATGATGTTATAAGTTCATCTCAAGTAGGGGTATCAAGTCATAACGTGCTCTTTGAAATATTCAACTATCATCTCTTTCTCTATGTAAAATTATTGAAAAAACTAGATGACATAATTCACTAGTTATAACTAATTTTAGAGTAAAGGTTAAGATTCTAGTAGTTGAATGTTAATCCATATCAGACACTACATGATCAAACCCTTTATAGAATTCACTCTTCCAAGGTATTAGGCACTAACTCTCCCAATTTGAGCAAGGAACAAGAGGAGAAAGTGTGGAGAGAAGAGGATCAATACATATTTCATCTCACACAGGGGGTTAATCATCATAAAGACCATTGTCCCTCAACTCTCCATTGATAAAATAAAAAAACACCAATATATAAGATAGCCTGTATTCATGAGAGGGAACATCCAATCACATCCTTCAATGTCTCATTAACCTTGATTCTAGTATATCATACTCATCAACCATTGAATGGACGAGCGTGATATTCTATATTAACCCCTATAAAATTATCATCTTAAAGTTTCACTCCCAACCAAGAGACAAAATAATACATTATTCATTGATAATAATATGACCACTTATAGAACAATAGTTTTGGACAGACACACCATCATGAATATATAAACCTATTAGGGGAGTAACTGAACTCATTAGTGGACAATTTGTACCATATCAACCTAAACAATAGTACCCACACCCATTAATTTAGCAGGGTACTAACTCATCTATATTATGAGGACCCAAACCACATCAGAATGAATAGTGTTCCTATCTCATTATAGAATGTATTGTACCATAGTTGAGGAGAAACTATCCATCCCATGGATGAATCTCCCCAAACCCATGAGGAGTTCCAACTCACATGGAAAAAATAACCACAACCCCATCTCATCAAGAACACCAAATACTAAAGATAGTTGATAAGATCCCTATCTTTAAGATGAGTACCAAATTACAATGTTGTATGGGGGCCACATGATTTTCAAGATTAGGGGACTACCAAACCCTATGAGTAAATAGAGGACTCCCACCTCAAGGATGGTAGTTTTTCCACTATATTCATGAGTGAAATAAATCATCATAATGTCATATAGGGTACCCTCACCTTGGAAACTCTATATACTCATGGGAGAAACATAACCCATTCATTAATGACTCCCATCCTAGATCCTAACGGAGTACCAAAGACCATGTATACTCTAATAATCATAATGGTGACCCCCATCCTAGTATTAGTGCCATCATGGGGTTACCAACCCCATCCGTACCAAGAAACCAAGTCCAATGGGACCCATTTCCTAGAGATATAATCATACTATGAAATATTTATTGTCAAAAACCAGCCTAATATCAAGAGATAAGTGATTGGGAATCCCAAAAATCTTTAATTACTCATTTTGATCTCATTATGCATTTAAAGTATATTCTCTACCTATTGGGAAATCATTTCCATGAGATAATCAATAATCACATTTCACAATGACATATCCAGCTTTAAGGTGTTGCGACAAGACATAAAAAATTCATTGACCTTTATATGATGCATGTACCTACCAATTTAACTCTATAAACAATGAATTGTGTACCCAAAATAGTCAAAAGTTTATAAGAGATCTTGAATATGAATTATTCATCCACCACTACATATCTCGATTCCCTGGTCTTCTAATTAAACTTAATCAACATGATATGTTATCTCCCTATAATTTCCAAACCAATATCACAATCTACCTATCATGGAAATCCATCCATATAACCACTATTTCTTACCCCAATTTGGCATTATCTAACCAAGTAGGTCCACACCTAGTCTAGTGGTAAGCTAAGTGTGCTACCGCAATCCTACCATGTAATAATCTCGGGGTTGGTGACTAGCTCTAAGAAGGAATAATAAATATATAGGAATAATTTAACTATTTAAATTTTTGTTGATATATATCATCATTCAAAAAAAAACATCAATAACCACTCCGTATATACTTATTTATATGAAAATAAAATATGCATGAAAACATCTGTGAAATGTCCTAAGGTAATGACATATAAATACCCATATAAGTTGGGGAAATAGGGATAAAAACATCTAAAATAAAACAATATTGAGAAACTATGAAAGGGGATTATCACATCAATATTCATCAATTACTCTTCACTGACATCCATCCATACAACTAGGCTTTACTAACCTCCAACCCCACTAGCTCCATTCCTATTGAAGTCAAAACCATCTTGTGTACCATCTGTATAGGTGAAACACATGTGGGAATAAGAAATTTTATTTGGTGAGTATAAAAATATCAAGTATAACACCATGAAAAAATGGTTAATAGGTATAAACAATTACTCAAAACTAAGGGTTGAACCATACAACTTCCCGACATTAGACAATATGGGAGGAACACAAGTAGGTAAATATATATGGATTTACTTAAGAATAAATATTCAATTAGTCCAATAAGGTGAACAATATGATGCCAACAAATTCTATTGATCCCATTGAAATATAAATCTCTAAATATAACATGTGCCAAAGGGAGAGACACCTTATTACTCATCCATGATGTATAAACCTCACACCTTTTTGGTAAAACACATCCTTTCTCATCTTATACATGAAGGATAGGCCATATCCGATCAAGCCAAGGGACCTCTAGAAAAATCACAATACCATAACCTAGGGATGTATTATAGAATCTTTTTTACCGAATAGGGTCTTATAAAATCAATAGATACTATACATGCATGTGTATTACCACCCACTGATATCACAGGTCAATTAACCCAACTATCTGAAATGTTTTCATTCCTGGAATAGTGCCCCATCCACATAAGGTCCCTATGATTATATAACACTCAGAGCCTAGAAATGATATTCTAATAAAAGTTAGTGGTTTTACATCATGAATGATTCAATTCTTGAGGGTCCACTGACCCTGTATATGGGTGATCATCACCCCTTTCCGGTGGAGAGTTCCCTACCCCATCCCATTAGTGGATGTACAGACATCCTCATACATTCTAGAACCCATGGATATCCTACATATCACACATCATTTAAGGTAAAAACAAACCAAAATCTATGTTGGTCTCTATCCACTCAACCCAACTCCACTATAGCGGAATACAAAAGGGGATACTGGGGATTCCTCTACACTAAAGGTCCTCAATAACTCGATCATATCCATATTATATGAATTGATACCACCACTATATCACCAATCCAATAAGACTATGAGGGGACCATGACTTATTGGAGTTCAAAAAATAGATAAGGGAGTTACCAACCCTTAGCATATGAAAAATCACCACACTCAACCTCCATAATCATCACCACACCAATCACAAACATATATAGGAAAAATTTCTTCATTGGAGTTAATACACTATCTAAGGGAGTTAACAAACCCTGAGGAGGACCCCACAACTCATAGAATTCTTATATAGATCAAATATAATATCATATCCCTCGTTTATGCTTTATCCATTTTCTAAATGAGGGGCCTCTAAGAATCTACAGACTATAATTGAGGATCCACACCCCACAACTCTCTAGTAATAATTAATCAATTAATTCAAGGGATGATACTCACCTCGTCACATGAAATAATACTAAGGGATTACCCATATCTTATATTGATTCTAGTCATTCAAAAAAATCAGAACTACTATTTCAAAAAAAAGGATCCATCAAGAATACGTGCACAGTCACCAAATCCATATCCCATGACAACTCTTATAGTGCTACAAGGAAAATATAAACTCTTCCATACATAGAAAAACATTCCATTAAGACCATAACATATTAGTAGTGTATTTATGAGTCCTCATTTTCCTTCCACATGCACCCACACATAACTGGGGTTTATTCAAATGATGGAATCCTTTTATGTTCCATGTTTATGTATAAACATCTTCATACCAACTTAGTGTGTTTAGGGATCCAATGAATAGTATTCTGAACACTTGCACTCATGAATCCTCCATAATCCATCATTAAATTAATGTCCTCTAACAACCAAATTTTTTTTTGAACTCTCAATACATAGGACAGTCTCGTGGCCTAGTTTTTGAAAGCCTTCAGTGGTTCTCAATCCCTTTATTTTCTTTGAATCATCCTCAAGGGATCAATGAACACCAACAAACCAAAACATCTCACCAATGTATTAAAATTTAAAAGAGGACTCCAAAATATAATTTGATATATAATGATACTAATAATGTAAAATATACTTTTCCAAATCTGGTCCCCATGCTTAGAAACATAAAAATCACATCATAGAGAAGGTACACAACATGTACCATAGTATATATGTTGTGTACACCCCCAATCTCATATTGAGAATATACTATCACCTCTATGTCATGTATTTACTTGGTACATGATGTACACAATAACATACATGATGTGTATACTCTTACACTCAAATTCGGAATGTACCAATACTCATTGCATTATTTAACTTCCAAATCAATAGAGGGTCTCAATGGAATATATGGAATATAATCAATAAGATAACACTATCACGTACTCTTTCTTAATCCATTTTGTGTTACACCACATAACTACTAATTATACGTTTCATGTACCAGAAATTTGGTGTATGGTAGTGTACTGGGAAAATCCCAATGTCGTGAACCAAAATAACCTACACATTCTTTAGATAGGAACTATATTTTGTGTGACCATAATCATTTTCCATATCAATAAAAATGAAATACGTGATGTGTGATCTTAGAAATACACACCATGTGATTGGTATTTCCATATTCTTATGCCATGTAAACCAAAATAATAACCCTTTCACAAAAAATATCTCCTGAACAACCCTCAATGGTCACACAATATCCAAAATTTCATATTAATTTTTTAAAATAAAAAATAAATTGTAATGTGGTGAAAATAAAAAATAATGTTACCAAACTCAAGTTAAATCATTGAATATTCAAGTTTCTCACACCTATTATCTACACCCCAACATCACTATATCCCTATCTGGATTTGATCAGCCTCCATGACAAGGATAAACTATAATTATCCCATCTCAGTCCTCCTCCTCTCAATTCATTAGTGTCAATGAGTGAAGGATTCCCATTTATCTCATGTGAAAGAGGGAGAAAATTGGGGAGGGTGAAATTGAAGAAAATTAATAAAACAAGAATTAATTAATGGCCTAACTCGGGAGCAAAAACCTAGTGGTGATTAATACATATCCAAGGTAAAAATGGTCATTTAGACTCAATTTTGAGGTAGGATGTTCCATGAAAGACTCTTATTTTGTAGTATAAATACTCATTCATGTGGGATTAAATACTAAAAGTCATAAAAATAATGGTTTCGGGTGCAGCGGAAGCATGCGGGTGGAAGTTCCCACTTGGCTTTTGTCATTAACAATGATTAATCCGGGATCAATATGACGATAAATGCCAGTCTCCACAGATCAAATCACAGAAACGGATAAAAAAGGAAAAGTATCGAAACCAAAAAGTAGGATCGTTACAGGTTGATTATAATTAATTTAATCAATTGAAAAGAAATACCTTTTGGGTGTTCTTTCTTCATTGATTTTCTTGATCAATTTCTGATGTGATTCGTTGTTGCACCACAGAATCCAAGTGTATACTTCCTCTAGCGGTGATACACACTTGTACCTCGTATCTAAGGACGTCGCCAAAGGAGTCTCTAGGTGCTTGCATGGAGAAACCTTTGCTTGTTTTGTCCAAATTAGATCATCTTGATCTAATGGAATATGATCTATCTCAGTCTTGAGGGCATTCTTGGAGGAAGAGGTTCTTTCAGACTTAAAATAATTCTCTAGAATTGTTGTGCACAACGATTCTCTTGTGTGTTGGAAAAGAGTTGGTGTTGTGAGGATATTTACAATCAGGTTTGAGGTTGTAGAGTTATGACAATAAATAAATGCGTTACGAATTTTATTTATTTCATTGACTCTTATTCAAAACCCCCATGTCGAATATTTAATTCCTTGACATGCACCCACACTGATTATAATAAATATCATTTAAAACAATATTATATCCTCAAAATCCCGACTGGAAAAACTACACGGTGTGTACTTGTTTTTCATTGAAAACTACACGGCTTGTACATTAAATGTACATGGGGTGTATATCTTGTTTTCATTTATTCATTTCCAGTCCATAAAGAAAACTACACAGTGTGTAATTATTAATACATGACATGTACTTGTTTTCCATGAAAAACTACACTGCGTGTAATCTTTAATACACGGCGTGTATATCTTGTTTTTAATTTCCTTCTTCCTCCATCATTAAAATGATTTAGGCTTCCTTGAATAATTATTAAACCACGTACATGAATAATCTTTATTCAACTTGAGATACTTGAATACACTTAGTGTGTGAACCTCTAGGCCTCTTTCTCATTGGCATTAGGAGAGCTTGCCTAAAGTCCAAGATTAATTTATAGAAATGGGTCAAGGAACCCAAGAGAAAGAAGTTGATGCCGAATTGATGTATCATCTCATACGAACGCTTACTATGTAATTTAATCCCTTTGTCTTGATATCTCATCAAGCAGGTTTCATGGTAGTGTCATAAACCTATATGCTTGATCTGTCGTTCTTTGACTTGTTGAAATAAACTCTTCGTTTACACCATGGACATGGAATTTAATGCGACAGTTCTATTTCAATCATAGGGTCGAGATATCAACTTCCATAAATCGAAGGGACAAATCCTTCCTCGACTTATCCATTAACAACATGTCACTCGTGACGCACCCAACGTACCCTACTTCCCGCCAACTTTCTACGTGACAGTTTTCGTCAGTAAATATAAGTGTGCGAGTCATGACATGAGCTAATGATAATCTTCCAGTCTAAGGACCATTACACATTCTCATAGATAGTAATGTCCGATGACACCAAGACATGCGGAATTACTACTAGAGGGTATGTTCTCATAATCTCTCATCTTGGAGATTACTAAGTGAGAACTCCATGAGAGAGAGTATCGTCTTCTTATGATTACTCACACATGACGGTCTGTATACTATGTGTCCTATCATAGTATGTCATCCAACCACAAAACTTTATTTAAGAATATTTTTATAGCATTTTAAGGTTCTCATTACAGCGGGGATCTTCCATGACCTTATCAATGCAACAAATATTCTTGTACGTTATTATATTATAGTCATGCAGAACAATGAACCATATATAATAAGTGAACATTCATGTAATCAAAGTACAAAACAGTTGGTTATCAGGACACCAAGCCTTACAAACTCCCACTTGGACTAGAGCTAAATGCCTACGACTTTTAGTCCGCTAGACCTCAAATGATGATCATGTTTCTACTGAGTCAAGACTTTAGTCAAGGGGTCCACCACGTTGTCTTCCATGGAAATATTGATCACTGTAACTTCACCTCTCTGAGAAAAATACCTCAAGAGATGATACTTCTGAAGTATGTGCTTTGTCCGCTGATGTGACCTTGGATCTTTAGCAAGTTCCACCATTGTAGTATTATCACAGTAGAGTGTGATAGGATCTTTACTGCTCGGTATTACTTCCAACTCTTAAAAGAAGCTTCGCATCCATACTGCTTCTTTAGCTGCCTCAAGAGGTGTGATATACTCGGACTCCACTGTAGAATCTGCCACCAAAATTTCCTTTGACCTCTTCCAGATCACTGCACCTCCATTCAAACTGAAGATGTATCCATTCTGCGACTTCATGTCATCTTGATCAGTCTGGAAACTAGCATCTACATGTCCTCTGATGACTAGTTCCTCGTATCCTCCATAAACCAGGAACATATCCTTAGTACTCCTCAGATACTTAAGGATAGTGTTGACTGCCATCCAATGGCGGTCTCCTGGATCAGCTTGATATCTGCCTACCGCACTTAATGCGTCAGCAACATCTAGCCTCGTACATAGCATAGCATACATGACTGACCCAATTGCGGATGTGTAAGGGATCCTTTACATTCTATTTCTTTCCACATGTGTTTGTGGACACATTTTCTTGGAAATATGAATTCCATGTGATAGTGGAAAAAATCCCCTCTTGAACTGTTCCATACTGAATCTCTTCAGTATCTTGTCAATGTATGTACTTTGACTCAGGCCCAACATTCTCTTGGATCTATCATGATGGATCTTGATCCCAAGAATATATGCTGCCTTGCCCAAGTCTTTGATGGAGAAGAATTTATGCAACCATGCCTTAACTGACTCTAAGACAGGTACTTTGTTTCCAATTAGTAATATGTCATAAACATATACTATTAGGAAAACGACTACACTTCCACCAAACCTCTTGTAGACACAAGGCTCACATTTTTTCTTAACACAGCCAAATTTCATTATAGCTTCATCAAAATGAATGGTTTCTGACCTTGATGCTTGTTTTAATCCATAAATGGATTTCTGCAACTTGCATACCTTGTTGGCATCCTTTGGAGTCACAAACTCTTCAGGTTGTGTCTTGTAGACATCTTCCTGGAGGTTCCCATTAAGGAAAGCTATTTTGACATCTATATACCAAATTTCACAGTCATGGTAAGCAGTAATGGCCAACAGGATTCTGATGGATTTAAGCATCGCAACCGGTGAAAAGTTTTCATCATAGTCAATTCCTTGACATTGTCTAAAACCTTTCGCAACCAGTCATGTCTTATAGGTGCTGACTTTCCCCTCCATGTCCAGTTTCTTCTTGAATACCCATTTATTACCAATAGGATTTACATCAACTGGAGGATCTACCAAAATCCAGACTTGGTTTTGGTACATGGAATCCATTTTAGAATTCATGGCTCTTTCCACTTGGCAACATCTATACCTTCAACCGCTTCCATGTAGGTAAGAGGATCATCATTGTCAACCAATAATGAGTCACTATCCTCGGTGACAAGAAAACCATATCATTCTGGTTCTCTCACCTCTCTCGTGCTCCTACGTAGTTCTTGTGTCTCTGGAACAGATTGTTCTTCCATGGGGCTTTGTGGAATCTGTTCCTGTACCAACTCCTGTTTATCTTGAGCCTCGACTTCATCGAAGTCTATCTCACTCCCACTATCACTTTTGGAGATGTGCTTCCTCTCAAGGAATATGTCATGTCTTGCCACAGTAACCTTTTTCTTTGAGGGGTTGTATAAGTAATATCCCCTTGTTTCCTTAGGATATCCTATAAAGATACACTTTGTGCCTAGGGGTGCAAGTTTGTTACCTGAAGAGGCCTTAACAAATGATTCGCTACCCCACACATGTATATTCTATAACATGGCTTTGCGTCCACTCCATAACTCGTATGGAATACCATTTATCAATTTATTTGGTACTTGGTTTAGTATGTGTGTTTTTGTTTGTAATGCATATCCCCAAAAGGATAACGGAAGACTCACACGACTCATCATTGTTCTCAACATGTCCAACAGGGTGCGGTTCCTCCTTTCACTTACACCATTCCACTGTGGCGTGTAAGGAGGACTGAGTTGAGATAGAATCCCAAAATCCCGTAAGAAATCAATAAAGTCCGGATTAATATATTCTCCTCATCGGTCTGAGCGGAGTTTCTTAATCTACTTACCAAGATGTCTCTCAACTTCAATCTTGTATTATTTTAACCGATCAAAAGAATCTGACTTATACCTCATTTAGTAGATATATCAATGTCTACTAAAATCATCAATAAAAGTTATGAAGTATGAGAACCCACCCCTTCCTCAATTGGAAATGGCCCACACACACTTGTGTGAACTAATTCTAGAAGCTCTTTAGCACTTTCACCTTTCCCACTAAATGGGGATTTGGTCATTTTGCCTTGTAGACACGTATGAAATACACCATGTGGTTTTAGTTCGAAAGAATCTAAATACCCATCTTGATGTAATTTTGTCAAATGTTTCTCATTGACATGACCTAGCCGGTGATGCCAAAGTTGGGTGTGGTATGAGTCATGTGAATTAACTTTGTCATCGATTTCCATTACTTGGTTTGTGTAGTCTAACACATAAAGTCCATTATATAAATGTTCCACACCAAAACAAATGCTATATTTATAAAAGTAGCAACATCCACTTCCAAACATGAAGATGAATCCATCATTATCTAATCTGGATACTGAAATAATGTTTTTAGTAATAGAAGGAACATAATAACAACCCTTTAACTCCAAGATCACCCCAGTAGGCAATGTGAGGTGGTAGTCTCTGATAGCTACAGCAGCGAGTCTAGCTCCGTTGGCTTCTCGTAGATCTACCTCACCTCCATCAATCTTTCTGAATCTACTTGGTTCCTATATTTAGATACAGATGTGAGAACCACACGTAGTATATAATACCCAATTAGTATAAACAGCTAGATTTCATTCGATAAAAAACGCACCTGAAGCTTCCCCTTTCTTCCTTGGCTGGGTGCATCTTTTCTTCCAATGGCCCTTCTTTCCACATGCGAAACAAACAACATCATGTTCCTCCGCCTCCCCTTTGATCTTACTTTTCTTGGAAGGCCTTCAAGAAGCTTTGGGCTTAAAGCTCTTCACCTTCCCTTTCCTTTTATTCACCATAAGGACATAAGGCTTTTCATGCTTCATGTCATTATCTACTTAGCAAATAAGGATAAGGATATCAGATAGAGACTTCTCAATGTTGTTCAAGTTGAAATTAACAACAAAGTTCGAGAAGCTCTAGGGGAGTGATGAAAGAATGAGATCGGTGCCCAGTTCTTTGGGGATTTTAAACCCTAGAACCTCAAAGCGCTCAATGTATCCAATGAGCTTGACTACATGAGGCCCAGCTAGGGCACCCTCTCCAAGATTGCTCTGGAATAGAGCCTTGGAGATATCAAACCTTTCTTGTCTTGCTCTCTCCTGTTATAGACCACGAAGGTGCTCGAGCATGCTATAGGTATCCATGTCCTCATGAGACTTCATGAGCTCACTTGACATTGATGATAGCATCAAACATTTAATGTCGATTGCATCGCTCAAATGTTGATCATAGACTAGGAAACCTTCATCACATTCCCCTTGGACAGGAGGATCAGGAAGTGATGACTCCAGCAGGTAATACTTTCATTCATGGTGTAGGATGACCCGAAGGCACCTAAACCATTCCTGAAAGTTACTACCAATGAGGATATTGTCTTTGTCCTATATTGATCATAGAGAAAATGTTGTTGACGAGTTTTTCATCTTGATTATACAATTTAAAAGAGCAGATTTATCAGTACTTTCTTGATTACATTTTATGAGAAATAATAAATGAATTTATTAATTCTCCCACTATTTTATCAAGTCCCAATGGCCCTCCCCATTGAACTTGGAATGTCCAGTTTCTTTGACATTCTAGTGGAAAGGATCCATATTCCCCTTATCATAACCCCAACAAGGGTTGGTCAAGCTATTTGAAGGTATTTAGGTAGGTAGGTCTTTGCCAACTGTGAGCTTACAGTTCGTTGATCTGTTGAGTGGACTCCCCAATCCTGAAATCCTGACTTGGATTTCCTCAACTCTTGCCTCCAATATTACATCAAGTCTCGAAAGGGCTACTCCTCTTGATGTAATATGGTTAAGTCAACCCAAAACCTTTCATAAGGGCTTCCTTTATAAAAGTAAGTGTCCCAACAAGGGTTGGTCGAACACATAGTTTTATTGAGTCTTACCCTTATTCGGGTAACAGAAGGCTAAGTCTGAATTAATATGGTATTGAGGGATTTTAATCCTTTATGCATAGTTTTTCATTATCACATGCTTGTTAATATTAAGTTATGCTTACTTAAGTGATTAACCATGTTCTGATAATGTTTACACATAGTCCGGTTTTTATTTTATTCCATATTTTCATGCTTGTTCATTTTATTAACTATGTGATCGCGACAACACATACATAATAAATAAACCATGCAATTTAGACAGAAATAAAATAAGATGGCATGATCAGGAGCTTCTATTGGTTAGCTTATCTAGTGGTTTGATAAGATAAACCTGACCTAGGGAAAACACCTTGAACCTGATGGTTCGTGTTTTGCAGCTCCCACCTGTCCATCTTTGTAACTTCTTGGGTTGGTTTCACCTCAGCATTGAATTTCGAATTGTCTCCTCTGGCTTGGGAGATCCTCCATTTACATGGGTTTACATTAAAGAAACCATGGGCATACATGCCCTATATTTTATTGGAAGAAGGACCGCAGTCCAACAAATTTAAATTAAACAAATTTAAATGAAACCATACACACATACAAAGGGTCTTCGGTCTAGCTCATGATCATCCAAAGCATGCAACAACATTTACACATATTTAAAATTCAAATTCTTTTAATCGTTCTTTCATTTAATATAAGTCGCGCTTGAATTAAATTAATTATGATCTTATAATTAATCAATTCTTTATATAAAATTCTTTTTTGAATTTCCTTGAGATTATTCTCATCCATATTACTTGTACGGGTCTTTTTACATTGGAGGAAACATGGTGAATTTCCATTTCTGGAAAGTACACGGCGTGTACTTTATAATTACACGGCGTGTATTTCTTTTAACCTTTTATCCAAAGTGCACGCTGGGGGCTTTGGCGTGTTCTTTGTACTTTGTAAATTTTGGAGTACATGGCATGTAGATGAATTATACATGGCATGTACTTCCTTGTTACATGGTAACCAGCCTGGAGGTCTCATGTACGCGGTACGCGGCTTATCTTTGTACACGGTTTCACCTAGTCCAGAACGGACTACACAGCATGTTGCTCCAACATAGACGTTGTGTATTCCAGTTCCACGCACCGTTCAATTCTGGTCAACACGGCATTATTAATACTTAGGCATATTCAATTTACATGGCGTGGTTTTGCAGACTAGTGTCGGTTCATTGAACCTAAGTACATGGCATGTAGTTTTAATTACACGCCTTGTAATCCCGTGTTGTACAGACAGAAAGAGCGACTCCTCCAGATGAGTTCCTCATTTTTATTTTAATCAAAAATTAAAATTAAAAGGACATTTCTATGATATGAATCAAGAAACGAAGGAGGAATAATAGATCTCATTTATTCAGATTTATAGAGTGATTTATTTCAAATTGAATCAAATATAAATGCATAAATTATCAATGAAAATTAAATAACTATAATCAATGTTGTAACCTCCATATGATACCATTTGAAGGTTTCAGGCGCAGCCGAAGCACGCAGGTGGATGTTCCTACTTGGATTTTGTCATTAACAATGATTAATCTGGGATCAATACGATGATAAATGCCAGTCTCCATGGATCGAATCACAGAAATGGACAAAAAAGGAAAATTCCCGGAACCACAATGTAGGATCTTTATAGGTTGATTATAATTAATTTAATCAATTGAAAATAAATACCTTTTGGGTGTTCTTTCTTTGTTGATGTTCTTGATCAAATTCCTATGGTATTCGTTGTTGCGTCGCAGAAGCCAAGTGTAGACTTCCTCTAGCGGTGATCGACACGTGTACCTCATATCTTGGGACGTCTCCAAAGGAGTCTCTAGGTGCTAGCATGGAGAAACCATTGCTTGTGTTGTCTGCCTTATATCGTCTTGATCCAATGGAAGATGATCTCTCTCAGTCTTGAGAGCTTTCTTGGAGGAAGAGGTTCTTTCGACCTTGAAATAATTTTCCAGAATTGTTGTGCACAACTATTCTCTTGTGTGTTGGAAAAGAGTTGGGGTTGTTAGGATATTTATAATCAGGTTTTAGGTTGTAGAGTTATTAAAATAAATAAACGCATTACGCATTTTATTTATTTCATTGAGTCTTATTTAAAACCCCCATGTCGAATATTTAATTCCTCGAAATGCGCCCACACTGATGATAATAAATATCATTTAAAACAACATTATATCCTCAAAATCCTGACTGAAAAAACTACATGGCGTGTATTAACAAATACATGGCGTGTACTTGTTTTTCATCGAAAACTACACGGTTTATACATTCAATGTACACGACGTGTATATCTTTTTTTTTATTCATTTTATTTCCATAAAGAAAACTACACGGCATATAATTATTAATACACGGTGTGTACTTGTTTTCCATGAAAAACTACACGGCGTGTAATCTTTAATACACGGCATGTATATCTTGTTTTTCATTTCCTTCTTCCTCCACCATTAAAATGATTTAGGCTTCCTTGAATAATTATTAAACCACATACAGGAATAATCTTTATTCTACTTGAGATACTTGAATACACTTAGTGTGTGACCCACTAGGCCTCTTTCTCATTGGCATTAGGTGAGCTTGCCTAAATCCCAAGATTACTGTCTAGAAATGGGTCAAGGAACCCAAGAGAAATAAGTTTATGCCGCATTGACGTATCACCTCATATGAATGCTTACAATGTAATTTAATCCCTTTGTCTCGGTATCTAATCAATTAGGTTTCATGGCAGTGTCATAAACCTATATGCTTGATCCTTCGTTCTTTGACTTCATGAAATAAACTCGTCATTTACACCATGGCCATGGAATTTAATGTGACAGATCTATTTCAATAAAAGGGCCGAGATATCAACTTCCATAAATGTAAGGGACAAATCCTTCCTCAACTTATCCATTAACAACATGTCACTCGTGACGCACCCAGTGTACCCTGCTTCCTGCCAACTGTTTGCGTGACGGTTTTCATCAGTAAATTTAAGTGTGTGAGTCATGACATGATCTAATGATAATATTCCAGTCTAAGGACCATTACACACGCTCACAGATAGTAATGTCTGATGACACCAAAACATGCGGAATTACTATTGGCAGGTCTGTTCTCATAATCTCTCATCTTGGAGATTACCAAGTGCGGACTCCATGAGAGAGAGTCTCGTCTTCTTACGAGTACTCGCACATGACAGTCTATATACTATGTGTCCTATCATAGTATGTCATCCAACCACAGAACATTATTTGAGAATATTGTTATAGAATCTCACGGTTCTCATCACAGGAGGGATCTGCCATGACCTTATCAATGAAACAAATATTCCAAGACATTATTATATTATAGTCATACAGAACAATGAACAATATTTAATAAGTGAACATTCATGTAATCAAAGTACAAAACAGTTGGTTCTCTGGACACCAACACTTAAAAAAAATACATTCAACTCGGAAAATATTAAAATATTAACATAATATGAGGTATCAAATCCTAATCATGAAAAAACCAATGGAAAATATTTACGAATTCATTTTCTATTATAAATTACCATTTTACCCTTATCATGGGCCTAGATATCTGAAATATAAAAATTATGGAAGACTTCTGTAAGGGAAAACTTGATTCACTATAAAAATAATTCTAATAATTCAATGATTAAATATTAATAGTACACAAATATTGTTCCATCAGTTCTTTTTCAAACCCTCTATTCAAAATTTTTCATATATATCAATTAAATATTATATGATCATATAATTAAATTTTAAATAATTTATACATTTAATTTTATATATTATCAATTTCAATAATAATATTATAAATTTATATCCCATCTCAACTTTTATTATTCCAAAAAAATAATTAGTTCCCTAATTCCATATTCATCAATCTTTCCAATTTCATTTTACAAAAAAAATACTTCCATTGAATTATCTACTAACCATAGAATAACAAATTCATTAGAAATTATCAAGGATTATCTACTAACCATGAAAATTTGGTTCACCTATCCTGATTCCAAAATAATGAATATTTATCAATCTATCAAAGATCACTATTAATTATTAATTCATCCCCTCATCCATCTTTCTAAAATCATTAAAAACACCATCGTTGAGGGTTATTTATTAATTTCAGGATTAAATAATAGTGGTGTCTTTCACAAAATATTATGGTGTAAAATTAATTATCTATTTAGTTACTTCAATTCAATTTCCTCTTACTGCATTCATTAATGCCAAATATAACTTCTTATTAACCTCTCATTACATTCCATTATACCCTATAATTTAATCAACATTTTAATTTCATCTTACTAAATCATGAAAAACACATAAATAACTAATTTTAAAATATCTAATGTAATATAAATGTTTTCAAAGACAACAAATCCAAATCAAAATTTTCTAAAAAAATCCATAAAATGTGAATTATTAAAAAATTAAAAAAAATGAAATTCCACCACTAGTTTTAATATATGGGAAAATTATAAAAAAATAAAAACAATAGAAATTGACCACCCATGGATAAATATAATGTCTAAAATTAAGTGTAATAGTTAAAATTTTAGTCCAAAACTAAAATTCTACTATATTATAATTTTCAATATAAAAACCCATATGAATTACACCTTTTCAAATTCCAAAATCCATGTGTCAACATACCTACCTAATCCTGTTAAGTAAATACATTAATATAAAACTATATGGGTATATTTAATTCATCAAAATAAAAAATAGTTAGAATATGAAATAAAAAAAATTGACTCAACTAATAATTAGTTATTTCTAGCATTCTATTAATTGTTGTTTTAATCAAATTTTAAAATAAAAAATTCCTAAAAAAATTAATCTATTTTTAATAAAATAATTATCAAAATACTTGAATTTTTATATGTATTTCAAATTTATATGACTAATTTTTAAAATTAAAAACATAATAGGTGTTTCAAAATAAAAACTCCAACGTCTCCCGCATATATTATAGTGTAACATTAACATCATCACAACCCTACTCTCAAAAGATAGGTGGTCATTGGGGTTTAATAGCAGCAATATATTCAAATTTTTGTTGGTAAATGGGGAGGGATTTTTTTTATCCACACATTTTATGTGGGAGATATTTCCTATAGAAGGTCTATAATATATATTTATGATGTATTCAGGAATACATCCAAAAATCTCTTCCCAATACTCGCTACCCTTATACCAATGAGTTGATTGAAACCATGCATGTCATGTTATAATGCTTACTATTTAATATCATTATTTATGTTAATTTTTAGTTTAGATTAGAAGAGTAATATTATTTATAATTTATAAACATATAGGAAGAAATAAGGTTTTTATCATGTTGGACTCAGGCCCAATAAAGAAGCTTCCTATGTATCCCTATAGTGGTAATCAGAACCCACATAGTTAATATCCACTTAAAGGAAGACATAATACCTTTTAAGGTTATGTGGTATAGACCACTTCTATAAGTCTTGACATCTTACATAATGGAATATGAGTTGAAAGGTGCTATGAAATTGTTTTTGTGAGATTTATGCATGAGGAACACATTATTTTTTATTCTATTTGTTATTTAATAAAAAGGATAATTTATTGTTGGATATTAATCCTAGTATGAGTCCCGTGTTTCCTTCATTATTATTATCCATGAGGTAATATCATACTTATAACATGAGTGATGATTGACCATCTAATGATTATTACCATAGGAATCCTTGGATCAACATCAAAGAAGGGTTTGGGTAATCCCATGACTATTTCATGGGTTTCTTATACTTGTCACCTAAAAGGAATCATGTATAGGTTGGGGAATACACCAACTAGAAAAATAAAATATGAGTTCCTACCTTCTGTATATTGGTAAATAGATGATGAAGGAAGATGATGTGGTGGGGGATTAAACCAATTTGGAGGCCCATATATTGGGAAACCAGGAAGAGTATCTCAACTCATGGAATTTTGGAAACCAATTGGAGAATATAATCTCAAGGCATATATGGAGAGACTATGACACATATCAATATTGAGAGTAAAATGGGAAATATTTTACTCATCACACAAGTAAAAAGGTGTTTTTTAGGATATTAGTGTGGAACCTCATAGAGGAATCCAAAAAAATCTATAAGATAGGAATAAAATCCAATGATGTTCATGTTTTATAGATTAAGATCATAGGATATTAACGATCCATTAATTTGAAATCATATAGTGAAGATGTATTTTATACAATTTAAATCCATGTGTATAAGACATGATCTCCCATGATTCTTAATATGATGCATCTAAGTCATGGTAATGTAATGATCACCAAAATAACCTCCAATCCCACATTAGCCATTATTTTTGTGATAATAAATAATTGATTATTGAATAATCATATTACAATAGAATTTGAAATAGTGGATTGAATGGGGATTATGAATTAGGAAATAAATTTTGTTCATCCCATTTGTTACTAACTATTAGGAGAATATCTGATTGGGGATTTCCCCTAGTTGGAGTCACCAGAGGAATTTATGTGCCTTTAAATAGGATTCTACAATGGATTGAGGGATGTTTAGAAAATGGGGCAACCCTATGATACCTGACCAAGTAAGTTAGTCAAATGAAGGTATGTTTTTAGTATATGTATATGAAGAGGCCAATATGTTAAATGCTTGACTCATTAATGGAGATACATAGGGGATCCCATTAATGTGGTATCTAGTATAAATATATAAAATGAATGAATTAAATTGTATGATGATTAGTCATATGTATTGAAAACAAAAATATGTCCAACATGGTCTGAAATTAATATAGTATGACTATTGATTTTTATTGGGGTCATTGATGGATGGGAAGGGACTTTGGTGAAACCTCATGACACTAGACCATAAATAATCCAAATCATGAGTGAAAGGTTTGATCCCCACATGGTAAAAACTGATGGAAGTCTTGTGGAAATAGTTTCATGAAGGGATGTCCCCATAAGGCTGAAAATACATGGATTTTTTATAGGGATGTCTACATAGGTCAGGTCACATAGTTTATTATGAAGGAGAATCTAGAGAGTTCTACCAAAAGGGAAATCTACATATCATTTCATAAAGGGGCATATTCATAGGGTATCTATGTAGCTCCTCCTGATGAAGTGTATATATAAGGTGTATGTATAGAACTTTACAAACATACATTGTGAAGGAACTCTTTTATATCACTTTGTGAGAGGCCTTCAAATTACTGATTCATTAATAAAGGTCATGTGAGGGATTAACAAACGGATTTATACTAGAGGTTTAATTACTATAATGAGATCTAGTTTTCGTTTTCTTCAGTAAATTTTCTTCTATATATATTGCTGCTTTTCTGTGGTTAGTATGGTGTATTTAAATGTGGTTCAGGGTAATTGTTTCCTCAAAATAGTTAGATTTATTAGACATATGTGGCCTTATAGGATGTGTATTCATGGGAATAAGGCATGTTTTCAAAATGGGTGATTTATTTCCACATATTTGGTATGTAATCATGTAACACAGTCATAAACCATGAGGTCTCATAAAGGGAGTACATATAAAGTAATATATTATCAACTCTAATCCACAAAATGAAAAATAGGGATTTTAAAATGTAACTCTATGGATAGACCCAAGTCATTAATAGAGAAACATGTATAATGATTCATTATGATTCAACCATTGAGGGACACATTGGACCTCATGTTATCCCTTTAATGGTCAAACCACATGAATAGTGTATCAAGTATTCATTAAACATAAGGATAATTTCAACCACACAATTACTATGTTGAAAATCAACCTTTGTTAATATTATTTCATGCTAAAATGGAGTTCAGAAAAATACATTAATAAAATTTTATCTATATTCCAATTTTTTAACCACTGTTTGTCCAATAAAATCCTTTAAATTTATATATGACACAATATTTGATTTCCCCATTGAATGTTTTTTAATTGGTATAAAAAATCATATAATACCCTTGAAAATTGGTCTAATAGTCCCAACACTCTTTTTATTTGAAATTTTGAAATAAAAGTCCTATAAAATGTTGGTTGTCCTCACCAAAATGTCACTATATTGGGAAATATTTTTAAGGATTCTATATCCCTCTTTGTTTGATTAGTCATGTGGCACATAAAGATCTTTTTTGAATCTTCATTGAGTATAAAGTTATCTTTTCTCTAGAAAAAATAAACATGTGTTGTTTGAGGTAGGAGAATATCATAGTTTCTATAGAAAATATTGTGGAACATGTTTTTTAGTGCCAAAAAATAACCACTCCCATAGATATAAATGGGTTCATTCATAATTAAATGAAACTAATTAAAAAGGAAAAATTCACATATTTGTATTCCTAAATATATGATGGTAATATTGGGGTGAATACCTAGGAGAGTAATTCAATCCAAAATATATATCACAACTGTAGAATTTTAGTTTTTCCAATATTAATAATCAAATCAAGGCTTTATAAAATCCTAATAGAGGTTTAATAAAGGAAAAACTCAACCTGAATTGGTAGCCCGATGAACTAGAGTAATATGGGAATAAGATGAATGTGGAATTTATAGCTGTATCCAAATATAGAACCTAATAATCTTTATGCATCTTTTGAAAATCATAATCAAGCCACATATAGTTCATAAAATGATCAAGACATAGATCAAACTCATGTGTAAGGATGAAGACATATTCCCAATTTTATATCAGGGCTATTGTTATTTTTTAATTAATGTTGGAAATTTGGTAAGGGACAATACACCATAAAATACTAACAATAATTTGATGTAACACCCCAAGATTTTATGAGAAATATTATTTTTAATTACTTTGATGTCTTATGTGGTATGCTACACCAAGATTATCTTGTACTATACGCAAAACCGTATTATCTTGCAGTATACGCAACACTATTCTTGGCTCATGTTACACACAATTTCAAGTTCGTTTTGTGGAAATTATTCTACGCAACATTAAGTATAGATTTTGTTTAATGTATAAATGAAATAAGTTTTGATTATGTTTTATGAAACACCAAATGAATCTTTCACTACATGAATCCCTGACTTCGCTTGCATTACACGCAATCACGACCTTCCATGATAGTGTGTGTAGTATGCAATACCGAGTGTCACTAAACGATATAATATTATAATATTATTACGAACTAGCCATTATGAATAGTAATACCCACTTTATGAAATTTTATAAATTTTATCATTAAAAATGGACTTCATTTTTGTATTCGGAATATCGAAATTAGCCTAGGGTGAATTTTTGGTTTTTTTCTGAAAACATTCAATTTTTGATGAATAGTGAAAACACTGGGATACTATTTAAAAACAGACTTTTAATTGAAATAATTATTTATTTTATTTAAATTTATTTTAGGTTAAAATTGATACATAATACCTATATAAGTTAAATTTAATTCATTTGAGTAATTTTATAATAATTTTAGATATATAAAACTTTTATTGAACTTTTCACCGTCTTTTACCCACTTCTTAGGAGCATTTTCAATTGTCCATAAAACATAATTTTACCGCTTATGTGAGTGGAATTTTGAAAATCTGAGAGACACCGTTAATATCAAGTAAAATTTGGTTCAGTAAGATAAAAATAATTTTTGGTGAATAGTAACTTTTTAATTTTATTTACCACTATTAAAAGTAAATAGGGTAATTAAGGGTACAAATGATATTATTATTACCCTAACACATGTCCTAATTATATTGGAAAAGTTTAATTCGACCAAAAACAACCTTAGGAACAAAATATTACCCTTTAGGTCCACTTGGATTAGATTAGGACACTTATTATTATTTTATTAAAAGATCAGTTAAAATAGTTAAAATCAAAGTTTAATAATTAAAAAAACATTAATATAGATTTATACATAAGAAAAATTAGACTATAAATATTAATTAGAAAGATAAAAAAATTTCCTACAGAGTGGTATTTTATCTATAATTTTTAGACATTAAATAATTTAATTTATTTATGAGACAATGATGATGCAGTAATTACCTTATTAATGAAATATTAACATAATTGGTGTTATAAATACCCAAATAAATGTAATTTGAGACTTTTTTTGAATTACAAAAATTTTATAGGTAATATGACATGTTATTATTGATTCAATTAACTTTTTTAGAAATAATAATGTTTTTATTATTTTTACAAAAATCAATTACCAAAAAGTGTCAAAATTAACATAAAATAGTTTTTAAAACAAATATTATATTATTAATTGTAATTATATTCCTAAAAATATATTGTTCTCCCAAATGACATATATAAGGTTATATATATTAATAATTAACCACTTGGGGTTCTTTTGGCTTGTTATAGGAAGTTTATTAACTATATAGTGTAAGAAAACAAGAAGACATGGTAAAAGTTAAATTATTTAACTTAGAGTAAAATCTAAATGATAATGTTAAAATAGTAACCTAAACTTGTGGGAAACATATTGGTTGAGAGGCTTCTGACCCATACCCACTTCATCTTCGAAATAAATCAATTTGGAGCAATTATAAACCGAATATGACTTTATTATAAAATAATATTTTACATTTTTCCAAAGGTGCCCCTCTCCTCCCTTATAAAAAGGGCACCCCTTCCCGCTTCTCTTCACACCCTTTTGATCCTTGAAGCTTGGTAAAACCCAAACGATTTCTCTTATCCACTTTCCTAGAAATATTCTAGAGGTTATTGTATTCTCAAAATACCAACTCTAGTCCCTTAAGGGGAATATTAAAATAGGTGCGTCGAAGAAGATGTAATCTCATCTAACGATTCTTTCAAGTTTATTTCTTCTTAAAATTCTTCTTCATTAGTTGTTTCATTATAAAGTAATAACATCAGTATCAATAATATACTTATATGTTATTATAAATATGAAACAACCCCATTTCACCATCTATCTATCCTATGAAAAACAAAATCACTGCGCGTGCGTACGTACGGAATACCGTCTCCACGCTGTGGTGTAATCTGTTTTTCCACCACCACCTTACTTGATGGGTATAATGGTGTAAAGAATAACTATATATGGTTATTATAACATCATACTAATTATGAGATATTATATCATCCACTCTAATTTTTTTCAATAATTATGGGAATGATATCATCGCTCGTGTGTATGTACGGATTATCGTCTCCACGACGTGATGAGATTCATTCTCCATGTTAACCATTCAAAAATGATTATAATGTATATATAATTAATAATAATGAAATATATGACATAATTAAGCTACTATATTTATTTATATGTATATATATATATATATTACCTATTATATCCATTCAAGTCAATAAGGAAAGGAAAACAGCGTTCATGCGTACGTACGACCTACCGTCTCCATGAACGGTGTATTTCATTTCATTCATCTATCTATTATATATATATATACTGAATATATATGATATATAAATCATTATTGAAATTCTGTAATTAATTAAATCATGATATAAGTAATAATAATATTAAGAACAACAAGTCCAAACATGTACGATAAATAAAACGATTTTACCCAAATCGCTGCTTTAACATGGAATTTACAAAAGAACGGTTAATATAAAGTCATAATTGAATCATATATGATATCATAACAATTAATATGATTATTTAATAAGTCAATGACATTATTTAAATCATTATACAGGAGGTTTGGATACGTACGAAGCATATCGGACCTAAGGTAAGGGATAATTATTCCAATCTCATTCTTATCCAAGATTGTTTATTCGTAAGTATTTCCTGGGGTTATGTTTATTATCCATGTTCATATTTTCTAAAAAAAATTCATAAAATGGTTACTTTTCTTCCATTTATTCTTAAATTCATTTTTACCCTTTTTACTTTTACCACATCGTATGGAAGGAATCTTTCTTTTGTTTACCATACAAGGTACTTTTTGACTTTTCTGGAAAATGTACGAGAAAAATGTTTTTTTAACTTATATGGCATGAACATATTTTTACGGTTTCATAACGCCTCATTTTCATGAAGCTTACTCTACAAGATGTGACGACTATTTTCAAAAAAAATCCTTTTCTTTTAAAATTTCATGGCATTTTGTGAAAAGAAAATTATTTTTAAGAATAAAGGATATTTTCCTCAGGAATTCATTTCTAGTGTTTTATCAAAACCATTTTCTATATAAGATGAAATTATTTCATATGTGTAAGCTTCAAGTATAATGTCTCTATGATTTACATGGTTTCACTTTTCTTATGATGAAAATATGTCCATTTGTTTTATATAGATTATGTTATGATGGGATGATGTTTATGAAACCCATTTTATTCTTTAGGTTATGATGAATGATTTATGTTTATATTGTGGCACACGTAATAATGATTTCATTATGAGGTGGGTGGGACCTATATCTCCCTAAAATTTATTGGGTAAAGATTTATATCTCATGATATAGCCATGGATGGAACGGCAAAGTAATCTGATTCAGTGATACAGGACTGAAATGAGGAGTGAACTCGATTCAGAAAGGGACTTCGTCCACTAAGATAGTCTTGGTAGCAATGCCTTGGATATTATGGAAATCATATCATGTAATTAATTATTTTCCACGATTACATGTTTTATTCCCATGAAATTTTATCATGATTGATGTTCCTTTATGATATATTCCTTACAGACTTCCAAGATTTATGTCTTTGCTAAAGATTTTTATGTTTAGATTTTATGTTCAAGTGTTTTCATTCAAATGTTTTTTGATTGTTTAATGTTATATATGTTTACCCTTACTTAGCATTTGAGCTCACCCTTTTTATGTTTTCCTTTCCCCAGGATATAAATAAAGGTTTTAGGTAAGAATACAAAAGGGGAAGATCTTTATGGGAGATGTTGAAGATCTTTTACCATGATTAGAAGATTATGTTTTGAGTTTCCAAAGACACTAAACTATTACGGTCCTTGAGTGTTGGTTTTTGTTATGTATTAAGTATTCCGAAAAAGTAATGTAATGTCCATGTACGTCAAGTCTGGGGTCTCTACAGTTGGTATCAGATGAAAGGTTTAGTCAACCTTTGGAAACTAGGATGCGAGAACTTTAGTGAGATCCCTAGTGATATTTCTAAGGTATGTCTAGGGATGTGTCTTAGGTTAAGTATACGTGTAGGTTATAGTCCTAGAATTATGGTTACAATATTATAATTAACCCTAAGATGTTATATATTTAATGTACTTCCCCTTTATTATGTTTTTTTCCCTAGCATGATTTTTTCCTCTCACACAATTCTTTTTGGGTTTTAGATGATGGTTGGAACCCGAAGGAACAGTGTTGATCCATGTAATGGACAATTCAATGATTGTCCTCCTGAATAAACCAATGTCATGGGGGATGGAGTGAAAAATCTTATTGCTCTACTTACACAAGCTATGAATCATTCTGGACTTCCAAATGAGCAGATAAGGGAACAATATTCTATTGAGTCTTTCATGAGGCAACGTCCACCTTCTTTCAGTGGGTATTCTTATCTACTTTTTGATAAACAATGGATCAGTACCATTGAAAATATATTTTACATACTTCGCTGTTCGGAACATGAAAAATTAATTCTGGCTATTTACCATTTAGAAGGTGAAGCAGATCAATGGTGGACTCTAAATAAGAATATGAGGCCCCGAGATGAAATTGAATCCATGGAATGGGATGAGTTCAAGAACTTATTTTTCAATAAGTACTTCCCTTGTATTCTTCGAACAATGATGGAAAAGGATTTCCTTGAGCTTAAGCAAAATTATGATGAATCTGTTGGTATATATGAAGCGAATTTTATAAGGCTTGCAAGGTATGCATCTGGCTTTATCATCCAACCTGAAAGTAAAGTTGATCGATTCTTCAGTGGCTTAAAACCAATTCTTCGAAGGTCATTAGCTATACGAGACTTTAGTAGCTATGAAGAAATTGTGCATTGTGATATCAAGGTAGAAATGGAATTTGGTGTTACATATACATCTCATGTTTTTTACAAGAAACAAATGATGGAGTTCAAGGAGAAATCTCATAATAATGGTGAAAAGAAGATGAATGTTTCTGTATGCTCAAAGTGTGAAAATAAGCATAGTGGAGATTTTCATAAAGGGACTAGAAAATGTTTTTTAAGTGTGGAAAATAAGGTCATCAAGCAGTTGAGTGTCGAAGTAATGGAAAAAGGGTTACTAATGATGTGAATAATGAAAAGCCTACAGAGAACGCACCACCAACACTTCAATGCATCAAGTGCAAGGAAATGAGGCATTATGCTAATCAATGCCCTAATCCAAGGGTTAATGATGATCAACGTGAGAAACCTTTTAAGGAAAAGGATAAAGGGAAGTCAGATGCGATCACTATTTTTGATGTTGAGTATGACAATGATGTTGTGTAATGATTAAGTGTTTATGTAATGGGATTTCAAAAGAGTATCATGGAATCTCATTTATAGTATTGTGGAATTTTGGAAAATCTATGTATTGGTTTTCAATAATTATATGGTACCAATAACCATGAAAAGTGATTGAAATATTTTTGGAAAGAAGATGATATGCGCATAATGAAGGGATAAAGAAAAAATGAAATGATCTCATCACTGATATAAGGAAAAATTTATATCATGATTTGAGTATATAGAAATTTTGGGATTTTGGTATGTGGAAAGAGTTAACTTTTGAGAGCATTCATGTTTTCACTAAGGTTCTATGGTAGTTTATGTTTCAAGAGAATATGCGATTAAGGTATTCACATGATTATAATGTGATCAACAAAATATATCTGGGATAAATGATGGTATTCACATGCTCGGTAGATGACATTTCTAGTAATTGTTTTCTTTATACTATGAGCTTGGACAAAAGTATTTTGGATAAGCCTAAAGATTGGAATGGATTATGTTGGACATAAGTTAGTATTGTATAAGACTAGAACTTTTTTCAATATTTTTGATGGAATGTTATAATAATGTAGTTTTAGAAAATGTAAAACCTCCTGGATGGGCGACAAACCGTCGTGTCGGACAATGCCATGGGAATCGAACTCACAACCAAAGTGAGACAGGCCTTTATCGCCTACTACTGGCCTACAGGAAGTCCCTAGTTTGTAGAAATTAGTTTTATTTTATTAAGTGGTATGATAGATGATGTATAAGTCTATTTTTGGAACCATATACAATTAATCTCACCATAGATGGACTTATATATATTTGATAACTTTTTCTAAAATTTTGTTTGAGACATATAGAATGACTCATCATTCTATCAGATGATCTTCTAGCACTTCATGAATGACAAATTCAACTTCATTTCTTTAAGAGATGAAGTGGAAATTGTTCAAGGCACGAACCATGGTGAGATTATACTGAAATAAAGTAAGTATTTGTTCTAATTGAAATTCTTCAACTTTAGGAAAATGATGTTGAAAACAAAAAATATTGTCCTATTTCCCTTATATCCGATGAATTATATGGTACCTTAAATAATCACAAATTTATGGATTTATTATTGTTGGGTTCTTTATAGACATGTCCTCTACCACTCTCCATTAGAACTTGATGGTTAGATTTTTCTTCCATATCCATATTTCCACCTATGTTCTCCTATGTGGAAACCCAGTGATTAGTTAATTTGGGTAACTGTTACATTTCATAATTTACTTTTTTAAATTAAGTTTTAGTATCCCTTTTACGATGTGGGTTTTTACGAATGAAACTTTCAAGTAGTAAATGATTTATAACCCCGGCAAATTTCGAGGGCGAAATTCATTTTAAGGGGGGTAGAATGTAACACCCTGATATTTTATGAGAAATATTATTTTTAATTACTTTTATGTCTTCTGTGGTACGCTACACGAAGATTAGCTTGTACTATAAGAAAAACAATATTAGCTTGTAGTATACGCAACTCTATTCTTGGCTCGTGTTACACACAATTTCAATTTCGTTTTGTATAAATTATTATATGCAACATTAAGTAAATATTTTGTTTAATGTATAAATGAAATAAGTTTTGATTATGTTATATGCAACACCAAACAGAGCTTTCACTACACGCATCCCTGACTTGGCTTTCATTACACGCAATCGCGACCTTCCACGATAGCGTGTGTAGTATGCAATACAGAGTTTCACTAAACGATATATTATTATAATATTATTATGAACTAGCCTTTATGAATAGTAATACCCACTTTTTGGAATTTTATAAATTTTATCATTCAAAATGGACTTCATTTTTGTATTCGTAATATCAAAATTACCCTTAGGTGAATTTTTGGTATTTTTCTGAAAACTTTCAATTTTTGATGAATAGTGAAAACACTGGGTTACTATTTAAAAACCGACTTTTTATTTAAATAATTATTTTTTTTATTTAAATTTATTTTAGGTCAAAATTGATACATAATACCTATATAAGTTCAATGTAATTCATTTGAGTCATTTTATAATAATTTTAGATATATAAAAATTTTATTAAACTTTTCACCGTCTTTTACCCACCTCCTAGGAGCATTTTCAATTGTACGTAAAACTTAATTTTACCACTTCTGTGAGTGGAATTTCAAAAATCCGAGAGACACGTTTAATATCAAGGAGTAAAATGTGGTCCAATAAGATAAAAAAAAATTTGGTGAATAGTAACTTTTTACTTTTATTTACCACGGTTAAAAGTAAATAGGGTAATTAGGGGTAAAAATGATATTATTATTACCCTAACACATGTCCTAATTATATTGGATAAGTGTAATTCGACCAAAAACAACCTTAGGAATAAAATATTACCCTTTAGGTCCACTTGTATTAGATTAGGACACTTATTATTATTTTATTTAAAGAAGAGTTAAAATAGTTAAAATAAAAATTTAATAACTAAAACATTTTTAATATAGATTTATACAAAAGATAAATTTGACTATAAATATTCATTAGAAAGATAAAATGCTTTCCTACATAATGGTATTTTATTTATAATTTTTATACATTATATAAGGTAATTTATTTATGAAACAATGATGATGCAGTAATTACCTTAATAATGAAATATTAACATAATTGATGTTATAAATACCCAAGTAAATGTAATTTGAGACTTTTTTTGAATTAAACTAATTTTCTAGGTTAATATGACATGTTAGGATTGATTAAATTAACTTTTTTTGAACTAATAATTTTGTTATGATTTTTAAAAAAATCAATCACCCAACAGTGTCAAAATTGACATAAAATAGGTTTTTAAACAAATATTATATTATTAATTGTTATTATATTCCTAAAAATATAAGATTCGGACAAATTACATAGATACGGTTATATATATTAATAATTAACCACTTGGGGTTCGTTTGGCTTGTTATAGGAAGTTTATTAACCATATAGTGTAAGAAAACAAGAAGACATTATGAAAGTTAAATTATTTAACTTAGAGTTAAATCTAAATGATGAGTTTAAAATAGTAACCTGAACATGTTTGAAACCTATTGGTTGAAAGTATTATGACCCATAACCACTTTATCTTCGATTTAAATCAATTTGGAGCTATTATAAACTGAATATGACTTTATTATAAAATATTAGTTTATGTTTTTCCAAAGGTTCCCCTCTCCTCCCTTATAAAAAGGGCACCCCTTCCCTCTTCTCTTCACACCCTTTTGAGCCTTGAATCATGGTAAAACGATGCCCATTTCTATTATAAACTTCACTAGAAATATTATAGAGGTTCTCGTCTTCTTAAAAGATCAACTCTAGTCCCTTAGGAGGAATCATAAAAGTGGTGTGTCGAAGAAGAGGTAATCTCTTCTACCGATTCTTTCAAGTTTCTTTCTTCTTCAACTTCTTCTTCTTTAGTTGTTTCATTATAAAGTAATAACATCAGTATCAATAATATACTGATATGTTATTATAAATATTAAACAACCCCATTTTACCTTCTATCTATCCTACGGAAAATGAAATCACTGCACGTGCGTACATACGGAATACCGTCTCCACGCAGTGGTGTAATCTCTTTTTCCACCACCACCTTACTTGGATGGGTATAATGGTGTAAAGAAAAACTATATATTGTTATTTTAACATCATAAAGATTTTGATATATTTTATCATCCACTACAATTCCATTCAATAATTATGGGAATGATATTATCGCTCGTGTGTACGTACGGATTACCGTCTCCACGGCGCGATGAGATTCATTCTCCATTTTAACCATTCAAGAATGATTATAAAGTATATATAATTAATAATAATGAAATATATGACATAATTAATCTAATGGTTTTATTTATATATATATAAATATATGTCATCTAATTACTTCAATTCAAGTCAATAAGGAATGGAAAACAATGTTCATGCGTACGTACGACCTACTATCTCCATGAACGGTGTATTTCATTTCATTCATCTATCTGTTATATATATATATATATATCTATACTGAATATATATGATATATAAATCACGATTTACATTATGGAAATATGTAAATCATTATATAAGTAATAATAATATCAATAACAACAAGTCCAAACATATACGATAAATAAAACGATTTTACCCAAAACCTTGCTTTAACATGGAATTTACAAAAGAATGGGTAATATAAAGTCATAAGTGAATCATATATGATATCATAAAAACGAATATGATTCTGTAATAATTCAATGATATTATTTAAATCATTATACATGAGGTTCAGATACGTACGAACAATATCAAACCTAAGGTAAAGGATAATTATTCCAATCTCATTCTTATCCGAGATTATTTATTCGTAAGTATTTGCTCGTGTTATGTTTATTATCAATGTTCATATGTTCTCAAAAAACTTTCATAAAATGTTTAATTTTCTTCCATTTATTATTAAATTCATTTTTACCCTTTTTACTTTTACTACATCGTATGGAAGGAATCTTTCTTTTTTTTACCATACGAGTTACTTTTTGACTTTTCTGGAAAAAGTACGAGAAGAATGTTTTTTTAACTTATACAGAATGAACAGATTTTTACGGTTGAATAATGCCTCATTTTCATGAAGCTTAATCTACAATATTTAATGAATATTTTCAAAAAAATACTTTTCTTTTAAAATTTCATGGCATTTTGTGAAAAGAAGATTATTTTGAAGAAGAAAGGATATTTTCCTCGAGAATTCATTTCAAGTGTTTTATCAAAACCATTTTCCATCTAAGATGACATTATTTCATATGTGTATGTTTCTAGTATATGTGTATATGATTTACATGGTTTCACTTTTCTTATGATGAAAAGATATATATTCTTTTATATGGATTATGTTATGATGGGATGATGTTTATGAAACCTATTTTATTCTTTGGGTTATGAAGAATGATTTATGTTTTTGTTGTGGCACACATAAGAATGATTTCATTATTAAATTTGTGGGACCAATATCTCCCTCCAATTCATTGGGTAAATACTTATATCTCATGAGATATACATGGCTAGAATGGAAGGTTAATCTGGTTCAGTGATACAGTACTAGAACAAGGAGTGAACTCGATTCAGAAAGGGACTTTGTCCACTAAGATGGTCTTGACAGCAATGCCTTGGCTACTGTGCAAATCATATCATGTACTTAATGGTTTTCCACAATTACATGTTTTATTCTCATGCTATTTTATCATGATTTATGTTCCTTTATGATATATACCTTACATACTTCCAAGATTTATGTCTTTGCTCAAGATTTTGATGTTTAGATTTTATGTTCAAGTTTTTGCATTAAAATGTTTATGGATTGTTTAATTTTATCTATGTTTACCCTTAATGAGCATTTTATCTCACACTTTTTATGTTTTCTTTTCCCCAAGATATAAATAATGATTTTAGGTATGAAAACAAAATTGGAAGATCTTTATGGGAGATGTTTAAGATCTTTCATCATGATTAGAAGATTATGTTCTGAGTTTCAAAAGACACTAAACAATTACGGTCCTTGAGTGTTGGTTTTTGTTATGTATTAAGTATTCCTCAAAAGTAATGTAATTTACATGTACTTCAAGTTTGGGGTCTCTACATTTTAATTACATAAAATTAGATTATTTCCTATAAAAACCCATTTTGGGTTGTTTAAGGGTTACGTAGGATGGACCATATGTGGTGAAATTTTATGTCATGTGAAAAAGACTCTATACCCATAGAAAATAAGGTTGCTCTTAATTTTTCCTAGATTGAAAGACTTTGTGATAATAGATCAATTTTTTCTAGTGGTGGATGGAGGTCCTTTTGATAATTATACCATTTTTTATTTTCTCACTAAATTTTTATAAATCCAATGATGATGGGTCCTAGCTTTAAAGAACCCATCTCTTTCACTAGTCACACATTGTGGGTTTTAAACCCACCAAATTTTGGGTTTTCTTCCATTATTTATGAAATCTTATTTATCAAAGATCATGAATAGTGTATTCTAAATTATTTTTGAGTTATATTTTGATAAGGAAACCCTTTAGGTGTATTCATACTATTGAGTTTTGTGCTTATTAATAAAGGTACTTTAATGTCATATAAGTGGAACTAATGTTTCTAGTATGTTTGATTAAAAAAATTTAAAAACATATATGGTATTATATAAATTATAAAGGGTAGGGTCAACCCATTGGGAATGTTGATCCAAATGTAAGAAATGTGGAGAACCTTGGAGAATGGTGCATGTGCTTTAAATTCATTGTGCATATACTAGTGTTTGAATATGTTTTATTCTAAATGAATGTGAATATAAGACTGACATAGTCTATCCAATAAGGATGATATAACATGGTGTGAACAGAGATCTTAATACTAGTATAGACAATCTCATGGATGGGTTCATGTAATTTAATGTCATGGAGCTCATCTCAATGTGTAAGCATATTTAGCATCACATGATAAGGTCCAAACAACCAAAACAAATTTACTTAAAGAATAATATCAACATAAATATGTTGGATTTCAAAGTGGTATAATCAACATAAGAAACTTGATTATTGATTGAAGATTCACACCCAAATATGAAAGGGAAAGATAATAATATGTCATAATATTGAATTTATATTGGTTTCAAAGAACTACAATGTAACATTATAGGTATTTGAATGCACAAGAAAATTTGGGTTATTTAAGGTGTAAATCATAACATAATAATTTCCAAATCATTGAGAAATTTAGAGTGGTGGGAGTAGGTTGACCACCAGTAAGGGAAGAAACCAATTCCCCACCATTAGATAATAGTTCATCAGGGTTTCTAGGGACTTATCATTTGCGACCAAAACATTCCCAAGGGTTTACTTCATAAGATCAAAGGTAATTGTGATGTTCAGCATTCAGTGAGGGGTTTTATTCATATCAATCAATCCCAGTTACCAATAATGATTTTAAAGGGAGTACCATATGGGTGAGTTTCTATGTTTATGGATTTCGAGATGAATTAATTCAACTCAAGTAATTGGTTTAATGATGATTTAGACATTAATTATTTGATGTAGGTTCCTTGAGAATAGGATATTCAATAAGGGTTTGAGTAGCTTATAGGATATACCACAGTGTACTGAAAACATTATTAGGGTGAAGAGATACAACATGATATTTTTTAATACACAATCACTAAATGGGATTGTCTACTAAGTGTGAATAGTTTATATTTTCATGAACAGCAAATCACCGTGTAACAGCATAATCCCATTTAAAGGGTGTAAGAGATATTCAAACTATAGTTTTCCTAGGCCAAGGGTTCTAGTGATCATATCATGAAATTTTATAGAATCAATATTTAGTTCCTAAAATATTTGTTCATTTTAATTTTTTTAGAAAAAGGAAAATGATAGACTAGGGAGTGGAGAATTGAATTTTTCTTTGGATATCCTTCGTATTTTTTCATCTAGACAGTCATTTGGATATCTATTGATTTTCAATTTAAATTGTTTCTATTTAGACCATAATGGGATAAAATTTATGTTTATACATATTTGACCAAAATATAATTAAGAATATATAAAATTGGGGTCAATGTAAATCTAACATGAAAGATGGTAATGTGATAATTTAGATAGCCTTTGACTACATGGTTCAAGGTAATGGTGCTTGGACTAAGTCATAACTATATGGTAAGGCTTATGATATGAGATCCTAGTGTCACTATGTATTATGATTAGCTAGAATCAATCTACACAATGTTTTCAAAACATAGTTCCTATATATATTAGACTTATATATAGTGAGAAATCAATTTTTATTTCAGTATAGTATTGATACCTTATGAATCTCCATGTATTACGAAAATAATAAGGGATCTAGGGTACCTTGAGAATAGATAATTCAATTATATCATACATTTATGGATATGGACTATATTACAAGGTACCCTTACATGTATTCAATACTCATTTAGGGTGTTGGTCAATCATGATGAGCCATGTAATGTAGTTTAAGATATTACATGATGGACTATATATTGTGGTTTTTACCATCATGTAATAAAGATTTTTATTTAATGTAGTTTAGGGCCATTTTAAAAGTATATATATATAGGAAAATTTTAATAGATCTAGCTCATGCATGAGATAAAACAACATTATCTTAGTGTTAAACCCATGAAGGAAAACCAAAGAAGGTTTTGTGATCATAAAAATAAAAAAAGAAACCCTTTATTGTGGTGGAAATTTCATATTTTCATAGTTTTATTTGTAAAAAATATATTATAATAATCCTTATATAGAACAATATTATACATAAGGGAGATAATATTTTCTTAGTTTAGATAAATGGGAGGAAACTCAATAAAATGGAAAATCTGGGCACAAATACTTATTCGTGTGTTGATTGAAATTTATGGCTAGGGGAAAGGAAAATTTTTTGGACATCCCAAAGTATCCTATAATTGATAGAATCAATCCACACATAGTTCCTATAAGGGGAGATATTGGTTACGGGTTTGGTGAACCATGATATCATGGTTGGATTGTGTCCCCATGACAAATAAGATTCACAAGGTATGGATAAGGAACCATAATGAATATTTATCTCTTACAAAGGGGAGGGTCATTTTTTATCTATATAATACAGAAAAAATCCATCCAATCCTTATAGGGTCGTGTTGGATGAACTGGTCCTAATATAGGCTATAAATTTTTTGGTTTGTTGTCATGTGTTGAGGGCTATATGTCATATATTTTATAATCATATGGCTAGGACCATCGATGGATTAAGTATGTAGTCATTCAACTCCTACCAAATGTATTTCAGATTATGCAAATGTGACTTGGATCCTACTCAATAGATTATTCCTAACATAAGGCTATAAAACATTAGATATTTCATATCCATTTGAATATGGTGATAATTGATGATGTAAATCATGAATTCTTATTTCTAAAGTAGGGATGATATAATGATGATTGATGGTAGTATATTAACCATTATGAATTGTTTAAAATAGTATCACCCTATTAGTGAATAGTGTATGTTGATTAATTGGGGTCGTTCCTCTTAGAACAAAACATCCTCAAGGGGTTAGTTTATTGTCTCAAAGGCAACTAGGTTTTTCACCATTGAATGGGGGGTCTATTTGAATCAATCAATAACTATTAACAATTTCTATTAAATAATGGTCGAAATGGATTCTCTAAAGGATGAAAGGATACTAAGAGGTGTATCTAAAATTAAGGATTTTGGTGAAGATTACATAGACGTCAATTGCGTGAAGTAGTTTTTCTGAAGTTCGGGCTTACAAATGGATTTTGAATATTTTGTTACTACACCATCATGTTCTATACCTGGTATTTGGGAAGGAGGATATACCCTAATAAATGTGAAGAGTAAACTAAGCATCATAAGTGATGTTTTTGGGACTCAATATTTAATGGGCTAATCTTTTCATTGATTAAACTCATATGTGATTTATGTCTTCAAGTACATTATTGCTATATATTAGAGACCATGGCCTACATTGTTTGATGATATGTGGTGTGGACATCATGCCTTTAAATTTAGGGGCTTGCAACTAGGACTTCATATTGTCTATTTTAGAGTCATTCTACTTGTACATATGTATCATGTAGTATATGTCCATATGACTATGAACAATATATGATGGGATTTGTGAAGATCTAGATTAGGAACCATAGAAATATATGTCTTTATTTAAATGAATTAATTTTAATTAAATCGCCAAGGATATGGGAAACACAAACACTATAATGGAATATATTTTTATGGAGAATTTTTAATCATTTAATATATCGTAGAGTATATTTTTTGAAGAACCACCCTGATTGAGAAGGCCTAAACTCTGGGAACATGTTCTTTATAATGGAGGAATTATAGAATAGCATTGGTTTCTAGATAATGATCATTATGAACTAGAATTTTAAATAGATATAAAAATAAGTATGAATCTAGGTCTCACGAAGTATTGAAATATATGAAGCCTTTGGGTTTGTAGGATGGATCATATGATACACAACATAATGTATTGAAATAAGTATTTATATGTATTTTTCTTTATCATAATGAAACAAGGACTAATTCCAAGAAATTTAAATCTATGAAGAGTGGGATTTTATATCTAATATTATAGTTACGATTAATATTGGATGTGTTAATTAAAGTTATCAACCAAAAACACTAATCCGTCAGGATTCATTCTTAGTGTGAGAAATAAGGTGTGATTGCATAAGTACACATATTGGGTAAGAGTCTAAAAAATAATTGATATTAACTATGCAGTTTTTCATTTTATGAAGAGAATGAAATGTTACACATTTTTCAGTCATACATCAAGGAATTTTGATTTAGTTTTCATGTTTCTGATTCACATAAAAATGTTAGAAAGTCCTCATATTCAATGTTAAGTAAAAGGCCTAATATAAATGAGTGATGATCTAGGAACCAAGACATAGTGGGTAAATTTTCATTTTTTTACCACTATACCCAATTTAAGAATTAATTTTATCCCTGCATATTCTATAATTATAGGAATAATGTTACATTTAGTTCAACTAAAAAGTTCACCACAAATATCTATATTATATATGTGGATAGGGAATTTCTTGATTTTCACATATATAGATAATGTGTATTAAATGAATAATAAAATATTTATGTGTCTTGATAAGAGAAGGAAGCTTGGCAGGTATGGGGTCTAAGTAATAGGTTGAGGTGAGAAATCATTTCTCTAGTGTATGTTTGTTGTAGAACACCCATCATGACATTGTAAAACCACACACTTGAAAACTATTGTATAGATCAAAATCATAAATAGAATGGAGGAATAATCATATATATTGACTATTATTCATATAAGTTAATGTAATATGTGATGGATAATAAAAGTGATTAGTGTAGAGTCATGCAGAATTGACTAGGACTATGGAGTTTAACTTCATTTAGCTAGGAAATTCATTATGTAGTTTAGAGTTATATAGTAGCGACTATGTACATGTAGTCTAACATTTTTCACTAATGATTTTATGTCGTGTAGGTTAATATCTTATAGTTATAACTTGTATCATGGAGTTTTATTTCATATTATATAGACATTTATATCATACTATTTAATATCATGTTACAAGGATGTTAGGATGGATATAAATCATCAGGATGGATGATTTTCTATTGAAGTGAAAATGGATTACTTGCATGTTCCATGAGTATCAACATCTTATAACTCTATAAAGCCTCTATATATCTACTTTGAGAACTAATATTTATAGATAAATAATCACTAAATTGTATATAATAAAATTCAATTGTATCAATAATAATTTGGATGGTCTTTAAAAAGAAATTCATTGGGTCTCTTGATCTTGAGTAGATCATGAATCTAATGCTTGAATAAATAAGTTAATTATGTTACCACATTATCCAAATAAAATGAATAAACCTTGGTAAATTTATTTTTGGGTGATGGGTTTCCCTAATTCATTTCCACACTTTTAGTGTTATGTATTGAGTGGTGGCATATCCAAAGAATATATTTTGATCTTACTGACTCAATTATCCCATTTCTCATTTTATTTTTGATCCATTCATTATAGATGAATAATTATACATTTTATTACCTAAAAATTGCTGGTAGGGGTGGTAATTGGAATATTCTCTCAAATATGCCTCTTTTGGCCACCTATTATGGATCCCTGGGAGCATGGAAAAATTAATTTCCATGGAAAGGTGAAGTACCTAGAAACATGATATATTTGTGAGGAGTATACCTTTATTTATATATCATTGATTGATAGATGGCTTCACTACATCCCTTATACTCTACATATTCATTGATCAACATGAGAACATGGTTTAATTTGAGATCTAGGTGGTGGATAATTATTCTATATCAATATGTTAGAAGTTTAATAAGTTACATATGAATGATACATCGATGATTCCAACCATATATTGGGGAAATCTAACTATACTAGGGAATCCCTAGTGATCACCGAGGTTGAATAATACCAATAATTCTCCTGATAAAGGGGTGAAAATGTAATAACTTCACCATAAAGATGGATATGGTACTTCACATTCATATGACCTCTACAAAATGAAACCATAATTTAAAAATAGATATGAAATCCTTTAATAAACTCAATAAGTATTTCTTTGATATCATAATTTTCTTGTGGGTGCTATGAAATAATAACTTCGGTAGAGACAGATTTTTTATCCTCAAAGGTATGATATATAAAGTAATTGTCATCACCCTTTACCTTCTAAGTGTAATTGAGGGTGAGTGATGATGGAAGTCCTAGTGTGGACCCCAGAAACTATATATGATTTGGAAATCATGTATAGGCTATGAAAACCTTTCACTCTAATGAATCAATAGGGTTAATGATTCATCCTTTAGAGGTAGTTGGTGTATCACCAATCCCTTATTAACCAATAATAGGTGTAAAGGATTTTAAATCCTATTAAAACTAAAACAATGGTATTAAAATGAAATGATATCTTTTAGAGTGCACTCGTCGAGGCCAAGTTAGAGTTCTTCGAAATCATCTATTAATATACAGATGTAGAAAGAGGTGAACTATTTATCCTCATCAAGAGGATCCATTTTTTAAAGTATGGCGCACAATTTCAAATATTTTAGGGTGATGTTTACTTTATAATTTTTCTCGGTCAGTTCCCATTCATATTTTTAGTGGGTCAGTAACCATTCGATGTGATGGTTCCAGATATCCCAATGATGGGGGAATAGAGTCTATAAAATTCTGGGTAAATTTTAGAATTCATGGTGAGCCCTTATTAATTTTTTCTTACCTCTATTGATGGAATCAGATCTTTGGAAGATGATATATATATGTTATCATAGTCATAGATGGATATTGGATCAGCGTGAAGACTAATTAACTCGGTTATGCCTTGACGATGTTTTTTGTGTGGACCACTAATTTTAGGATTGTGAAAACTCAAAATTTTATTAATAAACACACTATTATTATAATTATTCTATATAGTAGAAATCACATAGATAACATAGTATAATATTTATAAATGAATAATGAATTAAATTAGATTTATTTCTAGAAGTTAAGGTACCAATGCTAATGGAATAGTAACTTGAACCATGGAATAGTAACATGACCATTAGGAATAAAAATTCAGAGAATAAAATAGTAACCTCACCTATGAAAGTATAAATATAATTTATGAATATTTTAAAGAAAATATGATATAATTTTATCACAGTATAACTAAATAAATGTTTTAGAAAAGGTAAATTTAGTGTAGGTATTTTTGAAAGTCATAAATATTTAATTACAACTGTATTATTAAGATAATGATTAAAAAGAAATTTTAGATTCCAATATTATATTCGTAAATTAATATTTTATTATTATTATTATTATATTATTTTTTGGGGCCCTAAATAATTTTTCAATGTCTCATAAAATCAATTATAATTTTAAAATCACTATTTTTTGAATAAATGAGGATTTTAATTAAAAATTAAACTTCTCATATTTATGAAATTATTTTCAAAAAATGGATTTCTATTTTTAATTCTACACATCAAAAAATTGTTAGGGTTAATTTTTAGGATATTTCTAAAATAGTTGAATTTTTTGTGAATAGTTAAATACAGTAATTTGTAGTATTTAATAAATACCTCAATTATTGAGTTATAGATGATGTAAGGATGATTTAAGGTCATAATATCCTACTCAAATTCATTACTTTTATATATTTAGTGATAAGGTTAATAAATTAATATTATTGAGACAAAATAATAAAATAATGAAAAAACACACCTCTCCTCCCCTATAAATACCACCCTCACCTCCTCTTCTCCCCACACCATCCAAGACATGAATCTCGTCTGATTTATACCCAATCCTCTTAACAATATCCTCCCTAACTTCCAATATCCTTTGGTCTTAAAAAAATACCAAAACCATTTTCTCTAAGGAGTTTCTCAAGGTGAAGAATTCAAGAGGTAAAATAATCCTTTTTTGATTAATTAAATTCAATTTCATTAATTTTATTATTATCTCCTCACGTCCCCACATGAAAGTGGTATTAAAACTCTATTATATTATATATAATGTAATTTTATTTTTTTAATAAAATAATATATCATCAAACACCTTCCCCTCTCCCTTTTATTCTAAAAATGAAAATGTCATCTGTGAGGTGTGGATTTATCACCTTCAAGGGTGTCAAGATTTCAATTTCCTTTACAGCCTTCCAGGTTGGTCGTAAAACAATTATAATGGTTGAAAAAGATTAAAAAATATATTTTATAACCATTTATTCTTCTAGAACTAACATATATAAATAATATTAAAAAATAAAACAACATTAGTTCATTGTGATCGAAAACCAAAAAAATAAATGATTATCATTAACAGATTATCTAATGAATCATCATTATATATTGTAATAAAATTATATAATAAACTAATTAGAGTATCTCAATTTCACTAATAACATATAATTTTATTTTTGTATAATTATTATCATCTTACATGAACTTATATACTTGTATACAAGAGAATCGATCCGGAAACCCAAGAAACAAACACTCCCAAACAAACTAAATTGAACTCTATAACTCGTTATAATGTCCATAAATGATACTAATAAAATTATAATAACTCAAATAAATGTATAATATGTTATATATTTATTAATTAATTAATATAATTTGATTATCCAAGATATTAATGGGAATATAACCTTCATACATAAGGTGTGGGGATTCTCAAACCTAATTTCCTTTATTTGGGTTATTCCTATTTTTTGCCAAATTTCATCATGTATATTATTTTAATATTCCTAAAATATAGTTTAATTATTATTACCTTTTCTATTTCAGGATATTAAAGTTTCTAATCTTGTTTTTTGATAGATACAAATATCTTCTAGAACGCATTTTGACTCCTCTTTAGTTGTTTCTTCTTCACTCAAGAATGAAGAATCTTGTAAAAATTTATGTTTTCCCTTTCTCATTTGGGAAATACTAAGTTTATTCAGGAATATATACTATATGAAATGAAACCCATTCTTTTATAGGGGTTATTTTATGTACAATATTAATATACATTCTAAGTTGCATTCCTGATTATGTAAATTTTATGATGTGATGGCTGGTCCAGGAATTATATAGTGCTCCAATGCATGGGTAATGTGATTTATCTCATGAGATAATGTAAAATATGTGTAAACATGATTCTATCCATGTTCAAAATGATAATGATGTTATGATTATGCACATATGTTATGTTTGAACATGACACATGCTTTTTTCACAACTATGTGTGGAATTTTACAACTATGAAATAGTATTTCATTTTTACGCATTGCCTCATACCATGACATTATCTAAAGTTTACCCACATGATTGTGATGATTACTATGCTAACCCCTGTTATATTTATTCAACTTATTATTTATCCTCTTATTGGGATTTTTTCTCACCCCTTTCTTGGATGTATATCCCCAGTATATTACTTATAATGAGGAGTACATGAGGGCCAATAAGAAGCTTTGGGTGAAGGAATTATGTATTTTTTAATTTTTTATTTTTTAAATTTTATGTATGGTAATAAATTTACCAAGATAGTAAAACATTGGATCCTATTATTGTAACACTATTATATTGTTTACCTTTAAAATTACGTAATAGTAATTTAAGAAAATGTAGGCTCACTATAGTTGGTATCAGAGCACAGTTTAGTTAATTTTTTAATTAGTATTAGAGAAAATTAGTGGATACCCTTAGTATGAGACTAAGTAATTTTAATAACAGAAGAATATTTTTTTAGAAAAAATTAAACCTAGGGATCCGAAAAGATATTTCTATATATTTAATTTAACAAAGTAATAAATTATTTAGGTAGTAATTATTAAATTATATTTTGTTAAAACCATTTATATTTTAGAAAAAACGTGGAAACTCAGGAAAATAAAGTAAAAAATACATGTGAGGGGAAATTCATTGAATGCTTGAACAGTATCCCAAATGCCTTGGAATGTGGAGTTCAAATTTTCTTGGTGATTCTTACACAGCTATATCATGTATAAAGAAAAACCTGAATAATGTGTAATTTCCTCCTTTACCTAAGAGAGAGAAACTTTATATTGTGTCCTTTATGTGGAAATGACCACTGAAATTTAGTGGATCTTATGATATAATAGTTGTGGAACAGTTTGTTAGCTTAATGGAGAAGATCTTTTCTATGGATTAATTTTTATAAGATGGAGAAGGTGATTCTAGATGATTATTTTTTAGATGAAGAGCCTGATATATGGTGGGAATTTATTACGAACTCAAAATTGAATGATAAAATTGAACAAATGGATTGGGATGACTTTAAGAGAATATTTATTAACATGTATTTCCCTCAAACTCATTGGAGGAAGATGGAGATAGAATTTATAAAGTCGATGAAAAATGTTGGTGAACCTTTCATGGATTATAAAGAAAATTTCAAAAGTATTTAAATGTATTAATCAGGATTTTTTATCAAAAATGATAGAAAATATATAGATTTTTTATCAGTTTAAAACCACACCTTCTAAAGGATCTGGTAATTCGATACTTTTGTAGTTATGAGGAAGTTTTTTTAAAATTATCACAAAGTGGAGATGGATTTTGGAGAGTGGTCCCATGGATATTGTGATAAGAAATGAAAGATAGAGATTCAATCTATAATATCTAATGACAATTGTGAAATGAAAACTCAACCACTAACATGTAAAAATGTTGGAATAAACATTCTAGGAATTGTCTCAATGGGATGGGAAAATGCTTCAAGTGTGGGGGAGAAGCCCACCAAACTCATGAACTTTGACGAGTTATGGGGAAGATGGAAAATGTGGTGGAATAAAGGAGTCAAACATTTATGGTGCAATGCTTTAATTGTAGGGGGCATGTTCACTATGAAATCCAATGCACTAAACCTCAAGTTCTTGAGGGTAATCAACATCATCAACCACTAAAGCAAAAATAACAAGTGAAATCTAGTTCAATCACTGCTATTGAGGTGGAGGTCCACAATGATGTGGTGATAGGTACACTATTTTTTCATTCAACAACATAGAACATACTATTTGATTTTATTTCCATGCATTATTTTATATATTTCATGTTTAGTTGATCTATTAAAACCCCATCTCAAAATATAGATGATGAGTTATATACAAGAACAGAAAATGTGGTAATTATTGCATCCAAAGTATAAAAATTTTCTCTGGTTAATTTTTTTGGTCTGAACCTCCCTACTAATCTGGTATTACTTCCATTGATATATTTTGATGCTATATTGTCCATGAATTGGTTATATTTACACAAAATTGAAATCAACTATTGGTAAAGTGAGATCTCTCTTCACATCCCGAGGGATCCCCCAACTCATTAAAAGTGTAAGGATGTGTATAAATCTCTTTTGAGCTCATTGTATCATAAGAGGATATTATTTCCTTATGAGAAAGAATATCTAGATCAAATGATTTAGATAAAAGGGGAGAATCAAGATTGAAGACATACTAATTTTGAGAGACTACACTATTGTGTTCCTTGAATAATATATTGGTATTCCTCTTAACCGATAGGTTGATATCTCAGTGGAACTTATTCTTGGATATCTACCTATATCAAATACACCTTATGTAACAGACACTATTAATTTGGAGTAACTAATGAAGCGGTTATAATAGAATATGGACATGGGAATTATACGCCTAATTATTTCACCATGGGGTGCACCGGTCCTCTTAATCAAGAATAAGGATGGAGAAATTAAACTCTACATTGATAATAGTTATCTCAAAAAAATAATGATATAGAACATGTATTATGTAAAACTCTAAAAATATTTTCTGAAATTCCTAAACCCCTCTTTTTACCAAGATTTGGTTAGGTTTCATTTGGGATTATTTTTGTTTATATTTTTCAATATTTTGAAATATCTAGCCTACTTCATGGTCGGTGAATAGATTATAATGTTGTGGACCAAATTAGGAGAAACCTTGAATCCAATTTAAGAGGGGTGTGTGGTAAGTCATCATGGTTTGTCAAACTATGTGGATATGCCTAGGAAAATATCCATGTGGCTATTAATTAATCCAAAAAATTTTAAAAATTTCTCTAACACTCCTTTTGACCCCCTATTGAGCTCCTTAATCCCCTACATGGTTTATATAGTTTTGGGGGCTCCCAATATCTATCATTGGATCTTATAAACCCCCTTCCAAGTGGACTGGATCTAGAAGATGGTTGTTCAGACTCTTCTAGGTATGGTTTCTCCCCCACATTCTCTGTCTCTCGCTCACCCCACATTCCTCCATTAGGTTTCTTATATCTCTATGTGTTGTTATATGATCTAATACCATTTGTTTTGGATCTAAAACTAGTTTTGATTATTGTTTTCCCATATTTAGTGATCATCCTTCATTATCAAAAAATCCTGATTAGGGTGTGCCATTATGAGATCTATTAATCCTGAGGTAGGTGGTTCAATCATGATACCCAATTTCTATCAAACCTAAAATTATTTATTTAATTTCAATTCTTTGAATTAAATTCAATTTAATTTTTTAAAATATATTGTATTCAATTGGTTTTTTGTAAAAAATAAAATTCTATTAAATTGGGGTTTTAAACTGTGATTTTGTCTTGAAATTGAGAAAACATAAAATTCCATTGAATTGGGGTGTTTTCATGGAAATTAGAGAAATATAAATTGTTTAAGTTAAATTATTATATGGGTTTTACTTAATATTTTCGAAACCCACAATTCCATTGAATTGGTGGGTTTATTGTAAAATTGATATAATTTTGTGGAAAATTAAATTGTTGAATTTAATTTTGAAAGTAATTTTTGAAATTATGTTTTGAATTTATTTCAAATTCTTATATTTTGAAAATGTTTTAAAAATTTTTGATCTAAAACCTTGTGCTTTTATTGTCTAAAATGAATTTTTTTCAAAAACCCATGTTATCTTTTTTAAATTGAAAATTGGAATACTTGAAACTATGAATGGGATTTAATTTTATTCTAATGTTTACAAAAATAAATTGAATTCCATTGACTTTGTACTAGAGCACATGAAATCCTTATGTAGTTGGTGAGTTATTAGGATAACACTCTACACTTATATAATTTTTTATAACATAAATGAAGCAAGTCGCATCCCTTAGCCGATGGTGAGGTGTCCTCATTAACCTATGATAAAAGGGACGTATGTACATACATTCGTGTAACCTTGAGAGTGTAAAGTAACTTAGCCTAAAACTATGATACCTTCTTTGGAATATGACCATGTTTCTCACTTGTTTTTATTTTAAATGAATATATTTAGTTTTTGTACACTATTTTATATGACATGTGAATTTATAAAAAGTTTTCTATATAAATTTTTTTTAGACATTGTTTTAGAAATATATTCACAATTTAAATGTGAGGCTTTTATTTAAAATCATTTCCATAATGTAAAGTGTAAAGCATGATTTGTTTAAATATTAATTTGATGTGATGAACATGTTTATGTTAAATTGAAATCACTATTTGGTTAATTTAATATTAGAATCTACCATGAAATACTTGTTGAGACCCCACTGGGATTTTTATCTCACACCCAACTTGTGCCTTCCAGTGTTTTTAGATTTTCACCATCTAAATTAGGGAATAGGTAAAGAAACACTTAGAGGTGGTTCTATCTATTGATCTATAAACTTTGAGAGTTCCATCTATTAATACATTTTATATATATCTATCTTTTTTTACTGGTATTTTACTATAGTATGTTGTGTTTTCAAACCTATTTGAATTATGGTACACTTATCCTAGTGGATTTTCTATTGTATGTATACAAATATTTTTATCATTCTTCCACATTTTTTGTAGAAAATTTTTTCTCACTTCATGTATGTATGATTCTAAGTTCTAGTCATCAAACAATGGGGATCATTACTACCATTTGTACCGTGTTGAAATTGGTTCATTTGTCGGGTTACTAGGGTACCCAACCCAGTTCATTATAATTTGGTATCAGATCTCCAGGTTGATCTTTTATCTTGATCTCAATATGCAATTGTGTAATCTTTTCAGGTCTTGGGAGGTAGTTTAGATTTAGTGTCTTATTATCTCTCACTATATTTAACCTTATTCTAGTAGGGGTTGTTATGGAAACATTCCTTGAGGATTGGTTCTATTATTTTCACTAAATTTTATTTGAATAGGGTGCAATCCATATCTTATTTGTTTATTTTTTGGGGATAATTTACCTTCTAGATAGGTTTGAGTGTAAATCAGATGTATTCTTTGATTTATACTGATGTTTTGTAGCATCATGACTCCAAGAAGACATGAAAATAAAATCTAATAGGTTGCAACTTCTAAACATAATTTAACGAATCCTACCAGGGACCCAGTTCTGGTTGAATTGATTGTGTGAACATTTTATGCTCTAGGATAGGCACCACCTTTAGTTCTCATTTAGTCTCTAACTATGTACACTCATAAAGAAATTCTCAAAAACATTTATCAATATTTTCCTTTATATAATCCATCATTGTTCAAAGTATTAAATGATACCTAATCATATGAGGATTGATTGAGTAGAATTCTGCTTCTGATTGGGTTTTGGACACATAGGATGAAATTAGTGTGAAATGTGTCACCTTCATACTAGAAGGGAAGAGAAGGAGATAGTGGTACATGATGGATATAGTGATGTAGAATGAAGTATTAGAGTATAAATACATCAAGGTTATTTACATAGGCTATTTCATTCTAGAGTCAATGTTGTTATCCAAGGCCATGGATTTTTCAATCTTGAGCAGGCTGACAGGATTGTGATAGAGTATAGAATCCATTTTTTAGAGATTATACAATTTTCACCTAATATATTATTTAATGATATTATGAGGATTGAATGTTAGAGTTAGGGATTTTATCTGATATTCTTTCCCATGTTTTCTTGATTAATCTCTCCTCTTATGCTGATATACTGGATAAAGAATTGATGGTCTATATAGACCTGGCTAGAATGTCAAGGTTGTATAGAGTTTCTTTATCTCCTAGTGAAAGTCTAAATTATTTTAAGGGAGAGGGGAATCGTGATGATTCTCATAGTGTTCCTCAACATTGGGTTCATTATAGTCCTCCTATAGTGCCTAGGAGACGTTCCTTGGTTTATTACAAGTATGGAAAGTTATGTAATTCCAAGAGAATTTTCGCTAAGGAACCTAAGGTATGTAGTTCTTTTGGATGCTTAGGTCACTTTAAAAAATTATTTTATGTTTATTATACTCTTTTTACTGGAACAGGATCATCAACACCTCTATGAAATTTGGACCAATCAAATTTTTCATGTGCAAAAGGGCTTCATCCATAGGCATCCAGAACAAAGCTTCTTAATGCAGTGGATGAGTCTCTAGAGAAAGTGAATACGTGTCCAGTGACCATGAGAGGTACCATTAATATATCTTCATTATTAGTGACTAGTCTATTTGATATAGGTGTGTCTCATTCATTTAATTCAAACTATATTGTTAATCTTATAAATTCTCTTACATAGAAATTATCTTGTGTAATTGATATCACTACACCAATTGGTATGAAAAGATAGAAGGGTCTACATAGCCCTGCTTGTGTTTTCCTGTTATTATATGTTGAAAATTCTTGGAGTTTTATACTTCTAGAAATATAATATATTGATATTATTTTTTATATAGATTTGATCATTTCCAATAAATCCTAGATTGATTTTTATCTTCAACGAGTCTAGCTTATTGCACCCAATGGTGTGTTCCATATATTTCAATGAGGGTAGGTCCCAAGGTCGAGCAGAGCCAAACCTTATTATCTAGAGTTTCAGAAAGTAATATATGTATATGATTTTGATCTATAGTGGGAATATTTTCTTGGAGATCTATATCCAGTTGTCTTTGATTTTTCTAACATGTTTCCATCTGACTTTTCTTATTTTCCAGCAGTAAGGCAGGTATGTTTTTCTATTGATGTGATTTAGTGTACACAATTAGGTTATATTCCTTCATAGAACATAGAACTAGCAGAAATGAAATAGCTGAAGTCCTAGATGGATCATATTCATGAGATATGATTTTTACACCAAAGTGTCTCACCTTCAGTGGTGACTATTCAATTTAATAAGAAATATTATGGTTCACTCCACCATTGTGTTTATTATTGAGAACTCAATCAAGCTACGACAAAGTATAAATATTCATTTCCATAAATTAATGATTGTTTTTATCAATTGAAATGTTTCATGTTTTTCTCAAAGATATACCTTCAATCTTGTTACCACCATGTTGGTCGGAGTGGACACTCAAGAGGGGGGTGAATTGAGTTCCAATTAAAATTTCTGTTAAAAACAATTTCTATCAAAATCCCCCAATTTCAAAAACAAATTAAACTGTAGTGAATTTATATAGATTATAAAGGTTCAATTAGTTTCTCAAAGATTGATTAATTCTCAGTTAACTTAAACTTATGGTTAAATTAACTTTTGAAACTAACTTACTGATTTATAACAAACATAAACACTTGCGAATTTAATTATCAAAGTAGCTTTGAAGATAGATTATATTTCAAAGTAATAGCAGCGGAATATGAAATGAATATGTATAGTATGGATATAAAGTATAACTATAAACACAGAAAATTAACCAAGAGGTTCAGTCTCAAGCCGAGACTTAGTCCTCTCAAAATTTTATATAAGAATGATCCACACCCTGGATCGGGGTTAACAACAGTGAACACACTGTCCAGGTCACAAGACCTCTACCACAGTTCTTCGTGGGAAAACAAACAACAGCAGCAAGCTGTCCAGGTCACAAGACCTCTACCACTATCCACAGTGGGAAATGGAGTGAAAAAAAGATTTGCTGAGGATTTACAGATCCTCCAGTGAAAGTACAGGAGTCAGTGTGTGTGTTTAATACAGCAGATAACACACACTGCTCAAAATTTAGAATAAATCACAGAACAGGAGATGTAGAGTTTAGAAGTGGTTCTGGTGATCTCAGTGTAGCTCTTGTATTCGATCAGAAGAGAGTTTGAGTCCTCTTCTCATTTCTGTTTGTGAAACAGAGTGTCGTATGCTTCAGGTTCACAGGTAGTGAGAATGTAGACGATGAAGTTCTTCAGGGTTCTTCTTGTATGCACAGAACACTTCTCGAGTATACTTGATTGTCTATGTGCTTCTCTGTGTTCTTGATGGAGCTCGTTTTTATCTGCTTGTTTTTTTCTGGTATTTTTTTTGTTCACCACGCACTTCTCTGGTTCCCCCTTTTTGGGCAGCGTAGTCTTCTCGTAATTATCTCCCGACATGGGACAGAAAAGACTTCTTTTCAGCAGGTACGAGGTACGGGTTCCTGACATCCGACAACCTTTATCAGATATTTGACAAATCATCAAAATGTATGATATGACCGTTAGATAGATTAAATGTAGGAAATAAAGAAATTAAAACAGTGAGTCGAGAATGTATGTCACTGTTGACTTCAACTGTGGTCTTCCAACTGTGGACTTCCTTCTGACTGCTGACTTCAACAAAAGGCTTGCTATCTGTAGGCTTGCAATAGTAGCTTTTACTCCATGTAGCTGTAGCCTTTCTAACTGTAGACTTGTAACATCAAATTTGTAGAGCTGTAACCTTTGTCAACTGTAGACTTCGATCATCTGTAGACTTAGTAGACAGAAGCTGTCTAACTGTAACCTTGACTGTAGACTTATGACTGTAGACTAGTTCGTCTGTGAACTTGTTTCAACTGTAGACTTGTTCGACTGTGAACTTTGAGCAGAGATAACTTTGAACATAAGTCTTGTAACTGTGACCTTCGTCTGTAAGCTTTGACAATAGATAGCAGTAGACTTGTAACTGTAAGCTTGTATTAGTCTTCGACTGTAACCTTGTAACTGTGAACTTCTTGCAACAGTAACTTAAGGTGACAGTTAACTGTATCTGTGACTTTGAAAATAAAACTCTGACTGGTAGCTAACAATACCAAACTTATGTAAATGCTAATGTAAGCTGTTACAGTAAAGTTATGAGAGTAAGAATATGAACTGTTTAGAATAAAATACGTTTAAGCATAGAATAATAAGATTAATGCAAAGGTTTAATACATCATAATTAATGTTTAAGCATGATTTGGGATTATCAAAACAGGTGATTCCAACAATCTCCCCCTTTTTGATAATCACAAATTATGTCAGTATGAAATATAGAAGTATCAGAGAGAAGTGTGCAAAACACAGTATTAGCAATATGAGCACAAAACATAGGTATAATCCGCAAGGATTTCTCCTCTTTGTATAGGTTCATTTCTCCCTTGAGTTTCCCTATTTCTCCCCCTATCTATTTCTCGTTATTTCTCCCCCTTTGTGATTAACAAAAAGAAAGACAGAGAGAGAGAAAATAAACATTGTATTAATAAGGAGTACAGTACATGACCCAAAACGTGAATACATGATCCCTATCAAAAAAAACAGACTCAATCCTCTTCATCCGGAGGTAAGGGAGCTTTTCCTTTAGAGGAAGAAGATGGAGCAGGAGGTGAAGGATCAACAGGCTGAGGAAGGGCAGCAGGAATGTCTGGAGGGGCAGCAACAGATGCTCCTGAAGGCCTGTAGTGAGTAGCTTGCCGAGGTATCAGTGGTCTAAGGCTTCTGAGGGCATCAGCAGGAGACATTACTGAAGAACCACTAGGGTTGGAGACAGGTAGGGCAGGAGGAACTATAACAGGTGTGCAATCCACATGAAGAAAAGGTAGGAGCAGATTCCTGAAATCCATGATAATGTTTCCTCCTCTGTCCATGGCAGATAAGAAGTCATCTTTGTTTTCCAAGAATTTATCCAAAGCCGGGGTCAACTCTCGTAGCTTGCTAACTTGTTCTTTGAAAGCTTGAGTTACAGGAGGCAGCTTCATAGTTTCTAGCATGAGCTTGAAGTGATTGTTTAACTGATGCTTGGTGAAAATCCGATCAAAGTAATAATCCACTTTACTTTTGATGGCCTCCTGAGAAGCAGTAGCAGCCTGCAGGTGCTCACGAACAAAGCCACTGACTTCTCTTGTAGTAGCAAGGATCTGTAGGTCTGATGTGTCATTTGCATGGGCCTGAGTAAGCTCTTCTCTGAGCAGGCTTCTAAACTGCTCAAGGTCCACAGGAGAGCTAGATGAAGGAAGGCACTTGACTGAGAATGCCACTGTCTCCTTGAAAGACTGAGTCAGATTTCCAATCACTTTCTGAATGACAGCATCCTGATTGCTAAAGTGTTCTTTTACTGATTTCTTGAAAGCCTCAAATACTTCCACAAACTGCTTGACCACTTCTTTGATGTATCGAATCTCACTGGCCACTTGTGTCGGAGAACTGCTCAGGGCAGTTAAAGAAGCAACTGATTGTCTGAGAGCCACTACTGCTCCAGTCCAGCTTTCGATTTGAGTGTGGCACACTTTCATTTCGTCCATTACTTCTTTGATTGGACTTCCCACAACACATCCTAGAGATAATTCTAAGGATTGTTCCACATTTTTCAGCTCATCAAAAAGACTGGTCTTCAATTCAGCAACAGATTGTCTGATGGTCTCCTTCATTTCATTCTTTAAGGATTCAAGGTCTTCCTTGGTGGCCAATCTTTCAGTTTCTAACACTGGAGAGCTATTAGGTAGGATGACTGGATTTCTTGGTGGTTGGTTTTCCTCATCTGAATCCTCATAATTGAGTCCTAACACCATGTATCCTGGATCTGAGGTCCAACCTTCTATATCAAACAGTACAGAGACTGAACCAACACACTCCCCCTCACTTGGAGGTCCTTCCTGAACACTTTCTACCATCTGCTCAACTCTGGGTAACTCTAAGTGCTCTTCTGTAGCTCTAGCAGGTTCCATATTTGCTTTCTCTGTAGGTTCAGCAGTGAGGTTAGCCTCCTGCTCTGTTGGGTCATCAACCACTTCCATGACAACAGTAGTAGAGACCACTCCTGCTTCCTGGTCAGACACTGACTTGTCTGTATACCCTATCAGAGGGCTCATACTAAGTTCTTCTGCAACAGTTTCTTGATTTTCATTTGAAGTTCCAGCCTCTTTTGTTTCAACTGTATCATCCTCGTCAGAGGTGTCCTTGACAAAATACTGAGATGCTTCTTCTTCTTCTTCTGTAGTCTCAGTCTCACTGTCTCTTAGAACAGGTTCTCTACTAGGTAGTTCTTTTGGAGGGCTTGCTGCTCCAAACGTCACTATCCTGACAGGACTGTGAGTAGTATCAGGATCACTCCCTTCATCAATTGGAGTGTTGTCTCTTGCAGAGTTACCAACTACTGCAGTCTGTTCATCATCTGAGTATACAGGTTCAGGCTCATCAGGCTTTAAGCCTGGATCTCTCCTATCTCTCGGTCTAGAGGGATGAGTAGAAGGGCTAAAATTCTCATAGATTCTCTCCTCATCATTCACCCATGATTTCTTCCAGGGATTCCAACTGATCTTCATGAATTTGCAGATTACTTTCGAGATACATACACTGTTCTTTGCCACTATCAACTCTTCCTGACTTCCAGTTGCACCTTTCACTTTCAACATAACCGAAATGAGTTTAGCATGGAACAAGGCACTTGATTTTGAGCTTGCCTTTATCATGTCCTCCATCTGAGCCATCAGCAACCTACAAAGGTTGATCTTCCTTCCATGTTTTAATAAGTACATCAAGTAAATATCCTGATGCTTCAGAGTTGCAAAATCTCCTCTTCTAGGACTCAGTACATGCTGAATAAATTTAAACAGAAGCATGTCCTCTCCATTCATTTCAACAGCAATAACCTTTCTTACTGTTCCATTGCCTGTCAGTTCTTCCAGAGCCGTCTCATGATCAAAGATTCTACTTTTTGGAGGATCCGCTCCAGAATAGTAGTTGTAAATACCCTCATGAGGAACTCTTAAACAAGCAGCCCATTCAGCGGACGAAAAACTGACTTCATTGCCATTTACTCTGGATACCAGTTTATGCAGATCATCCTCTTCCTCGAACTGTAGATATTCATAGAATTCCTTCACCAGCTTCGGGTAGTACGGTCCATTATTGTTTGCGAAGCATTCGGTCCATCCTTGCTCATTAAGCACTGCCAGTACTAATGATCTGCTCGATAAAATCCACTCTTCACTTAGCTCCTTCTCAGCAACTATTTCTCTCTTAGTCAGATGTGGATTGACAGGTCTTATCGAGGCGTTCCCGGTGCCACTGGATTCGACTTGAGTCCTCTTTGGCATTGGTGCATCTTCGTTGACAGTCGGGGGTCGCTTTGTTCTGGCCATTGGAACTGAATGAGGTTTCGAGGTTCGGTTGATGGTTTAGGGTTTAGGACTTGAGAGAGAAAGGGTCGAGATGAGTGGATTAAGATATGTTCGATGTTCTCAATTTTATCATTTAGGGATTTAGAAATAAAAGAATAAAGAAAAGAAACGGTTCGAATTCCCGCAAAATAAAATAAGATTAAACAGCGAAACAGCCTACAGAGAGATGTAACAGTGATGTACACCGGTGAGGTCTAACTGTGAGGTTTCAACTGTGAGGTTTCAACTGTGAGGTCCTAACTATGAGGTTCTAACTGTGAGGTCTAACTGTGAGGTTTCAACTGTGAGGTTTCAACTGTGAGGTTTCAACTGTGAGGTCCTAACTGTGAGGTTCTAACTGTGAGGTTTCAACTGTGAGGTCTAACTGTGAGGTTTCAACTGTGAGGTTTCAACTGTGAGGTTTCAACTGTGAGGTCCTAACTGTGAGGTTCTAACTGTGAGGTTTCAACTGTGAGGTTTCAACTGTGCTATAATTAATCATACCTAACTCATGTTTGATGTAACTTAGTCTCTCAGAATTCAAAGGCTTTGTAAAAATATCAGCTAACTGATGTTCAGTGCCAATGAACTCAAGAGTGATATCACCTTTTTGATAATGATCCCTCAGAAAGTGATGTCTCACATCAATATGTTTTGTCCTAGCATGAGATACTGGATTTTTAGAAATGTTAATAGCACTTGTATTGTCACACCTTATAGAGACATGTTTGAATTGATATCCATAGTCTAGTAAAGTGTGTTTCATCCACAAGATTTGTGCACAACAGCTACCAGCAGCTATATACTCAGCTTCGGCAGTAGACAATGCAACAGAATTCTGCTTCTTACTACACCAAGATACTAGTGACTTGCCTAAAATGTGACATGTTCCAGAGGTGCTCTTTCTATCTAACTTGCAGCCAGCAAAATCAGCATCAGAATAACTTAATAAATCAAATGATTGTCCTTTTGGATAAAATAGTCCCAAATTGGGAGTATGTTTTAGATATTTGAAAATCCTTTTAACAGCAGTCAAATGAGACTCTTTTGGATTGGCTTGAAACCGAGCACACATGCATACACTGAACATGATGTCAGGTCTACTGGCAGTAAGGTACAGTAGACTACCTATCATACCTCTGTAATTGGTTTGATCCACTGGTTCACCAGTTTCATCACTGTCCAACTTGCAAGTGGTGCTCATAGGTGTGTCACTGCCTTTGGTGCCATCCAAAGAAAAACGTTTTAGAAGATCTTTAATATATTTACTTTGGTTCAAAATAATACCATTTTTATTTTGAAAGATCTGAAATCCAAGGAAAAATTTGAGTTCTCCCATTAAACTCATTTCAAACTCATTTTGCATTATTTTTGAAAAATCAACACATAAATAATTTTTAGAAGATCCAAAAATAATATCATCCACATAGATTTGTACTATTAAGACATCTTTAGAAATCCATTTAATAAAAAGAGTAGGATCAGCTATCCCTTTAGTAAAACCTTTTGAAATAAGGAAATTGCTAAGTCTATCATACCAAGATCTTGGAGCTTGTTTCAAACCATATAAAGCTTTAGATAGTTTAAAGACATGATTAGAAAAATGGGGATTTGTAAAACCAGGAGGTTGTTCCACAAATACATCCTCAATTATATATCCATTTAGAAAAGCACTTTTAACATCCATTTGATATAGTTTGAAATTCAGATGAGTAGCATAAGCAAGTAATATCCTAATGGCCTCTAGTCTAGCCACAGGTGCAAAGGTTTCCTCATAGTCTATTCCTTCTTCCTGACTATACCCTTGTGCAACTAGCCTAGCTTTGTTTCTGATTATGTTACCAAACTCATCAACTTTGTTTCTAAACACCCATTTAGTGCCTATGGTAAGAGTGTCTTTAGGTCTTTCCACTAATTCCCAAACTCTGTTTCTTTCAAACTGATTTAGTTCTTCTTGCATAGCCATTACCCAGAATTCATCACTGATAGCATCATTGACATTTTTGGGTTCAAGCTGTGAAAGAAAAGCTTGATGTTCAACCTGATTTCTTAGAGAAGCTCTAGTTTGTGTTCCTCTATCAAGATTACCAACAACAGCATCTAAAGGATGATTCTTTAGAATCCTAGTTGATTTGGTAAAGGTTGGACTAGAGATTTCAGGTTCATTTATAGGTTCGGGTTCCACAGAGGAAGATTCTGGAAAAAGTCCAGAACTGGATGTTTTTATTACAGGTTCTTTAGATTTGTCATTTAGGTTCAGAACAGATAAGTCTTCTTCAACATCTTCAAGAGAAGTTTTAGACTCATGTGGATCAGTCTCATCAAACTTGATGTGAACAGATTCTTCCACACATTTGGTTTTCTTATTGAACACTCTATAGGCTTTACTAGACATAGAGTAACCCAGGAAAATTCCTTCATCACTTTTTGGAGCAAATTTATCAAGATTATCTTTAGTATTCAGAATAAAGACTTTGCAACCAAATACTCTAAAGTAATTAACCTTAGGCTTCCTATTATTCCACAACTCATAAGGGGTTTTCTTAAGAACCGGTCTAATCAAGACTCTATTAATAACATAGCAGGCTGTATTTACAGCTTCAGCCCAAAAGTAAACAGGCAGGTCATATTCATTAAGCATAGTCCTTGCAATTTCTTGCAGGGTTCGGTTTCTTCTTTCCACTACACCATTCTGTTGGGGTGTCCTAGGGGCAGAAAAGTTATGAGAATAGCCATTGAGTGAGCAGTAAGATTCAAAATCTTGATTTTCAAACTCACGACCATGATCACTTCTTAGGGTCTTAATCTTGAGTCCACTAAGATTTTCTACAGACTTGGAGTATTTAACAAAGTAAGAACAAGCTTCACTTTTGTGAGCTAGAAAATATACCCAAGTATATCTAGAAAAGTCATCTACAAGAACATAGACATAGTGCTTCCCATTTAGACTTGAAATTCTTGATGGTCCAAACAAATCCATGTGAACCAGTTCAAGTGGTTGAGAAGTTGAAACTTCTTTCTTTGGTTTAAAAGAAACTTTGTGTTGTTTTCCCTTTTGACAGGGATTACACACATTGTCATTTGGGAATTCAAGCTTAGGTAGGTCTCTAACTAGGTGTTTCTTAGAGAGTTTTCTAAGTGAGTGAATGTTGCAGTGTCCTAATCTCCTATGCCACAGCCAAGACTCTTTATGAAAAGCATTTAAGCAAGTAACATTATGTTTAGCTAATGTGTTTAAGTCAACAGCATAAACATTTTCATTTCTTAAGGCAGAAAATATTAAAGCATTTTTGGAATTATAAACATCACAAGAATTGTTTTCAAACTTGACATTAAAACCATCATCACATAATTGAGAAATGCTAAGTAGGTTGTACTTAAGTCCATCAACAAATAAAACTTTGGAAATTAATACTGAGTCAGTGTTACCAATCTGGCCTAAGCCGATGATTTTTCCTTTTGAGTTATCACCAAAAGTGACATATCCTCCATCAACCTTTATTAAGCTTTTGAAGCATGAATAGTCTCCAGACATGTGTCTTGAACATCCACTGTCTAAGTACCATACCTTCTTGTAATTGCTTTTCAAACAGATTTCCTACAAAACAGATTAGACAGGAAATGACTTTGGTACCCAGATTTTCTTGGGTCCAGATATGTTAGCAATCAAGGATTTAGGTACCCAGATTTGTTTTATGGGTCCCATACAATTAATAGATGTAACAGATTTAGAGAGATATACTTTATTTGATCTACAACTATTTAAATAACCAGTTGAGGCATACGAATTTCCAAAACTGGAACTAGCAGGATTTTTTCCAGACTTAATAAATCGGGTTTTAGTAAACTGTCTTTGTCCAGGTTGGTATCCCAAGCCAGTAGCATACTTAGGTGCAACTTGCTTTCCTAGCAGTTGGGTTAGAGTATTTTTTCCATTTGTGAATGTTTCTAAGTCCTTTCTAAGTTGTTCATTAGATAGTTTCAGTTCTGTATTCTCCTTTAATAATTGAACATTTTTCTCTTTTTCTACATCAAGTGCAGACTTGACACTTGCAGTAAGAGCATGCTGTTTCTTTAAAGACTTATATTTATCCTTTAGTTCATTACACGTTTCTTCCAGCATATTATAGTATTCAATCAATTCATCTTTAAACATATTTTCAGAATCAGAACCAGATTCTGCTTCACCTTCAGAATAATAAGAGTTTAGAGTGGGAGTGTCTAGAGTTACCTCAGATGTGTTTGTCATGAAACACATATTAGCACGATTTCTTTCAGAATCACTGGACTCTGATTCACTTGTGCTGTCTTCTGAAGCACTCCAGGTGGCCTTCATAGCTTTCTTATAATTCTTGTCCTTGTACTCATATTTCTTCTTGAATTTTAACTTAGGACAGTCAGCTTTGATGTGTCCTTTCCTTTTACATTCATAGCAAACTATGTCTTCTTCTTTATCAGTTTTCTTCCAATCTTTCTTCCACTTACCTTGTCTATCATACTTACCCTTGTAGTTTGGTTTTCTGAAGAACTTCTTCTTCCTATAGAACTTCTTGAATCTCCTTGCTATTTGTGCCATCTCGGCATCACTGTCAGAATCTAAGTCTTCACTAGATGAGCTTTCAGTTGGTATATGCACTTTCTCCTTGTCTTTGCTCTTTGATGCAGTAGACTTAAAAGCTACAGATTTTCGTTTTGGTTCCTCATCTTCCTCTTTATTCACTTTTAGCTCTTCTTCGTACATCATCAGTTTACCAATTAACTCCTTGACAGGCAAAGTTCCAATATCACAGGATTCTCTAATTGAAACGGATGTGCCTCTCCATCTGTCAGGCAGACATCTCAATAATCTCATGATTTTCTCCTTTGCTGGAACAATCTTCCCGAGTGAGCTCATTGTGTTGACTATCTCATTAAACCTGAGATACATATCAGAAATAGGTTCATCAGCTTTCATCTTAAAGTTATCATATTTGATAGTATAAGTATTTAACCGCATTTCCTTGATATTAGTTGTTCCTTCATGAGAAACAGCTAAGGTGTCCCAGATTTCAAAAGCAGTTTTACATGCAGAAATTCTATTGAACTCCTCATCTCCTAGAGCACAGTAGAGAGCATTCACAGCCTTACAATTATTATTGTAAGCTACCTTAGTAGGTTCATCCCAAGTTATTCTTTCAGTTTCTGGAATCTTGTATTGAGACTCTATAGCAGTCCAAATATCAAAACCCATACTTTCCAAATGAATTTTCATTTTGAGCTTCCATTGGGCATAATTCACACCATTAAAGAAGGGTGGCCTGTTAGTAGCAGCACCTTCTAGTCTATTATCCATAAGGAAATTCTAGAAAAATGTTTTAAAGAGATAAAATTTAGAACTAACAGAAATTTAAGATCTTTTAGATAAAACTACAATCACAGTTTAAAAACAGAGAGTTAAAATAAAACTTTGAGCAAGTATAACAGAGATAAACACAACCTCTGATACCAAATGTTGGTCGGAGTGGACACTCAAGAGGGGGGTGAATTGAGTTCCAATTAAAATTTCTGTTAAAAACAATTTCTATCAAAATCCCCCAATTTCAAAAACAAATTAAACTGTAGTGAATTTATATAGATTATAAAGGTTCAATTAGTTTCTCAAAGATTGATTAATTCTCAGTTAACTTAAAATTATGGTTAAATTAACTTTTGAAACTAACTTACTGATTTATAACAAACATAAACACTTGCGAATTTAATTATCAAAGTAGCTTTGAAGATAGATTATATTTCAAAGTAATAGCAGCGGAATATGAAATGAATATGTATAGTATGGATATAAAGTATAACTATAAACACAGAAAATTAACCAAGAGGTTCAGTCTCAAGCCGAGACTTAGTCCTCTCAAAATTTTATATAAGAATGATCCACACCCTGGATCGGGGTTAACAACAGTGAACACACTGTCCAGGTCACAAGACCTCTACCACAGTTCTTCGTGGGAAAACAAACAACAGCAGCAAGCTGTCCAGGTCACAAGACCTCTACCACTATCCACAGTGGGAAATGGAGTGCAAAAAGATTTGCTGAGGATTTACAGATCCTCCAGTGAAAGTACAGGAGTCAGTGTGTGTGTTTAATACAGCAGATAACACACACTGCTCAAAATGTAGAATAAATCACAGAACAGGAGATGTAGAGTTTAGAAGTGGTTCTGGTGATCTCAGTGTAGCTCTTGTATTCGATCAGAAGAGAGTTTGAGTCCTCTTCTCGTTTCTGTTTGTGAAACAGAGTGTCGTATGCTTCAGGTTCACAGGTAGTGAGAATGTAGACGATGAAGTTCTTCAGGGTTCTTCTTGTATGCACAGAACACTTCTCGAGTATACATGATTGTCTATGTGCTTCTCTGTGTTCTTGATGGAGCTCGTTTTTATCTGCTTGTTTTTTTCTGGTATTTTTTTTGTTCACCACGCACTTCTCTGGTTCCCCCTTTTTGGGCAGCGTAGTCTTCTCGTAATTATCTCCCGACAGGGGACAGAAAAGACTTCTTTTCAGCAGGTACGAGGTACGGGTTCCTGACATCCGAAAACCTTTATCAGATATTTGACAAATCATCAAAATGTATGATATGACCGTTAGATAGATTAAATGTAGGAAATAAAGAAATTAAAACAGTGAGTCGAGAATGTATGTCACTGTTGACTTCAACTGTGGTCTTCCAACTGTGGACTTCCTTCTGACTGCTGACTTCAACAAAAGGCTTGCTGTCTGTAGGCTTGCAATAGTAGCTTTTACTCCATGTAGCTATAGCCTTTCTAACTGTAGACTTGTAACATCAAATTTGTAGAGCTGTAACCTTTGTCAACTGTAGACTTCGATCATCTGTAGACTTAGTAGACAGAAGCTGTCTAACTGTAACCTTGACTGTAGACTTATGACTGTAGACTAGTTCGTCTGTGAACTTGTTTCAACTGTAGACTTGTTCGACTGTGAACTTTGAGCAGAGATAACTTTGAACATAAGTCTTGTAACTGTGACCTTTGTCTGTAAGCTTTGACAATAGATAGCAGTAGACTTGTAACTGTAATCTTGTATTAGTCTTCGACTGTAACCTTGTAACTGTGAACTTCTTGCAACAGTAACTTAAGGTGACAGTTAACTGTATCTGTGACTTTGAAAATAAAACTCTGACTGGTAGCTAACAATACCAAACTTATGTAAATGCTAATGTAAGCTGTTACAGTAAAGTTATGAGAGTAAGAATATGAACTGTTTAGAATAAAATACGTTTAAGCATAGAATAATAAGATTAATGCAAAGGTTTAATACATCATAATTAATGTTTAAGCATGATTTGGGATTATCAAAACAGGTGATTCCAACACACCAGTTGAGGATAAAATAATCTAACATTCATAAACTGACCTTTCAAAGTAATTATGGCCATTACGAGTACCTTGTTATGCTATTTGGTCTAACAAATTATCTAGTAGTTTTCATGGATTTAATGAGTAGAATTTTCCATGAGTATCTTGATAAAATCATTGTAGTATTTTTGGATGACATTATTATTTATAATAAATCAAAGTAATATCATGTGCATCATCTGAAAATAGTTATAGAATTACAAATAAATCACCACATTTATGCCTTTATTTCAGAATATTATTTCTGTATTTGGGAGTGATGTTATTCGAAAACATGGTGTCTAAACATGGAATAAATGCTGATCCTGAAAATTTAAAAGATGCTAGGACATGGGAGAAGCCATGAAATGTATTTTAGATTTATAGATTCATGGTTTTAGCTTCGTATTATCTCTAGTTCATTTAGGAATTCTCAATGATGGATTCTATGAATAATGATCTAACTCAAAAGGCAGTAAATTTTCATTTGGATGAGAAATTTCAGAGTCATTTTGTTTATATGAAGCTTATTTTTACTACTATTCTAGTTTGAATCTTCCAGAGGCTAATTAGGGCTATATGGTCTTCTGTAATTCTTCAGGTTTCAGGTATGGATTTTGTTCTTATGAAACGTGATCATGAAATTGATTATGGGTCTCATCATCTAAGTCCATAGGAGAATAATTATCCATCCCATGACCTTGAACTCGTAGTTGTGATGCATGTGCTTTTGATTTGGCTGTAAAAAAATTATTGAAAAATGTTTATTTATATATTCAGAACATAATAGATTGAGTAATGTCTTCTCTCAAAAATATTTGAATCCCATAAGGGGTGTTGGGTATAATACCTAACAACTTTGGACATTGACATCACATACACCCCATGTAAGGGAAATGTCATTATAGATGCTTTGAGAAGGAAAATTATAACATTGTAAGTGAAAGAATCATGGAAAGAATGGATCTTAATGGCTCTCTTTGGATAGTTGGATATTGGAGTTCAGGAATCATGGGTCAAGGTTTCCTTGGAAACTATTTATTTGAAATATTCTCTTCTCAAATTGATTCGTTTGGAATAGTAGCTTGATGATATGTTTTATATAATTAGATAATATCTTAATGGTGGAGAGACCATTTTGGATTGTTCGTTCTCCAAAGTGATCATTCTAGGATATTGGAATCACTTTTTTGTTGTTAAAAATATGGAATGTTGTGACGAGGTATTTCCATAGTTCCAGGTGGGTAGTACACCAAAGAACCATAAAGATGTTCTATGACATGAGGTGGTAGATCTAGTTTCTAATAATGAGATGTGGCATTAATAAATTTTTCTATCATTGTTACACATGCCAATAGGTCAAGGTCGACCACTAGAAACCTTTGGGTTTTCTTCACTGAATTCTAGTCCATACATGGATTTGGGATGAGACCTCTATGGACTTTGTTGTTAGGTTACCATGTAACTAGAGAAAGAATAATGTAATATGGGTTTTTAGTGATCATCTAAAGAAATTGGATCAATTTATACTAATATTTGATACTACCAAAGTTTTGTAGTTGGTAAATATATATGTGTAAGAGATCATTCATTTTTATATATTTCTACCTACTATAGTCTCTGACAGGAATCCTCAGTTCACTTCTTTTTTTGGAGAGGCCATTAAGAGTCATTGGGATCTCAGGTCCATTTGAGAACAGAATACAATCCAAAAGTAGATGTCTTGACAAAAAGAGGTATATAAATATTTAAGGATATGATCTATGATTTTGTTCTCAACTTTAATGAATCTTGGGATCATCACTTGGGGATGATTATTTTTTCTTATAATAATGGTTACCAGTCTGTGATCAGAATGGCTCTTTTTGAGGACTTTTATGGCCACCCTTACATATCTCTATTTTGTTAGCCATAAATTGGGTAAAGTTCATTTTGTAGACAGAGCTTGATCCAATATACTTTGGAAATGATTCAGTTTATTCATCAATGAATATAGATGACACGGTGTCGGTATAATTCTTATGCCAATAATCATTATTGGCCTTTTTAATTCTCATTTAGTGACCAGTTTTTCATGAAATTTTCACCCCGGTTGGGTCATTACTAAATTAGGAGGAAAGGGAAATTGTCTCCTCGTTTTATGGGGTCTTTTTAGGTTATTGATAAGGTGGGTAAATTTTCTTAATGTTTGGAACTTTCACCATATCTAACATCAATAAATAACATGTTCTATTTATCTAAGGTATGAAAGTATCCATATGATCTATATCATGTTATGAGATGGAGTGATTAGGAGGTTGAAATTGATTTATCCAGGACTAAATGACCAGTAAGGATAGTTGATTATGAAACCAGGGTACTTCATGGGAGGATGATACCTTTGGTTCAAGATTTATGGTAGCATGGTTCTAATAATAATGAGACATGGGAGAGGGAGGTTGTGATTAGAGATCATTTGACTCATATTTTTGGCATGGAAGATTATTCTTATGATTTATAGGGACATAAAGTTAATTTATAGGGGAGGTTGTAAAATTTTTGTCCTATTTTTAGGTAATCCAAAACCCATATTTTTACCAAGATTTGGTTGTGTTTTGTTGTTGATTCAGGTAAATTTGTTTGAAAATTTTTGAAAAATTTTGGCTACTGCATGGTTGGTGCATAGTTTAACCAAATTGTGCACCCTCTCAGATAAAAATTCACAGACATATAGAGTGGGGTTGTTCAAATATAGCTTATATTTTATCAAACTATGTGTCCTCTTAGGAGAAATCATAAAATTCATTTAATAGGGGCTCTCAGTTAGTTTACACTGCTTTAAAAATCATGTGGCTCTGCATAGGAAACCATGCATATGGATTTTAATTAATCTTAAAATTGTTCAAAAATTGTTTAACCCTTCTTTTTTACCCTCTCTTAGGCTCATTTTACATCTACTCGATTTATATATTTCTTGGGGCTCCTGAGAAATATTTCTCACTGCTCCAAATCCGTTTTCAAAAAGATCAAAGCTAGAAAATCCTTGTTCAGTCTCTTCTTGGTAAGGTTTCTCCCCTCGTTCTATATATCCCACTCTCTCCTCATTCATCACTATGATTTCTTAGATATTTGTGTGTTTTTTTATGATATAATACCTACTAATTTGGATCTAAAACAATTTTTTATTCTTGTTTTCATAGATTCTAGGATCTCTATTCTTCCTCTATAAATCCCAATTATTGTCGGGCCTTATGAGATCTATTGATCTTGAGGTAGGTGGTTCCATCATGATTCCTAGTCTATATTAACCCAAAATAGATTTATTTAATTTAAATTGTTTGAATTAAATGATATTGATTAATTTAAAATATATTACCTTAAAATGTTTGTTGGAAAAACCCTAACTACATTTAATAGGGGTTTCAAAATTGGATTTTTGGCATGAAATTTGGGAAAACCCCAATTCTATTGAATTTTGGTGTGTTTATGGAAATTGGTGAAAATAGAATTTTTTAACATGAAATGGGTTTGATAGAAAATTTTTAAAAACCCCCCAATTCTATTGAATTGGGGGTTTATTTTGAAATTGATGGAATTTTGTAATAAATTAAATTATTAAATTTAATTTTGAATGATAATTGTGAAATTTATTTGTGAATTGTTTTCAAATTATAATATATTGAAAATGGATTAAATTGTTTTGATTTAAAAGACAGTGGTTTTATTGTTGAAAATGCATGTTTTTTATTAACAACTTATGTTATGGTTTTTAAATGGAAATTGGCATATTTGAAATAGAGAATGGAATTTAATTATATTTTAAGGTTGTATGAAATAAATTACATGTCATTGATTTCCAACTAGAAAACACAAAATCCTTAGGTAGTTAGTGAGTTATTTGGACAATATTCTATGCTTTACGATGTTACATATCATAAATGCATCATGTCACAACCCTTAGGTGATGGTGATGAGTCCACTTTTATCTGATCTTAATGTGGTGTATGTACATATTGCCCTGTCACATTCAGTGTTTGGATTCCCTTTTCCAAGAACTATCATAGCTTCTTAGGCTATGGCAATGTTTCTTTCTTTCTTTTTTTGAAAATAATATATTCCATTGTTATAAACTATTTTAAATTACATGTGAATTTATATAAAATGTTTTATAAATCAATTATTTTAGAAATATATACTTCAATTGAAATGTGAAGAATTTGTTTAAAAGTATTTTCATCATTTAAAAGTAAATCATGATTTTTTTAAATATGAGCTTAAAATTCCAAACATTTTATAAAATTGAATGATCTCATTGGTTAATTTTATATTGAGATCTATTATAGAATCCTTGGTGAGACCCTACTGGGATTTTTATCTGACACTCTACCTATTCCATTGAGCATTTTTAGATTTTCTCCTTCCAGGTTCGAGGACGGGTAGAGCACCACTTGGAGGTGGTTCTAGCTGTTGCTCCATGGACTTGGAGAGTTTCATCCCTTGAGATGTGGGATATGTCTCTATCATATTTTTCTTGTACGTTCATATTGTACATTGTTTTTTCATGCCTTTTTGACTTATGGTACACTTATCCCAATGGTGTTTCTTTTGTATGAATACTGATTTGATATCTTGAATCTATATTTTTAGAGGGAAATTCGTTCCCACATCCTATTTTTATGATGCTAGGTGCTAGCTTCCAACCTCAGTGGATTACGAACATAGTTCTAGCCATGTCGGAATTGGTTTGGATATTGGGTTACTAGAGTACCCAAGAATATTCAAGATGTATCCACTTACATGAATACATGAATTGTTTGATGAACTATGTAGGGACAAGTATTTTTATAATGTGGACCATCTATCAGGATATTACCAATTTAAGGTGAGGAAGGATGATATTCTCAACCCATCCTTTTTATTGAGGTATGGACATTATGAGTTATTAGTGATGCCCTTAGGACTCACTAATGCTCCAAAAATATTCATGGACTCAATTAAAATAGTCTTTATAGATTACCTCACCAAATTTTTGGTATTCATTATTGATGATATTTTGATATACTCCAAGAGAAAGAGAGAATATGAGGATAATTTGAATAATGTTCCATGAAATATGTGAAGGGGGAAACTTTGTACAAAGTATATTAAATGTAATTTATGGATGGAGAAAGTATCATTTTTAGGCATGTTATTAATAGAAAAATAATTTCTATCGACCCTTCCATGGAAAACAAAATCAAGAACTATCCAAGGTCAAAATATATAATAGATATTTTTTGCTTCCTTGTACTAGAAATGTATTATCATAAATTTGTGAAGAAATACTAACAATTTTCAAACCCACTAACCAAATTGACTTGGAAGGGAGAAAATTTTTCCTGGTCTTATGAATTTAAATATTGATTCAATGAGTTATAAAATTCTTTTCACCACACCAGTACTCATACTTTATATTAGTGGGGAACACTTTGTGGCATTCTGTGATTCTTAGAATAATTTATTATGTTGTGTGATGATGAAAAATAATAAATTGATATCCTAGGTCTCAAGGAAATCAAAAATTCATGATCAAAACTATCTCATGCATGATTTGGAGTTGGTGTTTGTAATCATCGCATTGAAAATGTGGTAGAATTACCTATATTGGGATAAGTGTGAAATATATACTGATAAAAAGAGGCTAAAATATATATTAACCTGTAAATATATTAATATTAATTAGTGAAGATGGTTAGAGTTCACCAAGGATTATCAATCTTCAATCCACTACCATCCTAGAAAATTGAGTAATGTGGTAGATTCTCTAAGTATACAGGAACCTACAACATTTTCAATGGTAAAAATTGATAATAATTCAGTTTTATTGGATTTGAAAATGATGGACATGGGGATTATTAAGGAAAAAAATCAATAAAAATTTCTCAGATGATTTCTCAACCATCCCTTAGGGAGAAAATAAATGATGATAAAAGAAATGATATTGAAATTTAGAAAAATTTGGAAACTATGAGAAAGGGGAAATCCTCAAAGACTAAAATTGAAGACGATGGATTTGTAAGATCTTGGTCATCAGTATGTGTACCATTCAATCTAGAGATAAATAAAAATCATCTGAATGACGCACATAGATGAACCACTTCTATTCACACAGAGAGCACAAAGACATATCAAGAGCTTTGAGGGCACAATTCATGATACAATATAATTAAAGAGATCATAGAATGTACATAAAATTGTCTATTATATCAGTAAGTGAATGCTAAAAGAAATAATTATAAGGGGATGATGAAACTATTACCCGTACCAACCTGGAAATGTGAAAACATCACAATGTACTTTTTCTAAAAACTATGGAAGACACCCATAGGAAACAATGATATATGGGTTGTTGTGTATCATCTTACAAAGACAAATCACTTTATCAAAACTCAAGAATAATTCTCAATGTATCAAATTACATAGACATAAATCAAATAAGTGGTAAGTCTATATGGCATACCAATATCGATTTTATCCAATCAAAATCTGATATACACCTCCATATTTTGAAAAAGTATCCAACATGATCTAAACCAAATATGAAAATTATTATGTATTATCATCCTCAAACTGATGGTCAATCTATGTGGACTATTCAGACATAATAATACATGATGATGGAATTTTCTATGGACTTAAAAGAAGGATAGAACCAACATCTACCTCTGTATGAGTTCTCTTACAACAATAGTTTCACTTGAAAATCCTTATGGATCCATATAAATCCCTTTTGGGAAAAGATATAGAACAATTTAATGTTGAGATGAAGTCGATTAATGTATGATACTAGGACCAAAAATGGTTGAAGAAATGGTGGAAAAACATAAAAATATTCATCATTACATCAAGGCATCCAAAAGTCGACAGAAGATCTATGTAGACAACTTTAAATGGGACCTATAGTTCATACCTAGATATATGGTATTCCTCAACATATCTCCATGGAATAGGATCATGATATTTGGGAATAAAGGATTGTTGAGTCTCAAGTACATTGTCTCCTTTAGGATTATTGATCATGTCATAGTTTTGGAATATTGACTGGCACTTTCACCAACCATGTCTCAATTACACTATGTGTTCCATGAATCCCTCTTGAGGAAGTACATATTTTATCGCTCAAATTTACTAAATACAAATGAGATAAAATTGGAAAATGATATCTCTTATGGGGAGTACCCAGTGATGATCTTGGAAAATAGAGGTAAAGTTCTACAAAATAAGATTACTCACCTATTCAAAGAACTATGGAAGAACCATAATTAAGAAGAGGAAACATGGGAACCTTAGGATGCGATGAAGGAGAAGTACCCTCAGTTTTGTAACCATGGTATGTGAAATGAATTTTTTAGGGATAAATTTCATCAGGGGGGAAGAATGTAACTAAAAATAATTTTATCAGTGGAAAATAACTTTATATAATTATTAAATATATTATAAATCATATAGATAACAAAATAAAAAATTATAAATGAATAATGAATTAGATAAAAGTTATTTCTAGAAGTTAGAGAACTAGAACTGGTGAAATAATAACTTGACCATCAAAATAGTAGAATAACCATTAGGAATGGTAATCTAGATGAAAGACTAGTAACCTCACCTATGTATGTATAAATAATGTTTACACATATTATAAAGGAAAATATTGTATAATTATATCATATTATATGTAATTAAATTTTTTAGAAATGATGAATAATGTGTTGCTATTATTTTAAGTTATAAATATTTTATTACAATTTTATAATTAATATAATTATTTAAAATAAAATTAATTTTCATAAAATATTTTAAAAAATTAATATTTTTTTTCTTATTATTATAATATAATTTTATGATACCTTGCTTAATTTCTCAATGTGTCATAAAATCTTTTATAATTTTAAATCAATATTCTTCGAATAAATTATGACTTTAATTAATAATTATATTTCTCATATTTAAAAAAAATATTCCCAAAAAATGGAGTTCATTTTTGAATTATACATGTCAAAAAATGGTACGGTTGAATTTTGGGTATTTTTCTAAAGTTGTATAATTTTTGTGAATAGTGAAATACCGTCATGTATGGTATTTAACAAATACATGAATTATTGAGTTATAGATGATGTATGGATTAGGTAGTACCAAAATAAGGAACTATCCTCCATTATTTTAATTTATTAGTGGTAACTTTCAAAATATTTATAGTCTTAAGCCAAAATAATAAAATAATGAACAAAAAAATAAAAAAACACCCCTCTCCTCACCTATAAATACCACCCCTCATGACCTCTTCTACTCACATCTTCCAATACTTGGGGCATGTCCAATTTATACCCAATACTCTTCCCAATCCCATATCCCATATCCATGATACAATGGTCTAAAAAATACCTAAACTCATTACCCTAGGGAGGTTCTCAAGGGAGAAGAATTCTAGAGGTAAAATCATCTTTCTTTTTCATTTAATTACTTTCAATTTCTTTTATTTTGTTATTTTCTTCTCACCTCCTTTCATCCAAGTGGAATTATAAATCCAATATAATATATATTTTTTAATTTTATTTTGATAGTTAAATAATTCATCATCAAACCCATTCTCATCTTCCTTTTATTCTAAAAATGAAAATGTCATCGTGGGGTGCTGATTTTTCACCTTCAAGGATGACATGTTTTCATTTTCCTTTATCACATTCAAGGCTGGTCATAAAACCATTATAATGGATTAAATATATTTTAAAATTCATGCTATGAAATTTTTTTTGTTCTAGAACTGACATATATACAAAATATTAAATAATAAATCAAAATGACTTTATTGTTATCAAAACCCCCCAAAATTAATCTAAACAATTATCATTAACAAGTTAGCTAACAAATCATACTCATATATGGAAACAAAATAATAAATAATGCCAATTAAAATTATATATTTTTACTAATAACATATTATTTCAGTTATGGAGAATTATTATCATCCTATGTGAACTTCTATAATTGTATAAAAGAGAAGCGATAATAAAAACTAAGAAACGAACACTCCAGAACAATGAAATTAAACTCTATAACTCATCATAATGTCCATAAATGAACTTAATAAAATTAAAATAAATAAAATACATGGATAATACTTTCTTTATTGACTAATTAATTAATCTAATTTTATTATCTAGGATATTAATGTGAATAAATCAACTGGAAATAGGGTAAGGAGATTCTCAGACCCAATTTCCTTTATTTAGGTTATTCCACTATTATACCAAATTTCAGTGAGGATGTTATTTTAATTTTCCATAAAATATAGTTTCATTGTTTATACCTTTTCAATTATAGGATATACATTTTTCTAACTAAGTTTTATGAAAAATACAAATATTTTCCAAAATAACTCTTCTCTCCAAAACAAATTTTGACTCCTCTTGAGTTGTTTATTATTCTATTATGAATGATGAACTGTATACATAATATTTTATCGCTTTATCATCTATGAACCCCCCCAGTTTAATCAATAATTTATTCTATATGAAATGAAACTCACTCATTTCCATGTGTAATTTTATTTCAAATATTGATATATGTTCTAAGTGTCATTCCTGATTATGTAAATGTTATAATGTGATAGGTGGGCTAATAATTATGTAGCACTCCAACACATTAAGTAATTTTATGTATATCCTGAGACAATGTGCAATATGAATGAAAGTGATTCTATATTTTTATCCAATGATGATGATGTTATAATGATGCATAAATGTTATGTGTGAACATGATTCAAGTTTTGTTCCCAACTACGTGTGGTATTTGACCATTAAGGCTTAATGTTTAATTTTTATACATTGCCACATTCCACCCAATTATCTAAAGTTTCCTCTCATGATTATGATGATCAACCCATGATTATGTTATGATGAGGATTATTCTTCTCACCCATATTATATAGATTCATGTTCTTATATATCCTCTTACTCGGATTTTAGCTCAACTGTTTCTTGATGTATATCCTAAGGTGATTATTTATTCTAAGGATTAAATGTGGGCCACTAAGAAGCTATATGAAAATGAATAAAATAATTTTTATGTTTTATTGTGTAAATTTTATTTATTTTCCTATTTTCCCAAGATACTAACAGTTTGTGTAATTTTTTTGAAACAATATTTTATTTTTACCATTAAAATGATATTATAGTAATGTATGAAAAATTAGGGTCTCTATATAAATAATTTATTCATCAATTTTTTATCCATTTTCTTAACATGAATTTTACAATTTAAATTTTTCATTGGGAATAATGGATAAAACATATTACAAAAGAATCTTGGAATTTTCTAATGGAACATGACCATTATAGAACATATTTTTAAATATTTACTTGATGGATAATAAAAATTTGATCATGTAACCTAAATAAAATGGTAAGTTTAGTAATTTGGGTGATTATAATTCCTTACTTTTATCGAGAATCTGGATTTTTGGAAATTTGATTAAGATTTATTCTGATGTGAAGAATAAGTATCCTAGAACCCAATATTTATAGAAGGAATAAATTTTATTCTCCATTCATTCAAGGTCACTTCACCTAATCATTTTTCTTTCTTGAGAGTGATAGTATAAGATTCTACATTCCCTGAGTTCATCATCTGTGATCGTAGTTCATAAGAATCTCATTGATTATTTTTTTTAATAACAACCTCTAAAAATTATTATTCTATTTTAAAATATCAAAATCCACTAAGATACATGAGGTATAAGATAATAGTGGACAAATTATCCTAAAAATTCCATACATAGACCTTAGTGATTATTCTTAGGGACGTTTTCTTTTTAAGTAATATGTTAAACCCTTATATATTTCAAAAAAAAGACCATATTATATCTTTATAATTATTTTTATAGTTTTAGAATTTGTGAATTGTTGACTTCCTTTGTGAATTTATAAATTGGAAAAAGAATTACTGAAAATTATCATCCCAACTTATAGTAGTCCCACCTATAAGATTATTACACCAAAATAATTTGGTTACTTCTAAGGTATAAAAATAAATATAATACTTACAACCTATTCTTATTATAGTTTTCCAAATATTTTTCCACACCGATAATGAAAATTGGTGAGATATTGTTATGGATCTCCCAATACATAAAATATTGAGATGTTTTTATTCCGAAAATTGGGTGGTGGGGAGTCAAATTCACACAATCCAAATATGGATTCTTCTCTGGTTATACTAGTGCACATAAACCTTCAAAATAATCCATATGAGCACTGATATAATATGGTAATTTTTGGTATACCACTACATGATTTAGGCTCAAGTCACTTTGCTAAATTTAAAGAAAATATTCTTCTAGTGGTATGAAATCTAGATATTCAATTTTAACTACAGTCAGGTGATCCAATTTGTGTGATCTAATGTTTATAGGGAGGCATGATTTGGTTATTGTGGGTTGATAAATCTGCCTTTACTAGAGAGGGTTAGCTGAAATATGCATGGTGACTTCCACCAAATGACCATACTAAGATGGTATGTTTTCCTTTAAGTAACTTTTCTTTTATCTTCTCAAGAACCTTTTTCTTAGAACTCAATTTATAAATATTCTCTATTACCCAAACTTTATTTCCATATTAAATTGGTGGGTTAACATTGTATGAAACATTGTTTTTTTCTTCATCCATATTATAATTGTTTGGGGAATATATTGGGCCAATAGTTATGACATTAACTAATTTAAATCTAGTGGTGGGATTATGGATTCCCCAAGAGGAGAAGTATTTATAATCCGGGTGATTTATTAATCACCTTATGATACCAAAGATGATTGTATGCTTAAATTTTTTTAAAATTAACCTAGACTTGTGGAATGTCGTTATCCCATGGATTCTACTATCACCAATTATATTTGTAATGAATCCTGAATATTCTAGACCATAATGATATTTAATTATTTTATGAAATTATAATGGTATACTAATGGGCCCTTTGGGTGATAGAAGTATAATTTACTTGGTCTTTTATAGGTTTGTAGTGATCGGATACCCCTGGTGGGATCCCATTTTGGATACTTGAGGTTGTTTGATCGAGATAGGAACAACTTTCACTCCATATTCATTAAGAATTCAAGTCATACAATGGGGATGATTACCACGGTTAATATGAACCATCCTAGAGAGTACCAAAGTGGTTACTAAATCATGGTGTGCATTCCCATATACCTCATTAATATAAGGAATGTATGTGTTTTTGTAATCTAGGTATAGAGTCCTAAATTAATTTGATAATGAAATATGCTCCACCGACTTCTCTATGTCATTTGATCAGTTAGTTGAACTGTAAGGATTTGTCCCCGGGAGGTGTTCACAATCATCATTAAAAGTCCATATATAGTTTTTGTTATGTAATTCCCAATCCAAAGAGATCATGAAATGTATTTTATGGTTCTAGGTTGGTGACAATGTATGTTGGGGTCGCAGGGCAATGGTTTTCATGGTAGTTAAGGAATATGTTTGGTTCACTAGTTGGTTTTATGAATCATCTTCAAATGCTATGAATGTGTTACCATCTATTTCAATGATCGTGGAATTGATTGATGAATTTTGTAAGGCCATTAAGATTATAGGGATTTATGAAGGTTCTAAAAAGGAAAAAAATAAACTCATCAATAAATCATCACATTAAATGTTGCATGGTCAATTGATCGTTTTTTATTTAATGGATTAATGTTGGGTTAAACATTTTATTTCTAATGGGAACTATGATGGATAGATAATAAATGTTGTTTTTATGTTGAATTCATTATGAAACCACTTTCTAATGTAATGTGATCACTAGGTTTTATTTAAATTGATTCTTTGTAAGGCACATTAGATGAGATTTTTTGAGTTCATACCCATTCATGCCTTTTTAGGAATAATTATTTCTTAGTGTTAGACTATGTTATATATATATTGTGTATTGGTGAATACATAAAAAAAATCTAGTGCATAACTTGATTCCCATGATTCAATGATCTATTTAACACCATTCGTCAGGGGATTATAGTGATTCATATACAATCTATCAATTTAGGGTACTCTATAGTTTAGAGATATATTTGAATGATCTATGTATTTTATCATAGAATATGAACGAGGTAGGTATTTATGGTTTTTGGATTAGGACCATTAAAGCGTATTCCCTTTTATTATGGAAAATAAAATCAAAACCCACATTGTTTGATACTTCTTAATGCGAAATATCAAACCTTTTATGGTAGTGCGATTTGGACCTCTTCAAAGTAGTTTATGTTTATGAAGATTGTATTAATAAGTGAAATGTGCCTATAAATGGATATTTAGGACTTATTCATGAGATAACCTTTATTTTTCATCTTGTTTTAGTAACTAATAAAGATAATTTATATTTTTAGAATACACCAACTAAAAAACTTTTATTATCTTTGTATTTTTAGGTCATTAGGGGATATCATTCTCATCACATCAGAGAAAAAAGATCAACCCTGGATCATCACCCGAGAAATCCCTAGAACATAACTTGAGGATGTATTTGAAAGAACCATTATCATTAAATGTGTTTCATTTAATATTATCATAAGATGAAGCAAGATTTGGTTCATACTTACTCCTTGTATAAATATAAAATATGTGGTTTCACCTCCTATCTATTGGTAGTTATATGTGGAAATAAGATAATGTGGTCCGATATTAAACCTATTAGGTGGATCAGATATAGGTAAAATAAAATGAGTATCATTACACAAGGTTTTTTTGAAACTAAAAGGTGAATCTCAACTCAAGTAATATATGAAATACTATGAGTAGTACCTCAAGATAGGGTTAAAATGGGGTAAGTTTTCTCATCACATAATAAAAAAAGAATTTTTTTATGGATTTTGGGATTGACCCTTAGAGAGGTGTTTTAAATATAATTTTTTTATGGGTCTAAATTCCCATATATCTTAACTTTCATAGTTTATAGTCACACACTAGGATCGGTAAATGAATTTTGACATCATACAATAAGGATATATGCTATAATGTTTAATTTCATACAGCTATGACATGATGTTCGTAACTTCCCACTATGATTCATCTTAATCACACTAATAATGAGGTAAACTAAAAAACCTCTAATCCCATATGAATCTTCTGTGGATTTAGAAACAAGATATGATAGTAGATAAATATTATTTCATGATTACACACACTAAAATATTGAATGGGGCCTATGCATTTAGATTCTTATTCCAGTTTTACCAATCAGTTTCTCACTAGGAATGAGTAGATTTTATTGGGTATTGAACCTTATAAGAGTCCCTAGATTGATTCATGTACCCTAAAGGGGATAAAATTGGAGAAATAGTGGGTCAAATTAATTGGGGAAATATTGAAACACCTTAACTATTAGGTGAGTTAGTTTAAGTTATGTTTTGTGGATTATGCACAAGTAGATTCTAAGATATCTTACATATGAATAGTTTTGGTAGGTTTAGGGTTGATACATTCAATTTTAAATCCAATAGGATTATTTAAAATAAATGAATTCTATAGGATAAATATTGGGGTCTCATGCATTTTGACCTAATATATGTATGAACAAGGCTGAGGAGTTCTTTAAGAGACTCTCAATTCATTGTGGGGTTATGGACATCTGTGATGGGAGTTGTGGGAAAGTCCTAGGACCATAGGTTTTCATTAATCTTGACCTAGGGAATTGGGGAAGAACCCCATGGGTATAGATTAATGGAAGTCATATAGTTGTATCTTTACAAAGACATATCCCCATAAGGATTTCCATATAGGTATGTCAACATAGATATGTCCACATAGGGCTCCCTACATAGTGCATTATGAAAGGCCATCCACAAAGGGCATCAATGTTACACATCATAAGGGGCATATTTATAGTGTGTATGAATAATAATTTATAAAGGGGAATCCTCATAGGTTTTCCACATTGTACTTCACAAAGGGGAATATGTAAAAGGTTTCTATGTAGGTCTTTGTGAAAATGCTTCATGAATGGACTCTATTGGAGTGCTTTGTGAATGGACAATATGTTACATCTTTGTGAAGGTCCTTCACGGGATGGATTCATAAAAGGAATTTTATGGGATAAGGAATTAAAACATATAGATCTTTATGGATTTATCATCTATCCATATCTTTATCCATATTGTTATTATTCTTAGGTATGCAGTACATTTTTATAGGAGATTAGGGATAACCTCTTCTGTGAAAATATACATATTCATATGATATGTGTGGCTATGTAAGATGTGTGCAGCTGCAAAGGAGGTGTTCCACTATATGGGAGGTTTTTCATTAAAGTGGATCTTAATTTTTCCATTGAGAGTATTTTTTCATGTACAATATCCAAAAACCATGAATTCTCATGAAGGAAGTACATTGATGGTATGAAATTATCAACTATATGCCATAAACAAATAATTAAATTTCATAGATTAACTCCATGATGCACCCCAAATCAACTCTAGGGTATCACATACAATTATAAAAGGTGAATAAATCAAGAGGGGTCCCAAAAAAATGTCTTCTCACACAAATAATTGGGACACATGAACTACGATGAAATTATATACCTTGTGTAGTGAAAATGCAAGATATATAGTTGAAAAATGGAAAATCATCCATTATTGATTTTTTTATATGATAATATAAAATATAACTTAAAAAGGCCCTATAATTTTATCTAAAAGCGTATTTTGTATATGTGAGTAGTCAAATATAATCATGTGAAGAAAACTATGCCCCTATTTATAGTTTCCCTGGAAAAGATGTTTTTTGATGTCTAAAATTCCATAGAATACCCCAAAAATTGATTTTATTGTCATGAAACCCTCTTTATTAATAACATGAAAAATATATAACCTACTTCTATTGGGTGGTTCTCACCACCACATAACATGATGGGGAACTTATTTTAGGAAACTACAATAACTCGATGTTTGAGAAGTCGTGCAATATATAAAGATCCCATTTTATTTTTCATCAATAATTGAGGTATATTTATTCTACTCCGACTCATAGTGTTTTCCATGAGGGAGTACCATAGCTTGGTTTCCATGGTAATGTGTGTGGAATGTATTTTTTGGTTCCAACTATGGTTTTTCAATTAATTAATTTGAAAATATTACTTTATATATTAAAGATTTAATACTATGTCTTATAATAAAAAACCATTAACGTTGTTACCATAAATAGAGATTGTCCATTTTACATGAAATGAATAATAATTGATGTTAAATATAAATTCAAAACCCTTCATATCTAAAAAATAAAATGGAATTTCATTTTTATTAATTAATTTAGAAAAATAATAGATTTATGATTCCTTAAAAAATCTATTAGGATGATATTTATCTTATATTCCAACCTCCAACATAAAATCCATTTCTAAATTTACAAAAGATTATTCCAATACTTCCTTTTTTTATTTTATCTTATATATATGACATTTTACATTTATTAAAAAAATACACGATGCACATACAGTATCAATTAATCCGGAAAAATAATTATAAGTGTTGAATTGTATAGTATAAATATCTTTAATACACCCTACATGATACATCCTAATCTATTTTCTGTATTTTGGGAAATTTACATCCCAATTAACTTAAATATTTCATTTGAATATTTTAATTTAATTTCATATAACATATATTATTTCAAAGAATCGTGTGTGGCCATGGAGTTTCTAATTACATTATCCATATTTTTCTTCATCATCAAAATAAATTAATTTTCATTTCCTCTCTAATGATAGATCAAGGGAAAATTTAATAACCACTCATGTCATTCTCAATATGTTGATACATGGGGGAGCTTGATTTGATGTAGGTTTAATGGTTCAATAGACCTCCACTTTCAACTAATCAACTTCATAATTCACATTATGGGGCAGTTCTAGGGAGGTCATTCCCCTAGCCATAAGGTCATGGGTTAGGGGGGAGAGATCCAATAAAGTTTTTTTTAGAAAATCGTGTTCTATAAATATCCTCAATTAGGGTTCACACATATTCAACACAATTATTTTTACATGGTATTAAAACAAAAATATTGAATACAATATTCCCATTAGAATTTATATGGATATACTAGAAATTTAATTTTAGGTTAAAAATGGATTCTTGTAAAAATTTATTAATTGTTCATTTTTACTATCTATATATATATATATAATTGTGGAAATGGTTTCTATCAACTATATAAAAAATACATATAAATATATAATTAAAAATTTTTATTTATTCAACCATGTTAGATATAGGGTATATTTCTTGAACAATGTAAACCAATATTCTATATTTCATTACATTTTATTATTCTTGATATCTTATTTTTTTCATATGTTGTATTGATGCCTAGTGGATGTTTAAGGGTTATAAATATTTCAATAAACTAAAAATAAATATATGAAACGTGATTATTTAATAAATTAACCAAAAAATAGATTATATAATCTATATACTAGAGACTCTTTATATCAAAATAATTTAGACTTTCTATTGATAGAGGGAAAACTAACACCAATGTTGTTTAGTCAATAAGGTTTTTCTTATGACTTTTCCATTCCTTCTTATTTTGAAAATCACAAACACCTTATCTTTAAGAAAATTGTTTTCTTAAGGAAAATCGCTTTTATAAGGAAAATTGCTTTTTTAAGGAAAATCGCTTTTATAAGGAAAATTGCTTTCTTAAGGAAAATCGCTTTTATAAGGAAAATTACTTTCTTAAGGAAAATCGCTTTTATAAGAAAAATTATTCTTATCATATATTCATCCATATTTTTCTTAAGTATGAGATTCGGATTCATTTTCTCGGAATCATTAAAACTTTGATATAAAGCATTCTGTTTAAGGATTCGGATTCTGGATAAGAACTATAAGGAAGTCTCATTCCGAATTCCGGATATGAACTCTGACTAAGTACTATTCCAGATTCAGGATACGAATTCTGAAGAAGAATTCTCTTTACGAATTCTAATGAAGAATCCTCATTACGAATTCTAATGAAGAAATCTCATTCCGAAATCTCATTACGAATTCTGATGACGAATTCTCATTACGAATCCTGATGATTAATTCTCATTACGATTTCTGATGAAGAATTCCTATTCCGAATTCACATTCTGAATTTACCTATTAAACAGAATTTGAGTATCTTTGTTTTATACACTCTGAATTAATTCAGACTCCGAAAAATATCTTTGTTAGACTCCGAACTTTTATATTGCTTACATTTCTATAATGTGTCTACTCTTTACTATTTTCATTACACTCCGAACCTTCACTCTGAAGCGTTCATTCCGAACTTTTATGTTAGAATTTAAAATGATGTCGTACATTCTGTTACACTTGTTTTGTTATAAAACGATGTCGTACTTTTTGTTATAAACTAACCATTGTCTAAGTGACACGTGTACAAGTCCCTCCGATCTTTAAGGAAAATATGACCGTTGGAGAAGGAGCTGACCTTACCTATAAATAGATGCTCATTTGAAAGAGCTCGTAGCTGATGGCTGATGAAAGTGATAAAAGGCTGACTAATTTGCTTGAAGTGATTTCTAGAGAGAGGCTCTTATTAACTCTCAAAGCTTCGTGCGACTCCGAATGTTGGTGATTACATTCGAGGGATTCTGGGGATAGGAAGACAGAGGTGCCGACTACCTTAAAGTTCGAGGGCTTTCTTGCTGAGGAAGACAGAGGTTGCCAACTACCTTGAAGTTGAGGGCTTGCAGGGATAGCAAGACAGAGACTCCGATCTTAGTATCGAGGGCTTACCCTGGTGTGGGTAAGACAGACTTGCTTGAAAGTATAAATCAAGGGACCTTTATCCAAGGTTGTTGGATACCCTTCTCTTTGGGTTAAAAGACTTATATCTTGTTACTTGTAGTTTAACTACTTGTTTTATTTCTGTTGCATTTTGTATCATAAGGAAAGTATAACTTTCTTATACTTCCTTACTTGTACTCTGATTAAGTTAGATTCTATACGCTTTAAGGTAGAATATTATATTGTAACCTTTTGTTAAGTTTCAATATTCCAGAACCATATTTCTGGAACCCTCATTCGGAATCTCTTTCCTAGTTTACATTCGGTGTTAAGAGGTATTGTGAACTTGCTTAGTTTAACTTTCTTAAACTTAGCCTTTTCCTTTACTTAAGGAAAATATTGTTATTCTTAACTAACTTTAAAGTTTACAAAGTAATTTTTAAAAGTATACAATTCACCCCCCCCCCCTCTTGTATATTGAGCATCTCATACTATATTTTGACCCTACAATTTGTATCAGAGGTTGGAAACCTCTTACTCTATACCAATCTTACATTTGGTATCAGAGGAGGTATCTGAAATACTTATACTCATGAATAAGTTTTTCATTCTCACTTTATCCTTCCAAACATTTCTCATTCCGAATTTGTCCATTCCGAACTTTTCTCATTCCAAACTTTGATATTACGATTCTTTGCTACTAACAAGTTTGTGTGCAAAGTAATTTTTTTTAAGTATGGCAGGAATTAATGTTGGTTCAATTGACAATCTAAATCCTACAAGACCACCTATCTTTGATGGTAATGACTATGAATACTGGAGAGATCATATGAAGACTTTTGTTATTAATACTGGAGTAGACAACTTTGTTATGCTTACTGGTGATTATAAAATTCCTGACAAGGAAGTCAGATCTTTTACTAATCAGGAAAAGCAAGAATATCAACTCAACTATAAGGTACGCAACACTTTACTATGTTCAATGACCAGAAATATATATAGCCAAATTTCTTCTTGTGAAGCAGCTAATTGTATATGGAAGAAGTTAGAGGTTACACACTTTGCGACTTCTAAAGTGATTGAGACTAGAAGAGCTATGCTTAGAGCTGAATATCATGGCTTCAATTTTCCTTACGGAGAACCTATCTGTAAAGTTCAACAAAGATTCATGACTATTGTCAACAGTGTACAATCTATGGGAGAGAAAGGTTTAGATGATAAAGCTCTTGTGGACAAGATAATTGATATTATGCCCAATGAGTGGGAATCCAAGAGAACAGCTATAGATGAGAACAGGAAGGTTACTCAAATTACTCTTGATGAATTATTTGGAACTCTTCTACAACATGAAACCAGAATGAAGAGAGATGCTGACAAAATCCAGAAGAAGAATGGAAATGGTACTGTTGCTTTTACTACAACTTCAAATCAGATGAAAGATAAGACTCCTGAAAGAGTAACCAGATCCAAGTCTAAGAAAGTCATTTTCCAATCTGAATCTAGTGAGAGTGAAGTCTCAGAAAATGAATTAGCCAATCTTGCTCGAAGGATGAACAAGATAGCTGGACAGAGAAATTTTCAATCTAAGTATAAGAAAAAGGAAAGGAAAGATAAGAAAGATGGAGAAGTTACTTGTTATGAATTCAAAAGAGCTGGACATATTAGACCAGATTTCCCTATGCTCAAAAAGAAATAAAGGAAGGAAAGGCATTCAGACAGGAACGGAAAAAAGTATTATAAAGCCAAAGCTAAGAAAGTTCTGAAAGAAAACGACACCTGGAGTGCCAGTGGTGGTGACTCTTCAGATGAATCTTCTGACTATGAATCTTCAGGACAAAAGAATCTTGGTCTTATAGCCAGATTACCTATTGATAATCATTTTCTTATGGCTAAGGTACGAAATGCTGAATCTTTGACCAATGTTTCTTTAAATTCTAATGATAGTAAGTATTATAACTCTTCTGATAAAGAATCATCTTCTGAGGAGGAAAATACTTTACCTACTTATGAAGAAGTATCTAGGTTTGCTGAACTTCTTGAGATTGAGAATTCCAAACTCAATAAGAAACTTGATAAGGCAAACTCTAGGAATTCTATTCTTACAAAAGAGATATCAGATCTTTCTAAAGATATTGATAAGAAAAATGCTGATTTTGAAAGTATTTCAAAAAAATCTTGAGGAAGTAAGTTCTGAGAAGAATAAACTTTCTAAAGTGTTAGAAAAAGTAATTTCTAAGAAAAATGTTTTCGAGCCTAACTCTAGTTCTAAAACTAATGATTTTGAGGATAAAAACTTGGTTGTAACACTCAAGTCCGAAATTTTTTCCTTAAAGAAGTGTTTATCAAACTTTACCCATGGTAAGGAAAATTTTGATAAGATGTATTCCCAAATACGACCTTTAAGAAATAAATCTGGATTTGGTTATACCCATGCAAAACCTATTTTCAGTAACAATTATTTTGTTCCTAAAAGTGCCCCATTTTGTACCAAGTGTCAATGTGGTGGTCACTGGGCAAAGAATTGTTCCTTAAACAAAACCCAATCTCTAGGATTTCACAAAGCCTACTTTTCTAAGAAGATGTGGGTACCTAAAATTTTATTATCTGGAAATCTCGGATCCAAACAAGTTTGGATTCCGAAAGTCTAATTCTCTTCTTGATTTCAGGATAATAAAGAAAGTACCAGCAACAATACATGGTACATGGATAGTGGATGTTCCCGACACATGACTGGTAACAAAAGATTCTTTGAAAAGATTATCAAAACGAAAGGAGGAAAGGTAACATTCGGAGACAATGCTAAGGGAGAGATTGTTGGTATTGGTAATATTGTTCTTTTAGGTAAAACCTTGATTTCAAATGTTCTTTTTGTTAAAGGTCTTAAGCACAACCTCATTAGCATAAGTCAGCTATGTGATGAAGGTTACCTTGTGAATTTTAGGAATGATAAGTGTTTAGTTCACAATTCCAAGGAAGAATTTATTCTTTCAGCCAATAGGCAAGAGAATGTCTACACCTTGAACCTAGAAGATCATAGATGCCAAGATTTACCTTGCCTAAGTGCAATGGAAGATCATTCTTGGTTATGGCATAGAAGACTAGGTCACTGTAATCTTAGGAACCTATGTAAAATCTCTAATAAGAAACTAGTTAAGGATCTACCGGCGCTTAGATTTGATTCTTCTAAATTTTGTGATCCTTTTCAATATGGAAAACAACATAAATCTAGTTTTAAGTCAATCGGTGAAGTCTCAACAACCGATGCATTACAGTTAGTGCACATGGATCTTTTCGGTCCAACACAAACTAGAAGTATTGGAGGCAAATACTATGTGTTTGTTCTAGTTGATGATTACACCATATTTACTTGGGTCTATTTTCTAGAAAACAAAATCTGAAGCTTTTTCTTATTTCAAAAGTTTTAGAGCTCAAGTTAAAAATGAGAAAAACCTTCCATTGAAGACTATTCATAGTGATCATGGAGGAGAATTTCAAAATTCAGATTTTGAAACTTTTTGTAGTAAGAAAGGTATTACTCACAATTTTTCAGCACCTAGAACTCCTCAACAGAATGGGGTATTTGAAAGAAGAAATAGAATTCTTCAAGAGATAACAAGAACCATGTTGAGTGAATATTCTATTGCTAGACATTTCTGGGCTGAAGCTGTAAGTACTGCTTGTTATACTATAAATCGAGTTTTGATTAGACCTTTTCTTAATAAAACTCTTTATGAGTTATGGAATGGTAGAAAACCAAGACTTCCCTACTTCAAGGTTTTTGGTTGCAAAGTATTCATTTTGAATAATAAAGACAACTTACATAAATTCGCACCAAAGTCTGATGAAGGAATTTTCGTAGGATATTCCACAACCTCTAAGGATTATAGAGTTTTTAATAAAAATACTTGTATTGTTGAAGAAACAGTACATGTAAAATTTGATGAGTCAGATCCTTTTGTTTTTAAACCATCTCAACTTACATCTTCGGATGTGTTTTCAAAAACTGATTATCAACCTTTGATAGAAGAACCTTCTGATAAAGAAATTGTTCTAGAAGATACTTCTGAAACATTTACCCCAGAAGACTTTCTACCCTATGTTGATGAACAGGTTTTACAAAACCCAAATCAGGTGTTTCTTAAGAATCATCCCAGTGATAGTATCATTGGTGATGTAAATCAACCTGTAAGGACTAGAAGTTCCTTAAGAAATTAAGTAGAACATCTAGAATTTCATTCCCAATTAGAACCTAAAAGCACTGATGAATCTTTAGGTGGTGATGATTGGATTAAAGCCATGCAAGATGAACTAAATGAATTTGAAAGGAATAAAGTCTGGACCGTGGTTGAAAGACCTAAGGAAACTTCTGTTATTGGAGTAAAATGGGTTTTCAGAAATAAATGTGATGAAAATGGAGTCATTGTTAGAAATAAAGCTAGACTTGTTGCTAAAGGCTATAATCAGCAAGAAGGAATAGACTATGAAGAAAACTATGCTCCAGTAGCTAGACTTGAATCTATCCATATTCTACTTGACTTTGCAGCATTATTTAATTTCAAACTTTTCCAAATGGATGTGAAATGTGCTTTTCTTAACGGTTATGTTCAAGAGGAAGTTTTTGTTGAACAACCTCCTGGCTTTGAAGATACAAAACATCCTGATCATGTTTTTAGACTTACCAAAGCTTTGTATGGCCTTAAACAAGCCCCATGAGCATGGTATGATAGACTTACTGGATTTTTGCTTCAAAATAACTATGTTAAGGGAAATGAAGATCCAACCCTTTTTATAAAGAAAGATAAGAAAAAAAAATTGATTGTTCAAATTTATGTTGATGACATTATATTTGGTTCAACTCAGCAATCTTTGACTGACTCTTTTGCTAGTCTAATGAAATCTGAGTTTGAAATGAGTATGATGGGTGAGTTAACATTTTTCCTTGGTTTTCAAATTTCTCAAAAACCAGAAGGAACCTACATATCTCAACATAAGTATATTAAAGATCTTCTTAAAAAGTATGGTTATGACAACACTAAGAGTATAAGTACTCCCATTGGTACCTCAAACTCTTTAGATCTTGACGAAGCTGGGAAACTAGTAGATCAAACATCTTTTAGAGGTATGATAGGAAGTCTACTTTACTTAACAGCTAGTCGACCAGACTTAATGTTTTCAGTATGCTTATGTGCAAGATATCAATCCAATCCTAAGGAATCTAACTTAAAGGCAGTAAAAAGAATTTTTCGCTACCTTATGGGAACCATGGATCTAGGATTATTTTATACTTATGGAAATGACTTTGTTCTAAAATGATTTTCTGATGCTGACTTTGGTGGATGTAGAATGGATAGAAAAAGTACATCCGTAACTTGTCATTTCTTAGGAGATTCACTAGTTTCTTAGTCCTGCAAGAAGCAACATTCTGTAGCACTTTCCACTGCTGAAGCTGAATATGTAGCAGCTGGAAGTTGTTGTGCTCAAGTGTTGTGGATACAACACACACTCACATACTATGGCTTGAGTTTTACTAAAACTCAAATTTTGTGTGATAACACAAGTGCCATTGCCCTCAGTAAGAACCCTGCACATCACTCCCGTGCAAAACACATAGATATTAGGCATAATTTTCTTAGGGATCACACACTAAAAGGAGATATTATTCTTCAGTTTATCGGAAAGCAAGATCAAATTGCAGATATTTTCACAAAATCTTTGCCTTCTGATAGATTTGAATATATTAAACAGAAGTTAGGAATGATAACCGTAAGGTAATCTTTCTTAATTAACTTTCTATTGAAAAAGTCTCCTTACAGTAATAAACTCCTTTTCATAGGGGGGGTACATTTGATTGTTTGCTTAACAAAGTTTTTCAAAATTTGTTTTCAAACTTTTCGGAACAAAGACTTCCGGAATGGAACTTCTGGAATGAAAGTTTTCCAGAATGAATATTTTCGTACAGAATACTTCTGGAATGGAAGTATTTGTATTGAAAATTTCCGTAATGGAAAATTTTCGTACTGGTATTTTCATAACGGAACTTTCATACTGAATATTCCATAATAAGTTTTTCATTTTCAAATTTTGTAATGAATTTATCGTACTAAGTTTTTCCCTTACTAAGTTTTATTTTTCATACTGAGTTTTCTGAAATTTGTTTTCCGTAATGAGTTTTCCGTAATGAGTGTTTTCGTAGTGAGATTGTTTTCCGTAGTAAATTTTTGCGAACTTTGTCTTTTCGTAATAAAGTTTTTTTCCGTAGTCATCTTTTAATTACCCATTACAAATAATCCTCCTAAGCCAATCCGAAAGGTATGATTTCCTTACTCTTGTTTTCGTAATCATATTTTACTTTCTGGAATTCTCTTGTATTATGATTTTGGATTATAATTTTCTTAATTATTTACTTTAATAAAAACTTCAAAAAGATCGGATTCAAGTTATCAATCATCAGATTTGATCTCAGATCATTCTAAACCGTTAGATCAACCGAGGAAGTTGAACCGTCGTTTCATTTCCTATATAAAGGGGACCCAAATTCTTGTCCCACATTGGTTTCAAGCTCTTGCGTCCTGAAGCTCTGCCCCTCTGTTTTAAGGTCGTTCCGAACTACAATTTTCTCTGTTTCGAACTTCTCAGAGGATTACAGATCCGAATGTCTGCGGAGTTAGCCTCTCAAGAAATGTCATCAACCAAGCCTATTTCTCAGTGGTTAGTTTACAGAGAAAGGTTACTCCATCCGGATTTCTTCAACAACTATGATTCCCTTATCTCAAAGAACATCAAGCTGAATGGCTGGGAATATGTTGCGGTATCAAAAACCGGTAACCAAGATGAAGTGTACTCAGATTTACTTGTCGAGTTTTATGAATCAGTTTACTTCTTTAAGGAAGATGATAGGGAGAAGTTTTATTTCAAGTCGTATGGCAAGACCTACAAACTTTCTTACACCAAGGCTGCAAGCTTGGTAGGATTGTCTTATGAAGGAGAAGCAGAATTTATCTCACACGTTTTACCGGACTCCAAGGGTAGCTTCGACAAATAAAAAGCCTTAGAAACTCTCGGACTGGCTGATGACAAGGCTCTGAAGATTTCAAGTCTATCCACAAACTTCCAGATTCTAGAGTTGTGGGTGCAAGGACTTATCATACCGAGGAAAGGCAATAAAGACAGCTTGAAGAAGAGTGAGATCTATATCCTAGATTTCCTGATAAATCTAAGGAAGTTCAATTTCATGAGGCATATTCTTATAACCATTGAGAATCTTAAGAAAGGAAATCTCAGAGCACAGATCGTAATGTACCCAGCAATATTGTCGAAGTTGATAGTTCGGTGCCTTGAATCTTTCAAGGAAGCTTGCAGATCTAAGCCGAGGGTATGCAAAATTTTGTTGGTTAGTGATGACACTCTTAAAAGAATGGATGTAGCTTTTGACAAGAAGTCTGGAAAGTTTATTGACCTACCCGCTCAAGAAGAAACCGTTCCGAAAGCTGCTGATCCGGAATCCTCTAAGCCGGTAAGGAAGAGAAAGCTGAAAGAAGTGGTAGTCGAAGCAGAGAATCCTATGTCTAAGGAAGTCCACTCCGCACCTCCAAAGCCTAAGAAGAAGAAATCCTATCCTGATGAGGTTGTTACAAAGTGGAGAGATGATAAAGAGAAAAGGAAAGAAGGGGATCCGCAGATCGGATTGGACCCTGCGGAGGCTAAGGATTTGAAGGAGAGAACTGCTGATGAGCTTGAAAAACAAGCTAAGGAAAAGAATCTCAAGAAGAAGATGTCCGAGGCTGAGGTAGCTCAGGCCTTGTTAAAATTCAATGAAATGGTTTCAGCAACAATTCCAGTTCCGAGATCTTTCTCCCTGGAATCTCTACCTGAGACTCCAGGAAGGAATTTCGCTGCTCCGGAAGAGGCTGTTGCTAAGAATTCTGAGGAAGTTGAGCAAGTGGAACAAGCAGAAGAGGGTGCTGAAGGAAGTGGTGAAACCGGAGATGTGCTGAAACAAGTAGATGATTACAAGGGAACACCTTCGGAACACTTATCACTCCAAAATTCTGAAGCTGAATCTTCAAAGCTAGTTACTCCAGCGATGGAAGAAGAGAAAGGAGAAGAAGAAGTTTCTTATCATAGAGATGAAGAACATATTTTACTTGATGTTGCTTAGAAGGAAATCGTAGGAGATAAGGAAGTCGCTGGTGAAGATAATGTTGTTCAAGTTTCTGATAGTGAGAAGAAAACTCCGGAATAGGACTCAATTCTGAAATAAGATAAGGGGAAGAAAATTCTTGCTGATACTCCGAGCTCAGAAGAAAGGAAGAGAAAGGAAGCTGGTAGTTCTTCAAAGAGAAAGTTTGAGCTTATTGAGGAAGAAAACTCTCCAAGCAAGATTTCAGATTCGGAGTCATCTTCGTTGGGGCATGACTTTGTTGTTCAGTCTTTGAAGAAGTTGGTGGAACCATTCCGACCTTCTCTAGTATCGACTCAAGATGCCAGATGCTCCAACATGCGCTGAATCAGAAAACAGACTCCGTATCTATGGTTATGGATAAGTGCGTTGATATTGAAGCTCAGTTAAAAACCTTCTTTGTTGGTTACGAAGCTCATAAAAGGTCTTGCAAGAGGATGACAAGTTGGTCAAAGAAGATTGTGGAAGAAATGAGGTTGTTCGATGAGTTTCAAGATAATGTTAAAGATGCCTTTGAGACCGAGGACAAGAAGATAAACGAGCTGACTTCCTCCTTTGAAGAAAAGTTGACAGAGGAAAAGAACTTTCGGATTCAAGAAGTGAGAGATCTGAATGGGAAGCTCAATTCCGTTTCTCAAAATTGGAAATTTGAAAGGGATCATCGGATCGATTTTGAAGAAAGGATGAAGGCTCAGGAAGAGAAGATCAAAGCTCAGGAAGAAAGGCTGAAGGCTCAGGAAGAAAAAATTGAAGCTCAATCCGAAAGAATAATTGCCTTAGAGAAGCAAGCTAAAGATCATAAAGACCTAAAGAAGATCAGGACTATTCTAAAGGGGCTCATGTCAAAGGAAAAAGATCTGAAATAATCAAATCCGATCTTTTTGTTGTATTTTTGTTGTTGCTAAGATTTCAAATTTAATGAAAGTTGTGTTTCTTGTTTCTTTTGTTGTCATTACTAATATCTCAGGTACTTTGTTAAGTTTTTCCATTCCCTCCAATTCTTTTTGAAAATCACAAAGGGGGAGAAGGAAAAGATCCTAAAGAAAAAGAATAACTCTAATAAGAGTTTATCAAAGGTGGAGAAGAAAAAGATCTTTAAGAAAAAGAAAAACTCTAATAAGAGTTTGTTTAAGGGGGAGCTTTTTCATTAAAGAAGACATTCTTATTTTTCACTCCGGAAATATGAATACGATCCTTAGAGTTTCAAAGCCTAAGAGGGAGTTAGTCGTATTCATCAATATCCTTAAAGCAAAGGGAGATAAGCCTTAATGTTTTTTGTTTCTTCTTAGAATAGCTTTTTCGTAAGGATGTTTGTGCTTTCCAAAAAGGGGGCGATTGTTGAGTCAATAAGGTTTTCCTTATGACTCTTCCATTCCTTCTTGTTTTGAAAATCACAAACACCTTATCTTTAAGAAAATTGATTTCTTAAGGAAAATCGCTTTTATAAGGAAAATCGCTTTTATAAGGAAAATTGCTTTCTTAAGCAAAATCACTTTTATAAGGAAAATTACTTTATTAAGGAAAATCACTTTTATAAGAAAAATTATTCTTATCATATATTCATCAATATTTTTCTTAAGTATGAGATTAGGATTCATTTTCTCGGAATCATTAAAACATTGATATAAAGCATTCTGTTTTAGGATTCGGATTCTGGATAAGAACTATAAGGAAGTCTCATTCCGAATTCCGGATATGAACTCTGACTAAGTACTATTCCAGATTCAGGATACGAATTCTGAAGAAGAATTATCTTTACGAATTCTAATGAAGAATCCTCATTACGAATTCTAATGAAGAAATCTCATTCTGAAATCTCATTATGAATTCTGATGATGAATTCTCATTACGAATCCTGATGATGAATTCTCATTACGATTTTTGATGACGAATTCCTATTCCGAATTCACATTCCGAATTCACCTATTAAACAGAATTTGAGTATCTTTGTTTTATACACTCTGAATTAATTCAGACTCCGAAAAATATCTTTGTTAGACTCTGAACTTTTATATTGCTTACATTTCTATAATGTGTCTACTCTATTATTTTCATTACACTCTGAACCTTCACTCCGAAGTGTTCATTCCGAACTTTTATGTTAGAATTTAAAACGATGTCATACATTCTGTTACACTTGTTTTGTTATAAAACGATGTCGTCCATTTTGTTATAAACTAACCGTTGTCTAAGTGACACGTGTACAATTCCCTCCGATCTTTAAGGAAAATATGACCATTGGAGAAGGATCCGACCTTACCTATAAATAGAAGATCATTTGAAAGAGCTCGTAGCTGATGGCTGATGAAAGTGCTAAAAGGCTGACTAATTTGCTTGAAGTGATTTCTAGAGAGAGAGGCTCTTATTAACTCTCAAAGCTTCGTGCGACTCCGAATGTTGGTGATTACATTTGAGGGCTTCTGGGGATAGGAAGACAGAGGTTCCGACTACCTTAAAGTTTGAGGGCTTTCTTGCTGAGGAAGACAGAGGTTGCCAACTACCTTGAAGTTGAGGGCTTGCGGGAATAGCAAGACAGAGACTCCGATCTTAGTATCTAGGTCTTACCCTGGTGTGGGTAAAACAGACTTGCTTGAAAGTATAAATCAAGGGACCTTTATCCAAGGTTGTTGGATACCCTTATCTTTGGGTTAAAAGACTTATATCTTGTTACTTGTAGTTTAACTACTTGTTTTATTTCCGCTGCATTTTGTATCATAAGGAAAGTATAACTTTCTTATACTTCCTTACTTGTACTCTGATTAAGTTAGATTCTATACGCTTTAAGGTAGAATCTTATATTGTAACCTTTTGTTAAGTTTCAATATTCCGGAACCATATTTCCAGAACCCTCATTCGGAATCTCTTTCCTAGTTTACATTCGGTGTTAAGAGGTGTTGTGAACTTGCTTAGTTTAACTTTGATAAACTTAGCCTTTTCCTTTGCTTAAGGAAAACATAGTTATTCTTAACTAACTTTAAAGGTTCCAAAGGAATTTTTAAAAGTATACAATTCACCCCCCCCCCTCTTGTATATTGAGCATCTCATACTATATTTCTATCCTACAAATGTCAGATGAAAATTGAGATTTGGTGAAACCTCCTGACTTTATAATTATAATTTTCACATTGTTAATATTTTCTCAATTTCAAATCAATAATGTAGAATTATATTAATAGATTGATAATGGAATTTTTTTTAATTTATAAAAGACCACTTACATTAAAATGGTGTTTAGAATGAGTATACTATTCAACTAGAAAATGTATTAAATTATGCCTATAATTTATCTCAATTATGAATTAAATAATTTTAAAATTTACTGATGTTTTTTACAAATTTATGTGATGGTTTTAATAATGTAATTTATTTCCTTTAACCACTATCGATTATTTTGGATGTAATGACCACAACTATGAGTATTTTTAATGAATCTTCTAATGTAAAGTAAAATGATATTCCTGATCCCATCTTAAAAGAAGACATATATTAAATATAATAAAAAAATTATTTTAATCTTCTATGAATTTTTATGGTATTAGAATATCATTTAATTTGGGAACCGTTTAGGGAAAACATATATAAAATGATGATTCTATGAGACATTAAATGGAGAAGTCCTCGTATATTAAAGTTTTTAGAAAATATTCCTTGTAAATAAGAACTATAAGGACAAATAAATGTATTCTAATAGTGAATATAAGAATTTTAGATTTAATTTTTAGAAGGTTACTTGGTTTATAATTTCTTTGAACACTCCTTCCATAGAGAAATATGTATAGATAATAATACTTTTGGTATCTACTACCATCAGGGATGAATCCTATATAAATGTTATATCCTTTGGGAATACAATATATATCCTATACATAAAATAAATTCCAACTTATCCTATTTATATAACCTCAGTTATAGACTTTTCTGTTTATATTATCCTCATTATTATTACTCCCATAAAACCTACCACTTTTGAATGATCGATTGATTTTTCTCTCTCATAAGATGAATTTTAGGATATTATGAAATTTAATTATAGAAACCTTATTCCCACATTCAACTTTCATAGGTCACAAGTATATATCTAAAATTATTCATTAACTCTTCCTAAGGGATCTATTTTAAATACACCATTGGACTTTTAGAAATCATTAATTTTCCCATTCCCTACTTCTATAAAAATTAATTCATTCATTCTGATTTGATAGAGTCTTGATTCTTTGAGAACCAATGCTTTATTTTTTCACAATTTTATTTTAGATTTTCACTATATCAAGGGATCCAAACATGCAGTGGTCTAGTTCTAACATTCATGTATCCCTATTACCTTATATAATCCCTTTTTCATAAAAATAATTAGTGATAACATTGGATAATTTGATCTCGATGATGAGCATTATATCCCTATGAAACATCTAATGTTTGATATATTTATTAAGAAAGTAGATATATCTATGGAACTACCTTATCATATTCATCGAAGGGATGGTTCTGATATTGTTTTGAAAAATAAAATAATTTGAGATTACAAAGCCACTTCCTACAGTAATTTTCATTTTTATGTTCATAATTATGGTTATTATATTAATATAGAACCAAAATTATGTTAAGCGCCCAAATTAGTTTTCCTTATCCCAACATTATTCATTAATCATAAATCCCTTATTCTTGTTATTAAGAAAACAATCACTACATTTAAATTTATCAAATAATTTTGTTTCTCAATAATTCAAAACAAAAGTGTGTAATGATTTAGGTTTAAGTACATTTATAGATGGTTATTTATTCCATTAAATTAAGATATAACCCCCTCTAAATTTATTAGTATATTCTATGAAAAACCAATGAAAAAGGGAATATAATATTCTTATTAGAGTTGGTTATAAATAAGTGTTGTTATGGTAATATATTTACCAATGTTTATTTCAATGGTTTTTTTAATCCCTTGTTTTCAAAAATAAAATATTTAATGATGAATGGATTAAAAATGGTTTGAAATAGCCAATAGTATTTTATAAAAAAATAAAGTGGTGGTGGTTGGAGAATGAAGTAAAATCATATGTTTTTTTAAATGATTATTTTTCTCAAACCCACTATTCTTGAAGCATGCATTAATTCTCAGAACTATGACAAAACATATCTGAACTTCCATCTACTATCAAGACATTTTACATGAAAGTTTAATATTATGGGTTGGTATACATAAGAAAACTCATTTTAATAATGTTATATGATTGATTTGTCTCATGAGAGTACTGATGCATTGAGGTACTATCTATAATCTATCCCCACCGTCACTATATGTCCAAATAATTCCTCACATATATAATAAACGATTTAATTCATGAAAAATATGAATTATCAACAAATATTCATATGAATTATAGAATACTGATTAACAATAATTTCCCCAATCAATCATATAACTTTCAAAAAATACTATATTTTTTGAAATGGTATATGGTTTTCATAATAATTATATCCATGAAAAATAATATGTATATTTATGGGAAATATAACATCCAATTATAAAAATAAAGTGAATATTTTAAAGAATGTTGAAGGACTACAAATATTAATCATGCAATAAAATTTCAATACTTTCCCTTGTCAAATATATCACAAACCATCCATAGATATTTAATTATGGTATAAAAACAACATATCCCTAGTGTATCATAATTATAATAAACATTTCAAGTCATTTATTAATGTAAATACAATAAAAATATCATTAAAATTATTCTCAAGGAAAATAAACTTTTCACTTTGAAAATATTACTTTAAACTTAATGTTCAAAAAATAATTTGAAAAAAAACTTTCATTGAGAATAACAATTTAAAATAATAAATTATTATTTAAAAACTTGATTTTTCATGAATGTAGGCAATTATATCCATGTATTACATGTTAGAATAGTGTTTCCTTTCATATTTTCAGTAAAATCTAAAAGTTCCTTGTTTGGAAAATTGTATGAATATTCATTTCAAAACATTTTGAAAAACATTAATAATGGGTAAAATTTTATATAAAAAATTCATTTTTATAAAGTTAAAAAAATTGAAATATTTTTAGAAAACATTTTTGGAAGAAATTTATTTTCATTAGAAGAGGGAAATGAATATTGATTTCATTTAACATATTTTCTCAATAATTTTATGTACCAAAATAAGAAATATGGTAATTTTACATCAAAAATTCCCGATTAAATGGAGGGGAAGAAACATAAGTTATTTTATTAGGTAATGGTAAAATAATTTCTTTCAAGGTAAATTTAAGCTTAAATAATCTCGATTAAAATTATATTGAAACATAGATCACTTACCCCTTTGTTATCTTTTGAATCTTAAGCCCCATGAAGGAATAACATAAAATGAAAAACTAAATATCATGAATAGAAATAAACTCATGATATTACATATAAAAAGTGGTATTATATACACCACATAATGTAATAAGTGGTGAATGTGGAATTTGTCTCACAGAAGTAAATATGAGACGATAAACCCTTACCTCAGATCTGATTTACAATATATGTGTTCAAACCTCAAGTATAATAAGTATATGTTTATTATTCACATATAAAATAACCATAATAATATATTTTAAAAAATATATGACTTACTTTTAGACTTTTATAAACGTTTTGTTAACATTTCATTGTTAAAATCATTGTTTCATATGACAATTGCTTTATTCTACATGTTTGTTTTGTTTCGGTAATTTTGGTACTTTTACATTAGTCATGGTTAAATAATATCATTAATTATAACCACAAATTAACTATCATATATCTTTATTATATATGAAATTATATTAATATATAAAATATAGAGATAGAAAATGGATTACACCATTCATTGAGACAGAATATCGTACATATGCATGATTGGTGTTACTATTATTATCGATGGATGGATATTAATGGATATAAATTTTAATTAAATATTCCAGAAACATTATTATTATTATATATATCATTTATATTAATCAAATACATGTTTATTACAATCCATGTATTAATAAAATAAAAAATCACACATCGCTATGTGGAGGCAGTTGTCTACTCGTACACACGAGCAACGATATTATTTTAAAAAAGATTGGATTGTAATAATTCATATGTGATATTATATTTCAATAAGTATTTATAGGTCATAAATATTGAATATATTCATTAATTTTTACCTTACTAACATCGAGGTAAAATGTTAGAGAAAAAACAACAACATCACTTTATGTAGCAGTAGTTTTCTATACACAAAAGAGAAATTATCGTATCCCCCACAGAATTGAAAGTATATGGAATATGTGATGCGATAAATAAAAAATTAAAATATTTTCATAAATATAATATATATATATTTTTAAATAAATATATATATATATCCTTGAAAGGTGGTCATCGAAAATGAATCATATCAGTTCAAGAGATGGTAGTATGTCGTGCACCTGTTCGATGGTTTTATTTCCCATTTGATGGAATTGGAGATGAATTTGGGTTATGAAATCAACATAATAAAATATTAGTATATATTGGATAATGGAGTTGTTATACTATAATAGTTGAAGATTATTTGAGGGAGGTGAAAGGGAAAATAAATCAAATATTCATGATTAATAATTTTACCTCTTCTTTAAAGAGCCTCATTAGGTTTATAACTAATTCCTTAATTGGGGGGATTACTAATAAAAATAAGGACTTGAAGTTATGTTATGTTAATTAGAGAAGATAATTGGGAAGTTATGTTTTAAAAAAATTGGTTTCGATGATTGATGAAAGGAGGAGAGGGGTGGCCTTTCATAAATAGGGGATATGACATATAAGGTTTTTTTAATGGATACAGTGATACCGAAAATTTTTCCATGAGAAAATACTTGAAAATGGGTAATTATTGAAACATAGAAGTTACAAGGTCAAATTATTTCATGAAAATGGTTTTTGTAAAAGTTTTAGAAAATTTATAATGCTTATCAACTTAGTTTAACCCCTGTAAACTCATTTTTATCTTAACCACATTAACTAATTTTTACAATTTTCACTATTCATTACATTAAAAAATTAAGTTGAAATTATTATATAAAATAAATTCTGATTATTACAATTATGGAATGCATTTTCTAATATTATATTCATTAAAGTGGTAGAATTAAATTTAAAATTAAATCCTCATATGCATAAAAAAACATTTTACCAAAGAACATCTTCAAAATATTAAAAGGTTTTTTCATAAAAATTAAAATTTAACTTGATTGAAATGACCTTGTTTAGATAAATTTTAATATAATTCAATTCATTTTACTTTTAAAAAAATTAAAATATAATTTATCATTATATGTTTCTTTAACGAAAAGTAGTTTTCATCAAAAATAAATATTTTTCAATATTCATCAAAAAATAAATCTTTTTATAAAAATATCAATGATTCATCGAAAGAAAATTTTTACATATAGATTTTAAAAATTAAGATTATTTTTTCAATAAAATTTTATAAAAGTGGAAAATTATATTGAAAATATGTGGACAAAAAATGAAAAAAAATACCTTTCAGAAAAATATAGTTTTCCAAAAAAACATTTCTTTTTATTTAAAAGATTATTATTTTATTTATAATAACTAGTTAACCAATAAATTATTTTATACACCTATAAACCATATAATTTTCATAATTTATTTATTACTATTAATACTGACCATTTTAATGTCTAGTTCATAGTGGTATACTATATTACAATTCAATTAAACTCGGATTTGCGTAATCAATAAGCTATCAATGTGATCAAAATTATTTAAAAATAAATATATCATAAAGTCTATGGGTCTCAAATTCTTGTATATGACTAATGTTTCATTTTATATATTCTAATAAATATAATTTTCTTCATTTAAATATTTGGATGTAACATTCTCCATGGATTCAATAAATTATGCCCTCAAAATTTTACCTTTCTCTATAAAGTTAATGCATTTTTATTTGAACATTCTATTGTTAAAAGCTCACATCATAAAAACAGTTAATAAAATTTCCTCCTAAAATATGGAAATAGAAATATAAAAGGTCATCTAGAAAAAATAATACCATGGTTTGAATGTAGAATAACATAGGTGGAAAGTTAAGATATAAACATGGTTGGATATAAAAATTCCCAAATAATGATGGATGGTGGTAGAGGTCATTGATCACAATAATATGAATGATCAATAGAAATTAAAATAACACTAATCCATAAATCTATGATGAGTAAAAAGAACAATATATGCATTGAATATGAAGGCAATAGTATGAGATTTAAGTTTCAAGATCCATATCCTAAAGTTGATGAATTCTTTTACTATATAAGAATTTAAGGAAACGTTCTTATTTGATATATTTACATTTTAAAATAAAAATATCAACAATTGGTTGTGCTTCAATCAATTTCCACTTCATTTCTTAATCTAATAAATTAATATCAAAAATTATTTTCTTATCCCTGAATCACTAAAATTGTGTTTTAATGGATCATAAAATCAATAAAAAAGTGACAAGATGTTCTTTCTGTATCTAAATATTTTCCAAAACCAATATAGTAAAAAACAAGTTATCTAGTATAATACATTTATATATAAACCTAAACAATAACACCACCAGTTAAACATTAAAATTTATCTATCAAATAATTTAATTAATGTCAATGATATGTTAATAAGAGAATCATTTAGTGAAGTGGTAGGAGAATCACCCTTTCGCCTATTGGTTATGGGTTCAAGCCCCTAACTTTATCGAATGTAATAGGTTTTCACCTGGAATATAGGTTTTCTTTTTTCTAAAACCATATTAATATAACTATTATAACTTTATAAAAGTTTGATAAACCCTATATTCCTCAACTTCAAATAAAAGATAAACCGTAAAGGATATAAATAGCATTAAAATTGTGACAAAACAATTAATGGAATTCTACATTAAATAGAATTTTTACTAAAACATATACAAAACCAATGGGTTGAATTTCCATAAATGTATCTCAATATATCCCCATTATTTGTAGAATCACATCACATAAATCCTACAAAATGGTGTTTAACACTTTTAACTTATGAGAAATCTCAAACTCATAATCCCAAAATGGTATCCATAACTCTCAAGTTAATGAAGATGTGTATGCTTTTAAATCTCAATACAATCCATAGATGATTCATAATTCTTATAAACAAAATACCATTTGTAAAAATACTCCTGTAATTTAATTCTTTAATCACAATAAATAAATACTTTATCCATTTTATTTTAATGCAATTCCATCCTTGGTCTTGGGGTTATCCTATATAATAGGGAATTGACTCAGATAATTCCATGATTCCCCAAATTTAATACAAAAAACTATAAATTGATCCCAATTATTAAATACATTTCCTTCCATCATACACTTCCCTTTTCATTGTATATTCATTTCTATTTTCCCTTATTTTCAAAAAATAAAACATTTCCCTATTCCTTTGAGACACTTTATTAGGTGTGTCTTTATACATTTATAACATTAAGAAAATTTATCATTCTTTCCTTTATGGACTATCTCAAGCACTTATAAAACACCATCCCTCTCTTTTTTGGTGATTCCAAGAGTTAGTTATAGTATATTATGTTAATCAAGTTTTTGCATAAATTATTTTTATTAATTATAATTTCATTCACTCTAGTCATTATCCCATTTTTATTCCCATAGTCACTACATTTTCCTTCATGTTCAATGTTAAGATGACTCCTTCAAATTCCATCCATTGACTAAAACTGAAAACCATAGTATAAAAAACAATAATCAAAGGGGAAAACCACCTAGTGATAATTAATCATTGATAGGATGAATAAATCATAAAACCATATTTTCTATCTAATAAAACATAGGTTTAACCTTGGTCATTCATTATAAATAGTTACTTAATCCTTTATATTGATTGGTAATGGAAATATAAACTATTGAAATAATTCCCCATAGGATTGTCAAACTAGTTGCACAGTAATAGCCATTTTAATGCACCAAGTAATGATTGATTCAAGTCTAATGCACCTTTTTTGAAGTTATTACCCCTAGGTACATCTGTTCCAAAAACTATATCTACTTATAGTAAGTATATAGGGATGTATTTCAAGGAAAAAATAAATAATATCTACCATACCAAAAATTTAGGATATTCTTATAGACTTATCCTCAATTTATGTCATAGAGTTAAGTTCCATAGTCTATAATTTCTAAAATATAGTTCCCAAGGTTTGTAATAAGATTTTATTGATACCAACTATAAATACCCTAACCCTAGAAACATAAGGTCGGTTGTTACTTTATTACATTGGTATAAGATACAAATAATCATATACTAATGGACTGAATTGTTTAGTAGTCTTGGTAAACTAGATACATACGTGATTCCCATATTAAAATTGAATAATATAATTAAAACATAATATTTTTCCAATAATATCAGTAATCACTCTAGCATATCATTCTATAACATTCTTATTAGACTTCCTAGTTTCATGGGAAAGGAAACAAAATAAGGGTGATCTCAAATGTTGTGTATGGGTTATGTATAGTGGAAATTATTTAATCAAAAAGAATAGTCAACATGGAAAATAAAATAACTAATCACACATTACATTTAAATAACATGACTATCACCAACAGCTAAGTCTTAATCAATATGAAAATGTATATAACTAAATACATAATTCGTTTAATCAATAAACTGAGAATAAAACAAATAAAATGATAATATAAATGGGAAAATATAATGGTTAATAATAATAAATAAATTCTAAACATATGAAATGATTAATTATTAGACTTCATGATATCATTTAATATGATACCTCTATTATCATGACCTTTCACATGATAGATTACTGCTAGGAGTAGGTATACATGAAAAGCCCATTTAAAAAGGATAGACAACTGATTCATTTGTTCAAACTACAGATTCATTAAGGAATATCTATAAATGGCCCCCACCCTTCAATGTATATCCAAAAAACCTCATATATTGAATAATCAATTTAATTCTTGAAAATTATGTCTTCTCAATAAATTTCCATATCGAGAAAGGAATAAAAATTAATATTAATTTCCCCAGTAAATCATATAACTTTGAAATTAAAATACCATATAAATAAAAGATATAACTTTTATGTGATAAGTATACCAATGATAATTAATATGGATATTTAGGATAAATTAAATGTATAATTATTACAAGAAAATGAATATTTTAAGAGAAATATAATGGTTACAAAAAATACTCAATAAATAGAATGTCAATAATTTATGAATCCAAAGTGATCATAAACCATACAAAGAAATAACAAGGAGGTTATGAATATAACATATCCCCTATGGACCTTAGGTACAATATTTGGTTGATTTACTTGAGGAATATAAATACCATAAAATGTAATTAAAATATTTTTATGGAAAATAACCACTTCACTCTGGAAAAAAATTATTAACTATAATAACACAAAATATTTTGAAAATGATTTTTTTTAAATATACTTTGAAACATATAAAGTATTATTTTAAAATTTTATTGTTCATGATGATAGGAAATTACATACATTTCATACATGTTAATACAATGTTACTTTTCATATTTTTTGTAAAAGACAAACATTCCTTGTTTCGAAACCAGCATGTTGATTCCTTTAAAATAAACTAAAAAAATCTAGAGTGTTTAAAAAATAGTTTAATAAATCGTTTTTATAATTTTAAAAATAAATTTTTAAATAATTTTATAAAACATGGTTTTTTAAGAAAAAAAAATTATTGAAGAGAGAAATGAAGTCAAATTTTATTAACTACATTTTATTAATCATTTTAAAAAAACCATTGGAGGAATATGGTACTATTACATGAAAAAAAACTAATTAATAAATAGAGGAGAATAATTTAAATGAGTTTTATTATAGAATAGTCAAATTATTTCCCTCAATGTAAATTCATGTATGAACAATCCCGATAAAATTTGGATTGAAACATAAATCTCTTACCCTTTTGGTAACTTTCGATTCATAATCCCAATGAAAGGAATACAATAGAATATAAAATCAAGTACCATGAATATAAATAGTTTTTGATATAACATATCAAAAGGAATGTCATATTAACCACACAATGGAATAATTGGTGAATATGGCATATGATAAGCAGAAGTAAAAGTGAGATGATAAACCCTTAACTTAGGTATAATTTCCTATGTTCATGTTCTAACCTACCATATAATACATATAGTTTTATTATAAATCTATCATATAACCATATTCATATAATTCACTCCATATATGATTTACTTATAGTATTTTATCACCAATTTATTAAAATATTTTGTTAAAATCATTATTTTGGGTGATAATTGCTTCATTTTTCATGTGTGATAAATTTTGGTAATTTTAGTCCTTTAACATTGATCATGGTTACATCGTATCCAAAATACTAACCATGATTTAAAAATAATTTCTATTCAATATATATATAATTATGGTAAATTATAAAATGTTGATCTATAAAATGTATTACACCTTTCAAGGAGATGGTAAGTTGTTTGTACACATGAACGTTGCTTCCATTTTTCCTCGAAGAATGGAACAAAAGGAAAATAAATTCAAAATCACTACAAAAGAATAATTTTTCTTCCATATATAACATTTATATTAATCAAATCCAAACTTATTGACATCCATGTAAAAAATAAATGAAATACATCTTACATTGCTACGTGTAGCCGGTAGTCAACACATATGCAAGTGTGATGTTATTGAAACTGATTTGAAGGTAAGAAGTTATATATGATATTTTATTTCAAAAATTATTATTGAATAATAAATATCAAATATATTCAATACTTATAATTAATTTACCTTTCATGTAAAGTGTCAGGAAAAAAGAAATTGTATCGCTTCATGAGGTTGTGGTCTATCATACACACGAGTGACAATATCATATCCCTTATGGAATGAAAATTAAGAATGTATATGTGATATAATAATTCCAAAATTATAATAATGTAAAAAATTTAATATAAAAAAATTTAAATCTGACATTATATCTATTCTTCAATTTTGGTGATGGAAAATAAATTGCATCAGTTCAGGATGTGGTAATAAGTTGTACAGATAATCGATGGTTTTGTTTACCATTTGATGGAAGTGGAAGAAGAAATGGGTTGGTAAATTAATATAATTAAATATCAGTATATATTGAAAAATATTTTTACTATATTATCATATTTTATGTTTATTTTAAGTCATTGGAAGAAGAAATAAAATAAATATTCACATTTAGTAATTTTACCACTACATTGGAGGGCCTCTTTTGGTTTATGACTAAGGCCTTATTAGGAGACCATCCTAATCAAATAAATGGCACTAGTATATGTATATGTATGTATGGAATATATTTGGGAAGATATTTTAAAAACATTACAGATTTGGAGGTGTGAAAAGATGAGTGGAGGGTGTGGCCTTTTATAAGTGGGGGAGAGGAAACATATGGAATTTTTGAAAATATATATATGGATAACCATGATTTTCTCATTCCAAAAGCCACAAAAAGGGGATATTATTAAATATTATAGGAAATAGGTCTAAATATTTGAATAAAATGGGAGTTTCACAAGTTTTAGGTCTTTTTTAACCCATATCATCTTAGTCTAACCCCAGTAAACCCATTATTACCATTAACATGGTAATTTACTTTTATAATTTATACTATTCATTATAGTAATATAATATTTTGAAATTATTAGATGATATAAATTATTCTAATTCTAAATATTTAATCCATTTCTTTAAATTTAATTCATAGATTTGGTATAATTCAATTAAAAATTAAACATGTAGACATGTCGGAAAAATTATTTTTTGAAAGAAAAACATTCATGTTAAAGAAATTTATATCATAATTCCATATTAATTTGATTAAAATGGAATATATAAGTTAAATTTATATATTATTGAACTAATTATACTTTATATCTAATTAAAAATATAATTTAACCATGTAAATTAGTTTAATAAAAAAACATTTTCCAATAAATAATTTGTAATTTTCACTATTCATCAAAAAATTAGTCTTTTTCGTAAAAAATATAAAAAATCACCCAAATATAACATTTACATGTATTTTTAAAAACATATATAATTTATTTAAAATAAATATTATAAAATCAGGAAAAAAATCAATTTTGAAATATGTGTGAAAACCTTGATGAACCCGCCTTTTATAAAAATACAGTTTTATATAAAACAATTATTATTCTTTCAAATGTTTCATATTTATTTTCAAATCAATAGATAAATAATTAATTATTTTAAAATTGGTAAACCATATAATTGTAAAAATTAATTTATCAATATTCATACCCTCTAATTTAACATATAGGGTATAACGGTATACTATATTACTGTTCATTTAGACTCGGAGATGCGTGTTCTGCAAGCTATCAAAGAGATCTAATTTATTTAAAACGAAATATATCATAAAGCCTCAAGGGGTTATATTCTCATATGAGATAGTTTTGTATCTCATATATTATACTACACCCAATTTTATTCACTTAAAATATCAGAAGGATATAAAAAATATATGTATATAATTATGTATAAATACATTTTTGTGTCTAAAAAATTATAATATAAAATTTATAATTTATTTGTTTGTTTATGTAATACTACTGATGAATTATACATTATCATATATTTTAATAAATATACATATAAAAAATTTATATTATTTTAGCATATATACTTCTATATATTTATTTAAAAATATATTTCTTTAAATTATATAGATATATTTAAGTACATTTTTTATATATACATGATTATTTATATAATGTATACATAACTACAAATTTTTATAATGTATAAGTGAGTATTTTTTATATAATTTATTTATTTAATTTATTTATTTAATTTATTTATAAATATAGTTATATTATATTTCTATATAAAGTATTTAAATAGATTATTCTAATATGTTTATATAATATATTTAAATAATTAAATGAATATATATTATTACATTTTATTAATAAAACATTAAAATCTATCATTAGGAAAAAAATTTTGAAAATATAGGTTCATAAAGATTTTGTAACAAACATTTCTGGACCCAAGAAGATTTGAGGACCAAAATAATTTTTGGTTTATAATTTTTTTTGTTAGGAGCCTTCTTTAAATGTTCCAGTATGAACCTATGGTACCTGAGAAGTGGTTATTCCAGACACATGACTGGAGATTATAAAAGAATTAAAAATTTGAGAAAAGTTGATAGTGGACATGTTAGTTTTGGTGAAAATTCTAAAGGTAAAATTATTGGCCTTTTCCAAATCAAAAAATATAGTTCTATATTAATTTTTAATATTTTGATATTTGATTGTTTAAAGTAAAAAAATTATTATAGTCTCATAGCTATGTGATGATGGTTTTCATGTGAAATTTTGATAATATAGATTTCTGTGTTTTTTATTTTTAAAGTGCTTTAATTTTTATGACATTATGAAATGATAATGTTTATGCAGTTAATTTAGATTCATTATCATCTCAGAACATTTCCTGTCTAATTTCATTTAACAAGAAATCTTGGATTTGGAAAAGGATACTAATAAATTGCAATATTTATTAATATATATCACTAACTAGGATAGGATTAGTCAATGATATGCTTAAACTAGAATTTAAAAATGAAAATGTTTATAATCCTTGTCAAAAAAGGAAACATCATAAAATATCTTTCAAATAAAAGAATGATGTTTCAACTTCTCAACCCCTTGAGTTGGTTCTCATGAATTTTTTTGGTCCTTCTATAGTTTCTAATTTAGCTAGGAAGCACTATTTTTATGTTATTATAAATGAATTTTCTATGTATACATGGGTATTCTTTGAATCTCCCAAAATTTAATCTTGTTCTTAATTTAAAATGTATGTTAAATTTGTAGAAAATATTAGTGGACATAGGATTAAGATCATAATAATTGGTCATGGTTATGAGTTTGAGAATCATTACATTCCATATTTTCCACACAAAATGTCTATAATCAGAAATTTTATTCTCCAAGGACCCCACAGAAGAGTAGTGCTATTGATATGAGAAATAAAAAACATCATATAATTTCTAGAACTATGATTAATGAATATGAACATTCTATTTTTTGGGGGGAAGAATATATGAATACAACCTGTTATTTAACCAATATAGTTTTAATTAGGCCTCTAAAAAGAAAACTCATTATGAATTATAGAATAGTATATATCCAAAGTATAATTAATTTATAGTTCTTGGTTTCAAAATCATTATTATTAACACTAAGGATAAAAATGAAAAAAAAATTATTCCAATATTGAGGAAGGAATTATCCATGGTTATTCAACATCTATAAAATCCTATAGGGTGTTAAATAATATAAATAAGACTGTGGAAGAATTTTTTTTCTTATAAATATTATGATAAATATCCAAATAATCCTAATACCCCTTTAGAAAACCTTGAGGATGATATCTTTTCTAAATATCATTGCCACAACTTCTGAAAATTCTATAAAACAAGTTAAAAAACATCCAGTTATGAGGGATATCATGAACTAGAACCTAAATCTATAGATGAACATGAGATAACAATCCATTATTTTCCTAGATCTGTTAGGAAAAATAGATACCATCCTCTAGATTTTGAATTTGGATACCTAGATTGATGTACGCAATCTATATATTATCTTACAAATCAGGTTGAAAATTAGGATTTTTTAGCACATCATGAACCTAATAACATCTATTATGCAATTAATGATGAATTCTGAGTTATAAAAATTCAACAAGAACACCCAAAAATTGAAAGGAATAGATTTTTGTAACTATTAGATAAACCTAAAGACACTCTAACCATTATCACTGGGTGGGTGTTTGGAAACAATGTTGATGACTAAATTACTATTGTAATAAAAAAATATAGATTGGTTGAATAAGTATATAATCAATAATATGGTATTTATTATAAAGAAACCTTTGAACCAATGTCTATAATTGAATCCATAAGAAGATTTATTTCCTATGTAGCACATTTTGATTTCATACTATATCAAATGGATACCAAATGTGCATTCTTAAATGGTTATATTGTTGAGGATGTTTTTGATGAACTACCCCTGAATTTAAACATCCCCATTTTCCAAATCCTATTGTAAAATTAAACAATGATTTATGTGGTTTTGAATAGGCTCTTAGATAATAATATGATAAGCTTAGCACTTTTATAATTTCTAATGGATTTTCAAAATTTATTATCGATCCTACTAATTTTATAAAAGGAATTTCTAAAGATTCTTTTATAGTTCAAATTTATGTTGATGATATTATTTTTGTATATTCATAAAATTAATTATGTGTTCATTTAAAAAAATATGAAAAATAATATTAAAATGAGTTTAATGGTTGAACAAAAATTCATTCTTGGTTTTCAAAAAAAATCAAATAATTATGGAATTATTTTAACTCACATTAAGTACACTAATGACATGTTAAAATGATTTGGTTTGGATATAACTTAATGTAGTGAAACACACATGAGTAATACCTATAAAATCAATCTTGATAAAGCTAAAAAGATAGTGGATCAAATTAATTATAGAGGTATGATTGGAATCTTTCTATACATAACTACTAGATGGCCTGATATAATTTTTAGTGTGTGTATGTGAGCTCATTTTCATGAAAATCTAAAATTATATCATTTAATTTATATTAAAAGGATTTTTAAGTACCTCAAATATAAAACCAATTTAGGTTTTCTATATCCTAGGGGAAAAGCTTTTGAATTAGTGAGTTATTTAGATGTGGATTTTGTGGATTGTATGTTACATAGAAAAATAAATACTGAAACATGTCATATTTTTAGAAATCTAGTACTATTAGGGTGTGGTAAGAAGTAAAGTTCTATTTCACTGTCTAATGATGATGTTGAATACATAGTTTCAAGTATTTTTTGGGCATAAATGTTTTGGGTGAAAAAAATCTAGATTATGGATATCAATTTAGACATGTACCTATAAATCCTGACAACACAAGTTTGATAAATATTTATAATAATCAAGTTTCTCTTTCCAAAATAAATCATACTGATGTAAGACATCACTTTTTAAGAGATCATTTCCAAAAGTGTGGTGTGAATCTTAAATTCATAAGAACTAAACATAGTCCTGTTGATATTTTAAATAACCTATTGTATTCGAATAGATTAAACTACATGAAACAAAAATTATGAATGATAAATTTTTGTTATTTTTTGTCTTGTAGGATCCACTATTAGATAAGACATCATTGGATAGGCCACTATTGGAAAAGACATTATTGGACCAGCCATTGCTGGAAAATCCACCATTTGACATGCCATAATTATTGATCTATGGATATTCATCCACCTTGGATGATCAATCAATTGTGATCCAACATTTTTCATGTAACACCCCAAGATTCCATGGTACATTTCCCTTTTAATAATACAATAGCTTGCGATTACGCAACTTCTAGTTCTAAAACAACACGACAAATCAAACTAGTTGTTTTAAAAGTGGTTAGGAATAGTAATACACACTTTTTGAAATTATAAAAAAAATATTTTTCAAAATGGACTTCATTTTGGGATTCATAATATCAAAGTTATCTTAGGGTGAATTTTTGGTATTTTTCTGAAAACTTTTAATTTTTGATGAATAGTGAAAATAATATGTTATTATTTAAAATCATATTTTTATTTAAAAAAAATTTTATTTTATTTAAATTTTTTGTAAGTCAAAATATATACCTAATACCTATATTAGATCAATTTAATTCATTGTAGTCATTTTATAATAAAATTAAATGTATAAAATTCTATTGAACTTTTTACCGTCTTTTACCCACCTTCTAGGCGTATTTGCAAATTTTCATAAAAGGTAATTTTACCCCATCTGTGAATTGAATTTCACAAATCCAAGACACAAAGTTGATATCAATATATAAAATTTGGTTTAATAAGATGAAAATAACTTTTGGTGTATAGTAAATTTTTACTTTTATTTACCACGGTTAAACGTAAATTGGGTAATTAAAGGTAAAAATGATATTATTATTACCCTAACACATGTTATAATTCTATTGGAAAAGTTTATTTCGAAAAAAATCAACCTTAAGAATAAAAAATGATCCTTTTGGTGCACTTGGATTAGATTAAGACATTTATTATTATTTTATTTAAAGAAGAGTTAAAAGTGATAAATTCAAAGTTTAATAACTAAAAAATTTTTAATAGAGGGTTATAAATAAGATATATTCAACTATATATATTAATTAGAAAGTTAAAAATATTTTCTAAATAATTGTATTTTATTCGTAATTTTTATACACTAAATAATTAAATTTATTTATGACACAATGATGATGCAGTAATTACCTTATTAATGAATGATTAAAATAATTGATATTATAAATATCCAAATAAATGTAAATTGAGATTTATTATGAATTAAACTAATTTTATAGGTTAATATGACATGTTATGGTTGATTAAATAAATTTTATTTGAAGTGATATATTTTTTATGACTTTCCCAAAAATAAAATACCAAATAGTGTCAAAATCGACATAAATGAGATCATAAAACAAATACTATATTATTAGTTGATATAATATTCCTAAAAATCTAAGGATTGGAAAAAGGATTTAGATAAAGTTATATATATTAATACTGAACAACTTGGGGTTCATTTGGATTTTTTTAGTAAGTTTATTTATCATTTATTATAATAATACAAGAATAAATGGTAAAAGTTAAATTATTTTACTAGGACTTAAATCTAAAAGATTAGGTTAATATGGTGACCTAAACCTATTTGAAACCTATTGGTTGGGTTTTTGTCGACCAATACTCATCTTATCCTCGAAATAAATCATTTCTTAGCATTTATAAACCAAATATTATTGTATAATAAAATAATATTTCAAGCATTTCCTAAAGTGACCCTCACCTCTCTTATAAAAGGGTACTACCCCTTCTCTCAAAATCACACCTCCAAAGCCATTTTGGATCATCCAAACCCTTCTCAAATATCCTCCCAACTACCATCACTTCTACATAAAGGTATAACAATGATCATAAATCCAACATAAGGATCCCTTTTGTTCAACTCAAAAGGAAGCACCCAAAGAAGAGGTAATAATTTCACCACCTCTTTCAAAGTTCTTTTCTTCTTCCACTTCCTCTTTGTTTGTTGTTTCCATAACAAAATAATAAATCTTGTACCTTATACATACTTTGATGTTATTATAATTATTATACAACCATATTCATTATTATATTCATCCTATGAATGACAATTCTCCATACGTGTGCACGTACGGTTTACTGTCTCCATGTCATGGTGTAGTTTGTTATTCAAACACTTCATTTTTGGGATTGGTATAATAATGAGTATAATTGATGTAAATAATAAATATAACATGTTAATGACTCTATATATATATTTTATACCATTCAATAACATAATATTTCACCATCAATAGAATGATATTGTCACTCGTGCGTACGTACGGATTACCGTCTCCACGAACGCAATAAAATTCATTCCCCGTCATAACCATTAAAGAATAATTTTCATTTTATTATTACAAAGTAGGTTTGAGAACTTAATATAATTTTGGATATGAATAAAATAAATTCTATTTATAACAAACATGACTTACTTAACCAATAATATAATGGAAAATGAATCAGTTAACACCTGAAACAATGATACTGCTGAAATATTATTAACAAAGTAGTATTATAAGATCATATATGATATCATATTTATGTATGTGGTTCTTGTATAATTTAATAACAATTATTTAGCTATTATATAGGAGGTTAAATTACCCTAGATCAAGGAAAATTATAAGTTAATGGATAATTCTACAATCTCTTCCTTATTTGGGGTTGTTTATACGTGAGTATCTACTGGAACCTATTTATCATCCACATCCATTTTTCATAAAAATGTATTTCAAAACATTTTTTTAATATTTCCTAGACTATGGGTTAAAGTCATTTATACCTTTTTTGACTTTTTATTAAATTTTTATAAAGGAATCATTCCATCATTTTCCAAAAAAGGTACTTTATGAACTTTTCTATAGATTAAGGTAAGAATATCTTTTTAACTTATATGGTCGGTGCGGCTATTTTCCACCATTATAATATCTTGGATTCTTCACATACAAGATTATAAGAATATTTTCAAAATTATGTCTTTCTTTTATAATTATGTTACTTTTAAATGATTTCAAAATAGAAAGAGATATTTCTCTCAAATAGTTTTGATTTTATCTACGTCAACATCCTTTGATGGATTTTACACTTGTTTGAAGTTGATTTATTAATATAAAAATATTCCATATGGTATTGAAGGTTTTGTGATATTTTTTAATATAGATGTGTTATTTTTATACCATTCATGGTTTATGGTTAATGTATTAACATTTTTTATGCTAGTTTTAATACGAATGTTTATGTTATGTTTCAACCTTTTCATATGAGGAATGCATTGGACTTAGTAAGTAACGGGTGGAGACCGATGTTGCTCTTTGATGCATAAGTAGGCCTCATGAGACAAACTAGTGTCATGGAACAAGGCCTTGACAAAATCTTATTTTTAGTCTTTACATGAGGCCTTGACTGTGTGGTTATGAAGTCTGGCATTATGAATTCCATCATTATGAAATTTCCTATTGATATTACCTGTGATTATTCAACTAGAAGAATATCCATGTGAATATGTAAATGGAATTATTGGATTTATCTTTTCTATATTATTCTCATGTTTATGTTTAAAAATGCTTTTGTTTAAGTCATATACATTTCTTTAAATTTTTATTCTTATTTATGAAATTTTCTGCTATATTATTATCCTTACTGAGCACCTGAGCTCACGCCTTTCTATGTTTTATTTTTTCCAGGATAAGAAGTATATTATGACTGACCTATAGGGATATTATAAGGGATTTTAATGTGTTAAAAGGAGATGCAATGTTATTGTTTTTTATTTCATGATGTAATGTAAAACTTATGTATGAATCCAGTACTTCCAAGGCTACTAAACTTATCGGTCTTTCGGGATTTGATCCCTTGTGATCACGCCAAAGATATGTAATAATGCATCGACTCTGGGAAACTAAGGTTAGAGCATTATAGTTGGTATCAGAGGAATTTTAGTAAAATCCTTAGAATAATGATATAGAAAAACTCTAATTAGAGAACATTAACCTAGGATAGACTTTGGGGATTTCAATATAAGAACATCCTAGAATTATGGTAATGTAGAGATTTTTTGTATTTTCTAAGAAATGCATCCCTGTATGGATACAAAAAGGTAGTGGAGGCTCTATCAAAGATGTACCTAGGAGTGGAAAGTCTGACAGGGAGTTTTGGGATTGACCTTGTGTATCCTGTTACACGACAATAGGCATTGATGCACTCTTGGTTACGAAACTCCTGGTGGATATGCATAGGATAATTCACATTTTCTTTACAAACAATTGTGAAGGATTTATGAGTATATACCTCCTCAAAGAATTTTTTTTTATTATTATTGATTATATCCAAGAACTGTTCAATTTATGTTAAGTTTTTTACAAGTTTGGAATTATGTATTGTGATTCATAAACTAATCTAGTTTATTGAATTGTTTAGAAATGGAGCCTATTGGAAGTAATGGAAACCATATCAACAAAGATAAGCCATGTTGGGATTTCCCTCCTACCCAATATAATTATAGTGGATCTAGTGATGCAACTGGTGCTGATCGGATTATCACCATACTGGGACAACTCACTCAGGTTATGACTAATAACATTACCCATATGGAGCACCCTAATCCACAACATGGAGGATCAATGTTAGACTGCTTCATGAGGAAACAACCACCAAAATTCAATGGGACTGCAAATCCATTTGTAGCTGAGAAATGGATAAGTTACTTAGAGAAAATATTTCATGCTTTGGGGTGTAGGGAAAGGGAAAAAGTTGTCATGGAATTTTATCACCTCATAGGAGATTCAGATCAATGGTGTTCATTAATTCAAAACACATAGGAAGATGAAGAAGTATCAAATATTGAATTGATGGAGTTTAAAAATATTTTATTAGAAAAATAATTTCCTTGTCACCATCGAGCGGATATTGAATGACAATTTATATATCTTAGGAAAAAGGAGGAATAGAATGTCATAAACTATGAGGATAACTGTAACACCCCAAGCTTCTACAGTACGCTTCTCTTTGAATAATGTGATAGCGTGTGTTGTACGCAACACCGAGTTCTAACACACCATAACCAATCAAACTAGCCGTTATGAATAGTAATACCTACTTTTTGAAATTATATATATTTTATATTTTAAAATGGACTTCATTTCTGGATTCGGAATATCGAATTTAGCCTAAGGTGAAATTTTGGTACTTTTCGGATAACTTTCATATTTTGATGAATAGTGAAAATTACTAAATTTTAATTAAAAACAACTTTTTTAATCAAAATAATTAATAGTGATAAATTATGAATTTGAGTGGTTTTAAAGTATATTTAGAATATATTTTTACCATTTAATATAATTTTGGTCATTGGACATAATTTTACAATTAAACCGAACATAAACAAGTGTGAATCTTTTGATAGTTATTATCTCTTAAAAACACGCTTTTTGTTTTGACAGCGGGAATTAATTTTAAATTAATTTCTGCCACTTCTGTATTTTGAATTTATAAAAATGGATTCCATATTTGGAATCAGGATGTCCAAATTGTGTAAATAGGTAACTTTTATTTTTAGACATTTTGAATAATTACTGTGGTAAATATTTTATTTACCATGGTTAAGGGTAAATCTGGTAAATAAGGGTTAAAATATAATATTATAATAAAACTAAATTACCCTAAAACGTGTCCTAGCCTTATTGGTTGATACATTTTCGACCATAGTCATCTTTGGGTCGATTTTGGGACCCCATGGTGCCACTTGTAGGTGATAGGGACACTTTTTTTTAATTAAGTTAAAATGATTACAAAAATGAAACAAGCATATATCTTTTAGAAAAACAATTTTTACATAGGGTTATATATGTTGGATTTTAGATTATAAATATTCATTAGAAAGATAAAACGTTTTCCTACATAATGATATTTTATTTATAATTTTTAGACATTAAATAATTTAATTTATTTATGACACAATGATGATGTAGTAATTACTATAATAGTGAAAAATTAAAATAATTGATATTATAAATACCCAAATAAATATAATTTGAAACTTTTAATGAATTAAACAAATTTTATAGGATACTATGATATATTAGGATTGATTTAATTGACTTTTTTCTAAGTAATAAATCTGTTATGAGTTTCAAAAAAATCAACTATTGAATAGTGTCAAAATTGACATAAAAGAGTTCTTAAAAAAAATATTATATTATTAATTGATATTAAATTCATAAAAATCTAAGGTTCGGCCAAGAGACATATATCATGATATTTTCATCATTAATAGACCACTTGGGGGTATCTTGGATGTATATAGTAAGCTTATTAACCATATTATATAAAAATACAAAGAAACATTGTAAAAGTGAAACTAATTAACTTAGAGTTAATACTTAAATATAAGGTTAATATAAGTACAAAAACCTGTCTAAATTATATTGGTTGAGTTTTTTGATACCTATACCCACCTTAAAATTTAAATAATCAAATTTGGAGCCATTAGAAACCGAATATGAATTTATTATAAACTAATATTTCTAGCTTTTCCAAAGGTGCCCCTCACCCCTCTTATAAAAGGGCACTCCTCCTTCTCATTTCTTCACACCTTCAAAGCCTTTTGTTTCGGCCAAACACTGCCCAAATACTCTCCCAACTTCCCACACTACAACCTAGAGGCATTATTTTGATCAGAAATCCAACCTATGGAGCCCTTTTGATCTAATCAAAAGGAAGAACCCGAAGAAGAGGTAATGATTTCACCACCCTTTTCCAAGTTCATTTCTTCTTCCACTTCTTCTTCCTTTGTTGTTACCATTATAAAATAATAACTCCAGTATCATATATATACTGTGATGTTATTATAAATATGGTACAACCATATTCAGTATTCTATCCACCCTTTGAATAACATGTCACCATACATGCGTACGTACGGCTTACCGTCTCCACGTCGTGGTGTAATTGTTATTCAATATATTATTATTTGGTTGGTTATAATAATGATGTGTAACTCATGTAAATAATAAATATAACATGTTAATGATTCTGTATATATGATATACCATCCATTTATATATTATTATAATATCAAAAGAATGATATTTTCGCTCATGCGTACGTACGGACTACCGTCTCCACGAACGCGATGAGATTCATTCTACATCGTAACCATTAAAGTATAATTATCATTTGATGATTTAAAAATGATGTTTAAGGACTTGATATCATTCTGGATATGAATAATATACAACCTATCCTTTACAAACATGTCTTACGTAACAAAACATATAAAATACAAGTAAGTTAACACACGAAACAACGATAATACTAAGATATTATTATCAAATCAATATTAAAAGATCATATATGATATCATATTAATGTATATGATTCTTGTATAATTTAATAACAATTATTTCACCATTATACAGGAGGTTAACCTACCCCAACCAAGGAAAAGTACAAGGTAAGGGTTATTTCACAATCTCTTCATTATCTGAGGTTGTTTATACCTAATAATCTATTGGGATCTCTTTATCATCCACATCCATGTTTCTTCAAAATGTATTTCAAAACATTTTTATTATTTACAAGAATATGGGTTAAAGTAATTTATACCCTTGTTTGACTTTTTATAAGAGGATTCTTTCTATTGTTTTCAAAACAAGGTCCTTTTTAACCTTTTCGACAGAATTAAGGTAAGAATGTTTTTTTTAACTTATACGGCGGGTGCGGTTATTTTCCACCGTTATAAAATCTTCAAAGCATTCCTTACAAGATTATAAGAATATTTTCAAAGAAAATGTTTTATTTTATATAGATGTTAAATGATTTCAAAAAAAATAGAAAGAGATATTTCTCTAAAAAGAGTTTTGATTTCATCAATGTCAACATCCTTTGATGGATTTTACGCTTATTTGAAGTTGATTTATTATGATACAAAACTTCTATATTGTATTGAAGGTTTTGTGATATGTTTGAATGTGGATGTGCTATTTTTATACCATTCATAGTTTATGGTGAAATTATTGGCATTTCATATGCTATTTTTAATACGAATGTTTATATTATGTTTAAACCTTTTCATATGGGAATGCATTGGACTTAATATGTAATGGGTGGAGCCCGCTATAGATCCTCGATGCATCGGTAGGTCTCATGAGACAAACTAGTGTCTTGGCATAAGGCCTTGGAAAAATCTTATTTGTAGTCTTGGCACGAGGCCTTGGCTATGTGGTTATGATAGTCTGGCATTATGCATTCTAACATTATGAAAGTTGTTATTGATTTTGCATGTGATTATTCGATTAGTAGAATATCTATGTGAATGAGTAAATGGAATTATTTTGTTTTATTTATGCCATACAATGTTGAATGTTCAAGTTTGAAAGGCTTTTGTTTTAGTTATACATTGCCTTAAATGTTTATTCTTGTTTATGAAAGTTTCCGCTATATTGTTATCCTTACTGGGCATTTGAGCTCACCCCTTTTCTATGTTTTATTTTTCCCAGGAAGTGAAGAAGTAAATTATGAATGACCTGTAGGGATATTATGTGGGGATATGAGTGTGGATTATGGAGACATTATGTTGTTGTAGTAGTTTTTCATTTTATGATGTAATGTAAAACTTATGAATATATCTAGTGTTTCCAAAGCTACTAAACCAATCGGTCTTTCGAGATTTGATCTTTCTTGTGATCATGCCAATGTTATGTAATAATGAACCGACTCTGGGTAATTAGGGTCGGGGCGTTACAGTTGGTATCAGAGGAAGTTTAGTACAAACCTTGGAAGCTAGATTTAGATAAAATCTGATTAGAGCACGTAGACCTAAGATGAACTTTGAGGATTAGTATAGAAGAACTTCCTAGAATTTTAGTATTGTAGAGATTTTGTGAGTTTTCCGAGCAATACATCCCTGTCTGGATACGAGCAGGTAGAGGCGGCTCTGGCACAGATGTACCTAGGGGTAAAACCCGAAAACACCTCTTTGAGCTAGACTCGAACGGGAACTGGTGCACGACAACGATCCTTGTTGTACTCTTGGTTACGACACTCCCGGGGGATATGCTTAGGATAAATCTCATTTTCTTTACAAATCATTATGAAGGGTTTATGAGTATATACTTCCTCAAAGAAAACATTTTTATGATTATGGATTATATCCATAAATAGTTCAATTTATGTTAAGTGTTTTATAAGTATGGGATTCTGTATTTTGATTCATAAACTGATCTAGTTTATGCCATTGTTTAGAAATGGCACCTAGTGGAAGAAATGGAAACTGTATCAATGCATGAACTCCATGTAGGGATTTCCCTCCTGATCAAGATAATTATAGTGCAGCTGGTGATGCAACTGGTGCCGATCAGCTAATCACCATACTGGGACAACTTACTCAGGTTATGAATAATAACCTTACCCGTATAGAGCACCCTGATCCACAGCGTGGAGGATCAATGTTAGATTGATTCATGAGGCAACAACCACCAACGTTCAATGGGAGTACAAATCCCTTAGTAGCCGAGCAAAGGATAAATTCCCTAGAGAAAATATTTTAGGCTTTGGGGGGCAGTGAAAGGGAAAAAGTTATCATTGCAGTTTACCGCCTCACTAGAGATGCTGATCAATGGTGGTCATTGATTCAAAACATGAAGGAAGATGATGAAGTATCAAATATGGAATGGAGGGAGTTCAAAGATCTGTTTTTAGAAAAATACTTTCCTCGCGACCATCGAGCAGATATGGAAAGGCAATTTCTGAGTCTGAGACAAAAGGAGGATGAGAATGTCACAAAGTATGAGGCTAACTTTACAAGGTTAGCAAGGTATGCTGGAGATTATATACGTAACCCAAGAAGAAAGATTGATCATTTCTTTTATGGGTTAAAACCATTTCTCCGTCGAGCATTAGTCTCACAATCCTTTTCGTCGTACGAATACATTGTTTCATGTGCTATCAAGACCGAAAAGGAATTCTCTAAGACTTATGACTTTAAAGCAAAGCAAGAGAAGAAGAGACCTGCTGATAAATCTGGGAATGGAAATAAGGGGAAGAAGGGAAAGGATGAATATCCATCTTGCGGTAAATGCGGGAAGAAACATCCTGGTACTTGCTTGAAGGGAATGGGAGTCTGTTACAAGTGTGGTGAAAAAGGCCACCAAGCTCATGATTGCAAGGGGAAGAAGGAAGCTACCAACGTTCAGTGCTATAATTGCAGGGAGATGGGGCATTATGCAAATGCATGTCCTACGCGTCAGGAGAACTTACCTCAGAAAAGGCCAAGGGATCAAGGCCAGGCTTATGATATCACTACTGCTGAGGTAGAAGCTCCGAAAGACGTGGTGGCAGGTAATTTAATGGTTTCCTCAAGTTTAGAAAATGCATTATTTGATTCTGGATCATCGCATTGTTTCATATCTTCCCAGTTTGTAAGAAAATTAGATATTTACAATTTGATTTAATAAGGGAGTTGTGAGTTAAAACTCCTAAGGGAAGTATCATTGCAACAAAGTTTTGTCAATCAGTCCCCATTAGTGCACATAAATGTTCTTTATCTGCTGATCTCATCGTCATACCTATGATTGAGTTTGATATAATCCTCGGTATGTACTGGCTTTTGGACTATGATGCGAAGATTTATTGTAAGAAGAAAGAGGGTACGATTCTTGATGATAATGATAAGGAACACCTTATCTTTAGAGCAGAATCGTCACCACTTAATTCTTATTTAGATCCACCCCTAGTAGCTCAACTAAATTCAATTATTGGGGAGGAAGAGAATGAAATAACTGTGGGTGAGGAAAGGAATGTTCAAATAGAGGATGTACCTATTGTGAAAGAATTTGTAGATGTATTTCCGGAAGATTTACCTGGACATCCTCCAGAACAAGAAGTTGTGTTTTCCATTGATTTAATTCCTGGATCAAAGCCTATATCGAAGACCCCTTATAGAATGGCCACTGTAGAGTTAGTTGAACTAAAGAAACAACTAGGGGAATTGAGTAATAAAGGATTTATTCTCCCCAGTGTTTCCCCATGGGGAGCCCCTATTATTTTTGTTAAAAAGAAAGATGGATCTATGAGGTTATGTATCGACTACAGGGAGATCAATGCTATAACGATAAAGAACAAGTATCTCATACCTCGTATTGATGATTTATTTGACCAACTACATGGAGCTCAATACTTTTCAATGATTGACCTTCGATCTGGATACCATCAGTTATGTGTGAAGAATGAAGACATTCTGAAAACAGCATTTCGAACCAGGTACGGGCATTACGAGTTTACTTTAATGCCGTTTGGATTGACTAATGCACCCTCTGTATTCATGGATCTGATGAATAGAGTTTTCAAGGAGTATCTCGATGAATTTGTGGTGGTATTTATTGATGATATCTTGGTATAATCCAAAACCTACGAAGATCATGAAAATCACTTGCGCATTATCTTGAAGACTCTGAGGAGGCATGAATTATATGGAACGTTTAGCAAGTGTGAATTCTGGCTTCATGAGATTTCTTTTCTTGGCCATATTGTCTCTAAAGATAGAATCTCTATTGATCCTTCTAAGACCAAGGCAATCCAAGAATGGCCAGCACATACGAGTATAATTGAGGTACGTAGTTTTATTGGTTTGGCAGGTTATTATCGACGTTTCGTCCATAATTTTGCCCGATTGGCTAACCCATTAACGAAGCTCACACGAAAAGGGGTTAAATTTGTTTGGACAAAAGAGTGTGAAGAATGTTTCGAAGAACTGAAGAGATGATTAGTCAATTCTCCTATATTGACTCTACCATCAGGGAACGATGGGTCTGTTATTTATAGTGATGCATCAAAGAAAGGACTTGGTTGTGTCCTTATGCCGAATGATAGTGTTATTGCCTATGCATCACGACAGTTGAAAATTCATGAACAAAACTATCCTACTCATGATCTCGAGTTAGCAGCTGTGATCTTTTCTTTGAAGATATGGAGGCACTACCTCTATGGTGAAAAATGTGAGATTTATACTGATCACAAGAGTTTGAAGTATATTTTCTCACAAAAATAACTCAACATGAGGAAAAGGATATGGCTTGAATTACTCAAGGATTATGATTGTACGATACACTACCACCCGGGGAAAGCAAACAAGGTGGAAGATGCTTTGAGTAGAAAATACCATGGAGTTTTGAACAATATGGGAATTGAAAGGGATCCAATTTTCATGGATCTAGTAAAGATGGACATGGGAATAACTAAGGAAGGTGAAACATCAATGCTTTTTCAAATGGTTGCCAAACCATCTTTACTAGAAAGGATTAAGAGTTATCAGACAGATGATGAAGAATTTCAAAAGAAGATTAAAGTTGTGAATGATGGGAGATTGAGAGGCTTTGTGTATGAAGATGGAATTTTGAAATTCGGGAAGAGACTTTGTGTTCCCGATATACCTGATCTAAAAATGGAATTGTTGGATGATGCTCATAGTTCCAATTTCTCTATACACCCTGGGAGCACCAAAATGTTTAGATATTTGAAGGAACATTTTTGGTGGGACAACATGAAGAGGGAGATTGCTGATTTTGTGTCAATATGTATGGTTTGTCAACATGTGAAAGCTGGAAGGCAACAACCTGGAGGAGTCATACAACCTCTTACCATACCGGAGTGGAAATGGGGCAATATTACGATGGAATTTGTCATGGGGCTACCGAAGACTCCTAGAAGGAACGATGCAATATGGGTTATTGTTGACCATCTTACCAAGTCAGCACATTTTCTTTCTATAAGAGAAGATCTACCCCTGGAAAGTCTAGAAAGACTATATATTAATGAAGTTGTGAGACTTCATGGAGTACCCCTATCGATTGTTTCTGATCGTGATCCCCGTTTTACTTCAAGATTTTGGAAAAGTCTTCAGAAATCCCTGGATACTGAACTTCATTTGAGCACTGCTTACCACCCTCAGACAGAAGGACAATCAGAACGGACTATTCAGACCTTAGAAGACATGTTGAGATCTTTCTCACTTGACTTTCAGGGTATGTGGGATCAATATTTACCACTGGTAGAATTTTCCTATAACAATAGCTTCCATTCAAGTATTCAGATGGCACCATATGAAGCGTTATATGGAAAGAGATGTCGTACACCAACCTGTTGGGATGACGTTGGTGAATGAAAACTTGTTGGCCCAGAACTGGTGGAGGAAACGGTGGAAAAGGTGAAGGTAATCCAAAATCACATCAAAGCAGCTCAAAGTAGGCAGAAGAGCTATGCTAATAATCGAAGGAAGGATTTGGAATTTCAAGTCGGTGATCATGTTTTCCTGAAGGTATCACCATGGAAGGGAGTCATACGTTTTGGTAAGAAAGGTAAATTGAGTCCCAGGTACATCGGACCTTTCGAAATTCTAGAACGAATTGGGGTTGTGGCTTACCGATTGGCAATGCCGCCAAGTCTCTCCAAAGTTCACGATGTGTTCCACGTATCTCTGTTGAGGAAATACATGCCTGACCCAACGCATGTACTCACCTATGAGGAATTAGAACTGGAACCCGATCTTTCCTATTGTGAAGAGCCCGTCAGGATTCTTGATACGAGAGAACAAGTACTGAGAAACCGGACGACACGTCTGGTAAATGTTTTGTGGAGAAACCATAAGATGGAAGAGGCAACGTGGGAACCCGAGGAACTTATGATGAAGAACCACCCGAGTCTTTTCATGTGAGAAGTATTCTTTAAATTTCAAGGATGAAATTATTTGAAGGAGGGGAGAATGTAACACCCCAAGCTTCTACGGTACGCTTCTCTTTGAATAATGTGATAGCGTGTGTTGTACGCAACACCGAGTTCTAACACACCATAACCAATCAAACTAGCCGTTATGAATAGTAATACCTACTTTTTGAAATTATATATATTTTATATTTTAAAATGGACTTCATTTCTAGATTCAGAATATCGAATTTATCTTAAGGTGAAATTTTGGTAGTTTTCAGATAACTTTCATATTTTGATGAATAGTGAAAATTACTAAATTTTAATTAAAAACAACTTTTTTAATCAAAATAATTAATAGTGATAAATTATGAATTTGAGTGGTTTTAAATTATATTTAGAATATATTTTTACCATTTAATATAATGTTTGTCATTGGACATAATTTTACAATTAAACCGAACATAAACAAATGTCAATCTTTTGATAGTTATTATCTCTTAAAAACACGCTTTTTGTTTTGACAGCGGGAATTAATTTTAAATTAATTTCTGCCACTTCTGTATTTTGAATTTAGAAAAATTGATTCCATATTTGGAATCAGGATATCCAAATTGTGTAAATAGGTAACTTTTATTTTTATACATTTCGAATAATTACTGTGGTAAATATTTTATTTACCATGGTTAAGGGTAAATCTGGTAAATAAGGGTTAAAAAATAATATTATAATAATAATAAATTACCCTAAAACATGTCCTAGCCATATTGGTTCATACATGTTCTACCATAGTCATCTTTGGGTCGATTTTGGGACCCCATGGTGCCACTTGTAGGTGATAGGGACACTTTTTTTTAATTAAGTTAAAATGAATACAAAAATGACACAAGCATATATCTTTTAGAAAAACAATTTTTACATAGGGTTATATATGTTGGATTTTAGATTATAAATATTCTTTAGAAAGATAAAAAGAGTTTCCACATAATGATATTTTATTTATAATTTTTAGACATTAAATAATTTAATTTATTTATGACACAATGATGATGTAGTAATTACTATAATAGTGAACAATTAAAATAATTGATATTATAAATACCCAAATAAATATAATATGAAACTTTTAATGAATTAAACTAATTTTCTAGGATAATATGATATATTAGGATTTATTTAATTGACTTTGTTCTAAGTAATAAATCTGTTATGAGTTTCAAAAAAATCAACTGTTGAATAGTGTCAAAATTGACATAAAAGAGTTCTTAAAACAAATATTATATTATTAATTGATATTAAATTCCTAAAAATATAAGGTTCGTCAAATAGACCTATATCATGATAGTTTCATCATTAATGGACCACTTGGGGGACACTTGGATGTATATAGTAAGTTTATTAACCATATTATATAAAAATACAAAGAGACATTGTAAAAGTGAAACTAATTAACTTAGAGTTAATACTTAAAGATAAGGTTAATATAAGTTCCCAAACCTGTCTAAATTATATTGGTTGAGTTTTTTTCTACCTATACCCACCTTAACATTTAAAGAATCAACTTCGGAGCCATTAGAAACTGAATATGAATTTATTATAAACTAATATTTCTAGCTTTTCCAAAGGTGCCCCTCACCCCTCTTATAAAAGGGCACTCCTCCTTCTCATTTCTTCACACCTTAAAAGCCTTTTTTTCGGCCAAACTCTGCCCAAATACTCTCCCAACTTTCCTCACTACAACCTAGATGCCTTAGTGTGATCAGAAAGCCAACCTAAGGAGCCCTTTTGATCAAATCAAAAGGAAGAACCCGAAGAAGAGGTAATGATTTCACCACCCTTTTCCATGTTCATTTCTTCCTCCACTTATTCTTCCATTTTTGTTACCATTATAAAATAATAACTCCAGTATCATATATATACTGTGATGTTATTATAAATATGTTACAACCATATTCAGTATTCTATCCACCCTTTGAATAACATGTCACCATACATGCGTACGTACGGCTTACCGTCTCCACGTCGTGGTGTAATTGTTATTCAATATATTATTATTTGGATGGGTATAATAATGATGTGTAACTCATGTAAATAATAAATATAACATGTTAATGATTCTGTATATATGATATAAAATACATTTATATATTATTTTAATATCAAAAGAATGATATTGTCACTCGTGCGTACGTACGGACTACCGTCTCCACGAACGCGATGAGATTCATTCTCCATCGTAACCATTAAAGTATAATTATCATTTAATGATTTAAAAATGATGTTTAAGGACTTGATATCATTCTGGATATAAATAATATACAACCTATCCTTTACAAACATTTCTTATGTAACAAAACATATAAAAGACAAGTAAGTTAACACCCGAAACAACGATAATACTAAGATATTATTATCAAATCAATATTAAAAGATCATATATGATATCATATTAATGTATATGATTATTGTATAATTTAATAACAATTATTTCACCATTATACAGGAGGTTAACCTACCCCAACCAAGGAAAAGTACAAGGTAAGGGTTATTTCACAATCTCTTCATTATCCGAGGTTGTTTATACATAATAATCTACTGGGATCTCTTTATCATCCACATCCATGTTTCTTCAAAATGTATTTCAAAACATTTTTATTATTTACAAGAATATGGTTTAAAGTCATTTATACCCTTGTTTGACTTTTTATAAGAGGAATCTTTCCGTCGTTTTCAAAACAAGGTCCTTTTTAACCTTTTTGACAGAATTAAGGTAAGAATGTTTTTTTTAACATATACGGCGAGTGCGGTTATTTTCCGCCGTTATAAAATCTTCAAAGCTTTCCTTACAAGATTATAAGAGTATTTTCAAAAAAAATGTTTTATTTTATATTTATCTTAAATGATTTAAAAAAAATAGAAAGAGATATTTCTCTAAAAAGAGTTTTGATTTCATCTTTTTAAACATCCTTTGATGGATTTTACGCTTATTTGAAGTTGATTTATTATGATACAGAACTTCTATATTGTATTGAAGGTTTTGTGATATGTTTTTCTGTGGATGTGATATTTTTATACCATTCATAGTTTATGGTGAAATTATTGACATTTCATATGCTAGTTTTAATACGAATGTTTATATTATGTTTAAACCTTTTCATATGGGAATGCATTGGACTTAATATGTGATAGGTGGAGCCCGTTATAGCTCCTTAATGCATCGGTAGGTCTCATGAGACAAACTAGTGTCTTGGCATAAGGCCTTGGAAAAATCTTACTTGTAGTCTTGGCATGAGGCCTTGGCTATATGGTTATGATAGTCTGGCATTATGCATTCCAACATTATGAAAGTGGTTATTGATTTTGCATGTGATTATTCCATTAGTAGAATATCCATGTGAATGAGTAAATGGCATTATTTAATTTTATTTATGCCATATAATGTTGAAAGTTCAAGTTTGAAAGGATTTTGTTTTAGTTATACATTGCCTTAAATGTTTATTCTTATTTATGAAAGTTTCCGCTATATTGTTATCCTTACTGGGCATTTGAGCTCACCCCTTTTCTATGTTTTATTTTTCCCAGGAAGTGAAGAAGTAAATTATGAATGACCTGCAGGGATATTATGTGGGGATATGAGTGTGGATTATTGAGACATTATGTTGTTGTAGTAGTTTTTCATTTTATGATGTAATGTAAAACTTATGAATATATATAGTGTTTCCAAGGCTACTAAACCAATCAGTCTTTCGAGATTTGATCTTTCTTGTGATCATGCCAATGTTATGTAATAATGCACCGACTCTAGGTAACTAGGTTCGGGGCGTTACAATAACTTTACAAGGTTAGAAAGGCATGTAGTAGATTATATCTGTAACCCAAGGAGTAATATTGGTCGATTATTTGATGGGTTAAGACCATTTCCTTATCGATCATTAGTCTCATAATCCTTCTCAACATACGAAGATATTATATCATGTGATATCAAGATAGAAAAGGAATTATCTATGTCTTATGACTATAAAGAAAATCAATAGAAGAAGAGATCGGTTAAAAACTCTAGAAATGGAAATAAGGGGAATAATGGAAAAGTTGAATATCCATCCTGCGGTAAATGTGGGAAGAAACACCCTGGTACTTGTCTGAAGGGAATGGGATTCTGTTATAAGTGTGGTGAAAAAGACCTCCAAGATAGTGATTAAACGGTAAAGAAAGATTTTTTCAATGTTGATTGCTACAATTTTTGACAAAAGGGGCATTATGAAAACAAATTTCCTAAGATCCGAGGAAACTTACCTCAGAAAAGTCCAAGGATGAAAGGAAAAGCTTATGTGATCACTACTGCTGAGGTTGAAGCTCTGAAAGACATGGGGGAAGGTAATTTAATGGTTTACTCAAGCTTATCCAATGCTTTTTTTGATTCTAGATCATCACATTATTTCATATCTTCCCAGTTTTCTAAGAAAATTAGATATTTCCAATTTGATTTAACAAAGGAGTTGCCATTAAAAAATCTTAAGGGAAGTATCATTGCAATACTGTTTTGTGAATATGTTCCCATTAGAGCGTATAAATTTTCTTTATCTTCTGGTCTCATTTTCATACCCATGACTAAATTTGATATAATCCTTAGAATATATTGGTTTTTGAACCATGATGTGAAATTTTATTTTAAGAAGGAGGTTAAAATTTTTGATGATGATAAGGAGTACCTTATCATTAGAGAAGAAATGTCACCACTCGATTCTTATCTACATCCACCCCCAGTAGCTCTAATAAATTCATTTATTGGGGAGGAAGAGAAATAAATAACTATTGGTGAGGAAAATAATGTTCAAATAGAGGATGTACCTATTGTGAAAGAATATGTTGATGTGTTTCCAGAGGATTTACCTGGACATCCTCTTGAATGAGAAATTGAGTTTTCCATTGATTTAATTCCTGGTTCATGGCCCATATCAAATACCCATTATAGAATGGACACTATGGAATTAGTGGAAAAAAAATAAACAACTTAAGGAATTGAGTAATAAGGGATTTATCCGCCCTAGTGTTTCTCCATGGGGAGCCCCTATTCTTTTTATTAAGAATAAAGATGGATTTATGAGATAGTGCATTGAATATAGGGAGATAAATGCTATAACAATAAAGAACAAGTATCCCCTACCTTTCATTCATGATTTATCCCACAAACTTCATGGAGCTCAATATATTTCAAATATTGACCTTCAATCTGGTTATCATCAGTTGTGTGTGAATAATGAAGACATTTCGAAAACAACATTTCGAACCAGGTACATGCATTACGAGTTTACAGTAATGCCATTTGGACTGACTAATTCACCCTCTATTTTCGTGGATCTAATGAATAGAGTTTTCAAGGAATATCTTGATGAATTTATAGTGGTATCTATTGATGATATCTTGGTTTTCTAAAAAATCTACGAAGATCGTGAAAATATCTTGAGCACTATTCTAAAAACCCTCAGAAGAAATGAATTATATTGAAAGTTTAGAAAGTCTGAATTCTGGATTTAGGAGATTTCTTTTCTTGGCCATATTTTCTCTAAGGATGGAATCTTTTTTGATCCTTCCAAGACCAAGGCAATACAAGAATGTCTATCACCGACAAGTATAATTGAGGTACGTAGTTTTATTGGTGTAGGAGGTTATTATCTATGTTTCATCCAAAATTTTGCCCTATTGGCTAACCCATTAACCAAGATCACACATAAATGGATTAAATTTATTTGGACAAAAGATTTTGAATATTGTTTTGAATAACTGAAGAGAAGATTAGTCAATGATCCTATCATGACTCTATCATCAGGGAAAAATGGGCTTGTAATTTATAGTGATTATTCAAAGAAAGGACTCGGTTGGGTCCGTATGCATAATGAGAGGGTTATTGTCTATGCATCACGACAGCTAAAAATTCATTAAAAAAACTATACCACTCATGATCTTGAGTTAGAAAATGTAATCTTTACTTTGAAAATATGAAGACACTATCTCTATGGTGAAAAATGTGAGATATACGCCTATCAAAAAAGTCTAAAGTATATTTTCTCACAAAAAGAACTCTACAAGAGGCAAATGAGATGGCTCAAACTACTCAAGGATTATTATTTCACTATACACTACCAATAGAGGAAGGAAAATAAGGTGGCAGATGCTTTGAGAAGAAAGGGTCAGGGAGTTTTGAACAAGATTAGAGTTGAAAGGGATCCTAAGTTCATGGATCTAGTAAAGATAGATATGGGAATAATCATGGAAGTTGAAACATCAATATTTTTTCAAATGGTTGCTAAACCATCTTTACTAGAAAAGATAAAAAGTTCTCATACTGATGATGAGGAGTTTCAACAGAAAATTAAAGCTAAAAACGATGGTAGATTGATCAACATCTTATATGAAGATGGGATTTTGAAATTTAGGAAGATACTTTGTGTTCCTGACATACCTAATCTAAAAAATGGAATTGTTGGATGATGCTCATAGCGCCAATTTCTCTATACACGCTGGTAGCAATAAGGTGTATAGAGATTTGAAGGAACATTTTTCTTGGGACAACATGAAAAGGGATATTGCATATTATGTGTTAAGATGTATGGTTTTTAAATAGTTGAAGGCAGGAAGACAACATCCTAGAGGATTCATGCAACCTCTTCCCATACCCGAGTGGAAATGGGATGATATTACGACGGATTTTTTCATGGGGATACTGAAGAATCCTAGGAATTATGATGCAATATGAGTCATCATTGATCGTCTTACCAAGTTAGACCATTTTCTTGCTATAAGAGAAGATTTACACTTGAATGTTTAGCATAAATATATATTAATGAAGTTTTAAGACTTCATGGAGTACCCATATCAATTATTTATGATCGTGATCCCCATTTTACATCAATATTATAGAAAAGTATTCAGAATTCCTTGGATACTGAACTTCGTTTGAGCACTTCCTACCACCCTCAGACTGATGTACAATTAGAATGGACTATTCAAAACTTGGAGGACATGTTAATATCTTGCTCACTTTATTTTCAAGGTAAGTGTGATTAGTATTTACCTCTGGTTGAATGTTCCTATAACAATAACATTCATTCAAGTATTCAGATGGAACCATATGAAGAATTATATGGAAAGAGATGTTACACACCAACATTTTGGGATGATTTTGGTAAAAGAGAACTTGTAGTCATTTAAAATGTTGAAGAAACAATGGAAAAGGTAAAGATTATCTAAAACCACATCAAAGCATCTCAAAGTTGTAAAAAGAGCCATGCCAATAACCATAGGAATGATTTATAATTTTAAGTATGAGATCATGTTTTCTTGAAGGTATCTCCATGGAAGTGTGTTATATATTTAGGTAAGAAGGGTAAATTAAGTCCCAGGTATATCAGAGCTTTCAAAATTCTATAATGAATTGGAGTTGTAGCTTATCATTTGGTAATGTCACCAATTCTGTCCAATGTTCATGATGTGTTCCATGTATCACAGTTGAGAAAATACATGCCTAACCTAATGCATGTACTCACCTATGAAAAAATAGAACTGTAACCCAGTCTATCTTATTGTGAAGAGCCTGTCAAGATTCTTAAAACTAGAGAACAAGTGATGGGGAAATTGGATGACTCGTGTGGTGAATGTTCTACGGAGATTCCATATGATGGAAGAGGCAACATGGGAACCCGAGGAACTTATGATGAAGAACCACCTAAATCTATTTGTATAGAAGTATTCCATAAATTTTGAGGACAAAAATATTTGATGGAATGGATAATGTAAAACCCCAAGCTTCCACGGTACGTTTCCCTTTGAATAATACAATAGCTTGTGTTGTACGCAACTTCGAGATCTAGCACACCATGAAAAATCAAACTAGCCATTTTAAAAGCAGTTATGATTAGTAGTACCCACTTTTTGAAATTTTATAAAATTTATTTTTCAAAATGGACATAATTTTTGGATTTGTATTATCAAAATTATCTTAGGGTAGATTTTTTGTATTTTTCTGAAAAATTTCAATTTTCGATGAATAATGAAAAACGCTATGTTATTATTTAAAATAAACTTTTTATTTATATAATTATTTATTTTATTTTAATTTATTTTAATTCAAAATAGATACATAATAACTATATTAGTTCAATGTAATTCATTGGTGTCATTTTATAATAAAATTAGATGTATAAAATTTTATTGAAGTTTTTATCGTCTTTTACCCACCTTCTAGGCGCAGTTGCAAATTTTCATAAAACATTATTTTACCGGTTTTTTAGATTTAATTTCAAAAATATTAGAGACATGGTTGATTTCAGTATGTAATATTTTGTTCAATAAGATGAAAATAATTTTTGGTGAATAGTAACTTTTGACTTTTATTTACTGCGGTTAAACGTTAATAGGGTAATTAAAGGTAAAATGATATTATTATTACACTAACACATGTCATAATTATATTGGATAAGTTTATCTCTACCAAAATAAACCTTAGTAATAAAATATTATCCTTTTGGTCCACTTGGATTAGATTAGGACATTTATTGTTATTTTATTTAAAGAAGAGTTAAAAGTGTTAAATTCAAAGATTAATAAAAAAAAATTAATATAGGGTTATACATAAGATAAATTCAACTATAAAGATTCATTATAAAGATAAAAATATTTACTAAATAATGGTATTTTATATATAAATTTTAGACAGTAAATAATTAAATTTATTTATGACACAATGATGATGAAGTAATAACCTTATTAATGAATGATTAAAATAATTATTATTATAAGTATACAAATAAATTTAAATTGATACTTCTGATGAATAAAAAAACATTCAAGGTAAATATGACATGTTAGGTTTGATTGAATAAATTTTATTTGAAGTGATATAGTTCTTATGACTTTCACAAAAACAAAATTCCAAATAGTGTCAAAATTGACATAAATGAATTTTTAAAACAAATACTATATTATTAATTGATATAATATTCCTAAAAGTTTAAAGATCATCCAAAGGAATTATATAAGGTTATATATATCAATAATGAACCACTTGGGTTTCTTTTTTATTTTTTTAGTATGCTTATTAACCATTTATTATAATAATACAAGAATACATGGTAAAAGTTAAACTATTTAACTATGATTTGAATCTAAAAGATAAGGTTAATATAGTGACCAAACCTCTCTAAAACCTATTGGTTGAGACTTTTTCGACCCATCCCCACCATATCCTTGAAATAAATCATATTGGATCCATTATAAACTTAATATTATTATATAATAAAATAATATTTCATTTTTTTCTAAACTGACACTCACCTCCCTTATTAAAGGGTACTTCTCTTTCTCTTAAAATAACACCTCCAAAGCCATTTGGTTTGGCCAACCCCTATTCAAAAATCCTCAAAACTACCCTAAATTTGAACTAGTGGCCTTAATTTGATCTTAAATCCAACCTAAGGATATCTTTTGATCAACCTAAAATGAAACACCCAAAGAAGAGGTAATAATTTCACCACCTCTTTCAATGTTCTTTTCTTCTTCCACTTCCTCTTTATTTGTTGTTTACAAACCAAAATAATTACTCCAGTACCTTATACATAATGTGATTTTATTATAAATATGTTACAACCATATTCATTATTAAATCTGTCCTATGAATGACAATTCACCATACGTGTGTGCGTACGGCATACCCACTCCACGTCATGGTGTAGTTTGTTATTCAAACACTTCATTATTTGGATGGGTATAATAATGAGTATAATTGATGTAAATAATAAATATAACATGTTAATTATTCTTTATATATATGATATTCCATCCAATTTCATACTATTTAACCATCAATAGAATGATATTGTCACTCGTGCGTACGTACGGATTACTGTCTCCATAAACGCGATGAAATTCATTCCCCATCATAACCATTCAAGAATAATGTTCATTTTATGATTAAAAATAATTTTTGAGAACTTATTATCATTCTGGATATGAATCAAATACATCCTATCCATAATAAGCATGGCTTATGTAACCAAGCATACAAAGTAAATTGAATTAGTTAACACCTGAAACGATGATACTAGTGAAATATTATTAACAAAGCAGTATTATAAGATCATATATGAAATCATATTTATGTATGTAGTTGTTATATAATTTAATAAAAATTATTTAACTATTATATAGGATGTTAACCTACCCTCGAACAAGGAAATTTACAAGGTAATGGTTAATTCTACAATCTCTTAATTATCCGAGGTGGTTTATACGTGAGTATCTACTGGGACCTCTTTATCATCCACATCCGTGTTTCTTAAAAATGTATTTAAAAAAATTAATATTTCCTAGACTATGGTTTAAAGTCATTTATACCCTCATTTGAATTTTTATAAAAAATGTATAAAGGAATCTTTCTGTCGTTTTCCAAACAAGGTACTTTATAACCTTTTCGACAAATTAAGGTAAGAAGAGGGTGTGGATTTTTCCACTATTATAACATGTTTTAAGCTTCCCTTACTAGATTATAATAATATTTTCAAAATAAATGTTTTCTTTTATAATTATGTTACTTTTAAATGATTTTAAAATAGAAAGATATATTTCTCTCAAATAGTTTTTATTTCATCTATGCCAACATCCTTTGATGGATTTTACACTTGTTTGAAGTTGATTTATTAAGATACAAATCTTCCATATTTTATTGAAGGTTTTGTGATATGTTTGACTATGAATGTATTATTTTTATACTATTCATGGTTTATAGTTAATTTATTGACATTTCATATGCTAGTTTTAATATGAATATTTATGTTATGTTTCAACCTTTTCATATGAGAAATGCATTGGAATTAGTAAGTGATTGGTGGAGCCTACTATATCTCCTTGATTCATAAGTAGGTCTCATGAGAAAAACTATTGTCTTAGAAAAAGGCCTTGACAAAATCTTATTTTAAGTCTTGGCATGAGGCCTTGACTATGTTGTTATAATGTCTGGCATTATGCATTCCATCATTGTTAAATTGGATCTTGATATTACGTGTGATTATTTTACTAGTATAATATCCATGTGAATAAGTAAATGGAATTATTTGATTTATCTTTGCCATATTATGCTCATGTTTATGTTTAATAATTCTTGTATTTTAGTCTTATAAATTTCGTTAAATAGTTATGATTATTTATAAATGTTTCTTCTAAATTTTAATCCTTACTGGGCACCTAAGCTCACCACTTTCTATGTTTTATTTTTCCCATGATGTGAAGAAGTATATTATTACTAACTGAAAGGGATATTATATGGTAGATGAATGTGTTCAAAGGAGACACAAAGTTATTTTTTTATTTCATGATGAAATATAAAACTTATGTATGTATCTAGTACTTACAAGGCTACTAAACTGATCATTATTTTGTGATTTGATCCCTTATGATCATTCCAATGTTATTTAATAATGAACCAACCCTGGGTAACTGGGGTCAGGGCATTACAGGTCATCAAATGATGGAATGATCTTCCTTTGAGACGTTGTTGCTATCTGTTTATTTTTTCTATTAGTTTAAGCTATGTTTTTCTACCATTAATAATTTTATGTGTTAAAATATTTATTCAATTTAACCATTTATATTTTTTTATATTTTTCAAATTAAAATCCCAAAATGATAAATTGGGCTTCAAAAATCTAAATTTTAAGTCACTCTCTTATTCTCACACCTACTCCCTTAAAACTATTCACCTTCCCTTCCTCTCACAACGTTCATTCTTCTCACCCCTTTGCTTCAAATATCATTTCACTATAGTGGTGGTAGTTTAGTGTGATCTAGATTTTTTTCAGAAAGGATCAAGGTCTACAAAGAAGTCTAGAGGGGAACCGAACCAAGATGTTATCAAGATAAGGAACCTAAAGCTTACGATCCATGTGGCTGTTGCTGCAAAATAATTTGATTTTTAATGGTTGTTAACTAGTAATCCCATGGTGATATAGGTGATCCAGGACTAGGTATGGATAGACTGGTTCTCGAAAAAATATATTCCTCTCTATCTTAGTTTTTTTAATAAATTCTATCAATACACATAGTTTATTTTTGGAGAAAATAAATATTTTATTTATAGAATGATATATGGTAAAGAAATTACCATTTATTCAAAATAATGGGCAAGATGCATACTTTTTCCTCATATAGGAGTCTTGAATAACTATAAAAACCCTATCCCCAATGATAGTGTGTCATTTTTTTATGATAATTATTTGTCGGAGTTGATTGGAGATAGTAATTTATGAAGGGATACTTCTACTGAGTTTGATGGTGAATGGAGATTATTGTTTAAGTTTATTCATCAAATGTTTTGTCCTCGAAAAGGGTATTTTAGTAATATATGATATCATGGTGTGTACCTTCTATTCCTTATAATAAGATGGTATATAATTAACCTTTTCACATAGCTCTTGGTATACATGATATAAATATGTAATTATTATTCTAGGTCTAATTCTATCATTTACCCTAAGGTGATATCATCCTTTCTAGAATTCAATGGCTTGGTTGACTGGGAGGAGGAAGCTGAAGTAATATTTAGTTGTCTTTTATTGAGTGTTTTTATTTTAAAATGAATAAAAGCAAATTGAAATATATGGACGAAATAGTGGGTGGAAGATAATGAAAAAATATATGAGGATTTTAATCTTGTAGACCACCCTACCAGTTCTAAGAATATAGTGGATCCTAACTTGGAGGCAGGTGAGATAGTGTATTATTTAGATAATGAAGAAGAGCGTGAAGTGTTTGTTGATGAATGTAAAGTGGAAACCTCTTTTTAAGAGGTATTTGGCCAAGATATCCCTAATAATCCAGTTGTTTCTTTTTGAAATGAAATTCCACCTACATCTCTCCCAGCTAGAGAGATTCTATTAAATTAAAGAGATGATGATTATGATGAGACTAAAGTCTCTAGAGATGAGAATATTATGAGTTCTTCTAAGTGTTCTAAGGGAGTTTTTTATGATGTAGATGATAAAAAAGGTAATGGAAATAATTTTGATGGTGGATGTGATGTTGAGGATAGTAATGGTGATTTACATTCTCATGGTTTGGTTGATGATGTTGTGTAGGCTCAATCACATTATCCATCTCTTATTATTTTAGTTAGGTTTATGGAAATACCTGGCTCAAAAAAATATGTATGTGTAGTGAGACATGTTAAATTTCATACTTTAGGTGATGTTACCTCTATTACAGGTGAGTGGAGGTATAATGAACCATGTTTAACAAACATGGATATTAAATCATTTTATATGAATATTCAGTATATTAGAAATATACTTACCGGAGGACCATAATAGTTTGGAAACAAAATATTCTAACCTAGTGAAATATCTTCAACACCTCCTGTAAAGATCTCTACCTTTAGTACTTCTCCGTAAAACCTTTCTTCATAACATAGGGAAAGGAAACATAATAAATGGGTGATCTCATATGCTCAGTAAAGGTAAATAAAGTAAATGTGGGTGAATTACTAGAAAAAAAGGTATGGAACTTGAGAATAACATTTGAAGATCATACCCCACATATTAGAGATCATAATAAAGATTGGAATTTCATAAGACATAGATCATAATAGAATTGAGAGCATAATTCATGAAATAATAACATAGGAATAGGACATGAAATTTGTGGCATGCATATAAGAATATAAAATATTATGTCAATGCTACTTACCAATACCTTTATAACATTTTAGGATTGGACTACAACTTGTGTACCTAATTCAATATTGGACTAACAACCTGTGTACCCTCTTACTTTTAGGCTCAGTATACAACCCATGTACCTTTTTCGGTCTTGGGATATAACATATTTACCCTCTTACTTTAAGGTTTGGGCTACAACCTATGTGCCTTTTTTGCTTTTAGGCTTGGGATACAATCCATGTACCTTATTTTTTTGATAATGGGATACAACCCATGTACCTTATTATTTTTAGTCTTGGGATACAACCCTATACCCTTGATCTCATATAAAACTTGGGATTACCCAATGCATTGTAAGGAGATATAGGTCCCACCCAAATCGTAATAAAATCATTTATAAATGTTCCACAAGATAACAAAACATTCATCATATCATGAAACATATAAGGATATAGGTTTTATAAACATCAAATAGAAATCCATAAATGAAATGGGTGTTATTAACATTTCATCACATCATAACCTATGAAAATAGAAAGGTTTCGTAATCACTTAATTAAATCATTACCCATAAACAGAAGTGGATTTCAAATGTATTAAATATGTGGAAGTGAAATAGGTGTCATAAGAATCATTAAATAAAAACAAAAACCATTCAACATAGAATATGAATGGAAAAAATGGATAATTTCCTTGATGTTCATGAGTAACATCAATGGATTTTATCTTAGATTGAAAAGAACTTGGAAGTGTATTTTGAAAACTTTTATGAGGTAAATATCCATTATTATTTAAAAAAGACTTTTAAAAACATAAAACCTTTTGAAAACCATTTCCTTGAAAATACCATTTTAAAAAATATTAAAAATTAACCTTTAAAATATGAAAATAAATCCTCAAAGAATTGAAGGTGGGTAAATCCATACATGTTGTAAAAGGTAAAAAGAACATTACTTTTGTATGGTAAAAATGTTAGAAAAATGCCTCATTCAAAAAGATAAAATAATATTCCTTTGAAAATATTGGTAGAATAACAAAAGGATAAAAATTTATTTTAAATATTTTAGGAGAATATTATAATATTCCTAGAAACCCTTTTAAGAAAACACTGTTTTTATGGAACATATATTTCTAACCGAAGAGTGGGTGAAGTTAGGCATTCTTAAATAAAATTCTTAATTTTATTATATACCAAAGATTGGGAAAAATGGTACTAATTCATGAATATATCATGAATAAAAATAATATATTAAAATTATTATGATCTTGATATATGGATCATAATATTTTATCAATGGAAGTATAAACATAAACAATCTTTAAAAGTAATGAGATTGTTTCCATAAACACTTACCACTTGGTAAGTTTGATGCAAAATCCCCATTTAATTAAATGAAATTACATGAAGCATAAAATATCATTAAAAGAATATTATTTATGATATAACATTTTAATGTCAGTATATACACCTCATGGAAAAATATAGTTGCATTACATGGAATGTGTCTCAAGGAAGGCATTTTGTGTTGAAATTACTTTACTGATTTGGTAACTTTTGAATCATAATCCCCATGAGAGAAAGATCATAAAATTGATTTGTAAACACCCATAAATTTAATTATAATAATCATATAATACAACCATGGGAATTATAAAAACCACACAAAATGAATGGGTGGTGAATAAAACATGTATCTCACAGAAATAAAAAGTGAGAAGAAATTCCCTTACCTTGTGCCTTGACTCTCATCATACTCATTCAAACCACCTATATAATAAATCTAAATTTATTATAAATCGTTTACAGAACCATATTATTATATCTAATACCATATATTGTTTTATTATGACCTTATATTACCCTCTTGTTAACAATCCTATGCTAAGGTTTCACTTCGGGTAATATCCTCTTTTTTCTTCACATGTGTATTAATTTGTTATATATTAGATACTTATACTTATATCAAGATTACATAATGTAAAACATGATATAAATATAATTTCTATTCATTATATTTATATTATAATAATCAATAGAATTTATAAGTCTGAAATGGAATACACTGTTCATGGAGACGGTAAGCCATATGTACGCCTGAACGTTGTTTCCATTTTTATTATCATATTAAAAGAATGAAATAAAGTGACATATATTTTTATATTTATATAATATTATTAAATTATAATTATAATGTTATGTCCAATTATACATTTTTTTAATCCACATTAAGGAAATGTGGGAAACCAAAATACACAAAGAACAGATACCAATACATGCTGAAAGAGATCACAAACTGGTTAAAGACTAGAATATGATTGTTAGAGTTAGACACTCTATATTATTACCATTGTATAATACTAACCTAGGTTTTTGGATCCTTCATGATAATCTATTCAAGTTGGGTAGTCATTCTTTCCATTGTTTGTATTAATTCCTCTGAGTTGATTTTAAATTGGTTTAAGCCTCAAGCTAGAATTTGGTCTTGTTTTTATAACCATACCCCTTGCTCCACATTAGCATCAACTCTCAACCTTATTTCATATATTCTTTCGATATCCTATTTTAATACATTGCCCGGGACATCTTTTACAAGCTTTTATTCCTTGAAATGGAGGATGAGCTTCAAACACCCCCCCCCCCTTCCTCTTCTTCAATGATTCATGTTTTCCCTCTTTGTTCTTCACATTCCCCATTCTGTAAAGCTTTGATTTCCTTGTTTCCACCCTCCTTAGCTAACCAAGTTTCCATCTGTCTGGGAAAGTGTGAATAATATTTTTAGCCCTTTGGTTTTTTCCATGTGACCATAATTAATTTATCTAAATCTTGATTTCCTTTTTTCCCTTTCTTCCTTATAGGACGGTGAAGAAAATTCTCTTGAATTATTTCCTAGTTGTCCACTAAAAATTGGTTATAACTGTCATCACCTGAATCATCCTTCTCTTGAGCTAGTGTTGGTTCATGAGCATCCAAAACTACAAAATGGTTCCCCATCTCAACCATTTGGCCTTATTTGATGGGGAATTTATGGTTATTCCCCATGTTTGCAACCTTTAAATGGGATGAGGGTTTTGAAAAGAGATAGTTTGGGTCCATGGGACCCAAGACACACACCTCATTCAACCTCCCCCATACAAATTATAACACTATAGTAGTCATAAAGGACACCTCCTACCCTAAGTTTCTATTAGGCTCAGCCTCGACACTATTGTCAACCCCATTGGTAGAACTTCTAGGGGCCCCTTAAATGATCTTCGCCTTCTCCATTAGGGCACTAACTGAGATCGTCTACTCAAAAATAGTGAAAATAGGCTATCCAAGAAGCCACTCCTTAGCACCCATATCATACACAAGTATGTCGAGGTCCTCTTTCAAATGATTAAACACATCTTACACCCCCAGGTTTTCACTCAACCTAATTTCCTTACACTGTATAAGAGAAAATTGATCGGTTTTCCCCAAATTATCCCCTAGTACAGTTTTACTAGTATCCACATTTCATCGTGGTCCAACAGAATTATTTCCCTTTTCTGATTGAGTAATGTTAATAGCCTTGCAAACTGAAACTGTTCCAACCTCCATAAGATGGGGAGGTTTAGTCTAGGAGCAATTAGAGAGGATTTTATGACATCTAGAAATATCATGACCTACTCAATGACAACTAGAACAGAAATAAATTCAAGAATCGTAATATAGTATTTGATGCTAGAGGAGCACTCCCTCAATCTCAATGTTGATGTATTCAAGAGGGCGTTTTGATAAATTACCTTAAACATAAATCCTAGGTTTGATAGGATGGAAAATTTCCTTAGGGCAGGGATCAGAGAAGAGGTAGCATCATACTCTATTGCCTATCAAGTAGAGGATTGTTGGGTTCTGGAATGAAAAAGTATGTCTATTTAGGGATATCCTAAGTGATTTGGTCAGAGGGTCGCACCATTGGGGAATGTTGAAGTCTAAGAACCCGGATCATCGTTTTCTATTTTGTCTTTGCTTTTCCTGAAGTTTTTGAGAAAAGAAGAGTTTTTGGAAATTTTTGAAGTACACACCGTGTACTTTATGAGTACACATCGTGTACTCCTATGCTGCTAGAGGTCGTGTACTGGCTATGTCCGGGCCACACACACGGTCTGTAGGGGTGATGTGGAGGCTACTTAAAGCGGAGTATGGAAAAGCCGAGTACACGCCGTGTACCCCAGAATTACATGTCGTGTATTCTCTTTTTTTCATTAAATGGACCGGGGTCGCGCCTGATAGACAGAACTCACTTCTTCTTCAGGTTTTTCATCCGAGAGAACCTGTACGGCCATGAAACTTCTCCAATCCCCCATGCCTTCATCCGTTCTCCAAATTGACTGTCGTCGGTTGAGTTGGAACCGTAGCAGTAAGCTCTTCCTTCACCTAGAGCTCTATTTTCCAATTCCTCTTTTTTCTCAAGTTATGGTGGGTTGAAAGTTTTGTGCATTTTCGTAGATATACGTCATTATAAGGAGAATAAAGCCTCGTGGTCAAAGTATAAATATCTCTTAGGATCGAGGTAGGTGGTTCGTGCCTTACAATTTAAAGTCTTTGAGTTTTATGTGAAAATTCCACCAATAACCATGAACAGGGTATTGCGTGTTTACCTTTTTGCCCCTTTTGTTTTCCTGCCATGCTTGTATGCTTGTGTAGAGGTAATTTGATCATGTTTGTGGATAATTTTGGTGCTTGGATGTTTTTTCCATGACTTGTTCTTGTTACAACCTTCGGGTCTTGTTAGTCTTTGGTCGTTATATCTGTTTTCCATGCCCTGTGACAAAAGGAATGAGTGATATTTCTTGATATGATTGTTTTTGTTGTATACTGGATAACCATGTAGCTATATAGGTGTACTTTGTCATTATATAATTATTATGAACTGACTAGCATGGGACTGTGAGAGCCTAGTGCTATGGACTATAAGGGATAGACCGAGTGAGATTCCCAGAGAGTCTTGGACATTATAGACTATACGAGGGTAGACCGAGTGAGCTTCCTCAGAGAGTCTTGGACATTATAGGCTACCGGGGATAGACCGAGTGAGCTTCCCTGAGGGATTTTGGATATTATAGACTACAAGAGGGTACACTGAGTGATATTCCTAAAAGATTCTTTACTTGTTTAAATCTCATTAAAACCTTCCCAGTCTAGAGGATGGATTAACTGAGTGAGCTTCCTCAGAGAGTCTTTGGTATACATGAGACTATAGGAGGATTGACCAAGTGATCTTCCTTAGAGAGTCTCTAGACCTTTGGGCCAAGAGGGTTAGACCACGTGATCCTCCTCAGAGAGTCCCTGACTACCCTAGACTATAAGGGGAATTGACCTAGCGAGCTTCCCCAGAGAGTATTATAATTTCGTATGACCAAACCAGAGGGGATAGGCTGAGTGTACTGCCTAGAGGGTTGTGGTACTTCTTGGATTGGACCATAGGGGATGGCTATGAGAACTTCCCAGAGGGTTCCCTATTGTGGTTAGCTGGTTTCTTCACCATTACTTGTTGTTCTGTGGGTTGATCACTATTTTTTATCATCCTACTTTACTGCTTACTGGTTACTGCCTATTGTTTACTGTTTACTGCTACTGTTTACTTCACTATTACCTGCCATATACTCATTGACTGTTAGGCACAGATCTTCAGGTGGTTTCCTACTGGGATTTAGTCTCACACCCTATTTGGGTCATGCTTTTGGGCCCAAACAGACTATGTTATTGCAGGTATAGACAAGGTCAAGCGCACTTCAACTTCTGGTACTTGATTGCTAGGATCCAGAGAGCATGGGACCAAGCTTAGTATTATGATGTTGAGGAGATGTTTACTTTTTCTTTTGTACTTGTTTTGGTACTGCTTGTATTCCAGCATTGTGACCTGTTTGGCTGTTTTCCAAGATATGTATCATGCATCATTTTCTTATATACATATGTGCTCCAGTTGTTTGTTGATTTAGTCTTCCGCTGTTTATTATTGTCGGTTGTTCACTTCTTCCACTATTTCATGTTTATTTACTTCCACTGTGTACTCTTCTAATGAGGTCATAGTTTCCCCACTATTACACCCAAGGCCCCCGCTGCTAGTCGGCAGCCCCTGGCATTTGGGGAAATGCGCTAGAGGCCATGTGACCAACTGGGTACGGGGCGCCTCTAGGTGGCATCCAGAACTGGGACATTACAAAGTGGTATCAAAGGGTTTCTTTTCTCTTGATTTACTATTTGGAGCCTTTAGCTAGGGATAGGATGGATTCAGTACTTGGTAATAAGCTATGCCCAGGAGTAGCTAACCTCTGTACAGGGAAAAGCCATACTACCTCATTTATTGCAGTCTTATAGTTTTGAGATTTTACTGTTGATATGATTTCACCTATAGTGATTAACATGACTTTTGTTGTTATTATTATTGCTATTATGGTTCTATATCTGTCTCAACCCGATGAGATGAGGCTATGTCATCTCATGCATCATATAGGAACCTGTTAGAAATCACATTCCATGCATTATTGCATGCCATCTAGGGTTCATTAGAGACTTCATGTTGTTGTGATAGACTCTGTGTAAATTATTCATGCTGTTGTGATATATGCTTTAATAGAATCCCTGCTGTTTGATAAAGGACTGTTTGTATTGTACTTTTCTTAAATGAATGCCAAATTTTGGTTCTTGAGGTGTTATAAGCCCACTTGAATCGGAAATTGGTGAATCATTGACCTTTTTTCCTTATATATGATTGTACTAGATGCCAAGCCTTGATTATTGGGGAGTATGGGCCCTCACGGATCGGAATTTGGCACCTTAGTTCCTTGTTTCTTGTGTTTTTTGGGCTTCAGTGCAGTTTCTGAGCTACTGTCCGGAAAAACCCAAAATACACGGTGTGTACTTTGTGACTACATGTCGTGTAGTTTTGGGCCGTGTCACTGACTGTGTGAGCAGGAACATGGTGTTGTGGAAATTGTTTTAGGAACACGCCCTGTACGGTAGGTGCACGCCGTCTAATATAGAGCCGTGTACCCGGTCGTGTCACTAACAACACGGGTCGGGGAAGCTCGAGTAGAACACGTTGTGTTGGTAAATATCATGTCGTGTAATCTTGTTCTAGGTACCCGGACGTGTCATGAACAACACGTGTCGGTGTTATCTTCTCCTATACACATCGTTCTTGTTTGGAACACGCCGTGTAAGAGTTATCCGTGTAGTCGGTCGTGTAACTAACAACACGGGTCATCGAAACCTTGTCTAGTACACGTCGTGTCCTTAGTGAACACTCTGTGTAGTCTAGGGTTAAGAGGACCATGTGGGTTAGCCATGTAAAGAGACTCGGGTAGGGGAATAGAGTTCAAGTACACGCCGTGTGTGGGGACAACACGCCATGTAGTTTGGGGTGTTACACGACCAGAGGTGGCAGGAGTACACACCCATGTGTATGGTATAAGTGAACACGTCTTGTACTTTTTATACACGTCATGTAGTCATGTTTTGTAAACTTGAATGCTTACTTGTCCTATTCCCGTTTTTTACACTTGTGTTCTTAGTCATTGATAATCCTCATCTAAGGTGTGCTTTTTATCTTTCAGAGTTATGCCTCTGACACGTCCTCCGGTTGTACGTCATTTTCCAGACAGAGATTAGACACCGAATATGGCCGACCAGCGACCTCCTGCAGATCCTCCTTCTATGACAGCCTTGGCACCAGCAGTTATACCCATCGTAGGTGCTGAGGCGCAATTCAAGGAGGACTTACAGAGGATGATGCATACTTTTCAGGGAGCGTTGCCTCCTGCCTCGTCGATGGCTGAATTGACGTGGGTCTTTCAGTAGTAACATCCTCCTACTTTCTCAGGGGATGGAGAACCCCAGGCTGCAGAGTCATGGTTAGAGGCCACACTGACAATCATTGAGCATCTGTAGATACCCCCTGAGAAGAGGGTAAATCTGGACACCTATATGCTCCAAGACACCTCCGAGAGGTGGGGGGAGGAGATCTCACAGGCAGGGCACCAGCAGTGTATGTCTTGGGATGAGTTTTGGGGAACCTTCTATGATTACTTTTACCCAAATACCTTAAGGGACGACGGAGCCTGGGAGTTTATGAGTCTACAGCAGGGTACTCTTTCTGTTATGGAGTACTTTTCCCGCTTTACCGAGCTGCAGTGTTTCACGCTGATTCCAACAGACGTTGAGTTGTTCCTTGCTAGGAAGTTTGAGGACGGTCTCAGGCAGGAGATCCGTTCCTAGGTGAATATCTTTAGGTTTACTTTGATATCCTCTATCTTCAACCAGGAACTAATCACCAAGCGTAATCTGAGAGATTCTGGAGCAGTGAGCCAGGGCGGTTCGACATCCAGAGTTGGTTTTCCTCATACGGATAGTAGGAAGCATCACAGAGAGTCTTCTCTAGGATATCAGAGTATGTGGGATGTATCTTCTGGCAGCCTAGTTATATGCTACCAGTGTGGTAGGAGTGGTCATACTAGGACCCAATGCCAGAGAGACCCGATGGAGTGCCGATCTTGCAGCAAGATGGGTCTTCTTCAGCGCTTTTGTCAGATCTTCTCACCATCAATCGGTGGTAGGGGTTCTTCTATGACCTCGCGCTCTAGAGACGCTTCACCAGTTTCTCACCAATTTCTCACTAGTTTTGGATCTGGAGTTCTTCCGGCCGTTTGGGCCGAGGTGGAGGTCGTGGCCATGGTGTTCAGTCACCAGGTCACCAGCAATAGTGGATTGGATCAGCTCAGAGTGCTCAGCCATGGGTACTGGGCCACGGTACAGGCCATACATTCACTGTGGAGCAGACCTACCAGGTGCAGGATCTCAGCCCTTCTACAGTTCGAGGTACGATCTTAGTAGCCTCAGTTTTATCTTCAACTCTTTTCGATACTGGGGCTTCGCATAGCTTTATCTCTGTTGCTATTGTGGAGATCCTTGGGCTCTTTATCTTTTCATCTGCTGATATTTTGACACTTGCCACACCATTGGGAATGAGGAAATCTAGCGTACGTCAGTGCAGATAATTCCCTCTTGAGGTTGCAGGGTGTCATTTCTGATGGGACCTCTATGTCCTAGAGATGATGGGCTATGACGTCATTCTCAGGATGGACTAGTTATTTCCTTTCCAGGAATTCTTCGATTGCTATCACCGCAGGGTGAGTTTCGTATCACTAGAGGGCAGATCTTTCCTTCATAGAGGCGAGTGGGATGTCCATGTGGGTAGAGCTGGACCATAGCATCATGGTCTAGGAGGGGTTACAGCCCAGATTACCAGTCTTTATCTGGATGAACAGGGGACTTCACATTTAGACTTTCCTCCAATGGTGGATCATTTTAGGGATGTATTTCCAGAGAAAGTTTCAGGTTTTCCTCCGGAGTGTGAGGTAGACTTCTTGATTGAGCTCGTGTTAGGAGCGGAACTAATGTACATTACTCCTTATAGGATGGCTACACCTGAGTTTCAGGAGCTCAAGAAGCAGTTGGAGGAGTTACAGAAAAAGGGTTTCATCCGACCCAGTACTTCTCCTTTGGGTTCGCCTGTCTTGTTTGCAAAGAAGGCAGACAGAACCCTTCGGCTTTGTGTGGATTATCAGAAGCTGAACCAGTTGACGGTCAAGATCCGATATCCCTTGCCGAGGATAGATGACCTCTTTGATCAGCTTCTAGGAGCCCATGTGTTCTCGAAGATCGATTTGAGATCTGGTTATCATCAGTTGCACGTTAGACCGTCATATATACCTCTTACAGCCTTTAGGAGCAGGTATGGTCTATACGAGTATACAGTCAAGACGTTCGGTCTCACGAACGCGCCATCAGTTTTTATGGAACGGATAAACCGAGTCTTCCATCTGTACTTAGATTCCTTTGTGGTGGTTTTCGTGGATGACATCTTGGTGTACTCTCACACACAACACGACCATGCCACTCATATTGAGATCCGTATGAGTACACTGAGAGAGAATCTGTAATATGTTAAGCTCTCGAAATTCCACTTTTGGATGGATCAAATTCACTTCTTCGGTCATGTCATCTCAGAGATAGGAGTATCAGTGGACCCAGAGAAAGTGAGAAGTGTAGTTTCCTTGGAGAATTTGAAGAATGTCTTTGAGTTACAGAGTTTTCTAGGGCTGGCTGGATACTACAAGAATTTCATACAATACTTTTCATGCCTAGAAGCACTGCTGACAGGTCTGACCGAGAAGGGCGCGAAGTTTTTATGGTCATATTCTTGTGAGTCAGCCTTTCAGGAGCTGAAGGGGAGGTTGACGTCAGCACCAATACTGGTCTTTCTAGAGCCATGAAAGTGCTATAATATTTACTATGATGCTTCAGGTATCAGGATGGGTGTCATGCTTATGCAGGGAGATGGGGTCATTGCTTACGGGCCTCAGCAGTTGAGGCCACACAAGAGGAACTACCCGACGCACGATCTGTAGTTGGCAGCTATTGTTCATGTCTTATGCTGTTGGAGACACTACCTTCTGGGAGAGAACATTGGGGTTTTCATTGACCACTAGAGTCTCAAGTATATCTTCACTCAGTGTGATCCGAATCTGAGACAGCGCAGGTGGGTCGAGTATCTTCAGTATTTTGACTTTGAGCTCGCCTATATGCCAGGAAAGGGAAACGCAGTGGCCGATGCGTTTAGTTGGAGAACTCAAATTCAGGCAGTTCAGGAGGCCAGCAGTGAGTGGAATCTTATGGCTCTATTCTCTGAGATTCACTTGGAGGTGCATGACAGATAGGGACAAACTTTTCTTTCTTCTGTGGCTGTTACCTATACTCTTCTTGACTAGGTGCGGATGAGGCAGCTATCAGATTCAGAGGGCTTAGTCCTTTGGGAGAGTCTGTCAGGAGAGGACCCTCTTCCTGTATGGACTGTGGGTGAGGATGAGATCTTGAGTTTCCATAGAGCGTATGTGTGCCAGCATACATACGCAAGGAACTGATGCGGGATTTTCTTTCCTTAGTTTGGACAGTTCATCCTGGAATCACTAAGATGTATCGTGATCTACACCGCCAGTACTGGTGGCCAGGTATGAAGAGAGATGTTGCTGGTGTTTTCATGAGATGTTCTACTTGTAATCTGGTGATAGTAGAGCATCAGCGACCAACATGGATTTTACAGCAGTTACCCATTCTGAGTGGAAGTGGAATGATGTCACAATGGACTTCGTGACCGGGTTGTCGAGGTCACCTCAAGGGAATGATGTTGTTTGGGTTGTTTTCGACAAGCATACAAAGGTTTCTCACTTCTTACCGATCAAGGATACCTTCAATGTTGATGAGTTGGGACGGTTGTACATTTGAGAGATTGTACGTCTACATGGAGTTACACACTCCATTGTTTCAGACAGGGATGCGGGATTTACTTCTCGGTTCTGGCAGGGACTTCAGAAGGCTTTGGGTACACAGGTACTTTTGAGTACAACATACCATCCCCAGACTGATGTCCTGTCCGAGCGTACAATCTAGGTTCTTGAGGATATGCTCTGAGATTTCATTCTAGACTTTGGTGGTTCTTGGGAGAAGCATATACCTCTTGTGGAGTTTTCCTATAACAATAGTTTTCAGGAAACTATTTAGATGGCACCTTACAAGGCTTTGTACGGTAGGCCATGCTGATCACCTTTATGCTGGCTGGAGGCAGGAGAGGCAGCTTTGCTGGCACCTCATCTTGTTCAGGAGACCACTGAGAAGATAGAGTTGATTCGGAAGAGGATGGCTACAACATATTCTTGGAAGAAGTCTTATGCTGATCAGCAGAGATGACCTATGGAGTTCGGGGTCGGGGATCAGGTTTTCCTGCGTGTCGCGCCGAGGTTGGGACACAAGAGGATTAGGAGATAGGGTAATCTTTCACAACGGTACATCAGGCCGTTTGAGGTGTTGGAGAAAGTTGGGCCGGTTTCCAATCGGTTGTAGTTACCTCATAGGTACCAGGCTATGCATGACGTCTTCCACATTTCTCAGCTCCGACGTTAGTTTTCAGACTTGTCTCATGTTTTTCAACCCAAGTAGGTTGAGCTCAAAGCGGATGCATCATTTGAGAATAATTCTATCCAGATTGTCGATTACAGTACGAAGGTTCTCCAAGGCCTGTTTGTTCCCCTAGTACTGGTGCTATGGTAGCACGGGCGAGTGCAGGACAAGACTTGGGAGAGGGAGGCCGATGTACAATCACAGTGGCCAGAGCTGTTCGGGGTTTCTTCTTCTATGCCTCACTAGGGAAATTCGGGGAAAATTTTCATTAAGGGGGAATTTTTTAAGAACCCGGATCTTCATTTTCATGTATGTCTTTCCTTTTCCTGGAGTTTTTGAGAAAAGAGGAGTTTCTAGAAATTTTTGAAGTACACACCGTGTACTTTATGAGTATACGTTGTGTACTCTTATGCCACTCGAGGCCATGTACTGGCCATGTCCGGGCCACACACATGGTGTGTAGGGGTGATGTGGAGGCTGCTTAAGGTGGAGTATGGAAAAACTGAGTACACGCCATGTACCCCAAAAGTACATGTCGTGTATTTTCGTTTTTTTCATTAAATGGACTAGGGTCGCACCTGACGGACTGAACTCGCTTCTTCTTCAGTTTTTTCATCAAAGAGAACCCATACGGCTATGGAACTTCTCTAAGCACTCGTTCCTTCATCCATTCTCTGAATCGACCGTAGTCGGTTGCATTGGAACCGCAGCGGTAATCTCTTCCTTCACCTAGAGCTCTGTTTTCCAATTCCTCCTTTTTCTCAAGTTATCATGGGTTAAACATTTTGTGTGTTTTTGTAGATATACGTCATTCTAAGGATAATCAAGCCTCATGGTCAAAGTATATCAATATCCTAGGATTTAGGTAGGTAGTTTGTGCCTTACCATTCAAAGTCTTTGAGTTTTATGTGCAAATTCCACCAATACCCATGAATGGGGTATTTCATGTTTACCATTTTTCCCCTTTTGTTTTCCTAATATGCTTTTATGCTTGTGTAGAGGTAATTTGATCATGTTGGTGGATAATTTTTGTGCTTGGATTTTTTTTCATGCCTTGTTAATCGTACAACCTTCAGGTCTTGTTAGACTTTGGCCGTTATACCTGTTTTACATGCCCTGTGACCGTAGGATGGAGTGATATTTCTTGATATGCTTGTTTTTTTGTAGACTGGATAACCAAGTAGTCATATAGGTGTACTTTGACCTTATAGAATTCTTATGCACTGACTAGCACGAGACCGTGAGAGCCTGGTGCTATGGACTATAAGGTATAGACCAAGTGAGCTTCCCAGAGAGTCTTGGACATTATAGACTATACGAGGGTAGACCAAGTGAGCTTCCTCAGAGAGTATTGTACATTATAAGCTACCGGGGATAGACAAAGTGAGCTTCCTGGGGGATTTTGGATATTATAGACTACAGGAGGGTATACCGAGTGATCTTCCTCAGAGAGTCTTTACTTGTTTGACTTTCATTAAAACCTTCCCAGGCTAGAGGAGGGATTGACTGAGTGAGTTTCCTTAGAGAGTATGTGGTATACCTGAGACTGTAGGAGGATTGACTGAGTGACCTTCCTCAGAGAGTCTCTAGACCTTGGGGATAAGAGGGTTAAACCACATGATCTTCCTCAGAGAGTCCATGACTATCCTAGACTATAATGGGAATTGACTGAGCAAGCTTCCCCTGAGAGTCTTATAATTTCTTATGACCAAACTAGAGGGGTTAGGCTAAGTGTATTGTCTAGAGGGTTGTGGTACTTCTTAGATAGGACCAGAGGGGATGGCTACGAGAACTTCCCAGAGGGTTCCCTATTGTGGTTAGCTAGTTGCTTCACCGTTTCTTGTTGTTCTGTGGGTTGATCACTATTGTTTATCATCTTTCTTTACTGCTTACTGGTTACTTCCTACTGTTTACTATTTACTATTTACTGCTACTGCTTACTGCACTATTACCTACCATATACTCACTGACTATTAGGAATAGATCTTCAGGTGGTTGCCTACTGGGATTTAGTCTCACACCCTATTTGGGTCATGCTTTTGGGCCCAAATGGACTATGTTGTTGTAGGTATAGAGAAGGTTAAGCGGCCTTCGACTTCTGGTACTTGATTGCTTGGAGATGGAGAGCATGGGACCAAGCATAGGCTTGTGATGCTGAGGAGCTATTTACTTTTTCTTTTGTACTTGTTTTGGTACTACTTGTATTCCAGCATTGTGACCTATTTGGCTGTTTTCCTAGATATGTATCATGCATCATTTTCTTATATACATATGTGCTCTAGTTTTTTGTTGATTCAGTCTTCCTCTGTTTATTATTGTTCATTGTTAACTACTTCCGCTATTGCATGTTTATTTACTTCCGCTGTGTACTCTGCCAATGAGGGCATAGTTTCCCCACTATCACACCCAAGGCCCTCGCTGCTAGTCGGAAGCATCTAGAGTTTCGGAAAATGTGCTTGATTCCATGTGACCATCCGGGTATGGGGCGCCTCTGGGTGGCTTCTAGAACCGGGATGTTACATGAAGGTCCACCGGAATAGAGAAAACCTAAACCCCTCTATAGAGCACAAATAAAATGCCAAATCATAAACCATGTCTTCTTCCTTTGAGAAAAATATTTGATTGTGTCTCAAATCTGAAATTCCAACAATCACTAAATCCTACATATTCCAATAGGATAACACATACCGGTCAAATGAATCAATAGAGGGGTGATTATTTCCAAATCAGGCTACCAGGGTGAGCTCCAGTAATGTTGAAGCTTCAATGAATACCAATAGAGAAATAGGTACTAAGGGAACTCCATTTGTGAGGGATCAGACATTAGGGATTATTTTTATTAGAGGGAAAGGAGGAAGGGATGAAGTATCTATGAAAGGGGGGAAATATGGGAAATGAGGAGGGAGTGAGTGTGAAAGAGAATGTGAATCTCCCCTCCTCGGCCAAAGCGGGTCGAGGAGGGGAGGCAGTGGTGCGACCATGACCTAAGCCATCAGTGGAGGAAGACAGAGATTAATTGCGAGACACTAGCTTATATATATATCATATAAGTTCACTTAATCCATCATTGACACATTCCATGTCGTGTGTGAATGAAACACATCATTTTGAGGGGGCGGTATTCAACACTTCCTGAAACAAATTATCGCATTTACATCAAATGGAAAGTAAAAATATATGTGTTGTAAAATTAATAAATAAGAATAAAAAATAAAAAATATAATATATGAAATATATAAATATATTTTCATTCATAATTTTCATCATGATAGGTACTAGAGAAAAAACAAACAATCATCATTTAGTGAGGTGGTAGTTCATCGTACACGTAAATAGTGTGTTCGTTACCCATTATATGGAGGGGTGTATAAATATAGGTTGAATAAATATAATGAAAATGTTCTATTATATTTAATATATTTTTGTTTTTATATAACCATTGAATAAATAGAGTGGATGTGGTGGACAAATAAAATAAAATAAAGGAGCTTGAGAGAAGATGTTACCTCTTAATCGGGTAACTCTTTTTGGTTTGTGCTAAAAGGCTTCCTTGAATTTATTTATGCCAATTATGAGGCTTATAGGTTGAATTTAGGGATGTTTGGAAGTGTATTGAGAATATCTTGGACAAACCTAAGTGATTTTAGAGGTGTGAATAATAGGTAGAGGTGGTTCGCTTTAATAGGGAAGGGAAAGGACATGCTTGGCATTTTTAGAAACAAGTTAGTTGTACCAACGTTTTTACCTAAAAAAAGTTATGAACCCCCATAAAAACTCAATATTGGAAGGTATATGGCCGATTAATGGCCATAAAATGTGTTTTTAAAAGTTTTACGTTTTTCTGGTTCTTAAATTTAAGGTTTACTACTTTATTAACCTAATTTTTTCCCTAATAGTGGTAATTAATTTTAATCACATTCACTAACCTTTTTGGTAAAACATAACCTTATTATAAATTATGAATCATTATTATTAAAAATATGGAATACATATTTCTCAATTATAATCACAGAAGTGGCAGAAATTAATTTAAAATTAATCCCACTGAAGGGACAACACTACGGGTTTTTAAAGTAAAAATTTCAAAAATTTTGTTAAGTTTTTTATATCCAATTTCAAAGTAAATTTGATTATAATGACCTAAATTGGGTTAATAGATAAAAATATGATCTAATTAAACTTTTAAAACAAATTTTTATATAATTTATCTCTATAAATAAATTAGATTAAAAGGCTGTTTTAAATTAAAATCAAGTATTTTTAACTATTCATTAAAAAGTGAAACCAAACAGAAAAATACCAAAAATTTATCCTAAGATAATTTTTATGTTTTTATTCCAAATATGAAGTTTATTGTGACATATTAAGTCTATAAATGTGTAAAATGTTTTATTTAAAATGGGTTCTCTGTTAAAAGGTGGTAAAAATACATGTATAAAAAATATAGGTTTTTAATCATAAAATTAGGTTCGTTTATATCTTATGTCTATAGAATATATTTGTTGAATATAAAAAATGTTTGATTGAATAGAATATATATATATATATATATATTAATATAACTCACTGATTATAATAAATTTAATTTATTATGTTAAAATACCTTTGTGACTATAAAACAAAAAATATTTTCCATTATATTCAACTGATTTTCACATTCATTTATAATTAATTGGTATCCTATGAATTCATATTATATTTGTGTGAAACATACATTTTCATAAATTATTTAATACTATTCATAACTTCTAATTTAATATCTAGGTTATATCTTATTATCTTAAATAAAAAAAATTAATGATATAATATTTTTCAGTAAAAATCGGTCATACGTGTTACACAAGCCATCGATTATATTATTTGTTACGTATAATGAAAGCTAACCTCGGTGTTACATGTAGAGAAAGATAATTTTTATGTTGTGTTTAGTGCGCGATTAACATGATTTTATGTATAATAAAAGCAAAAAATATTTCTTTAATATAAAATAAACAATTTTCAGTGTTGTGTAAAATGAAAAATATCAAAAAGATTAAATTAATTGGATAAAAAAAATTTACAAAATCTTGTATTGTTACATTATAATACCCTTAAAAGGATTTTTTTCCCCATAAATTTTTATAGGTTATCAAAGTTTTAATAATTAAAGGTTTCATTCATGGAAACCCACTTTGTAAAAATGAATATTAAAACTTCCATTGAAAAGGTAATGTTGGAACCATAAAGTTTACCCAAAGTAACATATAACAAAGTCTCCATATATGGAAAAATTTCAGGACATAGTTAACAATTAGAAATCCATAAATCTGTGATGAACATAAGGACCATCTAATACATTGGTAATAGAGGTATGAGAATATTTTTTTTTTTTCAAGATCCTTTTTCTGAAAGATAAATAATTTTCATGAAAAGAAACAATTTCATGATTTTTGGACAACCTCACCCTTTTTTCCTTTATCCCCTTTCACTCTATCCAAAAAAGGAAGGTGAATTTTTCATTCCTGGATCTGTAATAGATCCAGATATCAATGATATGACATCCCGTCTATCATCAATTGTCATCAATAGCATGTTTTTATAATAGGTTATCAAATATGAATAAATCCACTTGTGTTAAGATAATAATTTATTCTCAAAAACATCATCCAAAGTTTACATTATTATTTCCATAATTTTTTATCCTTATAACTCTTCTAAAGGATGAAAATTAAATTATTTATAAATAAATTCATGGAATTAGATTAACATTGATCCCCTATATTTCACAAAGTACCACATGGTTGTCAAATTCCAAACATGTGAATAACATCATTGTATATTCCCTTGAAACATGGTAATAACTTTAATTACTATTAATACTTTTAGAAAAAATGAATGCTTACTTACTCAAATTGTTACTGGATATATTCTTTAAATCCAAGAATTCATAAAATTTATCCTTGATGACAGAGACTATTTTTTAGTAATAAGTTTTAGAGTAATCTATACCATCAAATTTACTTACTCGTATCCAACATATCATTATCCAAATATTTTTATCTCAATTTCAGGCATTAATTAAGGGTTACCTTCCCTTAATCAAAATATCTCCTTTCTATGAAATAACTTTTCTTTGCCTTCATCACCATTCAATATGTCCTTTCAAATATTGAATGAAATATTATACTAAAAATACTTATACATTTCAAGATTCATATAACATAATCTTTGAATTCCAAAACATAAATACTTCATTAATCCAACTATATTATTAAACCATTACATAGGATTCCATAACTTATTCCTTAATACCTATTTCTAATAATATTAAATATTAATCATCTCTTAAGGTTAATAAAACTATATCTAATCATGTTTCTTATCTTTAATGTAAAGAATACTAGAATAACGTCACATACCTTTCACGTTTCATTTGGGTTCAATGTATCTTCAGAAGTATAACCAATACTTATACCACCTTCTTGATTCTATTTATAATATTTCCACTTGGGAAATATATTTTCAAAATTCCCATACTTTCCACATCTAAAACATTCAATGTTAACCATGTTCCTTCTAGTTCACTCCATTGACTAAAACCAGAAAGCACAGGTTGAGAAATAAATTTCATATAAGAAATCCTCCTAATCATGAAAAATTACATATAGTATGTCTAAATCATGAAACCTAACTTTTAATAGATGGAACCTTAGTTTTATAATTGGTTATCCATATTTATATTCTATTAAACTCCTTTATAATGGGTCATGAAGTGTTTGTCAATTTCCAAAGCATACCCCCTAGAGTGTCAAACTAAGTGTTCAAAACGGTAGGTTGTCATGTACTAGATTACACTGAGTTGGGAATGGGACATCTTTCCAGAGTTTTTACCCCTAGCTAAATCTGTTCTAGATACACATCCACTTATAGTATCCATAAAGAGAAATATTTCCAACAAACCACTCACTCCTTCTTTTACCAAATTCTAAGACATTTTTCTAAACATTGATTCATCCTTATACTTATCCTTAGATACATCGCTAGAAATATCCTTATAAATATACCTAGGGATCTCACTATAGTTTTCTCATCATATTTTCCCATGTTTTACTAAACCTTCCCTCTGATTCCATATATAACAACCTAGGCTTACCATACATGGATATTACATCATTTTAGATGAATATTCAGAAAATTATAAAAAATCATCCCTAAGGACTATAATAGTTATGTTTATTTGGAAACTTGGAAAAAATATTAAATCCTTTTGAAACATATTCAGAAACTCCCCTAAAGATCTCCACCATTAGTACTTCTAACTAAAACCATTATTCATATCTTGGGGAAAGGATACAGAAGAAATAGGTGACCTTAGATGACTAGAAAGGGTAAACAAAAGAAATGTTTAAGCATAACATGAAAAAGAGGGTATGGAATAGGATAATAACATACCCTACATATTATAGATCATAATAAATATTGGAATTTCATAAGACATAGATCATAAAATAATTAATAGCATAAGTCAGAAAAGAATAAAAATGGAATAGGATATGGAATTATTTAAATGTACATAATAATATAAAATATTATTTCAAGGCTACCTACCAATACCATTATAACATGTTAGTCTTGGGATATGACCCGGGTACCTACTACAGGATTGGGCTAACAACCCATGTACACTCTTAATTTTAGGATCAAGCTACAACCCATGTACCTTCTTGTTTATCAATTTGGGATATAACCCATGTACCCTCTAACTTTTAGGATTGGGCCAAAACCCATGTTCCATATTTTTTTTAGCATTGGATCCAACCTATTTACCCTTTTATCTCATTTATATCTTATAATTAACCAATTAATTGGAGGGAGATATACATCGTACCCATCTCATAATAAAATCATTCATAAATTTCCCATAAGATAATAAAACTTTCATCATATCATGACCCTTAAAAATATATAGGTTTTATAAACATAAAATCATTACCCATGAAATGAGATGGGTATCTTTAACATTTCATCTCATAATAATATATGAAAATATATAGGTTTCATAATCACTTCATGAAATCATAACATATAAAAAGAAGTGGGTTTAAAAAGCATAAAACTTATGGAAGTGAAAAGGTTTTCATAAAACTCATTCCATAAAAACATAAATCATTTAAGAGAGAATATGAATTAAACCTTTGGATAATTTATTTGAATGTAATGAGTGACATCAAAAAATGATATATTAGATGTAAAATAACATGGAATGATATTTTGAAAAAACTTATTCAGTTAAACATCCATTATTCTTTGAAAATGGACCATTAAAACATAAAACCTTCTGAAAAACATTTCCTTGATAATCTATTTTAAAAAAATTAATAAATTTTAAAATTTTAAAATTTTAAATAAATCTTCAAAAATTGTTGGTGGGTAAATCTATACATGTTGTACAAGGTTAAAAATAACATTCATTTTTCACGGTAAAAACATTAGAAAAATTACTTGTTAAGAAAGAGACATGAATATTCCTTTGAAAATATCGGAAGAATAGAAAAAGGGGGAAATTTGTTTTAATGATTTCATTAGAATAATATAATATTCTTGGAATACCTTTTTGGAAAACATTTTTTTAATGAATATAGATTTCTAACTGAAGAGAGGGAAAAGTCAAGATTTATTAAAAACACATTCTTAATTATATTATGTACCAAAGATTTCAAAAATGGTACCAATAAAATAATGTATCATGAATGACTTGAATAAAATATAATTCATGTGTTTTCTTGTGATATAGATTATAATATTTCATTAATGTAAGCATAAACATTAGAAATCTTGAAAAGTGATGAGATTGTTTCAATAAACATTACCACTTGGTAAATTTGAACCATAATCCCCATTTAAGAAAATGTAATTACATTAGTCATAAAATATCATGAAAATAATAATATTAATGATATAATATTTAAAAGGCAGTATATACACCACATGGAAAAATATAGGTGCATAACATGGCATGTGTCTCAAGGAATGCAATTTCTGACGAAATGACATTCCTGATTGGTAACTTTTAGAAAATAAACCGCATGAAAGAAATATCATAAAATTGATATGTAAATAAAAATAAATTTAATTATATGAATAATATGATACATCCATGTTTAGTATACACACAACACAAAAGTAATGGGTGTGGAATAAAGCATGTATCTCATGGGAATAAAAAGTGAGATGAAATTACCTTACCTTGTGTATTCAATCTCATTGTTCTCATTCAAAAAACAAGTATAATAAATAAAAATTTATTATAAATATTTTACATAAAAATATTTTTATATATAATAACACATATGTTTTTATTATGTCTATATTTCCCTCTTTTTAACAATATTATGTCAATGTTTCACATCAGGTAATATCCTCCTTGTTCCTGGAATGTGTCATAATTTGTTTATATCTTCAGTCCTTATTCTTATATAATGATTCCAAAATGTAAACCATGATATAAATATAATTTATATTAAGAATATTTTTATTATAATAATATATATAATATATATGTATGAAATGTAGTGCACCATTCATGGAGATTGTAAGTCGTACATATGCATGAACGTTGTTTCTATTATTATTATCGTATTGAAAGAAAGAAAGAAAATGTAATATATTTACATATATATAATATAATTAAAGTATAATTATAATGTTATATATATCATATAATTTCACAAAAACCATCCTTAATACTTTCTATGTGGTGTGTGAATGAATCGGATCACTTTTAGGGGTGGTATTTCACACTTCCACAAACGAAACAATCATATTTACACCTAATAGAAATTAAAAATATGTGTTTTTTAAAAGGATTAAATAAGCTTAAAAAAATAAATATAATATATGACATATATAAATTTATTTTACATAATAATTTCCTCCATGAGAGGCAGTATAGAAAAATTTAACAATCACTGTTTACTGAGGCGGTATTTCGCTGTACATGTAAACATTATATTTCTTACCCATTATATGGAGGTGTGTGTTATTTTAGTTTGAATAATTAGAAAAAACAATCCCATTATATTTAATATATTCATGTTTTTATACAATAATGGAATAAATATAGTGTAGTGGTTGAGAAATAAAATAAAATAAAGGAGAATGAGAGAATATGTAACCTATTAATCAGGTAACTCATTTAGGTTTGTGACAAAAGGATTCCTTGGAATGATTTATATATAAGGGGATGCTTCTGGGATTAAGGTATGGATTTTGGGAAGGGTATTTTTATGATATTGGATGAACCTATGTATTTTAATAGGTTTTAAGTAGTGGGAGATGTGGTGGACTTTTATAGGAAAGGGAAATGACACACTTGGCATTTTTGAAACAAGTTAGGTGTACCCAATGTTTTTACAAATAAAATGTCATAAAAAATCAAAAAAAAACTCAATAATTAATTTTTTTTAAGAATAATTTCCATAAAATTGGTGTTCAACAAGTTTCTAGGTCATTTTTGTTTATAAATTTAAGGTTTACTGCATTTTTAACCTAATTTTTCTCTTAACCATTGTAATTAATTTTAATCACTTTCACTAATATTATTGGTAAAAAACAAATTAAAACTTATTTTAAATTAAAAATTATTCTTATTAAAAATATATAATCCATTATTGAAAATTTTAATCACATAATTGGTAGAAATTAATTTAAAAGTAATCCCTCTAGAAGGACCACACTGCGGATTTTTCGTGTAAAAATGTCCAAAATTTTGCTAAGTTATTTATACCCAAATTAAAAGTGGAATTGATTATAATGAAAAAATTTGGATTAATTTATAAAAATATTATCTAATTAAACATTTAAAACAAATTAAATTATAATTCAACCTTATGAATAATTTATAGGAAAATGTAGTTTTGAATTAAAATACTGTAATTTAAACTATAAATTAAAAAATGAAACCTTATATAAAAATACCAAAAATTAATCCTAACCAAATTATTATGTTTATATTCCAAATATTAAGTTTATTTTGACATATTAAATCTATAAAAGTATAAAAAAATTATTTAAGATGGGTTCTCCATTAAAAGGAATTAAAAATACTTTTACAAAAAAATATAGGTTTTTAATCATAAAATTGGGTTTGTTCTTAGATTATTTATACCAAATATATTATGATAATATCAATAATATTATTCTGAATATATAACATATATATATTACATTATCATCACTCAAAAAATTTAGTTAATTTAATTTATTACATTAAAATAGCTTTGTGACTATAAAAATAATAAAAAATTTCTTTTATATTGAATCGGTTTTCATATTCATTTTTAATTAGTTGGTAACCAATGAATTTATATTATATTTTCGTAAACCATAAATTTTCATAAAATATTTAATACTATTCATAAACAATAATTTAATTTCTAGGTTATATCTTATTAATTTAAATAATAACATTTTAATGAAATGTTTTCAAAGAATTCAACCAGTAAAAGATGTTGGTCCCATCCTCATTTTAATTCCATAGGGAATTCTCTCAACATCTATTCTAATGTATGAATAGTTATCTGAGTTTCTCAATTAGTTTGAGGATGATAGGTTGTGTCAAAGTTTCACTTAGTGATTATAAAATGTTGGAGACTTTTTTGAAACTTCGAGGTGAATCTTGGATCTCAATTGGAAACAATAGATAGTGGTACACCTTTCAGCCTTACCACATCCTTGATATATATATATATTAAATTTTATCCAATGAGAATTCCTCTTGAATTGAGATAAAGTGAGGTGTCTTTGTAAGATTATCCATAATGACCCATATTGCATGATTTCCTCTGGATGTCTTTGAAAGTCCAATGGAAAAGTTCATGTTGATGTTCTCCCACTTCCATGTTGGTATGGGTAGTGGTTACATCATCCTCTTAGAATTTTTTTTCATACTTCAATTGTTTAAATACCATACACTTTTATGTATATTCAACAATCTCAATCTTCAAATTGTCTCACCAAAATTCCTCTCAAAGATCTTCATACATCTTTGTACTCCCTGGGTGAACAGAGAAGGTTGATCTATGGGCATCATTCAAAATCTACTTTATCTCTGGATCGGATAGTACACATAATCATGACCCAAATATTAAAAATAATTCCTCATAAATCTTGAACTCAGAGGATATCCCATTTCTAATAGCTTACAACCTTTTCATAATTTCACCATCATTTCTTTGATCATCCATTATTTTTTCTGTGGGGGATGGTTTAGAAATCATTTGAATAATGATTGATGTTATTCCTCCCTTAGTGATCATAGGTACATCCTCTATAAATATAAGAATATTGGATCCCTTTCAATTCTCATCTTTGATAAATATGTAGGATCCTTTTTACTTAGAGAATCTTCCACCTTATTTGCCTTATCGGGATGGAAGATGATTGAGCGGTCATAATACTTGATGAGCTATAACCATCTTCATTGGTCCATATTAATCTCTTTATATGTGAATATATATTTTAGACTCTTGTTATTAGTATATATCTAAAACTTCTCCCCATAGATGTATTTCCACCTGGTTTTCAATGAAAATATCATTATCGCCAACTTTAGATCAGTGTGGGATAGTTTTGCTCACTGATTTTCAGATACCATATTAAATAGTCTATCACCTTATAATTTTTCATTAGAACGTAGGCTAATCCCTTCTATAAGGAACCACTGTACACCACAATGATTTATACACTTATCAGGAGTGTGAGTATCGGTGCAGTGACAAGCCTCTTTTTGAGATCTGTAAAGCTTTCCTCACAATATTGAGTCCAAATGAACTTCACTCCCTTCTAGGTCATCTTGGTCATTAGGTTTGATAATTTGGATAAGTTATTCACAAATCATTGATAATACCCCGATAGACCCAGAAATATATGTATCTCCATTACAGATGTTTTTCTGGGCCACTCTTCAACTTCCATTATCTTGGAAGGGTCCATAGATACTCATTTACTAGTGATAACATGCCCCAAGAATTATAATTCCCCCATCCATAACTCACAGTTACTATACTTTTCATAAATTTTATCCCCTCACAAAGTTATCAGCACGGTATTCAAATTCTCATCATGTTCCTCCTTTCTCTTTGAGTAAATCAAAATATCATCGATAAAGACTACCGAAAATTTGTCGAGGTAATTTATAAATACTCTATTCATTAAATCCATGAATATTACTAGAGAATTATAGATTACTAATGGAGTCACTATGAACTCATAATGTCCATAACTCACTTTAAAGGTAGTTTGGGGAATATCTTCCATCCTCTACTTTAATTAGTGATATCCTGACTGAATGTCCACCTTAGAGAAATAAATGGACCCACATAGCTGATCAAAAAATTAATCTATCTAAGGTAGGGGATACTTATTATTTATTGTGATTTTATTGAGATCATGATAATCAATTTAGTGGTGCATTGATATATCCTTCTTCATAACAAAGAGAACTGGTGCACCCCATAGTGAAGTACTCAAGCGTATAAAACCCTTCTCCAGATTCTCCTATAACAGATTCTTCGGCTCTTCCAGCACAGCAGTGGACATTTGATAATGTGTCTTTGATATAGGTAGGGGTCCAGAAATATGATCAATTGATAACTCAACCTATCTATCAGGAGAAAGACCAAGAAAATCATCATGGAATACATCAGTGTAATCCCTCACTATTGGAATATCATGGAGATGTATCATCTTATTTTTCTCAATAATTTGAGCAAGATATGATTAATCCAAAGTAAACATTATCATAACATGATATAGTGATTCTGAAGGATATTCATCTTCCCCCTTACACTTGTGCAGGATTGGAGGATACTCTGGGATGTGAATAGTAATCTCACTTTTCTGACAGTTAATGTTGACTTTGAATAAAGATATCTAATACATGCCTAAAATAACATCAACCCCCACCAATAGAAGTATGAAAAGATTTTCTCAGATGTTCAGTCCATAAACATTTATTGGGGAGGAATTATAAACCTTGTATGAAATAATTACCCCGTTCTCTATTCTCATATATAAATGAACCTTTATATTTTTTGGTGGTGTTTGAATGGTTCTACTAAACATTCTAGATATGAAATAACACATAGAACCTGAATCAAATAGTATGTTCACTATTCTTGAATTAATAACTTGTGTACATTTCATCACATCGTTTTCTGGCTCCACCTCAATAGTGGTTATAGCATAACTCACCCCTTTTTTTCTTGTATGTTGTTGTTTATTTTATTTGACAACCCTTGGATTAGGGAAATTGATCGCATAATGCCCATGTTCCTTGAAATTGTAACACTAAACTACAGGATGATTGTTGATCTTAATCTTCCCTTCTTCTTCCACGTTAGTGGGATTATTCATATCCCTTTGGCAGTTTTTAGCTAGATGTCCCATTCTTCCACATTTGAATCAATTCTTGATTCCCTTTAGATAGTTACTAGGATGAATCTTCCCATAATTTTGAAATGTGGGATATTCAATCTTATTTCTATAATGGGATTTATTTTCTTATCCACATATATTAGACTCCAGTTTCACCATTTTTTCAGAAGGCCCATGAGACCATTGAGAGTCTCCAATCTCCATTTAAACCTTGAGGGCACAAAAAAATCTCTTCATAACATTCATAGTCTCAAATCTCCAACAATTTTTATATAATCATATTTAGTCCATTGAAGAAGTGATCCACCTTACATTAGGTGTTAGGAAAAAGGCAAAGGCATATCATTCAAGCCTTCTGATGTTTGCATCAAATGCCCTGATAGACTCATCTTCATTCTACTGATGTATGAGGAACTCTCTTTCCATATTGAGATGGAGAGTTTATGGAAAATATTTGTTGAAAAACATTTTATTTAATTCTTCCCAATCCATGGAATCAATTTCAACATGGGAATTCGTATTCTTGATTAGTGTCCACGGCTAATCAGCTTTCCCATCAAAACAATAGACTTCCAGTATGAATTTCTCTTCTTCTGAGCACTACAGGATAGAGAATATCTTTTTAATGGATGTAATACATTGTTATGCTAGGAGGGGATCAGAATATCCACTAAACATGGGAGTCCTTATCCACATGAAGGATTCGACATCAACTTTCTCTTTCCTTTGTGGAGGGGGACATTCCACATGATTCATGTTATTATTCATAACTTGAGCCAACTGAGCAAGTACTCTCATAAAGTTTTGAGCACCCATTCCCATCATATTAGACGTATCATTATGGAAATCATAAAATTTCATATCACATTGATTAGTGTCACATATTCTTCTATTTCCATCCATTAACTAAGAAAAAACGTAATATTATAGGGCAATAATACTTAATTAATAATCATAAAAAAGGAAACTTTAAACATAAAAGGATATACTCTTATGGGAATATTATATCCTAACTTTTGATTCCATAGGTTTCAATATTGTTTATCCATAATCTATTTATTAACATTTACTATTATAGGCTTCATTTTTTGTTCCCAAAATATTGGTTTGTACTAAACTTATGAATTTACCAAAGAATATCCACCAGAAGTTTCACACTAGGAGTGCAGTAAGGACCGTTGTCATGCACCAGTTCTTGTTCAAGTCTATCTCAAAGTGATGTTTTCATGTTTTACCCCTAGATATATTTGTTCTAGATCCACATCCACTTGTTCGTATCCATATAGTGATGTATTTTCTTAATAATCCACTTACTCTATACTTACTAAAATTTCAGGATGTTTTCTTATAATTAGTCTTATCCATGAGGTTCTTACTATAGTACTATATTACTAATTTCAAAAAATAATTATACCATCCTATGATACCAACTATAGATAACCTATCCTTTTACACATATCATTACCTGATTTTAAGAAAAATATCATCATATTACAATCCATGGATTGTAATGTCTAGTGTCTTGTAAGACTAGGTACATAAAACTAAAAATGTGGGACTAAATAAAACATTTATTTATTTAAAATTCAAAAAGGGCTCCTAACCTCCATTGTGCACATACATATGCATAGGATAAACTAGGGATAACCTGAACAAAGGTATGAGATAAAAGGCCAAATAATGTAATAAACATAAGAATAAAGATTTTGCACATGGTTTAGAAGAAATGACATAATGTTATAAAAATGCATGGAATGAAATGCCCCGACCCCAGTTACCCAGAGTCGGTGCATTATTACATAACATTGGCATGAACACAAAATATCAAATCTCGAAAGAACGATTAGTTTAGTAGCCTTTGAATCACTAGATACATTCATAAAGTTTACATTAAATCATAAAATGAAAACTACAACAACATAGTCTCCATAGTCCACACTCATATCCCCTCATACTATCCCTGCAGGTCATTCATAAAATACTTCTTCATATCCTGGGAAAAATAAAACATATAAAGGGGTGATCTCAGATGCCCATAAAGGATAACAATATAGAGGAAACTTTCATAAATAAGCATAAACATTTAAAGCATTTTATAACTACAAAAAAAAGCCTTTTAAACATGAACTTCAGCATAATATGGAAGAAATAAAATAAAATAATGCCATTTACTTATTTATATGGATATTCTACTAGTCGAATAATCACATGCAATAAAAATAACCACTTTCATAATGATGGAATGCATAATGCCAGACTATCATAACCACATAGTCAAGGCCTTGTGCCAAGACTAAAAATACAATTTTTTCAAGTCCTTGTGCCAAGACGCTATTTGGTCGCATGAGACCTACCGATTCATCAAGGAGCTATAGCGAGATCCACCCTTCACTTATTAAGTCCAATGCATTCCTCATATGAACAGGTTTAAACATAACATAAACATTCGTATTAAAACTAGCATACAAAATGTCAATACTTTATCCATAAACCATGAATGGTATAAAAATAACACATTCAAAGTCAAAAATATCATAAAACCTTCAATACAATATCGAAGTTTTGTATCATAATAATTCAACTTCAAATAAGATTAAAATCCATCAAAGGATGTTGACATAGATGAAATCAGAACCATTTGAGAGAAATATATATTTTTTTAAATCATTTAAAAGTCACATAATTATAAAATAAAACATTTAATTTGAAAATATTCTTATAAGTTTTTAAGGGAATCTTCGAAGATTTTATAATGGCGGAAAATAGCCTCACCCACCGTATAAGTTAAAAAAACATTCTTAACTTAATTCTGTCAAAAAGGTTAAAAAGGACCTTGTTTGGAAAATGACAGAAAGATTCCTTTATAAACTTCTTATAAAAAGTAAACAACGGTATAAATGACATTAACCCATAGTATGTAGAATAGTAAGAATGATTTGAAATACATTTTTAAGAAACATGGATGTGGATGATAAAGAGGTGCCAGAAGATAATTATGTATAAACAACCTCGGATGATAAACAGATTGTGAAATAAACCCTTAACTTGTACTTTTCCTTGGTTGAGGTTAGGTTAACCTCTTGAATAATGGTGAAATAATTGTTATTAAATTATACAGGAATAATATACATTATTATGATATCATATATGATCTTTTAATATTGCTTTGTTAATAATATCTTAGTATTATCATCGTTTCGGGTGTTAACGGATTCATTTTCCTTTATATTATTTGTTATGTGAGCCATATTTGTTGTTTATGAGATGTATATTATTCATATCCAAAATTATATCATGTCGTTAAACATTATTTTTAATCATCAAATTAGAATTGGAATTTAATGGATAGGATGGGTAATGAATCTCATCGCGTTCGTGGAGACGGTAGTCCGTACGTACACACGAGCGACAATATCATTATTTTGATATTAAAATAATATATAATTGGATGGTATATAATATATATAGAATAATTATCATGTTATAGTTATTATTTACATGAATTATACATCATTATTATACCCATATAAATAATAATATATTAAATAACAATTACACCACGATGTGGAGATGGTAGGCCGTACGTATGCATGTATGGTGATATGTCATTAAAGGGATGGATAGAATAATGAATTTGGTTGTTCCATATTTATAATAAAATCACAATATATATAAGATACTGGATTTATTATTTTAGAATGGAAATAACAAGGAAAGAAGAAGTTGAAGAAGAAAGGAATTTGAAAGAGGGTGGTGAAAACATTACCTCTTCTTCAGGTTCATCCTTTTGATTTGATCAAAATGAATCCTTAGGTTGGATTTATGATCAAAATAAGGCCTATAGGTTAAATTTAGGGAAGTTTAGATAATATTTTGTCAGGTTTTGGCCGATCCAAAATGCTTTTAAGGTATGAATTAGAGAGAAGGGGGAGTGCCCTTTTATAAGTGGGCTGAGGGTCACCTTTGGAAAAGCTAGAAATATTATTTTATAAAAAATTCATATTCGGTTTATAATGGCTCAAAAGTGAATTTTTTAAATGTTAAAATTGTTATGTGTCTAAAACCACTCAACCAATAGGTTTTAGACAGGTTTGGGTCACTATATTAACTTTATCGTTTTTATTTAACTCTTAGTTAAATAGTTTGACATTTACGATGTCTCTTTGTATTTTTATATTATATAGTCAATAAACTTACTATAAACTTACAAGAGACCCCAAGGTGTTCCATTAATAATAAACCTATCATGATATAAGTCTCTTGGTCGATCCTTATATTTTTAGGAATTTAATATCAATTAATAATATAATATTTGTTTTAAAAACTCTTTTAGGTCAATTTTGACACTATTTGGTATTTTGTTTTTTCTAAATTTATAAAAGCATTATTAATTCAAAAATAATTCATTTAATAAACCCTAACATGTCATATTAACCTATAAAATTCGTCTAATTCATTAAAAGTTTCAAATTATATTTATTTGTGTATTTATAATATCAATTATTTTTAATATTTCGCTAATAAGGTAATTACTGCATCATCATTGTGTCATAATTAAATTAAATTATTTAATGTCTAAAAATTATAAATAAAATACCATTTTGTAGGAAATATTTTTATATTTCTAGTGAATATTTACAATCTAATTTATTATATGTATAAACCTATATTAAAAATGTTTTAGTAATTAAACATTGATTTTAACTCTTTTAACTCTTCTTTGAATTAAATAATAATAAATGTCCTAATCTAATCCAAGTGGACATAAATGATAATATTTTTTTCCTAAGTTTGTTTTTGGTCATGATACACTTGTCCAATAGAATTAGGACATGTGTTGGGGTAATATTAATATCATTTTTACCCTTAATTACCCAATTTACTTTTAAATGTGGAAAATAAAAGTAAAAAGTTATTATTCACAAAAAATTATTTTTATCATAGTGAACCATATTTTACTCCTTGATATTAACTGTGTCTCTCGTATTTTTAAAATTCCACTCACAGAATCGGTAAAATTATGTTTTATGTGAATTTTCAAATTCTCCTAGAGGATGGGTAAAAGACGGTGAAAAGCTCAATAAAATTTTTATATAGCTAAAATCATTATAAACTAACTCCAATGGATTACATTGAACTTATATAGGTATTATATATCTATTTTAACATAAAATAAATTTAAAACAAATAAATAATTATTTAAATAAAAATTCGGTTTTAAACTATGACTCATTGTTTTTCATTATTCATCAAAAAATGAATGTTTTCATAAAAATAACAAAAATTCACCGTAAGCTAATTTCGATATTCCAAATCCAAAAAAGAAGTCCATTTTGAAAGAAAAATTTTTAAAAATTTCAAAAAGTGGGTATTACTATTCATAATGGCTATTTTTATTGGTTGTGGTGTGTGTTAGAACTCGAAGTTTTGTACAACACACGCTACTATATTATTCAAAGAGAAGTGTACCGTGGATGTTTGGGGTGTTACATTCTCCCCTCCTTCAAATAATTTCATCCTCGAAATTTCTAGAATACTAACGCATGAAATGACTCGGGTGGTTCTTCATCATAAGTTCCTCAAGTTCCCATATTTTCTCTTCCATCTTATGTTTTCTCCATAGAACTTTTTCCAAACGAGACGCCCAGTTTCTTAGCACTTGTTCTCCTATATCAAGAATCCTGATGGGATCTTCGCAATAAGACATATCAGGTTCCAGTTCTAATTCCTCATAGGTGAGTACATGCATTGGGTCCGGCATGTATTTTCTCAGCTGTGATACATGGAACACATTGTGAACTTTGGAGAGACTTGGTGGCATTTCCAAATAGTAAGCTACAGCCCCAATTCATTCTAGAATTTCAAATGGTCCAATGTACCTGGGACTAAATTTACCTTTATTACCGAAACTTATAACACCCTTCCATGGAGATACCTTCAAGAAAATATGATCTCCTACCTGAAATTCCAAATCCTTACTTCGATTGTCAGCATAGCTCTTCTGCCTACATTGAGCTGCTTTGATGTGGTTTTGGATTACCTTCACCTTTTCCATCGTTTCCTCCACCAGTTCCAGGCCTATGAGTTTTCTTTCACCAACTTCAACCCAACAGGAAGGTGTGCAACATATATTTCTATATAATGCTTCATATGGTGCCATCCGAATACTTGAATGGAAGCTATTATTATAGGAAAATTATACCAGAGGTGAATATTGATCCCACATTCCCTAAAAGTCAACTGAGCATGATATCAACATGTCTTCTAAGGTTTGAATATTCTGTTCTGATTGTCCATCTGTTTGAGGGTGGTAGGTAGTGCTCAAATGAAGTTCAGTATCCAGGGCTTTCTGAAGACTTTTCCAGAATCTTGATGTTAAACGTGGATCACGGTCAGAAACAATCGATATGGGTACTCCATGAAGTCTCACAACTTCATTAATATATTGTCTTTCTAGACGTTCAAGTGGTAAATCTTCCCTTATAGCAAGAAAATGTGCTGACTTGGTAAGATGATCAATAATGACCCATATTACATTGTTCCTTCTAGGAGTCTTTGGTAGTCCCATGACAAAGTCCATCGTGATATTATCCCATTTCCACTCAGGTATGGGAAGAGGTTGCATGACTCCTCCAGGTTGTTTCCTTTTGACTTTCACTTGTTGAAAAACCATACATCTTGACACAAAATCATCAATCTCCCTCTTCATGTTGTACCACAAAAAATGTTCCTTAGAATACCTATACATTTTTTTGCTCCCAGGGTGTATAAAGAAAATGGAAGTATGAGCATCGTCCAATAATTATCTTTTTAGACCAGGTATATCGGGAACACAAAGTCTCCTCCCAAATTTCAAAATTCCATCTTCATACACAAAGTCACTCAATCTCCCATCATTGAAAGTTTTAATCCTCTTTTTAAACTCTTCATCATCAGTCTGATAACTCTTTATACTTTCAAGTAAATATGTTTTGTAAACCATTTGAAAAATCATTGATGTTTTACCTTCCATGGTTATTCCCATATACAAATTTACTAGATCCATTAAAATAGGTTCCCTCTCAACTCTCATATTCTTCAAAACTCCATGATCTTTTCTACTCAAAGCATCTTCCACCTTATTTTCCTTCCCCGGGTGGTAGTGTATCGTGCAATCATTATAATAACCCATACTTTACATTCATTGTTTTTACTTCAGAATTGAATCATACTTATTTCAACATATAACAAAACCATGGTAGGACCGTATAGGTATAGTTTATTTAGAAACCGGGAAACCTAAACAACTGGGTCATAAAGATTCTAAATTGTCTCCCGTTTATTTCATCATATCTAGAGTCCCTTTTGGCATATCCTACTTAATAACCTTTTTCCTGACCTAGGGAAATAAAACATACAAAAGTGTGATCTCAAATTCTTAGTAAGGTTAAACAAAGGAAATATCATATTCATAAGAACATAGAATTTAGAAAATCTTAACCTGCAAAAGAGATCATAATATCATAACAAGGTATAAATCGTAGTAGTAAAATGTAATCCCAATAATCATGACATAAAACATGAAACTTTTTTGGAATACACGCATAATCATAGATAATCATTTCTTAGTAGTCAAGACTCATTTCCAAGACTAACTTAGCAGACAAATTCCATTTCTGAACCGAGTTCACTCCTCATTTCAGTCCTGTTTCACTGAACCAGATTAACCTTCCGTTCCAGCCATGTCTATCTCATGAGATATAAATCTTTACCCAATGCATTAGAGGGAGATATAGGTCCCACCCATCTCATAATGATATCATTCTTATGTGTTCCACAGGATCATAAATCATACATCATAGCATAACCCATGTAATAAAAATGGTATTCTTAAACACCATGCCATCATAACATAATCCATATAAGATAAAAGGACATCATAAAAATAATTCCATAATAACATAATCAAATCAATGTAAAAATAGGAATATAAACAGAACCCTATATTATCTTAGATGGAAAATAATTTTGATAAAACGCTTGAACTCCATTCATGAGGAAAATATCCTCTCTACTTCAAAAACATTTTTCCTTTATTAAAATGTCATACAATTTTAAACTAAAATAAGTTGATTAAAAATAAACTTGAAAACTTATAAAGTAAGTTTCATGGAAATAATGTTCTCAAATTCCATTTAGGCCGTATAAGTTAAAAAAACATTCTTCTCATACTTTGGCTGGAAAAGTCAAAAAGTACCTCGTACTAAAAACCACAAAATATTCCTTTCATATCTTTTACTAAAAACACACAAATGGGTAAAATTGGAATTAAAAAATTGTAGGTGGATTGAAATATTATTATATATTGAGGTAACATGGATGTAGATGATAAATATGCCCCAGTAAATTCTGAAATATAAACAATCTCGGATAAAAATGAGATTTTGAGATTTTCCCTTACCTTAGGTCTGATTTGCTTTGTACGTGTCTGAACCTCCTGTATAATGATTTAAATAATGTCATTGAATTATTATATAATCATACTCATTGTTATGATATCATATATGGTCATATTCTTAACCTCTTATTAGTAATATTTCATTGCTGCTTGTTATTCGGGTGTTTATTGCTTTTTGTTCTTATGCGTGTTTTGTAGAATAAATTATCATTCTTCTTTTTAGGTTATAGATACATAATTTCCAGAATATTATTACTGTAATATATATCATATTTATTCATTCAATTCATTTATATAATTATTATGCAATTAAGATCATGTAGAACGAGTGGCATCACATCGTGGAGATGGTAGGCCGTACGTACGCACGACCGATGATATTGTTCCCATAATCGTGGAATTTTATTGGAGTGTATGTATAATATTTAAGAATAAATATCACTTTAAGATAATCATATATAGTTATTCTTTACACCATTATTCCCATCCAAGTAAGGTGGTGGTGGAAAACAGATTACACCCCGGTGTGGAGAAGGTATTCCGTACGTACGCACGCGTGGTGATTTCATTTTCCATAGGATGGATAGAAGGTGAAATAGGGTTGTTTCATATTTATAATAACATATCAGTATGTGAGTGATATTTATGATATTACTTCATAATTAAACAACTAAAGAAGAGGAAGTAGAAGAAGAAATAAATTTGAAAGAATCGGTAACGGATATTACCTCTTCTTCGACACGCCTCTTTGAAACCTCCTATTAGGGAACTAAAATTGGTCTTTGAAGAAGACCAGGACCTCTATAATATTACTAGGGAAGTGTAGAAGAGAACTTTTCTGGAGTTGGCCGAGCTTTAAGGCTCAAAGTGGTGTGAGGAGGATAGGGAGTAGGTTACCTTTTACAAGGGAGGAGAGGGGAACCTTAGGAAAAACTTAAAATATTATTTTATTATAAATTCATATTCAGTTTTTAATAGCTTAAAATTGATTTATTTCAAAGATAAGGTGGGTAAGGGTAGAAATCCTCTCAACCAATAGATTTTAAAAAAGTTTAGGTTACTATTTTAACCTTATCATTTAGATTTAACTCTAATTTAAATAATTTAACTTTAACCGTGTCTTCTTGTTTTCTTACATTATATGGTTAATAAACTTACTATAACAAGACAAACGAACCCCTAGTTGTTAATTATTAATATATATAACCTTATCTAAGTCATTTGGACAAATATTATATTTTTAGGAATAAAAGTACAATTAATAATATAATATTTGTTTTAAAAACTATTTTATGTCAATTTTGAAAATATTATGTAATTGATTTTTGTGAAAATCATAACAGCATGATTAGTTCTAAAAAAGTTAATTAAATTAATAATAATGTGTCTTATTATACTATGAAATTAGTTTAATTCATAAAAAGTCTAAAATTACATTTATTTGGGTATTTATAACATCAATTATGTTAATATTTCATTAATAAGGTAATTACTGCATCATCATTGTGTCAGAAATAAATTAAATTATTTAATGTCTAAAATTTATAAATAAAATACCATTAGGTAGGAAATATTTTTAGATTTATAATGAATATTTATAGTCTAATTTATATTATGTATAACCCTACATTAAAAATGTTTTTAGTTATTAAACTTTGATTATAACTATTTTAACACTTCTTTAAGTAAAATAATAATAAGTGTCCTAATCTAATCCAAGTGGACCTAAAGGGTAATATTTTATTCCTAAGGTTGCTTTTTGTCGAATTATACTTATCCAATAGAATTAGGACCTGTGTTTGGGTAATAATAATCCCATTTTTACCCTTAATTACCCTATTTACTTTTAACCGTGGTAAAAAAAAGTAAAAAGTTACTATTCAACAAAAATTATTTTTATCTTGTTGAACCACATTTTACTCCTTGATATTAACCGTGTCTCTTGTATTTTCTAAATTCTACTCACAGAAGCGGTAAAATTAAGTTTTATTTAAATTTTCAAATTCTCCTATGAGGTGGGTAAAAGACGGTGAAAAGTTCAATAAAATTTTTATATATCTAAAATTATTATAAAATGACTCCAATGAATTACATTGAAATTATATAGGTATTATGTATTGATTTTGACCTAAAATAATTTTAAATAAAATAAATAATTATTTAAATAAAAGTAGGTTTTAAAATAGTAACCCAGGGTTTTCACTATTCATTAAAAATTGAAAGTTTTCATAAAATTACCAAAAATTTACCCTAGGATAATTTTGATATTACAAATCCCAAAATGAAGTCCATTTTGAAAGATAAAATTTATAAAATTTTCAAAATTGGGTATTACTATTCATAACGGCTAGTTTATATAATATTTTAATAACATATCGTTGTTTAGTGAAACTCAGTATTGCGTACAAACGCAAGCTATCGAGGAAGGTTGTTCTTGTGTGTAACGCAAGACAAGACAATGTTGTGTGTAGTGAAAGATTCCTTTATATAACATAATACATAAAAACAAAATATTTCTTATAAAATCTTGGGTGTTACATTCTACCCCCCTTAAAATGAATTTTGCCCTCGAAATTCGTCACTTTGTAACAGATAGATGAGGATACCTCTCCCTCATCATATCCTCAAGTTCTCGTGTAGCTTCTTCTAATTGGTGGTTCCTCCATAAAAATTTCACCAAGCGAGTGGTCTTGTTCCGTAGGACTTTTTTGCTACGATCCAGAATCTCTATCAGTTGTTCTTCATAAGAAAGATCTTGCTCCAGTGGTACAACTTCTGAGCTGAGTACATGTGAAGGATCAGGTATGTACTTTCTCAGGATAGATACATGGAACACATCATGAAATTGAGAGAGATTTGGTGGAAGCGCCAATCGGTAAGCTACCTTCCCAACACGATCTGGTATTTCAAAATGACCAATATACCTAGGGCTCAGCTTGGCCTTCTTTCCAAATCTCATTACTCTCTTCCAAGGAGATATTCGTAAGAACACTTTATCACCCACTTCAAACTCTAGGTATTTTCTTCGGTTGTTGGCATAACTTCTTTGTCAACTCTGAGCTGCTCTTATGTGTTGTTGAATAGATATGACCTTTTCTTCAATCTCATCAACAAGATCAGGTCCTAATAGCTTTATTTCCCAAACTTCATCCTAGCAAGTTGGAGTCCTGCATTTCTTACCATAGAGAGCTTCATAAGGAGCCATCTGAATACTGGAGTGAAATCTATTATTATAAGAAAATTCCACCAAAGGTATGTGTTGATCCCAACCACCTTTTAAATCCATAGAGCAAGCTCTTAACATATCTTCTATAGTTTGAATTGTTCTCTCAGACTGTCCGTCTGTCTAAGGATGATAAGAAGTGATGAAACTCAACTCTGTATCTAAAGTATGCTGAAGACATCGCCAAAACTTTGAGGTAAACCTTGAATACCAATCAGATATAATGGAAAGTGGTACTCCATGCAATCTTACCACTTCCTTCACATATATCCTGGAAAGCTAATCTAGAGAGAAATCTTCACTAATAGCAATGAAGTTTTCCGACTTCGTAAGACGATCAAATATAACCTAGATAGCATTATTACCTTTGGATGTTTTAGGAAGTCCAGTGACAAAGTCCATAGTGATGTTTTCCCATTTCCATTCTGGTATGGGAAATGGTTTTAACATCCCCTTTGACATCTGTCTCTCAGCTTTAACTTTCTGACAAACCAAGCATCGAGAGAAATATTCAAAAACATCTCTTTTCATGTCATCCCACCATAAGTACTCTTTCAGGTCCCTATACGTCTTCGTGCTTCCAGGATGAATAGAGAATGAGTAAATATGAGCCTCATCTAGTACCTCCTTCTTTAATTTTGGGATGGGAGGAACACAAACCCGATTCCAGAACCTTATTATTTCATCACAATCAATATCAAATTCAGGAACATTTCTCACCTTCTTTTATAACTCTACATCTTCTTTCTGTGCCTCTTTAATCTTCGCATGTATATGTGGTTGAACATTCATTTGAGAAAGATAAAAATTTCCCCCTTCCATTATAATTCCAAGATCCATCCTTTGTAAATCCATAAATATTGGATCTTTTATGATCCTCATCATGGATAAGCTAGCATGGTCTTGTCGACTTAATGTGCCTGCCACCTTGTTTGCTTTCCCAGGGTGATAATGTATTGAGAAGTTGTAATCCTTAATCATCTCCAACCATCTTATTTTGCGCATATTCAGATCCTTTTCTATGAAAATATACTTTAAACTTTTATTATCAATATAAATATCACACCTTTCACCATAAAGATAATGCCTCCAAATCTTTAATGCAAATATTATTACAGCTAACTCCAAATCATGAGTTGGATAATTTTACTCATGAATTTTCAACTGTCGTGAGGCATAACCTATCACCATATCATTTTTCATAAGAACACACCCCAATCCCTTCTTGGATGCATCACTATAAATCACAAACGTTTCTCCACTACAAGGTAGTGTGAGCACAGGTGCACTGGATAACCTTCTTTTTAGCTCCTTGAAATTCTCTTCACACTCCTTCGTCCAAACTAACTTAACTCCTTTTCGAGTCAACCTGGTGAGTGGATTAGATAATCATTAAAAATCATTCATAAAACGTCGATAATATCCATCCAAAATAAGAAAACTTTGGATCTCAGTTACTTTTGTTGGTCTTGACCATCTTTTGATAACCTATGTCTTTGTTGGATCCATAGATATCACCTCTTTAGAGATTATGTGACCCAAAAATGAAACTTTTTAAGCCAAAATTGACACTTGGTAAATTTGGCATAAAGATTCTCCTTTCTCAGGGTCTTCAATTCAATTCTGAAGTGATCTTCATGTTCTTCCTTGCTCTTGGAATATACAAGAATATCATCTATAAAGACTACCAAAAACTGATCAAGACAGTCTCTATAGTCTCTATTCATCATATCCATGAAGATAGTAGGGGCATTATTAAGACCAAATGGCATCACTATAAATTCATAGTGTCCATACCTTATACGGAAAGCCGTCTTTGGTATATCCTCCCTTTTGACCCTTAATTGATGATACCCTGAATGAAGATCAATCTTGGAAAAGTATTGAGCTCTGTGTAGTTGGTCAAATAAGTCATCAATGCACGGGAGAGGATATTTTTTCTTGATCGTGATCTTGTTAAGTTCTCGATAATCAATGCAGAGTCTCATTGATCTATCTTTCTTCTTAACAAACAGTATAGGTGCTCTCCAAGGTGACGCACTAGGGTGTATGAATCCTTTATCAAGATTCTCTCGGAGTTGCTTCTTAAATTCCTGCAACTCAATTGGGGTCATTCTATAAGGTGTCTTTGAAATGGGAACAACACCTGGTATGAGTTCTATTGAAAACTCAATTTCATGATTTGGTGGAAGACCTAGAAATTCCTCCAGAAAGACATCATCAAACTACCGTACAATGGGTGTATTCTTAATTGTGAGTTTCTCTCCAACCATTTGCGATAAATAACATTAATTTAGTTAATCAAGACCCATAATATGGAATAAATTTACACTGGAAGGTTATGTTCATCCTTGCATCGATAGACGATCATAGATTGATCTAGAATATGAAATGTGACTTCCCTTCTTTGGAAATTGATATGAGCTCCATATAAATAAAGCCAATCCATGCCAAGAATCACATCATATTCCACTATAGGAAATATCACAAGATTTGTAGGAAGCACTTTCCCAAAAACTTCAATCGGAGAAGAATTATAGACTTTCGATGCGATTGTTGTGCCATTAGGGGTTGTCACAGCTAACTCAACATCTATTTGTTAAGGTAATACGGTGATACCATTAGAAAATTCTTGAGAAATAAAAGATTGGGTGGATCTAGAATCAAATAAAACATTTTCTACTTTAGAGTGTATGGTAAGTGTACCTTTCACCACTTCGTTATTGTACTCCACATCGCTGATAGAAATTCCATGTGACATTACTTTGTCTTTAGCCTTAAGAGTTTCTTGACGTCAATCATCATCAACAACTCTTAGATTAGGGAATTTATTATCATAATTCCCCATTTCCTTGCACTTGTAACATTGAACTGTAGGAGGTACACTCTATGTAGCATTTTCTTTGTTCGCATCATTAGATATCTTCTTCCCATCATTACGACATTCAAATGCCCGATGACCTTCTTTTCCACATTTTTAAACATTTACTTGTCCCTTTAAGACAACTCCCTACATGTTTCTTTCAACACTTTGAGCATAATTTAAAACTCATATTCTTTTCCATGTGATCTTTAGATTTTCCGTTGAATTCCATTTTCCTCTTCTTATCAAACCCATATGACTGATGGGTTACTCCAATCTCTATCTCAACCTTGATATCACATCGAACGATTTCCTCATAGCTATTGAAGTCCCATATGGCTAACACCCTTTGAAGACTTGGTTTTAAGCCACTAAATAATCGATCGATCTTACTCTCAGTTTGGATAATAATCCCATAAGCATACCTTGCATGTCTTGTAAAATTTTCTTCATAGTTACCAACAGATTAAGCGTCCTTTTTCTTTATTTTAAGAAACCCCTTCTCCTTTTTTGTTCGAAGAATACGATGGCAGTACTTATTGAAAAATAAGTTCTTGAACTCATCTCATTCCATGGACTCAATTTCATCTCTTTGCCTCATATTCTTGATAATATTTCATCATTGATCAGCTTCACCTTCAAAACAATATACTGTTAAGATGACTTTATCATGTTCAGAACATTGAAGAACTGAAAATATCTTTTCAGTAGTACTGATCCATTGTTCAGCAACTAATGGATCAATAGACCCGCTGAATGAGGGTGGAAACTGCCTCGTGAAGGATTAAATAGATTGTTGCTCCTTCCTTTTCTCGTTTAGAATTCCTGCATGATTCATAGCTTGATAAAGTTGTGTAAGCATGGCTACAAGATTTTTCATTCCAGCTCCCATAATGTTTGGTTGCTCAGGGGGGCAATCATTGCATTTCCCATCACATTCATAATTAACATGATTCCTTCAGGTTTCATCCATTGACTAAAAACAAAAAGCATAGTGTGAGAAACACTAATCATAATAGTAAAACCACATAATCAAGAATAAAATTTCACGCTTTAGTACTTATTATAGGTTATTCATGTCCATTTCTAAAACACTAATATTTTGTCCTATGCTTAGACATATCCTTAGGGTTCTTACTAAGGCTTTCACATCCTAGTTTCCAAAGGTTGACTATACCTTTCCTCTAATACCAACTATAATGACCCATACTTTACATACATTGTTATTACTTCAGAATTTAAGCATACTTATTACCATATATAACAAAACCAAGGTAGGACCGTATAGGTATAGTGTCTTTAGAAACTGGGAAACATAAAAAACTGGTTCATAAAGCATCTACATTGTCTCCCGTTTATTTCATCATATCAAGAGTCCATTTTGGCATATCCTACTTAATAACCTTCATCCGGACCTGGGGAAAGAAAACATACAAAAGGGTGAGCTCAAATTCTTAGTAAGGGTAAAAAAATGAAATATCATATTCATAAGAACATAGCATTTCGAAAATCTTAACCTACAAAAGAGATCATAATATCATAACATGGGATAAATAATAACAGTGAAATGTAATCCCAATAATTAAAACATAAAACATGAAACTTTGTGGCATACACACATAATCATAGAGAATCATTTCTTAGTAGTTAAGACTCATTTCCAAGACTAACCTAGCAGACAAATTCCATTTCTGAACCGAGTTCACTCCTCGTTTCAGTCCTCTTTCACTGAACCGGATTAACCTGTCATTCTATCCATCTCTATCTCATGAGATATAAATCTTTACCCAATGCATTGGAGGTAGATATAGGTCCCACCCATCTCATAATGATTCCATTCTTATGTGTTCCACAAGATCATAAATCATACATCATATCATAACCCATGTAATATTAATGGGATTCTTAAACATCATTCCATCATAACATAATCCATATAAGATAAAAGGACATCATAAAAATAATTCCATCATAACATAATCAAATCAATGTAAAAATAGGGAAAGAAACAGAACCCTATATTATCTTAGATGGAAAATAATTTTGATAAAACTCTTGAACTCCATTCTTGAGGAAAATATCCTTTCTACTTCAAAAACATTTTTCATTTCTTAAAATGTCATACAATCATAAACTAAAAGAAGTTGATTACAAATAAAATTGAAAACTTGTAACTGAATCTTCATGGAAATAATGTTCTAAAAGTCCATTCAGGCCGTATAAGTTTAAAAAAACATTATTCTCGTACTTTGGCTGGAAAGGTCAAAAAGTACCTCGTACAAAAAACGAAAAAATATTCCCTTCATATCTTTTACTAAAAACTCACCAATGGGTAAAATTGGATTTAAAAAATTGTAGGTTGGTGGAAATAATATTACATATTGAGGAAACATGGATTTTGATGATAAATATGCCCCGGTAAATTCTGAAGTATAAACAATCTCGGATAAAAATGATATTGTGAAATTTTCCCTTACCTTAGGTCTGATTTGCTTTGTACATGTCCGAACAACTTTTATAATGATTTAAATAATGTCATTGACTTATTATAGAATCATACTAATTGTTATGATATCATATATGGTCATATTCTTAGCTTCTTATTAGTAATATTTCATTGCTCCTTGTTATTCGGGTGTTTATTGCTTTTTGTTCTTATGTGTGTTTTGTCAAATAAATTCTTATTCTTATTTTTAGGTTATAGATACCTCATTTAAATAATGGTATTAGTGTAATATATATCATATTTTTTCATTAAATTCATTTATATAATCATTATGAAATGAAGATCATGTAGAACGAGTCGCATCACATCGTGGAGACGGTAGGTCGTACGCACGCACGAGTGATGATATCATTCCCATGATCGTGGAATTGTGTTGGAGTGTATGTATAATATTTCAGAATAAATACCACTTTACAATAATCATATATAGTTATTCTTTACACCATTATACCCATCCAAGTAAGGTGGTGGTGGAAAACATATTACACCACGGTGTGGAGACGGTATTCCGTACGTACGCACGCGCGGTGATTTCATTTTATGTAGGATGGATAGAAGGTGAAATAGGGTTGTTTCATATTTATAATAACATATAAGTATATGGGTGATACTGATGTTATTACTTAATAATGAAACAACTAAATAAGAGGATGTAGAAGAAGAAATAAATTTGAAAGAATCGGTAACGGATATTACCTCTTCTTCGACACGCCTCTTTGAAACCTCGTCTTAGGGAACTAAAATTAGTCTTTGAAGAAGACCATGACCTCTATAATATTACTAGGTAAGTGTAGAAGATAAATTGGAATGGTTTGGCCGATATTTAAGGCTCAAAGTTGTGTGAGGAGGAGAGGGAGGAGGTGCCCTTTTATAAGGGAAGAGAGGGGCACCTTAGGAAAAACAAAAAATATTATTTTATTATAAAGTCATATTCGGTTATTAATAGCTCCAATTTGATTTATTTCTAAGCTAAGGTGAGTATGTGTCTAAACCCTCTCAAACAATATATTTTATACAAGTTTATGTTACTATTTTAACCTTATCATTTAGATTTAACTCTAAGTTAAATAATTTAACGTTTACCATGTCTTCTTGTTTTCTTACATTATATGGTTAATAAACATACTATAACAAGCCAAAATAACCCCAAGTTCTTAATTATTAATATATATAACCTTATATAATTAATTTGGTTGAACCTTCGATTTTTAGGAATTAAATAACAATAAATTATATAATATTTGTTTTTAAAAACAATTTTTGTCAATTTTGACACTATTTGGTAATTGATTTTTGTGAAAATCATAACAGCATGATTAGTTAGAAAAATGTTAATTAAATTAATAATAATATGTCATATTAACCTATAAAATTATTTTAATTCATAAAAAGTCTCAAATTACATTTATTTGGGTATTTATAACATCAATTATGTTAATATTTGTTTAATAAGGTAATTACTGTATCATCATTATGTTAAAGATAAATTAAATTATTTAATGTATAAAAATTATAAATAAAATACGATTAGGTATTAAATCATTTTATCTTTCTAATTAATATTTATAGTCTAATTTATCTTATGTATAACCCTACATTAAAAATCATTTTATTTATTAAACTTTGATTTTAACTATTTTAACACTTCTTTAAATAAAATAATAATAAGTGTCCTAATCTAGTCCAAGTGGACCTAAAAGGTAATATTTTATTCCTAAGGTTGTTTTTGGTCGAATTATAATTATCTAATAGAATAAGGACATGTGTTAGGGTAATAATAATATCATTTTTACCCCTAATTACCCTATTTACTTTTAACCGTGGTAAAAAAAAGTAAAAAGTTACTATTCACCAAAAATTATTTTTATCATATTGAACGACATTTTACTCCTTGATATTAACTGTGTCTCTCAGATTTTCAAAATTCTACTCACAGAAGCGGTAAAATTAAGTTTTATGTAAATTTTCAAATTCTCCTATGAGGTGGGTAAAAAACGGTAACAAGTTCAATAAAATTTTATATATCTAAAATTATTATAAAATGACTTCAATGAATTACATTAAAATTATATAGGTATTATGTATCAATTTTTACCTAAAATAAATTTAAATAAAATAAATAATTATTTAAATAAAAGTCAGTTTATAAATAGTAACCCAATGTTTTCATTATTCATCAAAAATTGAAAGTTTTCACAAAAATACCAAAAATTCACCATAGGCTAATTTCGATATTCTAAATCCAAAACTGAAGTCCATTTTGAAATATAAAATTTATAAAATTTCAAAAATTGGGTATTACTATTCATAACGACTAGTTTATATAATATTTTAATAACATATTGTTGTTTAGTGAAACTCGGTATTGCGTATAACGCAAGCTATCGAGGAAGGTTGATCTTGTGTGTAATGCAAGCCAAGATAGTGTTGTGTGTAGTGAAATATTCCTTTAAATAACATAATACATAAAAACAAAATATTTCTCATAAAATCTCAGGTTTTACAATCATAATCCTTGAGTAGTTCAAGCCATCTCCTTTGCCCCATGTTGAGTTCTTTCTGTGAGAAAATATACTTCGAACTCTTGGGATCAGTATAAATCTCACATTTTTCACCATAGAGATAGTTTCTTCAAATCTTCAAGGAAAAGATTATAGCTGCTAAGTCAAGATCGTGAGTAGGATTTTTTTTTCTCATGAATTTTTAGATGTTCTGATGCATAGGCAATAACCCTATCATTCTGCATAAGGACACAACCAAGTCCTTTCTTCGATGCATCACTATAAATAACGAACCCATCATTCCCCAATGGTAGAGTCAATAGAGGATCATTGACTAATCTTCTCTTCAGTTCTTCAAAACATTCTTCAAATTCTTTTGTCCAAACAAATTTAACCCCTTTACGTGGGAGCTTCGTTAATGGGTTAGACAATCGGGCGAAATTCTGGATGAAATATAGATAATAACCTACTAAACCAATAAAACTGCGTACCTCAGTTATACTCATCGGTGCTGGCCATTTTTGGATTTCCTTGGTCTTAGAAGGATCAACATAAATTCCATCTTTAGAGACAATATGGCCATGAAAAGAGATCTCCTGAAGCCATAATTCCCACTTGCTAAACTTCCCATATAATTCATGTCTTCTAAGAGTCTTCAATATAATGCACAAGTGACTTTCATGATCTTCATAGGTTTTGGAGTATACCAAGATATCGTCAATAAATACCACCAAAAAATCATCGAGATATTCCTTGAAAACTCTCTTCATTAGATCCATGAATACAGAGGGTGCATTAGTCAGCCCAAAAGTCATTACTGTAAACTTGTAATGCCTATACCTGGTTCGAAATGTTGTCTTCAGAATGTCTTCCTTCTTCACACACAACTGATGGTATCCAGATCGAAGGTCAATCTTTGAAAAGTATTGTGCTCCAAGCAGTTGGACAAATAAATCACCAATTCGAGGTAGGGGATACTTGTTCTTTATTATTATAGCATAGATTTCATTGTAGTCGATACGTAACCTCATTGATCCATCTTTCTTCTTAACAAAAAGGATAGGGGCTCCTCATGGAGAAACACTAGCACTAATAAATCCCTTATTACTCAATTCCTCTAGTTGTTTCTTTAGTTCAACTAATTCCACAGTGGCCATTCAATAAGGGGTCTTCGATATACACCTTGAACCAGGAATTAAATCAATGGAAAACTCAATTTCTCATTCTTAAGGATGTCCAGGTAAATATTCCAGAAACGCATCTACATATTCTTTTACAATAATTACATCCTCTATTTGAACATTCCTTTCATCACCCATATTTATTTCATTCTCTTCCTCCCCATTAATTGAATTTAGTTGAGCTACTGGGGGTGGATCTAGATAAGAATTAGGTGGTGACGATTCTGCTCTAAAGATAAGGTTTTCCTTATCATCATCATCAAAAATCATAACCTCCTTCTTATTACAATAAATCTTCACATCATGGTCCTAAATCTAATCCATACTGAGGATTACATCAAACTCAATCATGGTTATGATGAAGAGATCAGCAGATAAAGAACATTTATGTGCTCTAATGGAAACTGATTCACAAAACATTGTTGCAATGATACATCCCTTAGAAGTTTTAACTGACAAATACCCTGTTAAATCAAATTGGAAATATCTAATTTTCTTTGAAAACTAGGAAGATATGAAACAATGCGATGATCCAGAATCAAATAATGCATTTGCTAAACTTGAGGAAACCATTAAATTACCTGCCACCACGTCTTTCGGAGATTCTACCTCAGCAGTAGTGATATCATAAGCTTGTCCTTGATCCCTTGGCCTTTTCTGAGGTAAGTTTCTCTAACTCTTAGGACATTTATTTTCATAATGTCACATCTCCCTGAAATTGTAGCATTGAACATCGGTAGCTTCTTTCCTCCCCTTGCAATCATGAGTTTGGTGGCCTTTTTCACCACACTTGTAACAGACTCACATTCCCTTCAAGAAAGTACCAGGGTGTTTCTTCCCACATTTACTAAAGTATGGATATTCAACTTTTCCCTTCTTCCCCTTACTTTCATTACAAGAGTGATTGGCAGATCTCTTCTTATATTGCTTTGCTTTAAACTCATAAGACTTAGAGAATTCCTTTTTTATCTTGATAGCACATGAGACAATATCTTCGTATGACGAGAAGGATTTTGAGATTAATACTTGATGGAGAAATGGTTTTAACCCATCAAAGAAGCAATCAATATTACTCCTTGGGTTACATATATAATCTGTTGCATGCCTTGCTAACCTTGTAAAGTTAGCATCATACTTCGCGACATTCTCATCCTCCTTTTGTCTCAGACTCAGAAATTGCCTTTCCATATCTTCTCGATGGTCACAAGGAAAGTATTTTTCTAAGAAAATCTCTTTGAACTCCCTCCATTACATATTTGATAATTCATCATCTTCATTTGTGTTTTGAATCAATGACCACCATTGGTCAGCATCTCTAGTGAGGCAGTAAACTACCATGATAACTTTTTCCCTTTCCCTACTCCCCAAGGCATGGAATATTTTCTCTAAGGAATTTATCCATTTCTCTACTACTAAGGGATTTGTACTCCCATTTATTGTTGGTGGTTGTTCCCTCATGAAGTGATCTAACATTTATCCTCCACGTTGTGTATCGGGGTTCTCCATACGGGTAAGGTTATTATTCATAACCTGAGTGAGTTGTCCCAATACGGTGACTAGCTGATCAGCACTAGTTGCATCACTAGCTTTACTATAATTATCATGAGTAGGAGGGAAATCCCAACATGGAGTGCGTGCATTGATATGGTTCCCATTCCTTCCACTAGGCACCATTTATAAACAATGGAATAAACTATATTAGTTTATGAATCAAAATACATAATTCCATACTTGTAAAACACTTAACATAAATTGAACTATTTAGGTATATAATCCATAATCATAAAAAAACGTTTTCTTTGAGGAAGTATATACTCATAAACCCTTAATAATGGGTTTTAAAGAAAATTAGAATTATCCTAAGCATATCCCATGGGAGTGTCGTAATCAAGAGTGCAGCAAGGCCCGTTGTTGTGCACCAGTTCCCATTCGAGTCCAGCTCAAAGCGGTGTTTTCGGGTTTTACCCCTAGGTACATTTTTGCTAGAGCCTCCTCTATCTGCTTGTATCCAGACAGGGATGTATTGCTCAGAAAACTCACAAAATCTCTACAATACCAAAATTCTAGGAAGTTCTTCTATACTAATCCTCAAAGTACATCTTAGATCTATGTGCACTAATCAGAGTTTATCTAAATCTAGCTTCTAAGGTTAGTACTAAAATTCCTCTGATACCAACTGTAATTCCCCGACCCCAGTTACCCAGAGTCAGTGCATTATTACATAATTTTGGCATGATCATAAAAGATCAAGTATCAAAAGACTGATTAGTTTAGTAGCCTTGGAATCACTAGATACATTCATAAAGTTTACATTACATTATAAAATGAAAACTACAACAATATAGTCTCCATAGTACACACTCATATCCCCTCATACTATCCCTGTAGGTCATTCATAAAATACTTCTTCACATCCTGGAAAAAATAAAACATAGAAAGGGGTGAGCTCAGATGCCATGTAAGGATAACAATATAGTGGAAACTTTCATAAATAATCATAAACATTTAAGGCAATGTATAACTAAAACAAAAGCCTTTTAAACTTGAACTTCAGTATAATATGGAAAAAATAAAATGAAATAATTCCATTTACATATTCAAATGGAAATTCTACTAGTCGAATAATCACATACAATATCAATAACCACTTTCATAATGATGGAATGCATAATGCCAGACTACCATAACCACATGGTCAAGGCCTTGTGCCAAGACTACAAATAAGATTTTGTCAAGGCCTTGTGCCAAGACACTAGTTTGTCTCATGATACCTATCGATGCATCGAGGAGCTATAGCGGGCTCCACTCTTCACTTATTAAGTCTAATACATTCCTCATATGAACAGGCTTAAACATAACATAAACATTCATATTAAAAATAGCATACGAAATGTGAATACTTTATCCATAAACCATGAATGGTATAAAAATTTCACATCCACTATCAAACATATAACAAAACCATAAATACAATATGGAAGTTTTTTATCATAATAAATCAACTTCAAATAATCTTAAAATGCATCAAAGGATGTTGACATAGATGAAATCAAAACTATTTGAGAGAAATATCACTTTTTTTAAATCATTTAAAAGTCACATAATTATAAAATAAAAAATTTACTTTGAAAATATCATTATAAGAATTTAATGGATTCTTTGAAAATTTTATAATGGTGGAAAATAGCTGCACCCGTCGTATAAGTTAAAAAAACATTCTTACCTTAATTCTGTCGAAAAGGTTAAAAAGGACCTTGTTTGGAAAATGACAGAAAGATTCCTTTATAAAATTATTATAAAAAGTAAACAAGGGTATAAATTACATTAACCCATAGTCTTTAGAATAGTAATAATGATTTGAAATACACTTTTAAGAAACATGGATGTGGATGATAAAGAGGTCCCAGTAGATAATTACGTATAAACAACCTCGGATAATGAAGAGATTGTGAAATAAAACCTTACCTTGTACTTTTCCTAGGTTGAGTGTATATTAACCTCCTATATAATGGTGAAATAATTGTTATTAAATTATAAAATAATCATATACATTAATATGATATCATATATGATCTTTTAACGTTTCTTTGTTAATAATATCTTAGTATTATCATCGTTTCGGGTGTTAACGGATTTGTTTTCATTTATATTATTTGTTATGTGAGCCATATTTGTTATGGATGGGATGTATATTATTAATATCCATAATTATATCATGTCCTTAAACATTATTTTTAATCATAAAATGAGAATTAGACTTGAATGGATACGATGGGGAATGAATCTCATCGTGTTTGTGGAGACGGTAGTCCGTACGTACGCACGAGCGACAATATCATTATTTTGATATTAAAATAATACATAATTGGATTGTATATCATATATAAAGAATAATTATCATGTTATATTTATTATTTACATGAATTATACAAAAATATTATACCCATCTAAATAATAATATATTGAATAACAATTACACCACGACGTGGAGACGGTAGGTCGTACGTATGCACATATGGTGATATGTCATTCAAGGGATTGATATAATAATGAATTCAGTTGATCCATATTTATAATAACATCACAGTGTATAGAAGATACAGTAGTTATTATTTTAGAATGGAAATAACAAGGAAACAAGAAGTTGAAGAAGAAAGGAACTTGAAAGAGGGTGGTGAAAACATTACCTCTTCTTCGGGTTCTTCCTTTTGATTTGATCAAAAGGGGTTAGGTTGGATTTATGATCAAAATAATGCCTCTAGTTTTAAGTGAGGGAAGTTGAGAGAATATTTGGGTATGGTTTGGTCGAGCCAAAAGGCTTTTAAGGTATGAATTAGAGAGAAGGGGGAGTTCCCTTTTATAAGAGGGGTGAGGGGCACCTTTGGAAAAGCTAGAAATAATATTTTATAATAAATTAATATTCGGTTTATAATGGATCCAAGTGTATTATTTAAAGGTTAAGGTGGGTAGGGATCAAAAACCAATCAACCAATAGGTTTTATACAGGTTTGGTTCACTATATTAACTTTATCTTTTTCATTTAACTCTTAGTTAAATATTGTGACATTTACCATGTCTCTTTGTATTTTTATATTATATAGTCCATAAACTTACTATAAACATCCAAGAGACCCCCAAGTGGTCCATTAATAATACACCTATCATTATATAAGTCTCTTGTCCGAACCCCAGATTTTTAGGAATTGAATATCAATTAATAATATAATATTTGTTTTAAAAACTCTTTTATGTCAATTTTGACACTATTTGGTATTTTGTTTTTTCTAAATTCATAACAGCATTATTACTTCTAACCTAATTAATTTAATAAAACCTAAAATTTCATAGTAACCAATAAAATTCTTGGAATTCATTAAAAGTCTCAAATTATATTTATTTGGGTATTTTAAATATCAATTATTTTTAATATTTCACTAATAAGGTAATTACCGCATCATCATTATGTCTTGATTAAATTAAATTATTTAATGTATAAAAATTATAAATATAATACCATTATGTAGGAAATCTATTTATCTTTATAATTAATTTTTACAATCCAATTTACCTTGTGTATATCCCTTAATTAAAAATGTTTTAGTAATTAAACATTGATTTTAACTCTTTTAACTCTTCTTTGAATTAAATAATAATAAATTTCCTAATCTAATCCAAGTGGACCTAAATGATAATATTTAATTCCTAAGTTTTTTTTGGTCGAGATACACTTGTACAATAGAATTAGTACATGTGTTAGGGTAATATTAATATCATTTTTACCCTTAATTTCCCTATTTACTTTTAATCATGGTAATTAAAAGTAAGAAATTTACTATTCACCAAAAATTATTTTTATCTTAATGAACCAAATTTTACTCCTTGATATTAACCATGTCTCTAGAATTTTTAAAATTTCACTCACCGAAGCGATAAAATTAGTTTTTATGTGAATTTGAAAATTCTCTTAGGAGATGGGTAAAAGACGGTGAAAAGTTCAATAAAATTTTTATATATCTAAAATCATTATAAACTGACTCCAATTAATTAAATTGAACTTATATATGTATTATGTATCTATTTTTTCCTAAAATAAATTTAAATAAAATAAATAATTATTTAAATAAAAATTCGGTTTTAAACTATGACCTAGTGTTTTTCACTATTCATCAAAAATTGAATGATTTCAGAAAAATACCAAAAATTAACCCTAAGATAATTTCGATATTCCGAATCCAAAAACAAAGTCCATTTTGAATTATAAAATTTCAAAAAGTGGGTATTACTATTCATAACGGCTAGTTTGATTGGTTGTGGTGTGTGTTAGAACTCAAAGTTTCGTACAACACACGCTATTTTATTATTCAAAGAGAAGCGTACCATGGAAGTTTGGGGTGTTACATGGAACATATGGAATCATAACATAAAAACATGGATTTATAGTCAATTTTAATCACATTAAACCTGAAATTAGCACAAGTCAATTCTCATTGCATATGGAGGAGCACAAGTCAAGGTTAACAACTAAGACCGTTGCACATGGTAGCACAAGTCAAGGATAACAACCAAGACTGTTGCACATAATGACTCATGAGACTAAACTTTACCAAATAAATTTTAGCTCTATATGGTAACACACATCATAACATTTTCATTTATATTCTTTCCACATATATAATCATACAAAATCAATCATACATAAACATAATGGTTACTCATGGAAAGAATTGGGAATCATATTCATGTCATAAAGCATAATAAATGGTCATATCATATAAATGTCTATGAAGGAAATGAATTAGATCTTTCATGGACATTAATACGCTCGAATATGCATATATCAGGATACTTTATGTCTATTTGAATTTATAACGTGAAAAAATATCATTTAAGAAACTTTAGAATTAAAACATTTTAGTGATGTTTCAGGAAAATATCAAAGGTCTTTTAAAACATAAATGGGAATTTTCATTTATATAAAACCAAAAGTGAACCAATAAGGTTTTCATAATAAAATTTTTTTTTATAAAAATAATTATGGCTTGAAAAAATATAACACAGTGTAGTTGAAAATGGGTAAGAATTCAGAAATTTTCATTAAACCAGACTTTCTTATCTGGAATAATTGAGGAGGGAATCATTTAAAAACATGTATATCGCCTATAGAGAATGATTAATGTATCTTGATACATGATTTTGAATAATATAAAAATTATTTATAATATTTGAATAAAAATAATAAATTACTTCATTTGGATAAAATGAAATATAGAACAACCTGAATGAATAATGGAGGTTCGAGTAAAATCTCATACCTTAAATCTTAAGTTGTCCTACACATGATATTAATGTCCTAGATAACCAAATTAAATTCATTAATTAATTTTTAAATAACCTATTATACATTTAATTTATTTTTTATAACCTTATTAAGTTTATTCATGAACTTTTTGATGGGTTAAGAGGTTCAATTTCATTATTTGGGAGCATTTGTTTGCATGGTTTTCATGATTGGTTTACTTAATTGCATGTAAGGATAAAAATGTAAGTTGAGAATGCTTGTATAGAATTTAATTTTTATGTGATTTGTCAAAATATTTAATATTACATGGTTATAACAATCATTTGGTTATTTTCAGTGAATATTAATCACTATATAAAATTTTAATGATAACAGTTTTAGTTAATTGGATGTTTTTGTCACATCAAACACATTTTGATTTATGTATTAATATCACATTTAAAAAAGATTACAGAGCCATAAATTGTAAATATTACTTATATTGTAGTATGTTTAAACCATAAAAATTGTTTATTGACCATAATTGAAGATGATAAAATAGATTGAAAACATGTCATCCTTGAATGTGATAAATTAACACATCTCAGATGATGTTTTATTTTCTTGTGTAAATGGAGGGTAAAGGAGTGATTATGATTAATTATTCCATTATCATAAAAAAATTCTAGTTAATTTAAGGCACTATATTTACCATAACATTTTTTAGAAAGGAGGTGAGGACAGAAAAATAAATAAAGGAACTTGATAGAAAATAAAAGAAATGAAATGAGGAATTTACCTCTTGAATATATGTTCCTCAAAAACCGCTTTAGGAGAGAGGATTTAGTCTTTTGAAGAGACCAGGGGATTAAGGATTTGGTAGAGGGTCTTGGGGATATATTTTATTATAATTTGGACTAAGAACAAGGTTTGATAGGTGGGAAGGGAGGAGGTAAAGAGGGGTGGTATTTGTAGTGGATGAGATGAGGGGATTCCCATTATTTTAATAATTAGTTTAATATTTCTTCCAAAGACTATTAATATTATTTATTTTTATGAAACAAAATAGTAAATATAGAATGTGATTTCAAACCAATGTCTATTTACATCATCCATGACACAATCATGATGCAGAAATTCATTTATTTAGCATTTATCGTAAATTATCATATTTTACTATTCACCAAAATTTCTTGTATTTTATAAAAATATTAGAAATTCACTTCAATAATGTTTAGACATGAAGAATTCAAAAATGAACTCCATTTTATGAAAATAATTTTCTAAATATGAGATATTTAATTTTTAATTAAAATCATAATTTACATGACAAATACAAATTTGAGAATTAAAACTATTTTTCTAAAACTTTAAAAGAATTAATTAAGTTTTTATAAAATTATATTATAATAATAAGTCATAAAAATACTTATTTATGAATACATTTTATGAAAATAATTATTCCTCTAAATTTTTAAATTAATTGTAAAATTGTAATTAAATATACATGACTTAAAAAAATACAAACACTTAATTAATAATTTTTAAAATATTTACTTACTCTTACTATGATATATTTATATCATATTTTTACAAATAATATGGATAAATTTTATTTATACTTTCATTAGTATGGTTACTATTAAAATTTATAGTTTTCTGGTCATAATGGCCACATTACTATTCCAACGATCAAGTCGTTATTTCATTGGTATATGTTCCTTAACTTCTAGAGATACCATTTATTTTTCTAATTATTCATTTATAAGGTCAGTATTGTGTTATATATATAATATTATATGATTATAATATAATAATAATTATAATAACGTAATTTCATTGGAAAAACATTGTGTCGTTACACAGCCACTTGTTGAGGGGGAGGATTCATCATGTTATATCTGCCACCAAATGAATCCTAAGGATCCTACTAACATGTATACCATTAGAGTTGAAGTTTCAACTCATCATGAGTGGGAAAAATTCCTAGGGTATGTCTATCTTGGACTACACTACTTAGATTCTGTGGAAGTCAGAGGATAATATGAAGTTCATGGGGATTCTTAGGTTGGTTCTTCACTGGTAGTGGATGAGGTATCTTTTTAGTGGGGTCCTTCCTGATGTTCTAAATTAAATATACAATCCAATAAAATTTATGAGTGAGATTGTAGAAGTAGTGACGACCATAGTAGTCCACCAAAACATGGTGGACCTATTTTCTTAGTTGGATTTGGCACATATCCTATAGTATCACTTATATAATAGAATCATGATGATGGTAAACTTAATTATTTTCCTTCAGATGTACCAGTTATATCAGAGACTATAGAGGATACTACACCCAATATTGATGGAGATACTTCCCTAGTTACTTTATATTTTTTTATCAATAACAGATTTATAGTCGTTTCAAGAAATTACTCTTTTAGATTTCAGAAGAGTTTTGAGATCCTAAGAAACACCAGCCACCCATCTTAGTGAAGCTGATGCCAAACTATATTTTCAGCTAATTGTACGTCATATTATTCCAAAAAAAATTTATTTTCATAATAAATAAGTTGAAATCGAGAATTTAATGTTATCAAATAGTGTGGAAACTATGAGATCTATGATGGAGGAGTTGAGGACCTCTGTTGTTTCTAGCATGACTGTTATGTTAGAGATGTTGGAGAGTGTTCTTGTTATTGCTTATGCATCTAGGTATCCACCTCTTTCAGCCTCTATTGATATATAAATGATCTATTCTATGGTCATAGAATAGATAAAAGACATTATGGGTGATATCCATACCTCACATATAGTGTAAATAAAGAAATTTTGACAACACTGTGAGCACATGTATAAACTAGTAAGGGAGTTTTTGAACAACGTTTGAAGTTATAGGGAAACCATCACCAAGGAAATCATATACTATCTTTCTATGTTATACAGTAAACATTAGTTGAATTCTATTTTCATGTTTATTTTTGAAACCCATAGGATACCACCTATTAATAAGTATTTAAAGGAATAATTAGACTAGTTTATGGTTATAACCCCTCTAATCAGGTTATTCGGGGAGGAGAAGAACTTATATAGTGATATGGATAGAGGAGGAAACATTATTATAGACTTTTTCATCCTCATGAATCCCTTCATAAATGTATCTGGTATAGTAGTGGTTTCTCCTTATGCAACTCCCGTATTAGTCTTCACTACTACCCCATCCTCAGACCCTTTTCCTCCCCAGTATTAACAATTCTATATGACTCTAATGGAATTCATACAACATCTCAGACGAGTGACCATTTGAGAGCTACCTCAAACTAATTCAACACCCTCACCTCTACATTTATGGCACTTGCCTATGCAAAATAAAAAGGTACATATTTATCCTACCTCTTATGTTGAGTGTGATTCTTATTAGAATTATTCATTGATAGGGATTTTTTTATTTTCTCTACCTTTCATTTTTTGCAATAATATGAAAATTTTATTCATTAATATAATTTCACTCTTATTGTTCATATATTTCTTATTTTTATTTACTATTTCTTATATTCACTTTTTGATAATCCCAAAAGGTGGAAAAAGTTATTGAATTTACCTTGATACCAATTCTATGATACAAAAATTATTTGATTGGAATTTCCCTCCGAAACATTAAGAAAATTGTTACTCTTCATATTCATTTATTCATGCCTTTGTTTGTTTTATTCATGGTTTATAAATTTAAATGATTTTTTATCATAAAAAAGTGGTGATTATAGTTTTATCTTTGTTTTATTTTTCACAAATCATGAAGACTATTTTTAAAAATGAGATTAATTTTTTATTCTAATATATTATTTTTTTTAAAGAATAATGTTTTTAAATTTGGAAACTTTTGGAAAAGAGACACCCATTGTTCAACTATGATACAAGTGGAATTATTCCCCCATCAAAACTATACTACCACCAAGAATATTACACTTTCTTACTCATGCTATCACCATCTGTTTTCTACAGCTAAAGTATTTCCACAATCAGAAGTTATCTACCACCAACTATGTTATATCATCAGAGGTGTGCCACTATTAGAATATTTCTACTACTAGCCTTGATACCGTTAGACCAGTTATCACCAAACCTCCAACCAGTAAGCCTACTAATAGTAGACCTACTTCCACTGGACTATGCAACCGTTAGCATATTCTACAACTTCTATTCTTCTGAATTTGAATTTAATTGTCCCAATATCTTTTTTTGAAGTTAATTTAGTCAGTTTATTTCATTATTATTCATTTACCAATACATAGATTCATTGAAGACAACTCATAAGTTCAGTAAGAGAACCTATAAAATCATTATGATTATTCTTCAATGGGTATTCAAACCTATGAAATATATATTTCCAAATAAATACCTCATGCACAAATTTTTAGATTCTTAATTCTAATAGAGAGAGAACTGACACAAAAAAAAAAAGTTGACTGTGACGGAGTGAGGTATACAAAATATCTTGATCCTTTCCTTATGATAAAAAATATAAAATTACTATTATCTATTTTCTATAACTTTAACAAAACTTTTCAAGCTCACCGCCAAGAAAAATATAATAAAACTCGATCATCTTGAGCATTACAAACAAAATAACACTTCATTTATTCAACTCTATTTGTTTTCTCTATTTGTTTTTTCATTACATTTGAGTAGTGTGTTGTTTTGCTCTGTATATCTATACACACTAATTCATATGGTTGAACTGGTGAACTGAAAATATCCTCTCTATATATTTTAATATTTCTACTCCTAGTGATTATGGAAGAGGTCCCTATATGGAATTTGTTGAATTATTTATTCTTATGTTTATGGGATTATGTATTTGATTTAGACTGAACACCTTGTTTATTATGCTGTTTATTTGAGTTTTTTCCTTTATTTTAAATTTAAAAAAAATTGTATTTTTACTATAATCAAAACCTCTACATTGATAGTTAGTCATAACTAGTTTTTATATAAGGATTTGTTTAAGTAATTTGGAATTAAAAGATAATTTAATTTTATTAATTTTTTATCTTGGCCCTAATAATGCTTAGAGAGTTCTTCTAAAATATTAAACATATAAAAAACAATTTTTTTGATTAACTAATAGAATTTATTTTAATTATGGTATTTAATTTGGACTTGTTTTTTAATAAAGAAATTGGGAACTCAATTCACACCCCCCCCCACATGAGTTTCTTAATCGGACTAATAATCTCCAATTATACCTCCCACATTTTTTTATTATTAATGAGATATTCTTCAATGTAAATAATAAGGTTCATGAAATTTTTATAGGTCTCAATAGACAACATTAAAACATGAGGTTATCCAAGAATCACATGTATTAATATTACATGATTTTAGATTAATATCAAATAAATATCAAAATAAAATTATCTATTGAACCATAAATATTAATTGTATTTAGATACTAGATAGATAATCATCATATTTCATCAAATATCATAAACATGAACCTCAATTTCACTCTCATGTAGTAAAATTATTAGAAATTCCATATATAAAACCATTCATCATTACCAAAGGGATGGAAAAATAATAAAGTTTCAGCTTAAATGCTCAGTAATAATAAAAATATGAGATATTAATAAATGATTATAAATGAGAATAATATATAAATGAGGGTATGATAACATGATCAGAACATATAAAAGCCACACCAAATTAGTCAAATATTACTAATCATGAATCATGACATATGGATATTTCATACTAAAATAAATATTTAATAAGATTTAAGAATCATTGATAATCAATCATGATCCATAAGAACATTTCAGGATCATAAGAAATAGGTTGGTAGAATATATATATGTATAGAAATCTATTTTTATAATCAAGGCTCACTACCTTGACGACCATAATAGATTTAGTTCACTCTATATTCCACCATTTTCTAAGTCAAGGATCACTCAAAAAGACTATCATAATAGATATAGTGCATTAACAAATGAATTTTAATCCCCATTCCTATCTATATTATCTTCTGAGATATCAATATTTACCCAATGTATTGGAGGTATATATAATTTTTATCCCACCCACCATATAATGAAAATAATACTTATATATTCCACAAGATCATAAAAAATATATCATTTCAAAATATAATAACCTATGGAAAGTATAAATGTTTCATAAAAATTTCATTATTTCATCATAGCATAACCCAAAGAAAACAAATAGGCCTCATAACTATTTCATCATAACATGATTAACCTAGAGGAAGGAAAATAGTTATGGAATAATCCAGAAAAATAATAATTATAATCCATTTAGAGAAAAAATATGGATGGTATAATAAGTTCATATCCATAGTGAAGAATAACAATCCACAATTTATGTTGATAGAGATTAAAATTACTTTCAAAAGATAATTTGAACATTTTTTGAAAATACTTAAAATACCATTTTCATTTGGTGTCTGACAAATATTAATTTTCCAAAAATATTGAAAAAATATATTTTATTTGAAAATATGTATTTAAAATTTTTAATTAAGTCCTTAAAGAAAATGATATTCATGATAGTAGTAAATTTTGTTCCTTTGTTAATTGATAGACAAATGATTTATTTCAAGATTTTTGTAAAAAATCATAAATAAGATGTTTAAAAAAATTGTAAAAATAACATTTAAAAAATTAATTTAAATTCAAATATGATTGAAAATGACTTTATATCATCATTTCATCATTAAAAATAATATTATTTTGAATATTTTAATGAACATCAACATAGATGAAAATGCACATTTACCAAAAGGAAAATAATGTTGGTTTTTTATAATACATTTTTTTAACATTTTATGTAACAAAGAGATAAAAATATTATGAATACATAAAAAGTATAGGAATAATTATAGGGGATGAATTTAGATTGGTTTAAAATTATATGGTTTATATAATTTCCCTCCATGGTAATTTAACGTAAACAATCTAAAAATAACTAATATTATAACATAAAACTATCCCTTAGGTTCAACATTTCATCATATACAATAAACCCTCATATATATTAAATATATATTTTTTATACATATATTTCATAACCATATTCATATAAATATTTATATATATCATTCCCTTATAATTTCCAATTACCCTTTTGTTATTAACTCTTCATTAAAATCAATATTCTTGTGAAAACTGGTTTGTATACCATGCGCGTTTTGGTTCGATGGTTCCAACCCTTACACACTTTTAATGGTTTATTAATATATATATATTAATAGTAATGTAATAATTATAATATTAATACATTATATATAATTTTATAACCATTAATTTGAGGTGGTTATAAAACTTTTATCACAACACATCCTAAAGATGATAGTCTATACGCAAACATGAGTGATGATTCCACATTTCGATTGATGAAATAAACGATAGTTAAGTAATAATTTACCAATAAATAGTCATAAAAATATCATAAATATCATATATATTCATTATATATATCTTTATGACCAGATATGTAATGATGAAATGAAAAATGAATCACATCACTTCGTGTTGGTGGTTGTCCACACATATGGATGATTAATGTTATTATTATCCAATTGATGGGGAGGAGATATAAAATGGTAATAAAATTAATATAAATGAATATAAGTGGATTATTTATTCTGATTAAATAATATATATATAGTTAATGAATATTTTTAAGAGTTTTAAGGTGAATGATATAAGAAAATGATTTTTAAAAACTTATACCTTTTCTTCTAGTATCCTCTTTTGAAAAACACGTTAAGGATTCTTGGATAGGTCGTTTTGGATGAACAATGATTATAGTTCATGGATAAGGATGTTGGGAGAATATTTGATCATATATTTTTAGAGTTCAAGTGGTGATTTATTTGTATAATATAGGATATTATGACCCTTTTATAAGTGATGGGTGTGTTACATTATAAAAACATATACCATTAATATAAAATAAATTCATATTCAAGAGAAAGATGAAAAAATGAAACCAACATTTAAATATAAGATAAATGTGGGAAAAAATAAACCTAAAAAATAGTATTCATATAATTTTTAGGTTATTTTCCCCTTATCTATTTATTTTAATCCCTCAATAACTGTTTTAACAATTATAGTATTAATGCATTTTTAAATCAGTTATTATTCACAGTGTAAAAAATGAAATCCTACTCCTTAAAAAATTTAGACATTATCATTTAGTATATAGAATCAATTTTATTTTATTTTATTTATTTTATTGTTATAATTTAATCTTAATATAAGTGTAAAAAATTAAATGCAAATAGTTTTTTGAAAAATTCATATTTATGTATAAAATTGAATTTAATCTAATTCCTTACCATATAAAAGTCAATACATTAATGTTAAAATATTTTGAAGAATAAAATATCTTCACATATCATTAAAATAATCCATAAATAGTGATTAATTTATTTTATTAATTAAAAAACACATTCCTGGAAAAAAACTTTTTTTGAAAAACATTTATTTTTTACATTCAAATGATTTTATTTTAATTTTTGACAACTTATATTCATTGATTCCATTTTTTAAATGGGTAAAAAATATTTTCCCCTAATTTAATTATTCTTATTGATGTCCTATAATCCAAAAACAAGGAAATAATTGTCATATTTAATAACAATAATTAAATTTTTTATCATGGTTCATTTAAACTCAGTGTTTCTTGTAAAACTAGCTATTAAAGACATAAAACATATTGAAAGATAAATACACCATAATATCATAGTGTGTTATAATTTAACACCTTATCAAAATATCTCCCTCAAATTTTTTTCACTCTAATAAATATAACTGATAATAATTACTCCTCATCACATCCTTAGGTTATCACATTGTATCCTTAAATATATTGTTTCAACACAAAACATTAACATGGTTAGTGGTATTTTTCTACAACACTATTTCTATTTGATCAATAATATCTTCTATTAATTCCTCATAATAGATTACATTCTCCTGTGGTATGATCTCGGATTTAATTACAAGAAATTTATTGTGTATTTACATACTCAATAGTGGTATATGTAATATTTCATGAACATGATAGAGGTTTAGTGGATGAACCCAAAAAATAAACCATCTTGATATGATCACTAGTTTCAAATGGATAGATATATCTAGGGCTCAAAATTACCTTATTTAAAAATATCATAACCTTCTTCCAATGAGATAATAATATGAATACATTTCTAGTAACGTTAAATTATATATCTCCCTAAATATGGTTAGTATAACTTTTTCTATCGAATCTGAGAGTCTCGGATGTGATATAGAGTAGATGAAACCATATTTTAAATTTATTTATATAGATTTTTTCCAACTAGATTTTTTTTCTCTAAAATTTTCTAAACGCATTACAGTTATAAAATTCCTACCATATAGATATTCGTAAGGGTTAATTTGAATTCTTAAGTAAAATATATTTTTATTGGAGAACTAAATAAGATAAAGGTGTCAATCCCATTCACCTTTGAAATATGTAGAACATTCTCTTAACAGATCTTCTAGGGACTGAATGGAACTCTCATACTGTTCATCTATCTGAGGATGATAATCAGTGCTAATGATTAACTTTATATTCAATTCTTATTATATACTTCTCTATAATGTCCTGGTAAACCATGAATCTAGATCAGTTATAATAGAATGTGGTACTACATGAAACTATACCAATTAATTAATTTATATTCTGAAAATAATATCAAGAGAGAAATATTCTCTAGTAATAATTAAATGTGATGACTTTTTTAAGTGATTTACTAGAACCCAAAAAACATTATGACCTTCATATATTTTAAGGAGTCCAATAAATAAATCCAAGGTGGTGTTTTTTCATTTCCTTTATAGTATAGGTATTGGTTATAAAAACCCTTATAATTATATAAATTAGCTATAACATTATAGTATTCCATGAATCATGATACATACTATATAATATTCACTTTCATATTATCCTACAAAATATTATCCTTCAGATATCTATACCACTTTATAATTCTAGGATTAATATAGAATGATGAAATATAGGAATAATTTAATAGATCCTTCTTATAATATGGTAGTAAAGGGAAAAATTCTCGAATCCTAAAAATTATTATTTCACCACAATCATTTATAAACATAGGATCATTTCTCACATTCTTTTATAGTTTCACATATAAATTATGTACCCCTTCAATCCTCACACGGACTAATGGTTAAAAATTCATCTAAGAATGACATGATATATCCCCTTTAATCATTAGTTTTATATATATATATTGAAAATATTTAATTATTATACCTCCATCAATCATAATTATATACAGACTATAATGGAAATTCTGGCTAAGGGATTCAACCTCCTTGTTTTACATTCCAGGTTCGTACTGTATTGACCATACATAATCATTATTCAACATAATCCATCTTTTTTGGTTCATATATAACTCTTTATTTATGAATATATATACTTTATTCGTTTATGAGTAGTTTATTTAAATAATTTTTAACCATAAAGATAATTAATCTATATTTTCAAGGAAAAAATTAATACTGAAAACACTAAATCATGATTTGGTTAGTTTTGTTAATGGATATTCAATTATCTTGACGAATAATCAATCACTGTGTTATTCTTCATGAGGATACATCATATTCCCCTCTTTGATGCATCACTATAGATCACAAACCCTTATGATCTTAATTTTAGTTTGAGTATAGGTCCACAAACTAGCTTTATTTTCATTTCCATGAAGATTTCCTCAAATTAATCATAATAGCTCATAAATGGAATTTTAATTAACAAAAACATATCCTACAGTATTGTCTAACCATTTTTTTATTTTTAGGCGTAGTAATTATGCACTAGATGAAGATTGAGTTCACACCCAACAATCCATTTTCATTATTTTTAATAGTTAAGTGCAGCTGTTCCAAATAAGCATCCACATTTCATTATCCAGATAGGTATTTCTTTTATAAGAAACCATAAAATATATATATTACCAAAAATTATGGAAATTATCCAATACATAGATTTATCTCCAGGGTTTTCACTAGTTTTTTCTAAGAATAATCACCAAAAATAACTAAACCCTTCTCTGATACAGACTAAGGTGACCCTTTCATAGAATAAATTAATATTACATAATTTTAGATGAATATTAAATACATAAAATAACAATACATTCCATATAACCAAAAATGTTTATTTTCATTGGAGACAAGATACATAATCATCTTATTTGATAATAGATCATCAAAATATCCTATAGTGTTCTTCTCAGATAGTGAACTTCATAAACAAAACCTACATAAAATCATTCTTTATAACATGGGGAAAGGAACCATAATAAATTGTGAGCTCATATAAATATAAATAGTAAATAAATGAGATATCAATCACTGATCATAAGTGATAATAATATAATATAAGTTTATTATAAAATGATAACAACTTATGAATGATATTTCCAATTAGAAAAATATCCCTAATCATGAATCCTAGAATAAGGCATTATCATAACAAAATTCATAATTTTTAAGAGTGTGGGGTCATTAATAATAAATCACATTACATGATAATATATCATAAGTGGAAGAAAAAGGTTTAATGAATACACATTATCACATAAAATCATTTCCTAAATAAAGGATCTTCTCCAAGACTATGATAGTTGATTTACTACACTCCCTATTTCATTATTTTCATAATCATGGTACACCCCCAAGATTATAATAATGGATATTGTTAATTAATGAATAAGTATCACTCCCCAATCCAATATATATTATTTCATGAGATATCTATCAAAACGGAATGCATTGGATGGATATGTAAATTCTTGAACCACTCATCACATAATCAGAAATATATATATAAATTTCACAAGATTATAAAACATTAATCAGTTAATAATAGTAAAACACATTAATGGGAAGCTTTTTTCAAAAAAAATTATCATTTCAATATATAATATTCAATGGAAAAGAAACTAGTTTCATAAATATTTCATCATAACATGATTAACCCTTGTGAAGTAGATATCTTCGTAGAATCATCCTTAAATTATCATCATCATAAGTTATCAAGAGAAATAAATTGGATGGTACAGTAATATTATAACTCTATTAAATCATAAAAAATTATAAATTAAATTAAAATTGATAAAAAATACATTTCTAAGATCTGTTGAACAATTCATTGAAAACCAGTAAAATTCCATTTTTTATTCGGTATATATAAAAACTAAAAATTTTCAAAAATATTGAGAAAAATATATTCATTGAAAATAACCCTTGAAAAAAGTAAGGGAATATTAATATAAAATAATATTATTAATGGTGATAAAAACCTTTCATGAAATAATAGATAAAATAAAGATTCCTTTCATACTTTTTTTAAAATGTTTTAAATAACATGTTTGAAAAAAATTGAAATTTTTTTTAAAAAAAATGTAAATTAAAATATATTGTAAAAATAATTTAAATAATTATTTATTAATAAAAATATATTAAATGTTTTTAAATATCATGTACATGAAAGAAATGTTTTTCAACCAACGATGAAATAAAGCCAATTTTTACAAAAAAAATCATCAACCTTTTAAAATTCCAAAGAGAAGAAAATGTTCCTAAAATATAGAAAGTACATGAGTAACTAATAAATAAGGTTAAACATTTGTTTTAAATGATAAGGAACAAATAATTTCCCTCAATGTAAATTTAATATAAAAAATATCAAAAATCAAGAGATTATAACGTAAACATTTACCTTAAGTCGCGTGTTGCCTCATTAATGTTAAAAAATATATATATCAAATATTGATTTATTATACATATATGATAGAAAAATATTCATAAAAATACTACTATATATCATTCCCATATAATTTCTATTTAAACTTTTATAAATAATTCGTTATTAAAAACATTATTTGGGTGTAAACTTGTTCATTTTCCTTGCATGTTTTTGTTTTATGGTTCTTTTATTTTAAATTTTTTCAATGTATCATAATATATAAAGTATTAATAATTTCATAATTATCATATTTAATCATTATATACCCTTTTTAAAATTTTAATATAAATAGGTGACTAAAAATTATTGATGTTACTTTTTGAATTCTGTAGTTTGTACATATACAAGAGTGTCATTGTCACTTTTCGATGGATGGAAGGAAAGAAAGAAACATAAAAAATAAAAAATATAACAATATGATAAATATCATATATATTCCTTAAATATGAACTTATTAAAATCTATTTAAAGAGGAAATGAAGAACAGATGACATCCCATTAGGGGGTGGAATTACAAAAGTACACATGTGTCATGACCCATCCTCAAGACCCGTGTCGTGACTACCCCATGTCCACCTTCCATAGGCCAGGGGATGGCGACTAGCACCAAAGGCATAAATCCCTATGTTGGGAAGGAATTGCCTTTATATAAGTATCACACACATAAACAGAGTAAGCTGGAAGCAAAGAACTAAGTCAATATTGTATACAAAAAGTAGTGCTGAAAGTAAAGGAGGCTGGAAATACAAGCCCAAAAGTAAAGTACAGGTACAACAGAAAGCAAGTACAGCTGAAAAAGGGACAACGGCTAAAAAGGGAAGCTCCTGGAATGTCTGCCGAGTATACTACCTGATGGTTAGGTACAGATGTCCACCTCAGCACTCCACGTCTATCGGTCCGCTCCATGTATCGTCTCACCATGAGGTCCACCTTCAGGTACCGTCCGGTCGTGGCTCAATCTTGGCCTCCATCAACGTTGTCTGTCGTCTGCATCCAACACAACGAGGTGCGGGCATTGACCTTGCAAGGGTGAGTATAACGATACTCAGTAGGGACCCTGAGACCCCCGACGGTCTCCCAGAATCCACAAAGCATAAACCATAGAAGAAAAATATAACCACGAAGTATCAACCAACCCTACTTAGGTATATTCCCATACATATACCTAAGTTATCAATCTCAGTTCGGCTCCAACTCTCGAGCCCAAGCACAACCCATTACACACAGGAAGTAAATTCAATCACATCAATGATAATGATTGAAGGTCAAGACTCAGCTCACACAGGTATACATCCCTTGTATAGCGATAGAGATGATCAGTGTTAGTCACTGATTCATCTAAGCTATCGAACCCACGTTGGATCCTAGTACAGAATTTGTCACTGTTGAACCCACTTAGGATCCAAGTATAGTAGTCGTCGCTGTCGAACCCACGTTGGATCCAACTACAGTAGTCGTCACTACTGAAGCCACATATGATTCAAGTACAGCAGTCATCACTACTGAACCCACATAGGATCCAAGTACAGTAGTCGTCACTGCCGAACCCACGTAGGATCCAAGTACAGTAGTTGTCGAAGTCACAGCCAGTTCTAGGGTTCCCACACACAGCATGCTCGATTCTGGGAGGGTCTGATCCTCGAGCAGAGGGTTAAATACATCAATTATCACGAAGTCCAGAGTTGATGTATCTATAAGTTCTTTCCCATCAAAAGGAACCCAACGTGATAGACGACACATCAATCGGACGCCCGCTCTAAGAGTTATTGGCTTTTCCTTCAAGGGGCCTAGTTGGAATTACACTCGTTCCAAACGTAGCCATTTTCCAAAGTTGACAAAAACTCACTTACAGTATCAAAAATGGACCATCTCATCACGGGGATCCTAGTGCCACAGACGGTGCATCGATCAGACACGTGGTTCAGAAGTTATTCACATTTAAGTGAAACGAGCCCAGCCCATCAAGCCCAGTGGGCTGGCAGCTCGGCCCTACCTAGTTCGGCAGGTCCGACCCAGCTGGGGGTCGGCCCGACCCGGTGGGGCGCGGCCCAGCCTAGCGGCTATGTCCCGGCCCGTGCGAGGGCGACCCAGCCCACATGAGAGCGACCCGGACCACGCGGCAGGCCGAAGCTCAGCCAGCTAGCCGAGCGGAGTAGGGGGGGCATGGCCCCCAAGTTTCCTAAAACAGTAGCGTTGAGCGGCACCGCCTCTTATGCCCGACCGAACGAATCTATCCGGTCTTCTCCACCGCGAGCGGCCCGCACAGTAGTCCGTTTTTCTTCCCACGTGGTGCCAAGTGGTGCCACATCTTCCTTAGCCCGGATGGCAGGCAGCCGGCCGGTTCGCCCGCCAAAGCGGCCCGCACAGTGGGTCGCGGTCTTCCTGCAGCACGGCGCCAAGGAGGCGTCATATTCCTCCAGCTCGGCCGGCTACGGCCGGCCGGTTCTCTTCGCTTGAGCGGCCTTCACTACGGGCTGTGGTTTCCTCCACGCAGCCAGTGCGTTGTCACTGCTTCCGGTCGCCGTCACCTCTGGTCGCCGCCGCCTCTGGTCACATATGTTAAAAAAATCACAAAACAACGGAGGGTAGTCGATCCGTGTTCGTTCGGCTTGCGTCCTCCGCGTTAGGTGATATAAAAAGTCTGAAGACAATCCCAAATATTCATCAATAACAGAATATAATTTTATTCATTTAAAATTATACAAAACCCCCTACCCTGATTCTGATGCTTTCTTGTCAGTGTCATGGCAAGAGGATTCGAAGACGACATTGATTCTTTGACATCGGGGTGTGTCTGAGGAGAATGTGTAGTCGACGTTCCTCACTGGCGACTCTTCCACTTGTGGCTTGGATGAAGACCGAAGATGGTCTCATCATTCTTCATTGGAGATAAAGATCATTCTTCATGTTCTTCGGGGAAGAATGTTCTCTCCCTAATTCTCCAAAAGTTCCTCCAGAGAATATTTTCCAAGCCAATATAAAAAAAGGCTCCCCCAATATTATATTATTTCCATGCACTTCAAAAGGATTCAAATCCTTTCAATTTAATTAATGAAGATATTAATTAGATGTGTTGGAACAATTAAGAGAAAAGGGAGGTGAAGGGTTCACCCCAATTAAATGAAGGGTGGTGGCCTCATTAATTCAAAGGGGATTCCATGAGTTTAATGGGAGTTCAAGGAGTTATATGGGGGTTAGGTGCTCATGTGGGCCCCACCACAAAATATCCTCCCATGGGAGGTTATGTGGGTTGTGGGTCCCACCCCAACTTCCCTTTGGTGGATTTAACCACAACCTATATAATAAAAAAAATATGTCCCACATATTTTTATTATAATATTTTTTTTAAACCCCAAATTATAACTTCCACTCTTGACCAAACGCAACTGCGGTAGAAGCCTCCTTAAGTGAATACTAGCACTGTGAGTTCATTGGTGCCCTCATATTTCAATTCCGATCATTGGTTTAAAATATAGAAAAAGCCACACATGCGTTTATTGAACGTATCCGAACAAAACTTCAGAAATTGATTCCCGGCACACCGGGCCTCAGAATTAGGCATCGTCAGAAACTATAGACTCGTAAAATTCAAAATAACTTAAGAAAAAAATTTCCTTGAAATTTATAGGTATTTACATTACCCCCACCTCAGGGATTTACATCCCTATAAAGCTACAACACACACTAGGGAAACCAATGGGGGTACTGAGCATGCATCTGAGCCTCCCTCTCCCATTTGCTCTCTTAGAGGTTCCCGTGCTGCCAGCAAATGCACACCATAGGAATCGACCGTCCATGCAGGACCCGCTTCTATCGATCCTTTATCTCCACTGGAACCTCATTAATGTCACCCTTTCATTGATGTCTAGCTCCCTATGGTCGATGATGTGGGATGGTTCATGCACGTATCTCCTCAGCTAAGATACGTGGAAGACGTTGTGAACCCGATACAACTGAGCTAGAAGGGTCAGGTGGTAAGCCACCTCACCTACTCTGTTGAGGACCTGGAATGGCCCAATAAAACGCGGAGATAAATTTTCACCTCAGTCAAATCTTCGTAGACCCCGTCGAGGTGAGACCCGTAGGAAGACGTGGTCTCCATCCTCAAACTCTAGTGGTCTCTGTCTCCTATCAGCATAGGAATTCTTTCTACTCTGTATAGTCTTCATCCACTCTTGGATGATCGGCACCTTCTCTGTTGTAGCCTGAACCATCTCTGGTCTTACAAGTGTTGACTCCCCTGGGTAAGTCTAGCACAAAGGTGATCTTCAAGTTTGGTCGTACAATGCCTCGTAAGGTGCCATCCTGATGTTGGAGTGGTAGTTGTTGTTGTACGCAAACTCCACCAAGGGTAAGTGATCCTCCCAGCTACAACCAAAGTCAAGGACACATGCACGGAGCATGTCCTCGAGAGTCTGAATTGTCCTCTCAGTCTGACCATCCACCTGAGGATGGAAGGCAATGCTCAAGCGAAGCTGCATACCAAAAGCCTCCTGTAACCCCTTCCAAAGCCGGGAATTGAAAAGAGAATCTCGATCGGAGACGATAGCCGATGGCACACCATGAAGTCGTACGATCTCCTGAATGTAGAGGCATCCCAAGCTCTCTACTGATCCCTACTCTCTGATCGGTAGGAAGTGGGCCGAATTAGTGAGTCAGTCGACAATCACCCAGATAGATCCATATCCTCTGGATGTACGTGGAATCCCCGTCACGAAATCCATGGATATCCTATCCCACTTTCACTTTGGAACCTCTAAGGGCTGAACCAAGACAGTGGGAACCTGGTGTTCCACCTTTACTTGCTGACAAGTGAGGAATTGAGAGACAAACTTTGCTACTTATTTCTTCATACTTAGCTATCAGTGTTGTCGCCTGAGGTCTTGATACATCTTCGCCACTATTGGATGTACCGCTATAGGGGAAGTGTAAAACTTCCTCAGCACTTCCTCTTGTAATGAAACTGGTACCATGGTACTTCCTCTGAAGAGGATGATGTGTTCCCCACCTTCAAAAAATCCATCAGGTGCCTGTCCTGAGGATATCTGAGCACGCCGCATCACACAGTCAATATCCCCACACTATGCCTCCCTAACCCACTGAAGTAGTGGAGGAGTGACAGAGAGAGACTATAGAAAGGTCGATCCATCTCTATCCATAAAGGATATCTGTAATGCGACCAGCTACTTTGTCCCCTCTCCTAGGAGCTGAATGCCCGATCTTCTGTTGAGAGCATCTGGTACAACTTTCCCCTTCCCAAGAGTATAGACTATCTCAAACTCATAGTCCTGTAGGAACTCGATCCACCGTCATTGTCTCAGTTTCAGGTCCTTCTTTGAGAAGATTTACCTGATACTCTGGTGGTCAGAGTAGACTGTAAAATGCTAACCCATCAGATAGTACCACCACATCTTCAAGGAGAAGACCATTGCTGCTAACTCCAGGTCATGGGTAGCGTAGTTCTGCTCATGTTGTCTCAACTGCTGTGAACCATACATGATCACTGCTCGATCCTACATCAGTACACACCTGAGTCTAGTCCTTGATGCGTCATAGTAAAATATGTACCCTACACCCTCCTCCGGTAGACTCAAGATGGGTTCACTGGTCAACCTATTCCTCCGCTCCTAAAATCTCTGCTGGCATCTATCTGACCACATGAAGGGTTTCCCCTTCTTTGTAAAAGATGAAAGCATTGTTGTAACTCTGGAGAAGTATGGCACAAATCTCCGATAGTACCCAGCCAATCCCAGAAAACTCTGAACCTCTATCACACTCCTGGGTGGCTCACAAGAAAGTACTGCCTCGATCTTCACAGGGTCCACTGCAACTCCAGCCTCCGAGATGACATGACCCAAGAAGTGAACCTCTCGAATCCATAACTGGAACTTCGAGAGCTTACCATAAAGTTGGTGCCCTCATATCGTATCCAATACCACCCGCAAATGTTAGGCGTGCTCCTCCTCAGTTGTCGAGTAAATCAGTATGTCGTCGATAAAGACTATGACAAAACGATCGAGGTAAGGCTGGAATATCCTTTTCATGAGACTCATGAAAACTGCTGGTGCATTGGTTACACCGAAGGTCATAACCAAGAACTCATAGTGGCCATAATGACACCTGAAGGTCGTCTTCTACATATCCTTGTCTCAAACCCTGAGCAGGTCATAGCCCGATCTAAGGTCTATCTTCGAGAACCATCGTTCTCCCTTGAGGTGATCAAATAGGTCATCTATCCTCAATATTGGGTACTTGTTCTTCACGGTCACCTGATTCAGGAAACGGTAGTCAACACATAGTCGTAAGCTCCCATCCACCTTCTTGGTGAACAAAATCGGTGATGACCAGGGTGAAACACTTGGTCAGATAAATCCCTTTCCCTGGAAGTCCTCTAGCTGTAATCGCAGCTCACGAAGCTCAGCATGATCCATATGATATGCTGGAGTAGATATCAGTGCCGTCACAGGGTACATATCAATATAGAAGTCTAACTCTCTGCAAGGAGGTAGTCCTGGAATGTCGTCAGGGAAAACATCTGCATACTGATCCACCACAACATGAAAACTTGGACTCCGCACACCAACCGCTCCAAGGATGATACTATCCAACTGATGTGTGATCGGCTTCCCCCTCTTCTATATAAGTCCATCCTGTGCTGAAAAGTCTCCCTTCTTGCTAGTGAAGGTGAACCTGGTCCCATCCGTGCGGATACACCGCACTTTTCACCTAATACAGTCAATCTGAGCATGAACTGTGGATAACTAGTCCATACCTAAGATGACGTTGTAAGGCCTCGACGCCACTACAAGAAAATCTCAGCCAAAGCTCTCACCTCCTATAGTAAGCTCACACTGCCGACACTAGTTCGTAATCATCGAGTCTACTCCCGTAGGAGTCTCTATCCATAAGGATCAATCCAACGACTCCATCTGAATCCCTGAGCTCCGAACAAGGGTTGCGGAAATAAAATAATGACTCACACCTGTGTCTATAAGAACTGCAGCAAGGGTGAAATAGAGACAGATAGTACCTTGAATCATCTCAGGTGAACCTTGGTCGTAGGCCTCGACTGCCTAGAGCTGAGCCCGCCTCTGCCCGCCAGCTCCCTGTGGTCGGGGTGGACCTCCTGGTGGTGGTGGTGGTAGTGCCTCGAAACGTCTTCCACCACACACTGCTCAGCCAGCTCCACTACCACGTCCGCCTACTCCCGGCGGACCTCCACAGTCAAACTGATGCCTCTACCTGGGAGGTCCCTCTACTGTATGATGCTCGTCTGCATGGAAGGTCGGGAAGTCTCGTGCTATATGACCAAGCTCGCTGCATGCATATCACTGCCTGCCCCTGGTATAGCTAGCTCTATTTCGTGTGTCCCGCACAACCGAACATGTATCCTGAGGTCGCCCACCTGATAGCCTGGTCCGCTTGGACCTCTACGTCAACTGTCTACTGCCAGCTGTAGAAGACTCCGCTATGTGTCGTCCTGTGGTGGGTCTCGCTGTTGGTGACTACTCAGCAAGAAAACTCTCCACTATAAGGGCTCACTCTAGCACCCCTGCCTGTGTTGGGATGCTGAGGGGAATTTTTGAAACCCCGATCTCATTCCTGAGTCCCTACTCGAAGGTCCGGGCCCAGAAGAACGGGTATCATACCCTATCCATGGAGTAGCGTGAGAGGTCGGTGAACCTCGCTGAGTACTGAGCTACTGTCTTGTTGCCCTGCTGCAGATGAAGTAACACCTGAATCTGCACCGCATGAAGGGTGGCTGGAACAAACTACAAGAGGAAGAGACTCTCAAAGTCCGTCCAGAGTAAAGATTCCTCATCATGCACCTGGAGCATCAAGCTCCACCATCTACCTGCCGCTGCATGCAGGAGACTCGCGGCAAGGATCACCATAAGGTCGGCTAGTGTCCCTACCAATCTAAAAACTCTGATGATAGCCTCCAACCAATCCTCAGCTGCCTGTGGGTCCATATCTCTGTGGAACCTGGGTGGCCTCTGTCACTAGAACTCGTGCAACGCACTCAGGTGGCATGCACTCTCTTCTAATAGAGCTGGTGGTATCGGTGGTCCAGCGGGTAGTGGTACCGCTGGTGCCTCCACTGTGATGGGGCCCTGCATCGAGGCCTCATCGCTCGTTGGGATACCATCTCATACGTAACTCAGAACCCTAGCTGGCTACCTTCGTGGGTCCATCATGAAAATAAACTGGTGCGCCACGGTCAAACAGTATACCTGGTGAGCTGACACAAAGTAATCAAAAAGAAAACATTAAAAAGGAAACACACATGAAATCAGTGTTTTCATGCACTGAGTCAAAAATCAGAGGTCAGGGTCCTTGTGTATAGATAAGTCGGTCGTCGCACCAACACTGGACTCCCTAGACTGAAAACCACACTCAATACTCTTAACACTATTGCTTCATAGAAAGAATGATCAGAGTCCTAAGTTCTGAGATACAACCGACTCCTCTGATACAAATTTGTTACGACCCGTCTTTGGGACCTGTGTCGTGACTACCCCAAGCCCGCCTTCCATAGGCCATGGGCTAGAGACTAGCACCAAAGGCATAAATCCCAAAGCTGGGAAGGCATTGAATTTATAGAAGTATCACACACACAAATAGAGTAAGATGGAAGCAAAGCACTAAATGAATACTGTATAAAAAAAAGTAGTGCTGAAAGTAAAGGGGGTTGGAAATACAAGCCCAATAGTAATGTACAGGTACAACGGAAAGTAAGTACAACTGAAAAAGGGACAACAGCTAAAAAGGGTAGCTCCTAGAACGTCCGCCGAGTATCCTACCTGAAGGGTAGGTACAGATGTCCACCTCAGCACTCCACTTCTATCGGTCCTCTCCATGTATCGTCTCACCGTGAGGCCCACCATTGGGTACTGTCTAGTTGTGGATCGCTCTTGGCCTCAGTCAACGATGTCCGTCGTCTACATCCAACATAATGAGGTGTGGGCATAGCCCATGCAGGGGTGAGTATAACGATACTCAGTAGGGACCCCGAGACCCCCGAAGGTCTCCCAGAATTCACAAAGGATAAACCACAAAAGAAAAATACAACCAAGAAGTATCAACCAACCCTACTTATGTATATTCCCATACATATACCTAAGTTATCAATCTCAGTTCAGCTCCAACTCTCGAGCGCAAGAACAAACCAGTCCACACAGGAAGTAAAGTCAATCACATCAATGATAATGATTGAATGTCTAGACTCATCTCACACAGGTATACATCCCTTGTATAGCGATAAAGATGATCAGTTGTAGTCACTGATTCGTCTAAGCTGTCGAACCCACATAGGATACTAGTACATAAGTCATCACTGTCGAACCCACGTAGGATCCAAGTACAGTAGTCATCACTGCCAAACCCACGTAGGATCCAAGTACAGTAGTCATCACTGCCGAAACCACGTAGGATCCAATTACAGTATTCATCACTGTCGAACCCACGTACGATCCAAGTACAGTAGTCATCGCTACTGAACCCACGTAGGATCCATGTATAGTAGTCGTCGAAGTCGCAACCATCTCAAGGGTTCCCGCACACAGCATGCTCGATTCTGGGAGGGTCTGATCCTCGAGCAGGGAGTTCGATACATAAACTATCACAAAATCCATAGTTTATGTATCCTGAAGTTCTATATCATCAAAAGGAACCCAACGCGACAGACGGCACATCAATTGGACACCCGGTCTGAGAGTTATTGGGTTTTCCGTTCCAGGGGCTCGGTTGGAATTTTGCTCGTTCCAAACCCAGCCATTTTCCGAAGTTGACCAAAACTTGGTTATATTATCTCAGAAGGACCATCTCATCACGAGGATCCTAGTGCCATAGACTACACATCGATCAGACGCACGGTTCAGAAGTTATTCACGTTTAAGTGAAACGGGCTCAGCGCGTCAAGCCCAGTGGGCTAGCGGGTCGGCCCGACCTAGTTCGGTGGGTCCAACCCAGCTGGGGGTCGGCCCGGCCTGGTGGGGCACAGCCCAACCCAAGTGAGGAAAACCCAGCCCGCGTGAGGGCAGCCCATCCCGCAAGGCAGGCCACGTCTTGGCCAGCTGGCCGAGCGGAGCGGGGGAGGGGGCATGGCCCCCCGGTTTCCTGAAACGGAAACGCTGAGCAGCACCGCCTCTCCTACCCAGCCAGATGAAGCCGGTCGGTCTTCTCTAGTGCAAGCGTCCTGCACAGCGGGCTGATGTTCTTCCCATATGGCGCCGCGACTTCCTCAGCTCGGCTAGCAGGCGGCCGGCCTGTTCACCTGCCGAAGCGGCCCGCACAGCGGGCCCCGGTCTTCCCGCAGCGTGACGCCAAGGAGGCACTGCGGTCCTCTAGCCCAGCTGGATACGGCCGGGCGGTTTGCTTCACTCGAGCGGCCCAAACCATTGGCCATGGTTTCCTCCACACGGCCGGTACGCAGTCACCAATTCTGGTCGTTGTCACCTCCGGATGCCACCGCCTCCAGTCACCACTTCCTCCAGACGCCGCTGCCTCTGGTCGCCGATGCCAAAAAAAATCACGATCCAACGGAGGGTTATCGGGCCGTGTTAATTCGTCCCAATCCCTCCACATTAGGTGATATCAAAATGACAAAGACAATCCCAAGTATTCATCAAGAACGGAATATAATTTTATTCATCTAAAATTATACAAAACACCCTACCATGATTCTAATGCTTGCTTGTCAGTGTCGCGGGAAGAGGATTTGAAGACAACATCGACTCATTGACATCGGGGTAAGTCCGAGGAGGAATCGTATTTGACGTTCCTCATGGGCGAATCTTTCTCTTGTGGCTTGGATGAAGATCGAAGACGGTCTCATCGTTCTTCGTTGGAGAGAAAGAGTGTTCTTTGTGTTCTTCGGGGAAGAATGCTCTCTCCCTAATTCTCCAAAAGTTCCACCATAGAATATTTTCCAAGCCAATATAAAAAAAGGCTCCCCCAATATTATATTATGGCCATACATTTCAAAAGGATTCAAATCTTTTCAATTTAATTAATGAAGATATTAATTAGATGTGTTGGCACAATTAAGAGAAAAGGGAGGTGAAGAGTTCACCCCAATTAAATGAAGGGTGGTGGCCTCATTAATTCAAAGGGGCATCCATGAGTTTAATGGGGTTCAAAGAGTTATAAGGGGGGTTAGGTGCTCATGTGGGACCCACCACACAATATCCTCCCATGGGAGGTTATGTGGGTTGTGGGTCCCACCCAACTTTCCTTTGGTGGATTTAACCACCACCTATATAATAATAAAAATATGTCTCACATATTTTTATTATTATTATTTTTTTAGAAACCCCAAATTATAACTTCCACTCTCAACCAAACACAATTGTGGTAGATGCCTCCTTAAGCGAATATCGGCGCTGCGAGTTCATCAGTGCCCTCGGATTTCAATTCTGAGCATCAGTTCAAAAGACAGAAAAACCCGCACATACATTTATTGAACGTACCCGAACAAAAATTCTGAAAATTAATTCCAGGCACATCGGGCCTCAGAATCAGGCACCGTCAGAAACTGCGAACTCGTAAAATTCCAAATAATTTAAGAAAAAAATTTCCTTGAAATTTCCAGGTCTTTACAACATGAGTGATGTTATATTTTTCAAACAAATGGGAAAGAGATATAAAATTGATGTAAAATTAAAAAAATAATAACTAAATATAGTAAAAATTATGATTAGATAATTTTAATATCCTTAAATAACATTTTTAGTATGTTTTAGAATAAATTAATATGAAAAAAATCGATAGGAACATTTTCCCCTACATCAGATATCCTCCTTAGAATAGGACATTATGGATTCATGGATGGGTATATGGGGAAGCAAATTACCTCAAGGATATAAATATGGATGTTTTTAAATTATTTGGGTGGATAATAGTTAATAAAAATATCACAAGTGGGTGTATACTAGAGAATAATATGATCCATTTTTCTGTGAGGGGAGTGGCACTCTTGTAAATACATAAATCATTAAAATGTAAAATGAGGCATATTTAAGTTCAAGTGGCACCAAAGAAATCAATGTTTAAATAGGTGATACATTTTAATTGATATAAAGTTATATAATTATATTTGGACAAGAACATAGGTTATTTTAACCCTCATCTATTCAGTTTAACCCCATCATTAACTTTTTAATCCTTTATTTTAGTATTGAATTTTTACCATTGTTACTATTCATAATGAAAAAAATTAAATTGATCCCTTTAAAAAAAATTGGAAATAATGATTCTAATTAAAAAAAGATTTTATTAGATTAAATCTCATTAATTATTTAAAATTAATTTTAATATAAGTGTGAAAAATGGAATGAAAATTATTTTTATAAAAAAACATTTTGTAGCATAAAACTTAATTTATTCTTATTCCTTAAATTGTAAAACCCATCATATGAATTTTTAAGAATTTTATTTAATATATTATCTAAATATTTCATTAAAATAATATAAATTAATTAATTTAATTTATTAAAATAAAATTACATTATTCATATAAAAATAATTTCTGAGATGAAAATAACTTTTTGCTTTTAAATTATTTTATTTTCTATTATCACTTATTGATTTCAAATTATTTCATTTTATAATTTTGAAAAAAATTATTTTTAACAACTTATATATTCTTATTCAAACCTAAAAATATAATGGATAGGTAATAACTTTTATATTTAAAAATAATATTTTAACAGTATATCTTAGTTTGTTTAAACTCTTGGTTGTGTGTAAAGAAACATGTTATAGTCATAAAACTTATTTAAAGATAAATATATCCTAAAATATAGTTTTGTTAAGAACCCTAAAAATCAGGGTGGAAATCCAATATCCTTCCACATCCTGGAGAAATCAAGATCAAAACCATGATGTGGCTTATACACCATGGTGAAGCAACTATTAATGAAACAGAACCGAGTAAATTGACCTCCACGCCTCATCTAACAGTGACCATAATCATGGAACAATTTATCCCCAAATTCGATTACACTAAAACCCCTTGTAATATCAAATCATACCAACCATGTCCTTCCACTATGATAATATCCCCCACACAATGACCGATCCCATATAGAATGACACATAAGTGTAACATACATAAGGTTAAATCTATGATAAAGGGGTGAAAATAAAGGTTTATATACATAAGATTACATTTTAATGATTTTCACTTTTCTATAATTCTACTCAAGATCATTCACACTGGGACCAAATATGATCACTCCATGACTAGAATTTCATCCAACAATAATGAAAATTTGAATTATCATAGATTATAAACACAATAAAATGCATCTCATAACACCACAATTCATACCATCACCCCACTATTATAGCATGATTTTGATGAAAACCATGACAAATCCTTCCTTAGTCCACAAGACTATAACCAAACATCCACGAACTCCCTAAAAACCCAATAAAAATAAGGGAATCATTGGGAAATATCATAGACCTTACATGAAAACATAAAAAATAGTAAAATAATATATATTTTTTAAAATCCATTAGAACCCCGCTTGAAACCCCCAAAAATAATTGAAATAAACTATTCAAAAAAACCATAAATATTTAACGCCAAAATTATTAATTAGGGATATTATATACATTCTTATAATCCAAAACACATGTACGTATGCTATAAAACTATAGTGGTCATACATAACACAATTTTTCATCCTCTAATCATCTATTATATTCATTTAAGGTCTAAAATCAATAAATAATTCATAATACCATTATAAAAACATCAAAATATCTATAAATATCTTTCTGAAAATTATCATAACATGTTAGTAAAAAATTAAATATGTAGATCATGAACTCATGTATAAATTTTTTTTAGTATATCGTCATAAACATCAATTTATATATCAATCATTTTTTCATCTCTTAACACATATATTTCACTTACTTTTGTAAATTATACAACAATTCCTCATGAATTTAATTGTGTATTGTTTACTTGTTACATATACTTTATTATAAAATAATAATTGATCAATATCATATAATCATTAAATACATTATGTTATATTTTTCAGAAATTAATACATATACACCTAACAATATAAAGATGATCTCACTCCAACATACACAATTCTATACAAAACATTCATATGTTTTCATGAAAAAATAAAATTATTTGAATAAGGTATATTAAAACATACCATGTGTAAGAATATATATTTATTTAATAAGTAAATTGTTTTATCTTGAATTTCCTTTTATAAAAAATTGGATCCTAAAAACCTAAAACTTTTATCATATAGAGAATATTGAATAATTTTTTATTAGAAACTATGTTATAACATTTATTGGTTGATCCCTTGAAAATAAAAGATTTATATTAAGATTTGAATCTAAATTGATATTATAATAACTAATAGAAAAAATGTATCATAATTTTAAATATAATATATTTTTGTATCTTTTTACCATCAAATAATATATATATATATAGGTAGAATATCCACTATATATGTCATTTTTTATTTTTAATGGACGGTTTTACATTATGTCTTCATTCCCATTGGGTGAAAAAACAAAATTCTAAACATTATTAGTATATATAAAATAATTTTTAGATTTATTTGTATCTAAAACAATTAGGACCATAACTCTTCAAAAAATAGGTAGTAATTATGTTTATCCTCTATAAATGTTACAATTTAATCATTTTCAATGATAAATCTACATCAAAATGGATTCTGAAAAATTGTTCCGTAAATTTAACATTTATATGTTATTGTTTAGTTAGAATAACCTCTTATAATCTTAAAAAACTTACCAACATTATTTTATTTAGTTTTGAAATATAGAATTTTATATTATCAATCAATTAATTCCTTGGAATATAAACTCAGTTATTTGATGTAACCAAATATGGTCAGAAAAAATTACTTCAATATATGATTGAAATTATTTTACATATTTTACTTATGATATAAAAAATATCTAAATTTATCTCATTTATCTGAATTATGATTAATATTATATATAATTAAAAGATTTTATGTTTTCTACCTCTATAAATCATTGTAAAATACATGTTTGGAAACATAAAAAATATATTTCTCAAATGATATTTTTTGAGTATCTATATATTTAATGTATTAAAATTTAAAAAAAAATATGGTAGTGTAAACATAAAATGAAACATAAATGTATATCAAAATCATATATATATATATATATCAAACCTTGTATAAAACTATTCATTTCATTATTTAAGACACAAAATTTAATTGTGTTATTTTGGGGGGAGTGATATATTATACAATAAAAAATTATTTTATATATATAGTAAAATCTTGGATTAATTATTCATAGGCTCGATTTTACCAAATTAACATGATATTTTTTTCTAGTTTTCTGTGTATATTTTTTTTAGATACTAGATTACTTTAGTGATATTTATAATATAACAATATTCATAGCTTTATTCTATTTTCATTTGACCACATACATCTATATGTACTTTAAAAAACATGAAATTATTAGTGACTTTTTATTCTTAAATAATAGTGACTTTTATTATATAGAATTATACTCATACTACACAAAAAAACAAACAATACTTTTTTCATTAATTAATAACATTACCTTGTTCTGTAAATAAACACATGAAAATTTCAAACATTACAATGGGAAACCAAATATATAATAAGAATTATTGAATTTGAAAATTGGGATCATTCTAATCTGATAGGTTCATTTCCCCCCATGAACACAACTATTGTAAAAAATAGAATAATAGTAAACTAATCCACAATTTAGAAAAGGGAAAAATATAGAACCTTTATATTAATTATAGTTAATATTGGATGGAGAAATTAAAAGGTATTTATATGGTTAATATGACCATTAGAATAGAAATATGACCATTGTCAATATGACTTCGGGAAACAATTAATGTTGGTAAAAAATTACTATTAGGTTTAGTGTTTATAAAAGGTAATGTCAAGTAATAGCTGATGCAAAAAAATGAGAAATGATAGCCTCAAATAATATATTACTACCTATTGAATCGAATTTGTTTGAAATTTATAATGGATTTAGTGTCACCTGGGTTTTCCATTGACCTAGAAAAATAATATATTCAACAAGTGAGGATTGAATGAAATCAACTCTGGTATAAGTTTGTGTTAGTGGAGATCACCATGAAGTTAATTATAGTGACCATGAATTTTCTTACATTACTATTACTTCATTATAAAGATAAAAAACATAATAGTATTACACAATGAGGATCCAGAGGTTTATTTTCTTCAGAAAACTAGGACCATATGTAAAATCTACAACATCAAACATAACCTTTTATTTGATTCCATATTGTCTTACTTCTCATTAGAACATGACCTCTCCTTAGTAAATGTCGTTAGCTGAGGATATACATCAAAAACTGGTGATCTAAAATCCCAATAAGATGATAGATAGGAAAAAAATTACAATGGGTGATCATAATCATAACATAAGAAAATGATCATGAACATGAGAGGAATGTTTAATTAAATACTTGAAATCTGGAAATGAATAAAAATGAGACATCATGTCTTAGTAGTTAACTAGCAAAAATACATTTGAACAAAGATAGAATAATGTTCAACAATAATTTCAATTTAATTCATGAAATTCATCACTTTACCCAATTCATTGGAGTGCTGTATAATTCTGGGTGCACCCATCACATTCAAACATTCATATTGCGCTATATAATTCTGAGTGCACCTGTCACATCAAAACATTATCATTATCATGCATTACACATAGAACATATATCAAAAATTAACATAAATAACCCATGGAAAGGAATGGTTTTCATCTCATAAGAACACATTCATAAACATTGGGTTCCCAAAGGAAAGTGGGAATAAGATACTTGATTCAAGAACCATCAACCTTGAGTGAGAAGTAAAAGATGTGTTTTTGAAAGAAGTTTTTGAAAGAAGAGTTCATTTAGAAAACATTTATTTGACATAAACTAAATTTTAAAACATTTATACCACATAAAAGGTAAGATAATGATGAAAAATTATTTTTAGGGAGTGATCGTACCAAAAATGGAGTGAAAGAGGGAGAACCCGAAGAAGGAAAGTTGGGTTTGAGAATTTCCTCTTACCTTGAATCCAAACACTTTCTTCACATTAATATCCTATATAACCACATTATATTAATTAATTAATAATTCTAGAACCGTTTTTTCATGAATATGGTTCATTATGGTTTCATAAAGTTATTTTATGGGCCTTTGGATGAGGTATAGAGTTTAAATACATTGTTTGGGAAAGTTTGTTTTTATGGTTTTCTTCAACGATTCAGTTCTATTAATGAATGGAAGTTCATGTAGAACATGGGTAAACATAGATAACTAATATTACATGTTATTAATGATATTAAAGGAGTTTAAATGTTCTTATAATGAATTATGTTATATACCATGTGGAAGAATCATTAGTTATGAATTTAATGATGATCGTTTGGGTTATTTCGGGCGATTTTTCGACCACAACGAACTTGTTTTTTTAATCATTTAGTAATATGTACATAAGTTAATTACATAACATTAAATAGGATATAATACATATAACATAAACGTTTTCAACCATAAAAATGGTTTCATGACTTGATCTGAAGACGGTAATGGGAATTCAAAACATGACGTTCTTGAAGGTGATAAACTAACACCTCATTAATAATGTTTTCCTTTCTAAAATAAAAAAAAATAGGAGAATGGGGTTGGATGATATAATATCCCCTTAGTATCATAAAATTATATTATATGTATAATACTATAGTTACCATACCATGTGGATGAATATAGATGCATAGATAATAAGAAAAGAACTTGAAGTTGAAAGGAAAATAAAGGAAAAGAGAGAGAGGAATTACCTCTTGAGATATCCTCTTGAGATCTTCTTCAAGGAAACATGGATTGGTCTTTTGATGAGACTAGATGTCACACCCAAATTTTTTTAAATTAATTTTTATTTTATTATTTCTTGACTTCGGGTTCTCACGCAAGGTTTAGGTTGGGTTTGGTTTAATTTTTTGGACGTTTAAGGATTTTACTGGATTTCGGACCCATGAACGGTCATCATGCGGTTGGCGGTAGTCACCCAGCCGGCCCAGGTGTCATGAAATTACTTAATATTATTTTTATTATTATTATTATTAATATAATTATCCTTATTATTATTATTATTTTAATTAATATTATTATTAGTGTTATTAATTTTATTACTATTATTTTTATTATTATTATTATCATTATTATTGTTGTTGTTGTTGTTGTTGTTGTTAATATAATAAAATGAAAAATATAAAATAAAATAAATCTAACACTAGACTACCGCGATACCCCCCCCCCCCACCATTTTCTGTTACCCTCACTGTGTACAGGCCCCCTCTGCCCACGTTGCCTCCTAGTTTTCCCCTCCATGCACTCTGGTCTCATACCAATGGCCTCAGCCTCCGCCTCCTCATTTTCCCCAGCCTCACCCTGTCACTCCAACTATATGCGCTTGCCTGGGACCCTGACTCCTCCCAGTATTCCCTCTACCCATAAACCCCACGCCATGCCTCTAGGTATCCACCTCTCCCTACCGTGATCTGGCCCCTAGCCACCTCATTGCCTCTTGCCTCCCGCACTATGCTCATCTCTAGTACCTGACACCCTCACTTACCCACTCTAGCCTCCTACCCTTGCCCTCCTGCATCCCCCAACTTCACATTGGCCACACCTATCACTCACAAGACCATGGTTCGCCTCTAGCTTGCGTCGGACAGCAGTGCACCCTCTACTCCTAGCTAGCCCTTGCCTCCCACTCATGATTATATCCCCTTTCCACACTCCCTTCCAGCAGCGTAGCCACCCCTACCTATCTCCATGGCACGCACCCACTCCTGGTGCACTAGACCAGTGGCCTTTGTTTCCATTAGACATCTCTGACCCGCAACCCATTTACCCTCCAGCAAACTCAAACCCTCATTCACAGTACCTCCACCGCCCCTCTGGTGCACTCCCACTCTCGAGACACCAGGCCAGCGGCCTTTGTTTCCATCAGACAGCTCTGACCCGCAACCCCTTTACCCTCTAGCAAACTCAAACCCTCCTTCGCAGTGCCTCCACCTCTCCTTTGGTGCGCGGACTTCACCCTTCTGGTGTGTTCTTAATTTGAGTTATGTTTTTTCTTAAAATTAATTAAACCTTAGTGTCCAAGTTATGTGTAGCACATTTGTCTTGTTGTTTTAAGGTCTGTGAGGGGTCTTTGAGGATCGGTTCCACCTTCTATGGATGCGACATCACGTTTTCACACATTTGAGGTAGGAGTATCCATACATCTCTTTTTTATGCACTTCATTTGAAGCTTGATGATTTCAATAAATTTCATACCATGATTTTCACCAATAAGGTGAATTTGTTTATCTTAGTATAGTGTTTTGAAATTGATTTAATTTTTTTAAGAAATGTATGTTTTCAAAAAAGTTATTAAAATATATTTAGTTCAAAGTTCACATTTGATGTTGGTTGAAATGACATGTATTTTCCTTAAAGTGAAATTGGGTATGTACGAAATTTTTATCCTTATTTTTGTTATGGTAAAATTATTGAATTGTGGGTTTTTCATTACATGTATTATTTTTTGATTTTTGGCTTGATGATTTTGGTAAAAATGTTTTGAAACTGTTATTTTGTTTAAAAAATGGTTTATGGAATTGGTGTCATGTGGGTTATTTTTTGGTTTGATGGTGGGTGATATTCTTGAAAGAGTTTTTTAATGTTTTCACAGCTACTCTTCGTATGCCATTGGATGTTGGTACATCCATGGGTTCACGAAGTGCACACACGAATGTGATCTCAAATGAAAGTGGCACTTGAAAATGGTGTTCCTCCCTAAACCTTGTTTATTTTAAATGACTTTTTTTGTATTTAAGTAATATTGGTTCCCTTTTGTGACTTCAAAAATTGAATTAAATGAAATCTTAAAGAGGTATTCTTGTTTGGAACTTGAAATCCAATGATGATGTTTGTATGAACTTTTATAAAGGATTGAGTTTTAAAATTGTGTGCCTAGTCGGAGTTTTAAATATTTTAAGAAAAATGGTTTTGACATGGATGTGATGTGATGGCCCAGTTGGCACTTTGTTGAAGTGAAATGTTTGAATGTGTATTTGGGGTGATCCTGTCTAGGGTAACCCTTTATGGGTGAACGCATAAGAAGCATTTGTGTTTGGGGTAGGTATGTGTAATGAAATGAGTCACTCGTACGAGGGACTATATAAGGACCCGAACTTATTTCATACATAATCTTGAATTTATTCAAGAAAACACTTCATTATAAATTGAGGATCTTTTAAAGTTTAGAGCTTTAGAGAATTAAGACAAAACATTCATAACATTACACATTGTTACATAGTGGATACCATAAAATCAGTTTCCATTTTCCTCAGAATATAAAACATTAAAACACAAAACAAGACTCCTTGACAATTCTTCAACATTTAACATGTCTTCCTTCCTTGTATTACTCATCATTAACCTGTGAAAAATCATTTAAAAACTTGGGATGAGCACAAAAGCTCAGTAAGGTATGAAAAAGAAGGAAAAATCACATTAGTCCATGAATACACATGACAAATGAAAACATTTTCAAAATACCTGCTTTACACCCATAAAATATTACTTTGTGTATCATGAGATTTACACAAGATCCACACAAACATAATTATAATAATAGAGGTATATTGGGGCATTACTTACATAATCTTGTAACCATCTTGGCTACCTTAAAATTTGTAACCCTCACGGCTACCTTACTTTGTGTAACCATCGCAGTTACACTTGGAGTAACCATACGGCAGACCTCCAACTTAATCATACCCAATGCATTGGAGGGAAATATAGGTCCCACCCTTCATCATAAACAATTTCCAATAACCAAAACATAATCATACAACATAAATAATAGCATAAAAACATTGCCTTTGAATCTTATAAAACAGAATTTTAAAAGAGGATTTTAGAAGAAAAGTCCCTTATAAACATCATATACTTGAAGTGAGACTTAATTGAGTGGATGGAATATGTATATACTCTGTAAATACACATAATTAAACATAATATAAACAGAACCCATCACACAAACAATTTAAATAGCACATAAATTATAAAGTAGAAGGTTAACCCAAAGAATGGAAATCGGGTTAAGAATTCCCTTACCTTAGGCTTGTCGTACTTCAAAATTGTTTAAACCTCCTGTATAATGGTTAAAATAGTGTTATTAGTATTTTAAAAAAACATGTTCATGTTTATAACATCATATATGGTTATTTCATAACCTCATTTCACCCCTTATTTGTTAGTATTTTGTTCCTTGCATTATTTTTGGTGAGTTCTTTTGTGATTTTCACAATCGGTTCATGATGAACGGTCTTGTTGATTGGAAGTGAAACTCCAGAATTGGAATGGAGTAGTATTTACATATTTCCAGTACCATAAATTATACCATTTATCACTTTGATGCTTTATATGATGATGATTTATAAGTTAAAACATTAGTTATGTTCGTTTAGATCAATTAAGTGGTTCTTTGATAATTACAACTTCATTTAGTCTTATAAATTTGAATCATGAGTAAAAAAGAATTCCAGAACCATATATGAGTTGTAAAACATATATTATGACCTGGTTAAACCATATATATGGTTTCATGACCATACTTGAAAGAATTAATGGAGATTGAAAATACATCATCCACGATATCGGTAATTTGGCACAAATGGACAATGTTTTTTTTATTCTTTAAATAAGTGAGAGAGGAGAGGAATAATGATTTGTAATTTTCCATAAACATGACAACATCCAGAATATACATGATTCTGTATATTTCATGCCTCTTGGATAAGAGGGGGTGAAGAACGAAGAGAAGGGAATCTTGAAATGAAGAAAACATGAGAAATTTCTTACAAAAATTCAGCAGCCTAACGGCGTCTCTTAAAATTTCATAAAAATAAGATTGATGAGAGGAATGGAATATCTCATCATTCATACAAAATTTTGACAGTAAGGGGAAATATTAAATGAAATATCCCAACAAAAGACAAAGGGAAAGGAAGAGAATAACATAAAATGGAAGGAAAGAAGGAAAATGAAAGAGGATGTTTACCTCTTGATCTCTTCTCCTTGAGATCCTCCTTAAGGGCTTTGATTTTGGTCTTTTGGTGAGACCAGCAGCTCTAGGACGTGGGGAAGAAGATTGAGGAGGGAATTGGGCAGAAATTAGACAATGATCAAGGCTTGAGAGGTGTGGGAGGAAGAGGGGAGTGAGGGTGATATTTATAGTGGAGGAGGGGAGGTATTTTAGATTATTTTAATCATTATTATAATATTTTTATCAAGACTATGAATAATCTCAAATAAAGTGGCCTTAATTAGTGAAAATATCAAGTGAGTTCGAAGCAAGTGGCCTTGAATCACTTATGATGTCATAAATAGTGCATTTTTACTGATAAATTGATTATACGGTATTTTACCGTATTTCACTATTCACCGAAAATTCAAGAGTTTCAGAAAAATACCAAAAATTTACCCCAACCATTTTTAGATGTGTAGAATTCAAAAATTAACTCCATCTTTCAAAAATAATTTTCTAAATATTATTAATTTAATTTTTAAATAAGGTCACAGTTAATTCGAAAAATAACAATATTGAAGTGCAATTAGTTTTATGTGACATTGGAAAATTAATTAAGATCCCATTATCCTATTGCCATGGGAAAATAAAATAATATTATTATTTACTATTCATGAGGTCATATTACTATTCATATTACTATTCATAAGGGCATGTTACTATTCACCAAAAAAACAAGTTTGTTTCATCAGACTCTAAATAACATACTGAACCCAATTGTAGATGACAGTTTCTTGAAATTCAAATCATAGAATAAATAAAATTATGTTTAAAGGATACTTATAAATATATACCTTAAACAAAATTTCAAGCATTTTCAATTTATTTTTAGAAAACCTTGGGATGTTACATTATCCCCACCTTCTTGAAATTGCGTCCTCGCAATTTTATTTACTTATTAAACAAGTGAGGGTACCTTGATCAAGGTGTCCACTCGGTTTCATCATCATCTTGTTCACGTAGGTAGAAGTCCCATGCATTACAACAATGATTTAGAGATCCTTAAAAATCATTTGCTTCCTCCATCCAAATACACCTCGTACAACATGGGTCATATGGGTGTTCACAGAAAAACAGTTTTGGAAAATAATCATGTATGACATATAATTCCAAAACATCTGATAAAACATGATTTCTATAAAATTGTCGGACTGAAATTGAGTTGAAACTTTCTATTATTGGTCCTTTTAAAATACCATAAGTATGTGATGTGAGACTATAGTTTAAAAGCAAATATAAATAGGTTTCACAAGGGTCTCCTTCCTCAGAACCATTTTTAAAATCATAATATGCTTCAAATTCTTGTGATAAGGTAAAATATTTGAAAATACCTTGATAATATTTACCTTTCTTGAAATTATGTGAATATTGTGAAAATAGTATTTGTCTAAAAACAACCCATGATCCACGATGATAACGAGGTATAGAGGAGGTGTTTGATATCTCAAAAAACTGCTTGCAAGTGAGTTGTATGCTAGAAAAAGTTTCACAATCATCCGAAGATGACTTTGCAATAATTATTGCAAGCATGTCATCAGGAAGAGATAGGAATGTCATTTGAGATCCTTCTCCTTCCATTCGTAACTGACTTTACTTGACCTGAAAAAAAAAAGTTATAAAACAAGGATTTAACTGAAATAATAGATATAGGGACTAATCACGTGTCTCACAAGAACTCCTAATCCCTAAAGTTTTCTAAACCGACCTCTGATACCAACTATAAAGACCCACACTTATTTCATACATAATCTTGAATTTAATCAAGGAAACACTTCATTTTACATTGAGGATCTTTTCAAGTTTAGAGCTTTAGGGAATTAAGACAAATCATTCATAACATTACACATTGTTACATAGTGGATACCATAAAATCAGTTTCCATTTTCCTCAGAATATAAAACATTAAAACACAAAACAAGACTCCTTGACAATTCTTCAACATTTAACATGTCTTCCTTCCTTGTATTACTCATCATTAACCTGTGAAAAATCATTTAAAAACTTGGGATGAGCACAAAAGCTCAGTAAGGTATGAAAAAGAAGGAAAAATCACATTAGTCCATGAATACGCATGACATATGAAAACATTTTCAAAATACATGCTTTACACCCATAAAATATTACTTTGTGTATCATGAGATTTACACAAGATCCACACAAACATAATTATAATCATAGAGTTATATTGGGGCATTACTTACATAATCTTGTAACCATCTTGGCTACCTTAAAATTTGTAACCCTCACGGCTACCTTACTTTGTGTAACCATCGCAGTTACACTTGGAGTAACCATACGGCCGACCTCCAACTTAATCATACCCAATGCATTGGAGGGAAATATAGGTCCCACCCTTCATCATAAACAATTTCCAATAACCAAAACATAATCATACAACATAAATAATAGCATAAAAACATTTCCTTTGAATCTTATAAAACAGAATTTTAAAAGAGGATTTTAGAAGAAAAGTCCCTTATAAACATCATATACTTGAAGTGAGACTTAATTGAGTGGATGGAATATTTATATACTCTGTAAATACACATAATTAAACATAATATAAACAGAACCCATCACACAAACAATTTAAATAGCACATAAATTATAAAGTAGAAGGTTAACCCAAAGAATGGAAATCGGGTTAAGAATTCCCTTACCTTAGGATTGTCGTACTTCAAAATTGTTTAAACCTCATGTATAATGGTTAAAATAGTGTTATTAGTATTTTACAAAAACATGTTCATGTTTATAACATCTTATATGGTTATTTCATAACCTCATTTCACCCCTTATTTGTTAGTATTTTGTTCCTTGCATTATTTTGGGTGAGTTCTTTTGTGATTTTCACAATCGGTTCATGATGAACGGTCTTGTTGATTGGAATTGAAACTCCAGAATTGGAATGGAGTAGTATTTACATATTTCCAGTACCATAAATTATACCATTTATCACTTTGATGCTTTATATGATGATGATTTATAAGTTAAAACATTAGTTATGTTCGTTTAGATCATTTAAGTGGTTCTTTGATAATTACAACTTCATTTAGTCTTATAAATTTGAATCATGAGTACAAAAGAATTCCAGAACCATATATGAGTTGTAAAACATATATTATGACCTGGTTAAACCATATATATGGTTTCATGACCAGACTTGAAATAATTAATGGAGATTGAAAATACATCGTCCACGATATCGGTAATTTGGCACAAATGGACAATGTTTTTTTTATTCTTTAAATAAGTGAGAGAGGAGGGGAATAATGATTTGTAATTTTCCATAAACATGACAACATCCAAAATATACATGATTCTGGAGATTTCATGCCTCTTGGATAAGAGGGGGTGAAGAACGAAGAGAAGGGAATCTTGAAATGAAGAAAACATGAGAAATTTCTTACAAAAATTCGGCAGCCTAACGGCGTCTCTTAAAATTTCATAAAAATAAGATTGATGAGAGGAATGGAATATCTCATCATTCATACAAAATTTTGACAGTAAGGGGAAATATTAAATGAAATATCCCAACAAAAGACACAGGTAAAGGAAGAGAATAACATAAAATGGAAGGAAAGAAGGAAAATGAAAGAGGATGTTTACCTCTTGATCTCTTCTCCTTGAGATCCTCCTTAAGGGATTTGATTTTGGTCTTTTGGTGAGACCAGCAGCTCTAGGACGTGGGGAATAAGATTGAGGAGGGAATTTGGCAGAAATTAGACAATTCTCAAGGCTTGAGAGGTGTGGGAGGAAGAGGGGAGTGAGGGTGATATTTATAGTGGAGGAGGGGAGGTATTTTAGATTATTTTAATCATTATTATTATATTTTTATCAAGACTATGAATAATCTCAAATCAAGTGGCCTTAATTAGTGAAAATATCAAGTGAGTTCGAAGCAAGTGGCCTTGAATCACTTATGATGTCATAAATAGTGCATTTTTACTGATAAATTGATTATACGGTATTTTACCGTATTTCACTATTCACTGAAAATTCAAGAGTTTCAGAAAAATACCAAAAATTTACCCCAACCATTTTTCGATGTGTAGAATTCAAAAATGAACTCCATTTTTCAAAAATAATTTCCTAAATATTATTAATTTAATTTTTAAATAAGGTCACAGTTAATTCGAAAAATAACAATATTGAAGTGCAATTAGTTTTATGTGACATTGGAAAATTAATTAAGATCCCATTATCCTATTGCCATGGGAAAATAAAATAATAATATTATATACTATTCATGAGGTCATATTACTATTCATATTACTATTCATAAGGGCATGTTACTATTCACCAAAAAAACAAGTTTGTTTCATCAGACTCTAAATAACATACTGAACCCAATTGTAGATGACAGTTTCTTGAAATTCAAATCATAGAATAAATAAAATTATGTTTAAAGGATACTTATAAATATATACCTTAAACAAAATTTCAAGCATTTTCAATTTATTTTTAGAAAACCTTGGGATGTTACAGACTACCTACTTATATAGTATTTTTATCACCACCATGGGTTCTTAGGCGTCATTTATATGATCGAGTGACGGTTTCTGATCAACCCCGATTAGATGAGTTGGTTCCCCCAGGATTAGTTGTTAGGGCAGGTGGGATTTTCCATTGGATTGGCCAGTTATATGGAGGCCAGTTGGTTATAGACGTAGGGGATTCACCATATTCTAGTAGGTGGTTCCAAACCGAGTACATCCAGGGGTCTTCTAGGGATGTTTAGCATCTCCCATGGTTACTGGATTATTTACATTGCTTGTTTACTTTCCATTACACTAGTTTATTTTTAGTTTTCACTTTTACTTGTTTTACTCGAGCCCAGCTCTGGTATATTCTATTTTGGATTTTATTTATAAGATGAGAAGTGATTTTAAAAATGGTATGTAATGTGTGTTTGGTTTTTAAATGGGAAAAACATGTTTCTTATTTTCAAATGTGAAAAAACTAATTTTATATTTATATTTCAAACTTGTGTCATTGGATTGTTTTGGGAAAGGAGATGTTGGATTTTGTGGTTTAGATTGGAATCCCTACTGAGAATCTTAGTGCTCACACCTATAATATTCTTTCAGTTGTAGGTTCAGTTCTTATTTAGGTTCCTGTTTTGGCTTCCCAGTGTTGGATCAGGCTTGAGTCTGAGTTGGGTGGTGATCTTGAAGGTCACAATGAGGTATGTTTAGTTTTATTTTCTTTGCACTGCTAGTTTTTATTTTTATTGTCAGTTTTTTTATATGTTTATCATTTGTTAATAGGCCAAATCATTCCCAATGGTTAAGTTCTGATGCCCAACACTGGTTTCTAGCCTGTGGGGATTGATAATTCCCTTTGTTCCATGTCGCAGACCAACTCGGGTGACCAATTTATGGTTGACCCAGGTTGGTTCATGATAAAATGGTATCAAAGGAGGCCCTTATTATTTGGGGTGTCCGGTAGATAGAGATTAGTATTGTCGGGACTCAAGAGGTAGGTAGGAGAAGGAATTCCTGAACCCTCACCCATTATGAACCTCGAGTCACTAGGGGTTTTCTAATATTGATTCCTTGTTTCGTTCTGGTATGTTTTAGATTGATGGATGACAACGGAGGCAAGCTGATGTTATATCCTGATTTCACATGGATTAGTGACCCGTGTGGATTCCAAGTACATGTTTTATGTTCCTCCATGTTTTTTACTCTTACTTGGGGCATGTTCCACTACCATGTCTCCAGGTTAAGTGCAACTACTAGTCCTTCAGTCAGGTATTTTGATGCAAGTTGAGTTTTATCTTGGTTCTAATTGGTGTAAGTGCACTTTTGAAAATGAAAACGGGTTTTTGAAATGAGATTTATTTCTTTTAAATGGATTTAAATTGGTGAAATGGATTTTTAAAACTAAAATCTCTTGGTCTAAAAATCCAGTGTTTGCTTGGAACTGGTAGAGATATGGTTTTGGTGCTACATCAGGTAATCCTTATGAACATTTTCACATGTGAGGGAATACATAGGAAGTGTGTGTTAGTTTTTATAGATGAAAGAGGATGAAGAAATGTGCAATGGTTCATAGGATTACTAGGGTGTGCACTTGAAATTAAAGTCTTGACATTGTTTTTCTAATGTGATTTTAAAAAGGGGAAATGATTTTTTGGAATTAAATTTGGTTTGAAAAGTGGACTTCATATTTGGAAAGTGGCATTGAAAGAATGTTTTTTTGAAATATAAAATTAAAAAAGGGGATTTTGGGTTGTGGTTATATTTTTTTGGTTTTTGAACTGGTTTTTTTATGATGGTGCTTTTAATGATGTTTCTTGGGCTTGATATTGGTTATGGATTTGTGTTTTATATGTTGTCAAGAAAATGCCGACCAGATAGGTTTCCAAGGATTCCAATAAGTCAAGCCCAGTTTTTGGTCTGTCTTGGACATTTCCTATCCTTCACGGTGATCAGGGTCTATTAGAGGTAGTAGAGTGGCTTGATGTAGTTGAGCATGTCTTCAGGGTATTGGGAACTTCTGAAGCTATCAGAGTGTGTTCCGTTTTGGGCTTGTTCGAAGGTCCCGCCCTAGAAGAATGAAAGTTATTCTCCCCACCATAAATGAAATTTGGTATGATGTGGTATGTATTTTTGTCCATCTTCATCCAGTTTTTTATACCTTAAGAGGTGAAGACGAAGAAAAGGGAATAACTTATGTGCATTCAACAAGGAAAACAGACGGTGAAAGTATATGTCAACCATTTCAATTCCTTTTATCTAGAGGTAGCATCGTAGGATTCGATGAAGACTTCCCTATTTAGTGTGGGTCTTTATCAAGTGATCAAGGAGTGGGTCCTCCCTTCTAAGGACCACCATTTTGAGAAGTTTGGGGATGAGGTGTCTTTAGTTGAATTGGTCTTCAGTGTGCAGATGTTTGAAAACCCATCGTATCATGTTGCTCGTGAGGGTTCCCTATCTAAAAAGCAGGGTGTGCCGAAGATACCTATTTCTAAAAAATCTTATTTAATGGTTCTAGATTCTACTTCATCGGACCATTCTATGGTGTGCCACCAGTGTGGCCGGTTCGGGCATGTGAATTTGTCATGTCGCATCCCTTCGAAGACGTGTCATCATTGCAGCTATCTGGGTCACTTGGATAAGTTTTTTAGGAATTTTCACCTGAATAATACATTGTGATTGGATTATTTTAGTGCCTGACTATGAACCAGGAGATTCTTAACCAATCAGAATCTCATCCACAGGTCTTAGGGTGAAGCTCGCACATAGTCAGGAGTTGTCGGGGGTGTGAAGCCTCGGTTCGGGTTTGTGATCCATGTTGGCAATGAAACATTTAATGTCTTTTTTTCCTTTATTTTTTATGTTATATTTTTGACGTCATTGAAATTAATTGTTTAATTGTGTAGTTATAATATACATGTTCTACTATAATCCAACAATTTTTTTTGTTAGATTGTGGTTTTATGGATATTGTGTTTTTCTTAAAAGTGTGTTTGAACCTTGTATGGGTTGATCTCAATTTAGCTATGTTTGTTTATATATGTAAGTTCATATGGAAGAATCAATGTTTGTGGTTATTCTCAGGTAATCTATTTGAGTTAAGTTCTACTAAAAGGTTTTTCTCTAGTGTTAGGGGTTTTTGGTCTGTGCCGAGAGTTCCAAGTTTCAATGGAGGTGTTTTTCGCTCGAGCTGTAGAATTTATTTAGTGTTGGTTGGGTGTTCCCACATCGGCACCCCTTCCTGGGGTGGTATGTTTGAGTATTAAATTTCTGCACTTGTTGTTTTCTTGTGGTGGGGATAACCCCCTCGTGTTCTCTAAGTCTCTTGTATATTGGTTTCTTTCAGTTTTAGTCGGGAATTGATTCTTGTTTCGTATATTATTCGGCTGAGTGACTTTCTGAGGGAAGAAAGTGTCTGCGGTGGGGAGAATTGTCACACCCAACATTTTTAAAATTAATTTTTATTTTATTATTTCTTGTCTTCGGGTTATTGTGCAAGGTTTAGTTTGGGTCCGGTTTAATTTTTTTGACGTTTAATGGTTTTACTAGATTTCAGACTTCTGCACAGTCACCGCGCAGTTGGAGGTAGCCGCGCAGCTATCCCAAGTCTCGTGCAATTGCTTAATATTATCATTATTCTTATTGTTATTAATATTATTATCCTTATTATTATTATTTTAATTAAAATTATTTTTAGTATTATTACTTTTATTATTACTACTATTTCTATTATTATTATAATTATATTTATTATTTTTGTTGTTGTTGTTGTTTTCGTTACTATAATAAAATGAAAAAAAAATAAAAATACATCTAACCCTAGATTACCGCATCCCCCCTCACTTACCCACACTGTGTGTAGGACCCCTTTGTGCATGCTACCTCCTGGTTTTCCCCACCGCGCATGCCAGTCTCACCGCAACGGCCTCAGCCTCCGCCTCCTCATTTTCCCCAGCCTCGCCCTACTTCTTTGGTCATCTTCACTCGCCTGGGACTCCACCTCCTCCTAGTATTCCCTCCACTTTCCAGCCCCGCACCGCACCTCTGGCCAGTCACCTCGCCCTGCCGTGATCTATCCCCTATCCACCTCCCCGCCTCCTGCCTCCCACGCTACGCCCCTTACCCGATACCACACACCCCCTTCCATCTCTTGTACCTTTCGCCCTCACAACCCCTATCCAGCCTCCCTCCCTTGCCCTTATGCATCTCCCAAATTCACGTCATCCACACCTCTCTCCTGTAGGATCTTGGTTCACCTCTAGATTTCATCGGCCAATAGCATGCCCTCTGCTCCCAGTCAGCCCTCACCTCCCCCTCCTGATTCTCCCCCATTTCCACACTCACGGCTAGTGGCATAGACACCCCCCTACCTGTCTCCACGGCGTGTGCCTTCTCCCAGTGCACCAGGCTAGTAGCCTTCATTTCCTTCAGACAGCTCCGACCCGCGACCCCTCCACCCTCCGACAAACCCAAACCCTCCTTCGTAGTGCCTCCACCTCCCCTCCAACATGTGGATTTCACCCATCCGGTGTGTTCTTCATTTGGGTTATTTTTTTCTTTAAATTAATTAAACCATAGGTTTCAAGTTATGTGTATCCCACTTTTCTTGTTTTTTTAAGGTGTGTGAGGTGTCTTTGAGGATCTGTTTGACCTTCCACGGAAGCGATATCACATTTGCACGCATTTGAGGTAGGCATCTCCATACCTCTCCTTTTTGATGCACTTCCTTTGATTCTTGACAAATTCAATAAATTTATTACCATGATTTCCACTACTGAGGTGAATTTTTTTATCTTAGTATAGAGTTTTGAAATTGATTTAAATTATTGAAAAAAAATTAGGTTTTCAAAGCAATTATTGAAATATTTTTAGGTCAAAGTACACCTTTTATGTTGGTTGAAATTCCAAGTATTTTCCTTGAAGTGAAATTGGGTATTTAAGAATTTTTTAGCATTATTTATGTTATGATAAAGTTGTTGAATTGTGGGTTTTTCATTTTATATATGATTTGGTGAGCTTTTGGGTTTATGATTTTGGAAAAAATGTTTTGAAAATGTTATTTGGTTAAAAATGGTAAATGGTTTTGGTGTCTTGTGGATTATTTATTCGGTTTGACAGTGGGTGATATTCTTAAAAGGGTGTGTTAATGTTTTCTTAGTTACTCTTTGTATACCATTGGATGTTGGAACATCAATGGGTGCACGAGGTGGACACATAGATGTGCCCTCAAATAAAAGTGACACTTTAAAATGGTGTTCCTCCCAAAACCTTTTTAATTTTAAATGATTTTTTTTGAATTTAATTAAAGTTGGTTCCCTTGTGTGACATAAAAAAATTGGATTAAATGTAATCTTAAAGAGGTATGCATGTTTGGCACTTGGAATTCAATGATGATGTTTTTATGAAATTTTAGAAAAGATTATGTTTCAAAATTGTGTTCCTAGTCAGAGTTTTAAATATTTTTAGAAAAATGGTTTCAACATGGATGTGACATGACGGCCTGGTTGGAACTTTGTTAATATGAAATGTTTGAATGTGTATTTGGGGGTTATCATGTCTAGTTTAACCCATTATAGGTGAAATCACAATAAGAGTCCATGTTTGGGGTAGGCAAGTGTGGTGAGATGAGTCACGCGTGTGGGGGCATTCCTACTTACAAAATATTATTATAACCACCATGGGTTTTTGGTCATCTTTTAGATGATCGAGTGAAAATTTCTGACCAGCCTTGATTATATGGGTTGGTACCCCCTGGATTGTTTGTTAGGCTATACGGGCTTTACCACTAGATTGGTCAGTTATAGGGTAGCCAGTTCATTATAGACTTAGGGGATTAACCATATATTGGCAGGTGGTTCTGAGCTGAGTACATCAATGGGTCTTCTAGGGGTGTTTAGGATCACCCATGGTTATTGGATTATTTACATCACTTGTTTACATTTTATTGCACTTGTTTATTTTTGTATTGCACATTTACTTGTTTTACTCTATCCTAGATATGGTATATTCTGTTTTGGATTTTATTTATAAAATGAAAAATTATTTTTGGAAATGGTATATAGCATGTGTTGGGTTTTTAATTTGGAAAAACATTTTTCTTATTTTAAAAGGTGGAAACACTACTTTTATATTTTTATTTCAAACTTGTGTCATTAGATTATTTTGGGAAAGGATATATTGGATTATATGGTTTATTTTGGCATCCCTACTGAGAATATCGGTGCTCACGCATATCATATTCTTTTAGTTGCAGATTTAGTTCTTATCCAGGTTTATGGTTCAGCTGCTTAGTGTTAGATTAGGCTTGAGTCTGAGTTGGGTGGTGACCTAGAAGATCCCAAGGAGGTTTGTTCAGTTTAATTTTCTTTCTGTTGCAAGTTTTTATTTTTACCAACAATTTTTTTATCTAATTATCTTTTTTTCATTTCCCAAATCATTCCCAATGGTTATGTTTTGATTCTCAGCACTGGTTTCTAGCCCGTGGGGATCGGGAATGCCCTTCAGGCCATGTTGCGGATAGGCTCGGGTGACCAGTTCAGGGTCGAACTAGGTTGGTTCGTGACACCAGAAACTCTTGGAAGTGGGGGAGGGGTTAGGTAATATTCTTGGGTAGAGTTTATACATGGCTTGAATATTGAGATCTGTGAGTAAATGAGGGTGTGAGGGGTGGAATTTATAGTGGAGGGGAGAGGGGATTTTTCAATATTAAATTCATTAATTTATTATTTCTCCACAAGACAAGTAATATTGAGTCTTCTATGACTAATTATAGTAATTTTATCATCTGAATCCAAAGAAAGTGGTCTTACATCAGTAGAACATCATAAATTAATCTATGGTTAGTGTATTTATCTTATTTTTTAAATTATGGTATTTCACTGTTCATAAAAAATTCAACTCCTTCAAAAAAATCCCAAAAATTAATCTTAACCATTTTTAGAAGTGTAGAGTCCAAAAATGAAATCCATTTTTCGGAAATAATTTTCTAAATATGATTAATTTAATTTTTACTTAAAATCATAATTTACTTAAAAAATACAGTTTTAAAACATTTGTTTACTTATTTTAAAACATAGGTACATCATGCTTTCACTTAAATCTTACATATATAATATCATAAGAGAGGTTACTACTTAGAAGGGTATATTACTATTCATAAGGGTAACATTACTATACATAAGGGGGTGTTGTTATTCACCAAAAATTAAGTTTGTTCTATTATACTCTAAACATCTTACTGATTGAAACTGCGTATGTTAGATTTTTGAAATTCAACCCATAGAAGTGGAAAAATTATGTTTAATGATCACATAGAACTTAGTGTCATGATATTTCATTTTTCTTTCTAATGTGATTATACTATAAGGAATAATTATAAGAAGGTATTTACATTGACAAAACATTAGTTCATTACATTCTTCCCCTCTTATGAAATATTTCCCTAAAAATTTCATTTTACATAAACAGGTGAGGGTATTTTTCCTTCATCCCATCTTCTAGTTCCCAAGTAGCTTCATCAAATTTATGGTTCCTCCAAAATACTTAGAAAATGTGGGTTGTCATATTGTGTAGAACCGTATCTTTACGGTCCTGAATCTCTACTGGCTACTCTTCATAGGAGAGATCATCTTCCAACTACACCACCTCTGAGTTCAGTGCATGTGAGGGATCAGGTATATAATTCTTAAGGATTGATACGTGAAACACGTCATGAACTAGATCCATATTTGGTGGAAGTGAAATCCAATAGGTTGCGGATCCTATGTAGTCAAGGATATAAAAGGGTCCAATGTACCTTGGTCATATCTTCCCTTTCTTTCCAAACCACGTGACTCTATACCATGGTGATATTCAAAAAAAACCTTTATCTCCAATGTCGAACTCCAAGTCCCTTCAACAGTTGTCATCATATCTGTTTTTTTTTACTCTGAGTATCTTTGATGTGTTTCTAAATGACTTGAACCTTCTTTTTCATCTCTTGTATAAGATCAGGTCCAAGTAGATTTCTTTCTCTAACTTCATCCGAACTTGTTGGAGTTCTACATCATTTTCCATATAATGATTCATATAGAGCCATTTGAATACTCAAGTGGAAGCTATTGTTGTATAAGAACTCAGCCAATGGGAGATCCTGATCTTATCCACCTTGAATACTAAATATCAAGATCTTATCATGTCTTCAAGAGTCTGAATAGTCCTTTCAGATTGGCCATCATTTTGGGGGTGATAGGTCATGCTAAAATTTAATTAAGTTCTCAAATCATGTAGAAAGATCCTTCATAATTTAGATTTGAGCCTTGGATCATAGTCAGAGACAATCTAGAGTGGAACTCCTTATACTCTCACCACTTACTTCACATATATATTTGCAAGTTGTTCAAGAGAGATATCTTTCCAAATAGAGATAAAACGAGCAATCTTGGTTAGTCGGTCAACCACAACCCATATTGCACTATTTCCCTTTAACGTCTTCGAGAGACCCATGAAAAATTCAATAGTGACATTATCCCATTTCCACATAGGTATAGGCAATGGTTGCATCATCACTTTGGACTTTTTCCACACTACTTTAACTTGCTGACATACCAAGCACCTTGATATATATTCCACAATATCTTTCTTCATGTTTTCCCACCATAAGTTTTCTTGGAGATAACGGTACATCTTGGTACTACCAAGATGGATAGAGAATATTGACCTATGTGAATTGTTTAATAGCTCCTTATTTATCTCAGGTGATGAAGGCACACAAAGCCACATTCCAAACCAATTCACTCCAGCATCATTGATATATAACTCTTACAATTTCCCTTCCTTTACTGCATTCACTTTCTTTTGTAACTCCATATCATCCCTTTATTCCCCCTTAATCATATCTAGGATTTATGGTTGTGAAATAATTTGGGAAATGTATGATGTATCCCCTGACCTTATTATTTCCAAATCCATCCTTCGTATATCCAAGAAGATTGGGTCTTTCTTAATCAATAACATGGATAGAGTAGCAGGTTATTTTCTACTTAGAGAATCAGTTACCTTATTCGCCTTTCCAGGATGATAGTGAATAGAGATAAATAATTCAGAGTGAAAACTAATTATTTGCATTCTTTTAGGATACATTATTAGTGTTTCCATCCCCATTAATTATTTTTTATTCTTATCACCTTCTCTATCATGTTTTTGAGAGAGAAATAGAATGGATGATCAAGAATGGATTGATCAAAGCTTGAGAATAGATCTTATGGTATTTTTTTAACCGTATGATAATTGTAAACCACTTAAATATTCCTTGCTAGAACCAAAGAGTTATGGATTATTAGTCTAGGGGATATGGTGTATGTTTGGACATTATATATGTATCCTTGATTAGATAATTTGATATATGACTCATTAGTGATGAATGGATCACATCAGTGTTTGATGAATGAATGAGGTACCATTTATGTTTCCATTTCTATTTTTTACTTTAGAAATTATTTTTTTTCAAATTTTTCATGGAAAAACCCAAACTAGATATAATAGATCTGGTGTTATGATAAAGATATAGTTAAATTTTATTTATAATAATGGTAATTAATTCATCTACCATGATTTAGTATCAATATGACTACACAGTTTCATATGTTGAAAATGAAAATTTGTTTTCCAACATTCTGATATAGGGAAATGATATAGTCTTAATTCCCATGGAAGTGTGACTAAATGAGGTCGAGTGTCCGATTAATGACCATATGAATATGTTTTCTTCGTATAAAAACTAAATGTAATATAAATATACATATTTATATTAGAATATAATTTGGGGGAGGAGATGTTTTTGATTCTTCTAAAGGGATTATGAGGGGATTTGTGGCTCACTTGTCTATGAATGCAAAAAAAAATAGAGGGTCGTCAAGTAAAAATATATTCCTACCGTTTAACAAGTGTCAATATCACAACACCTCAAGGTGGTATCCAATAAAAAATTCATATGGAATATCAATATTTTAAAAATATCTTTATTGTTTACTTTGTTACTATTGGAACCGTGTGGGTGACACCTTCTCACTCACTATATAGGTTGTCCCCATATACCAATATAAGATAGGTTAGGCTGTGATTTTAGAAACCTGCTCATCCAGTCCATGACCAAAAAGCACATGAAACTAGTCCATGGGGATTTTGAGGCCTATATATAACTAGGAAAATCAAATATATATATATATATATATATATATATATATATATATATATAATTTATTTTCACAATCTTAAGAATTTAGTAAAACCATTTCCATTGTTTTCCCAATTTTAAATTATGATTTAAAAATTTTTAACTTATTTTAAATCATAAAACATTCCCTTATGTGAAATTTATTCCAAATTTAAATTAATTATGTGATTTTAATGCATATTGATTGGCCATGATCAAGACCAACCAATGTTAGTTTGTGTTTATTTTTCACTTATTTAATTAATGAAATGTTAAATTTTTTTAATAATTGATTAATAAATGATTATCTGTGCATCATCCCTTAACCAAAATTTATATATAAGGTCCAAAAATTCTATAGTAGATATTATTTTTATGTACCCATCATTCCTGAGTCCCCATATCCTATGGTGAATATTATTGTATAATGAGGAGGATGAAGGATATTATGTTCACAATGAATCTTGTAAAACTAATAGATGGGATTCTGATACATCAAATGGGGTGATCATTATAACTTGTGTTGGATACAACTGAAGGTGTTACCCCCAAGGTATTTGTTTAACCCCTATCCACTCTATGGATCTACTGTTAGAAACAACTCATGATCTTGTTGTTTATTTATTATAGGTATAGTATATTTTTTTAATATGTTTTTTATATGAGATCACATAGGATAATAAACAATAACACATGGATAAAAATAAATTAACACATGATGAATGTTTTCTATATTTCCATATTTAAATTATGAGTATAATTATATATTAAAAATAATGATAAATAGAATAATATTGTAATAAAAACTTTAGTAACAAAACTTTAATATCCCATAATGTAAATTATAAATTACAAACACCTTCCACTGCTGAAGTTATAATTAAAACACGGTTTTTGGTGATTTTAAACTATAGATTAGGATGCTTCCTCTTAATGTGGAGATATAAAAACAATTGTCGTTTGACATAAAATAAAATTAGAACCAAATAAATAACCATTTATATCTTGGGAAAATTTTATAGGTAATTATTGAGATAATCCATGTTAAGGGTTTATAAGAGATTAGAATCCACTAAACAGATAATGGATCCATGAGTTAATGTGTCTAAATATTCAAAATCCCACTATACACTCTCAATGTAGTAGTTATTCAATAAAATTGGATATAAATAGTGGTTTAAGTATCATTTCCCACTAAAACACTCAAGTGACTGAGCAATCTGACTCTTGTAGTTGGGGGATACTAGGATTCTAATAAAATAGTGGAAAAATTAAAGATGAATAAATAAATGATGATTAATAATTAGTAAAAAAGAAAAAAAAATATGATAAAGATTAATTTTGAAAAAAAATGGAATGTAGTACAATAACATGTAATACTTCAGAAATTATAGAAATAAATAGGCATATTGGTATTGAAAATGATATACTAAAAATCAAAGATACAAATTTTTTATGACTAGTATAACGAAAAATGGAAAATAATCAAAAATAAATAATGCATCTATATTTGTGGTGTCCCTTGGAGCATATTCTATAATGAAAATCAATGTTATAACAAGAATTGAACAAAAGAAGAATAATACATGATGGAAAATTCATATATTAAATGGCCTAAAATTGAAAATTATTATTTAGGATATTGATTTAAATGAATTCATAGTTTGTAAATATGTCCATTATATGAACTTTGGGAATTATGACCAATGAGTATTATGACTAGTGGGAATTAAAACCATTGAGCATTATAACCATTGGGAAATATAACTATTTTGAATATAAATATAAAAATGTGACAATTATAATTAGTGTATATTATGGGTATTGATCAGATCTAGTTGATTTGTAAGGGAGAAACCATATCCTCAACCATTAGTAACATCCCTTATTATATTCATTTATCATTTAATGGGAAGGAGATATCATTACTGAGGTTGTCCCTTGAAAAATCCCAAGACAAATAATGATTACTAAGGTTCAATAAATAAATATGTGAGACAATATGAAGTTAGTGTAAATCATTACAAGATTTTTATAACCAAAACCACCCCCTGAATATACCACCATTACGCACCTTACCCTTAGGGATTATGCTGGTGTGATAAGGGGTTATATATCCATTGGATATGTATCCCCTTCATATAAAATATAATATATATTTGATTACAATATGGATATGATAAAATTGATTTCATACATTCAATTAGTACATATAAATTATATAAGGTTTGTAATTTGGTAATATTTGGTAAAACAAGTAAAATACAGTGAAATATAGTGATATACCATAAACATAACATCATATATATATAATAAAAACTCGACTCAACCAAGGTACTTAAATCTAAAAAAATTAACTAACTATTATATTTTATAACTAATATAGGTCATGGGGGTCTATTGGGGGTAGTGGAGAACTTAAGATAATGTGAAAATAAAATATTCATTACTTTATTTGATGAAATTCAAATCCCCGTACCTATAAATACCATGCCTCTTCTCATTTATTCAGAAAATAATTTTTGTTCTATCTTTTTATAAATCTCATTTTTTCTCTACCCATGGTAAATATTTTATATTTAAGTTATTGGTTGCTTCCAAGGTTTTATTCTGGGCCAATAACATCTAGAGAGGTGAGGGTCCATGTTTCCATATTTTTTCAATTCCTATTTTTATTTCCATTTTAATTCCATTTTCAATTTCAAATTTCAAATTAAAATATTTTAATAATATCATTTTATTTTTATCACTCTAATATATTATAAATTTGACACCTCCTTTCACTCACATTATACATCATTCATGATCTATTGAAATAATGAAATTCTCCAAAGATGAAGAAAACTCTATATTGGTTTGTCATATAAAATCCCTATGCATGGAATATATTTTTTGTATAATGGATGTATAATTTTTAATAAATAGTATTCTTTAAAAGTTGTATGAAAAAAATATAGATGGTGTATCTTTTTCCCATTCCCAAATTTATTAAAATCAATTTCAGCATAAATTTACATTTTTCATCAATTTATGACAACCTGGAAGTCTTTCCTCTGATAAATTGCATATCCCTAATTCATGTCAAATATGTGTGATTAAATACTTATTCCATATATTTTATTTATCCATAAATTAATTAGTATCCAATAATTTTAAATACATATATTCAATTAACTAATGGAATTCATCATCATAATCTTTGTGTATTCTTAATAACAATAATGTATTATTCTTCATCTAATAAGGGTACTTATTTGAAAATTTTAAATCATTAATTGTACTTTATAAGTTTTCAATGAATTATCCTATAAATATATCTTAATTAACTAATTGGATAAAGAAATTGACTTCATTTTTTAATCCTTTTTTCTATATGGTAAAATATTATAAGATTAACTTTAATGACTAATTATAATAAGTGTTTATAAGTTTTTCATTATTAAAAATTATGACAAGTGTTGGATATGTAATTTTATTATATGATGTAATGAATTGGAGTTTTATGTAACTAACGATGAATAGAATAATATACCCCCTTAGGGGCTAGGTAGGTCTTATGGGATAACTAATATATGGTAATGGGAGTTTCCTTACCTTTTATGCATGACGTCATGGAACAATGCCTCGACATAGGGTTATAATGTATAGAATTATGAATTTACAACATTTCATTCTTTATGATTTTAGTTAATTTTATCCCTATTATTTTTTATTACTTTTATATTAAATAGATTAAGTTATGATAATTTATTTATTTGTATGGAAATATTTTTTTAGCCATATTTTCTATATTGATTATGAAATTATTATGAAATATTAGCTTATATAGTGTGATTCCCATTACTAAGAATCTAAACCCACCCTTTTGTTTTATTTCTCATTTCCCCCATTTATTAAATTTGAATAAAATGTGTGGTTGTCTATATAGATAATATTAAGTAATGATTAATTATTCTTAGATTATGTCATATTTCAAGTTTTAATGTAATGTTTTGTTTCTTATCTATTAAGGACTACTAATCCATGATCATAGGAATGTAATAACCATGTAACAAATAATTCACACACTCGTAGTGACCATGTATTGGGGAATTATTTCTAGTATCTGAGAAGGTATTGTTATAAATAATATTAACTATTTTAAAAAAAATATGTAAAGAATGCATATTTCATCTCTAAATATTTATAAAGATTGCTATGAAAATGTTATGATAGGAATCCTATGGATTTGACTATATTTTAAGAAGACATGATATATAATTCGTGTTTTGATCGTAAATATCATATAATATTACTAATTATTTTATGATGTTTTTTAGATAATAATTTCTGCTAGATCTATTGGAAATTAAGAAACCATCAAGGACAATGTGGGGATTGTTAGGATAATCAGGATAGTGGAGTTAATGATAGAATTGAAAAAATTATTTCTATTCTTGGTAATTGAAATAATTTTATGAAATATAACTATTCCCACATGGATAAACTAGTTTCTCCTCAATAAGTATCATCCTATATAGATCATTTTATGAGGTAATAACTTATATCATTCATTAGGTCCACCAATCTAATAGTTACAGAGTAATTAATAAAGTCTATATAGAAGATCATTATAAAATTGGGGTGTAATGAGAAGGAAAATTTGATAATTTTTATATATATTATTTTTTAAGGGATTTTATGACCAATTATGGAATTTTATTCAAAATACTATCAATATAGAGTAGATAGAACACATTGAGTGTAATTCCTTTAAGATGGTTCTTATGGATAAATAATTTCCTTTAGAGAAACATACAAAGATGGATACAAAATTTTGTAATTTAAAAAAAAGAGGCAATGGCTGATTATAAGGATAATTTAATAATATTAGCTAACAATATTGAATATTATCTTTGGAAGCCAAAAATAAATATTGTTCACTTCATTGTGGTTTAAATCCACATCGTCAAGGATCACAATTCTCACAATATTTTTATTCATGTGAAGATATTATAACTTGTTCTTTAAAGACCATTATTGAGTTTTATAAATGATTTATTTATAATTTGAACCCTAAGAAGAATATGATAGCTAATTCATATATTTAATGAGCTCTCGGAATGAAAAACATGTGTAAAAGTGGACTAATTTTAATATATATGGGAAGAAACACTCAGGGGATTATTTAAGAAGACTGAGTGTGTGGTTTAAATATGGATAGTAATGTAATCATGCTCATAAATAATAAGTAAAGAGAGAATAAACTAAGGTGAAATGATTCTACAATAAGGAGGTAGGATAATAATCTATTAAATTACCCAATATCAAAGGTAATCTACACAAGAAGTTTCCTAAGGATCAAAGGTGATATTTTGTGAAAAACAAATAGTTAAGATGAATCTCCAAATGATTTGATATAAGGTAATTTGATTATAAACTCAATGTTTTTATTTAGGATCTACACACTCTTTTATATCATTCATGTCTACAATTATTATTCAATCGCCCCTGATGCATTAAGTAGTTATTTATTATTTAAAACATCAGGTGGTACTTTGATTGAAAACAATTTATACCAAGTTGTTAAAATTATAATTATTGGGTGATTTATAATTGAAAATATAATAATCTTATCGATGGTAAATTTTTATGTCATCGTGTGGAAGTATTTTCATTCAAAATGTAAATTAATAATTCATTATAGAGAGAAATAAGTATATATTAGAGAGTAAATTATTGAATTACTTTAGGGGGATATTTCCTTACCAAAATTATTCTATGAACAGTCCTCAATAATTCAACATAATGAAATCATTGGGGAATAAATTGGTTTATTTTAATAAATGAAGGGTTAAAATGTTTTGAAAATATAAGGTGTACCCATTGTGAAAGAATTTATTGATATATATCATGATATATTGATGACCTATTTGATTATATTTAAGGATCTCAATACATCTCTAAGATTTATATTTATTCTAGTTATCATTAGTTATACTTTATGTTGGAGGAAGCCCCAAAAAAACCTTTCATGGGAGCTATGGTCATTATTAGTTCATATTAATTCTTTTGGGGATGAATAATTCAACCTTTGAGATTATGGATTTGATAAATAGAGTATTCCAGTGTTATCATTATATGTTTTAATGGAGTTTGTTGATGAAAATCTTATATACTATAAGATCTATGAGGATAATGAAAATTATTTAGAATTAATTCATATGGTTTTGAAGAAAATTTAGTTATATGGGAAATTAAGTAAATATGAAATTAGGATTCACCAAGTGTGATTATATAGATATATTTTTTCTAATTAATGTATATATATCATCCCTTTTAAAACTACAATTTTCAAGGAATGTACAATACACACCATTATAACTAAAATAAAAAAAACACTAATAAGAAGTATATTATTTATAGATTTTTGAAAAAGTTTCTCAAGTAGATGATTTTTAAAAAAAATTGACATGTAAGGAGATCAAATTCACATGGACAATGTCATTTGAAGATTTACATGAGTAATTCAAGAGGGGATTGATAAATCATCATGCATTGACTCACCCATATAGTAAGTAAGAGTTTTTTATTTGTAGTGATGTATTATGGAGTGGTATTGGATGTGTTCAAATCCAAAATAATGGGTTGGTAGCCTATTAATCAATATAGTAGAAACCCCATTATATTAGATATCTAAATCCTGATTTAGAGTCGGAAGTGGTAATTTTTACACTAAAAATATTGATACATTACCTCTATAGATAGAGATGTGATATATAAACTACCATAAAAATTTGAAATGTTTATTTAATTGAAATTTTCTTAATATGAGACAAAGGATATGGTAATAAATACTCAAGGATAATTATTCGGCTATGCATTATCATCTAGGGAAGAAAAACAAGGTAGTAGATGGATTGAGTTGAAAATACCATTCTTTCTTATTCATGATGGGAGTGGAGAATGACCCAATTATCATGGATTTAGTAAGAATAAACATGGGTAATAAAATGTAATGGGAAACATCATTCTTATTTCATGAAATTACATAGACTTTTTCATTAGAGAGGATTAATAAATATCAACACAATAATTACTCCCTACAATAGAAGATGGGAGATGTGAGGGATTGAAAATTACTAGAGTTTAACATTGGTTATTATGGAATTCCCAGGTATGGTAAGAGGTTATATAGTCCATAAATACCATAGGTGAAGATAGATATGTTATCTGATAATCAAAGCACATACTTATCTATATATCCAGGAAACACTGAGAAGATTATAGATATATGAAAACATTTCTAGTTGGAAAATTTATAGTGATATATAATATATTATTATATAATAATCATAGAATTATAACAAGTTATTTCTGAAATACAAAATAACAAATGAGTTTATGAAACCATAAATTATACCATATTGGAAGTGGGAAAATATTAATATGAATTTCATTAATGGGTTACATAATACATCGGTCAGGAATATTTCAATATGTTTAGTTATTAATCATCTATAAATTCATCTCATTTTCTTATAATTTGATTATATTTTCCTCTTGATCATATTTATAGGTTAAATATTAATGAAATTTTGATACTTGATAGAACAACCATACCATTAGTTTATAATTTTGAACTAAGGTACACATAAAAATTTTCATGGTGTCTCTAAAAAGATTTAAATTAAAAAATCATATAATATCCTATCACCCCAAAATTTAAAAGATACCTGAAATGAATATCTAAAAATTAAAGAATATTCTAAGGATATTATTTCATGAATTATAAGAATTTTGGGATATACAATTACCTCTGGTGGAGTTTGTATACAATATTATTTATCACTCTAGTATAAAAATGGAATCATATTAATCCATATATAGATATATTTTAGAATCAAACATACATAGATAAAATTAAAAAAAGTATGTTATTGGTTTTGAAAATGTGGTAGAGACATAATAGAGGGTAAGATTCATCCAAAAGTATATCAATATGGCACAGAGTAAATAAAAATTATATTTTTAAAAGAAAAGTAAAAATCTAAAATTCCAATTTGGGAAACATGTATTCCTAATGATATCTCCTTATAAAGTGGTAATGAGATTTTTAAATAACTAGAAACAATGTCCATGGTACATTGGAAAGTGTGAAATATTATATAAGATATGATTTGTAGAATATTGACTAGCCAAGCTTCCAAACACATCTCAAGTGAAATATTTATTCCATATATCACATCTAAGGAAGTATATTATAGACCCCACCTATGTTTTAATAGTGGATAAAGATCAGTTGAATCTTGACTTATCATATAATGGAGAGTCAATTTAGATTCTTGATAGGAGATAGTAAGTGATATGAAATAATAAAAATCAACTACATATGATTCTTTGGATTAATCACCAGCTAGAAGAGGCAACATTAAAACCTAAGGATGCTATGATTAAGGTTTATCCATATTTTATCAAGGAAATATATGATGTTGAAATCATTGTAATGGAGATATAATGTAATACATAGGAAATTATTCTAATAAAAAATCATATTTCTAAAAAAACAAAATATTGAAAATCTGAGATAAAAAATTTACTAATAAATTTATAACTAATAATGTAAAATAGATAAAAATTTATAATTCAAGTCCAATTTAGATTCATATCATATAAAATTATCTAGTTAAAATTATATTGATAATAAGAATAGTATAAAAGAGGAATAATACAGGCCATGAATTCCATATTGTGAAATAAATAAAAATGAGAAGTATTATTTAATGGATTGGTTTTAATGAATATATAGGAAGAAATTTTTCTATTACATGATCAATGGGAATTATGGGCATTGTGAATTGTGACCATTGGGAATTGTGAATATTGGGGATTATGAACATTAGAATTTATTGGTCATAAATAGACAATTTTAGTCAATTTTTATTATGGTTAATAATGAGTGATAGTTGGTGAATAATGGATAAACCAAGGCATCAACTATTAGGAACATCCTTTATGATATTCATTTTTAAGATCTTGGGAATGTGGATGAATCACAATTTTTTTTCACCTGACCAAACCCTAATATAACTTCAATATCACGAGATCAAGTAAAATCATCTATGAGGGAATTTTATGTAAGTAAAAATCAATAATAGATCAATTTTGGTTAAAACACCCCATGAATGTACCATTGCACAACATACACTTATAGACTATGTTAGTGTGATAAGTGGTTATTTATCTTATGTTTAATTTTTATTTAGGAGTAAATTATTTTAGAAATGATATGGTGTTTACTCTAATGCCACATTTTAGAAAAAATGTATAAACCTTAAAAAAATTAAATGGTATGTGATGATATGATGAATATGATAAATTTATTTCATAATTGGAATCATGATTTCAAAATTAACCAATTTTTTATATTCGGTAATATATGGTAAAAATAGTAGAATATAGTGATATATAGTTAATATCACATCATATATTTGTAATTGTTATCAAACTCATCCAATGTACTTATTTATCATAATATTTACACTAAAATTTTAGTGGAGTGATAAGGGGGATAATGGAAAACTATGTGGGTAGTGGAGCACTCAAAAAATGGAAAAATTAAATATTCATTATTTTATTCCATGAAATTTCACTCACCACACATATATATACTCACTGCTCTTAAAATGTATCCCAAAAAATTTATCTCTTTATTGATTACTCAAGGATTCTGTCCCATTACTATATCTTTAGTCATAGAGTGTCTGGTTATTTATATGGTCCATTTATAGGCTATATAGATATATAGAGAAAAGGGTAATTTTCCATATCTTTTCAATTCCAACTTATATTTACATTATAGTTATATCTTTAATTTCCAATTTCCTATTTAAATTTCTTATAATAATAAATTATGTTCTATCCAAGTGATATCTCATATATGTGATACCCCATTTCATGAACATTATATACCATTCATAACCAATTACAACCCAAGTGGCATAATACTCTATATTGTCCCATGATATATATACATATATATATACACATACATTTCCAATATTATCGCTGTATAATTTCTAATAGGGGAGATTTTTCTAAGGATAATGATGATATTGTTGGTGGAGACTCTATTGGGTCCCATGTGGATTAAACATTATTTTGGAACATATTCAACTTTTCCATCAACGTATTCTAACCTAAAAATATTCCTAAAGGAAATTTTAAATCCCTAATTTGTATCAAATACATATGACTACATACAACTTCTTTCAAGGGGATTTTTCCATAATTTATTTTTTTCATCTATAAAATAAAATATGGTGTCAATTTACTAGAGACACTAATCATTTTAATCATTGTAAGTATCCAATTTCACCATAGAACATAACCATAATATAATTACACAATTTATAGGAAATGTTTTATTACATACATTCCTATGACCTTTTAGTTTTAAATATTTAAGTAATTAGGATAAATTTTAAACTAATGGAGCACATGAATTTCTCAAATAATTGAAATGCTTCCCACTACACAGAGAACCACTCAATCCATAACACATCTTCAGTGTAAACCTTGAATTATATACATAAGACATCCTTCTAGAAATTTCAAATGTATTGATTTCCTTCATATACTATAGAAATGGAAGCATAAAACAAGGGTTGGCCTAAAAACACAGTGACATTGAACATAAGAGAAAATAATTAAATATTATAAATAAGTATAAGATGATCATATGGGTATAATCATGGTACATAGACATAACCTAAGATAATCATACCCAAAAAACCATTGATTAGGAGTCATAAGAAATGGAATATATCTTGGAATAAAATAATATATTAATAAAAAGTGTACGGAATGATTAATCAATGAAAAATATCCATGAGAGTGTAACATCTAGATAACATAGAAATGTGAAAAAACATTATCATACAGAAATATCACCTATTTTAGTCACACACTTAAACACACACTTTTGAGGAAACATAATTATACCAATATATACATCAACTTCATGAGTTACTATCGTGACCTCTCTCCCAAAGTGTACCCCTCCTGGTCTGATAATGGGAGTAGAGTGATAGGGACCCCCAAGTCCCACCTTCAGTAGGCCCCAAGTTGATGAATAGCACAGAGGGTATAATAAACATGCATATAGGAGACATTTCCATTTAAGAAAAACACATTCAGAAGAGGGAGATAAGACAGACATCAACCAACTCCTTCTTACACTACGATATAGAAGAAAACCCAAGTACACAAATGTAATTTCATGCAAGAACTACTACAACTAAAATGGAAATTGTAAGTACCAAATTAAAGTAAAGATGGCATTGACCACAAATCCAAAAAAAGATCCTTCAAAACCAAAATCTATTAGTAACCATCTTGAACTCCAACCTGCTCCAAATGACCTGAAAAACAATTTATATATACATAAGGTGATTATAATAGTATAATTATTATGATCCACCTTGGATCCTCTCATGAAAAAGTAAATAAATCATGCTAAAAAATAGTGAACAACAACTGAAACTAACTCATCACCTAAACAGGTACACTAAGTTCCCAGCCTCACCACAACTACTCTCACCAAGTATCACATAAAAGAGAATATAATACAATAAAAAGTATCAAGGGTACCCTGCTAATGTGTCCCCACTAGTTTTACACTCTTTCCCAATGTTGCACGTCTTGAGAGTATCTCTCAAAAAAATCTAGCACATAGACACCTAGGAGAAGTACCTTAGAATGAACTACATTCAACACACCACCACATCCACATAACCAAAAGTAGACAAGTAGTTTCCAGGATCCACCATAGTTCACGTAATGTGTATCATATGTCATGTATTATACCTCAAGCCATCACAACCCATACACTGAGTAAGTATCCTCAAGTAATCACAGCCTATACATGTTATACCTATAGTAGTACTTTGGAAACTATATCTAAAATATTTGTGTGTGAAATAACCACAAACCATTGCAACCCTCTACACACATATATGGGCATCAAAAACATCGTTCATACCAGAACAAGTAACTACCAAGAGAATATAGTGGGTCCAAAGGAGGTAGTTATCCACCCATCCTCCCACTGAGATGTTGGGGAAAACACCCCCCCCCCCAGGGATCAAAATCCCTAGGGTGTCAGTTTCCCTAACTGATGGGGTGGAGTATCATATAGAAAAAAAATTATATAATATAATATATCCCACAACCACACTATAGGTATAACTTAGTCTTTGACTCAACTACAGCTAACATCTCTCGGACTCTAGGCTACAACTACTAAGACTAGATGTTCTATAAGCACACAACCATTTCAAGGTCTAAATTAAATTACTTAATCCCTTTTTATCAGTTTCACTTTATATTAGTTAACTATTAACCATTATTATTTCTACATCACATCACATTACCATTTTAACAAATATCCATTCCCTCCAGGAATAACCAAACCAAGTCCAGAGATCCTCATAATTTCAACTTCAACATTTCATCCCATCAAGATCCAAAAACATGGGTTAAGTATTTATTCATTATTTAACAACATTACTTTCCATATCACCAGGTGCTATAGGAAAACATTCTAAAATTTCAAACACAAGGGGATCAACATGGTGAGGAGATGAGCTACCCTTTGAGTCTTTTCCACCTATAGTAGGAGAGTAAAATCAAACAACTGTGAGGATATAAACATAGAAAGCACATGGAATACCCCATGTGTCTTCACCTCCCATGGAAATAGAGTATCCAAACACCTTTGTCTGACTCAAGCATTGGGGAAAGTAAATAATATAAACAAGTAATAGATTCAACAAGCATCCAACTTTCATAACAATGGGTAAGCCCAGATTTAACCCATTCCATCATCTCTAATGTCCTCCCTAACACCCACATGCATAAACTGATGCATCTCTCCACTTTAGGCATTAAATACTGCCATAAAAACTAGGGCTTCGTACCCCTTATAACACAAAATCCCTTTATTCTCATCCATCCTAGGCTCACATCACATATGGGCCTCCCTAACCCACATACCACAATATCCATCCCAGATCATCCATTATAGGCTTACACCACATCACAAGTAGCAGGAAACAAACATAGAAATAGGATCTCAACCACAAAGAAAGGCATTCATCCTTTACACACAATGATCTCTCATGGCTCCAAAGCATAAGGAACATGGAATTTACAATAAAATGTTCAACTAAATCCCAACAAAGGTATTATGTTTTATCAAGAAACTGGTCATTAATCTATTTTGAAATAACTGATTAATTATTCATAGGTTCCAATTATAGGAAACCTAAGAAACAGGCTTTCAAAGGCTATCACAAATTAATTAAACAATTAATTTATCATGAATTTAATTATTTTATCAACAAGCATTAACATGATTCAGGTTCATTAACCAATTAAATTAAACAAGCATACTTGCATCAATTTTATTAACATCAAATTAAAAAAACAAAAATTAAATTCATTAAACATGCCTCTTTATTTCATTTATCTAATTAATTATTAATTAACTCTGGATTTACGTTATTTACCAATTTCCATCCATAACAATATTTTAAACCAACAAAGTCATAGATATCACACTATCTAGTAAATCAAGAGTAAAACTGTTATCACAGTATAAACAATAGCATCACTAAGCGATCAATACTAATTCTTTAATCTAGTTCAAGTATTTCATTAGGTCAATTTCATTGTGATCCAAGTGGATAAATCTTGTTGGGTCTATGATTTCACATAAATAAATATAGAATCAATGAATCCCCTACATAAGAAGGTCATCGGAATTCTTCAAACGATAAAATATCATGTAATAGATATCTAATAACCTCTCCTTTAATAAATACACCCAACCAAGGATTTCGCAACAACATCGTACCCACAACAATTAGGAGAACCCCCATTAGAACCATGGGTGAGCAACTACCATAGAATGGAGAGAAGATAAAGGGAAAAATGAGATCAAAATCAAAATAAACTGATATAAAACATTGTAAAACACATATTAGATCAAACTGAGTCACCATGAATCGAAGATGGAAGCCCAATATCGATTCCCATCAAAGGGATATCCAAAAATCCAAAGATGGGATTTTCAGGTCACTTGGGATGAGAGGGAGGGAAGTAGAAGCCTTGTGGTTTGACAATTCAAGCAACTGGAATGTTGTAAAACATTACAGCATTAGGGGATTACATGATGTGTAGTCAATCCCCTTTCAGATCGGGTAATTCCTCGAGGTTGGTTTCATCTTAAAACCCATCTCCTTTAGATTTTATTTTATTTTTCAAACCCTGAAATATTAAATGATGTGAATCCTACTTTCACACCATGATATTATTATTCATGGCATGAAATATACTTGCACACCTTGAAAGTTCCCTTATCTTAATTCTCAACACCTGAGTCCCTTTGAACTTCCTCCAAGCTCCACATTCCTTGGGAACACTCAAAGGGTCCACCCACATGGATCTGAGACCTTTCATCAGATACCTCACAAAAAATTATCATCCTAGAGAATACAAAACCAACCTAGATAGTAAATAGAAAGGGATTATATGAATAAAAACCCTATGAGATACCTCTCAAGGTTCTTGTCACTATAGGAGCTCACCACCTTACTGGAGGAACAAGCGTAAAACTATTCAACAACCACAACTGGATCCTAAACACTCTCCTAAGGGAGATACCTCTCAAAAGAGAGAAATAAACAACAAGGAACAAGAGAAATTCATCTCATAATGAAGATAGATCTACATCCACAAAACGAACAACCATACAAGAGAAGAGATAATAATCAAACAGCTCAGCGTACAAAGCAACTATTTGTGACTCACTTTCCCAGGTACTCTCCTCCATTCCACCATACTGCCGAAAGACATGAACCAAGGGGATAACATGCCCACACAACATATACTTTTGGAGGTCCTAGATCTCTACAGGACACTCCTCGAAGGTCGCGTCATTGTGAACATCGATTTCACCCCAATCGATTATGTGAGAGTCATCAAGAAGATTAAAACAGATATATGATATGTGAAAAACAATTTGTATTCGTCTCATCTATGGGGGAAGCTCTATTCAATACACCACAAATCCAACATGAGACAACACCTCGAAAGGCCCAAAAAAATAGAGAGAAAGATTGCTCCCATGACCAAACCTTTACTTACCATGATGGGGAAACACCCTTAGTAACACATGATCCCCAACATCGAACTCCAAATGTCTCCTCCTATGATTGGCATAGGATTTCTGATGATCTGGTGTTGTTATCATCCTCTTTTGAATCACCTAAACCATCTCTATCATATTATTTACTAGTTTTGGCCAAATAATTGTTAACTCTCTGACCCCAGTCCAACATTATAGAGAACATAAAATTCATCTATACAAGGATTCAAGAGGTTCCATATAAATGGAGGAGTTAAAACTGATGTGGTAAGATAATTTTATGAAGGGAAAGTTCCTCATCCACGAACCTCCAAAATTCAGGACACAAGAGCACAATATGTCTTCAAGAGTTTGGATGGTATTTTATTTATAACTATCCCTATATGTATGAAAATTAGTTCTAAGGAATATATAATAACCAAAATCAAGTTGGAGGCCTCTCCACATCCTGGAGGAAAATAAGGATCTTGATCGGAGATGATCATACTAGGGACCTTGTGGAGTCTCACCACTTCCTCTAGCCACTACCTCGACAGAACATCCATTGATCTCGACTCCTTGATCACTATAAAGTGGGTTGATTTCATCAAATGATCCACTACCACCCATAAAATATTATAGCCTCCCTAAGCTCAAGGTAAACCCATAACAAAGTCCATTAATATATCCCCCCACTTCCACTTAGTAGCATCTTAATGGCTGGAGAAAACCACTAGGAACATAGTGATTGAACTTCACCTTCTGGCAGACCAAAGATAGAGACACAAAATCTTAAAATACATGATTTAAACCTGGCCACCATAATTTACCTCTCAATACTTGGTAAATAATTTTCACACCAAGATTTATTGTTAAGGGATTACTATGGAACTCTCTAAGAATCATATCATACATCACCAAAGTAATAAAATGCCTTACTTGAAACAACACTCAGTGTTATCCATCCTCAAACCAACAATTAGGGGCCTCACCACCAACAACACAGTCTCTCCATACCTCCACCTCAATATACCCCAAATGGTATTCCTTCACTTGATACCCAAGAGATGACTACACCATTATCTGAAAAATACAACCTCTACCCCCAATTTCTCCCATATCTAGGTGCAAAGTAAAAAGTTCTTTCTTCACTCTACAAGAATCACAAGATTCAAAAAATTCATCACTACATGATTTCCTTCTCAATGAATCATCCACAATATTTCCCGTTCTAGGTGTATACGAAATCTCAAAGTCATAATCCTATAAGAACTCTATCCACCGACACAAAATTAAGTTCAAGTCATGCTGAGATAAAACATACCTTATGATTTTATTATCAATAATGACCTCAAAGTTCTCATTTATGTGGAAATATCTACAAAAATATAGTAAAAACACCACTTCTACCAACTTGAGATCGTGGGTGGCGTAGTTACCCTCAGGGGAATGTAACTGCAAAAACCCATAATAAATTATTGATTTCTTCTACATCTGACAACAGTCCAACCCAAGATGAAAATCATCATGGAAAAATTCAAACTGAACTCCTTATATAAGAAAACAACAAACTATATCATTGACCAATATCTCCTTTAGATACTCAAAAGCTACCCGACACTGATCAATCAACAACAAAACCTAGTCCTTTCTGGTCAACATTGTCGGAGGAGTCACAACCCATGAAAAATCAGCTATGAACCTTCTGTAATAGCCTGCAAGACCAAGGAAACATCTCACCTCTACTACTATCTTGGGTGATTCCTAAGACACACATGATTCTTTCATCAATGAATCCAGAGCTACTCCCTATTGGGACACAACAATCCCCAAAAAACAGACTTATCGAGCCCAAAACTCACACTTCAAAAACTTCCAAAACAACTTATCATAGTGAAGAACTCATAGGATGGCACACATATGTTCTTCATTATCATCCTCATACGTGGATTACACAATTATTTTATCGATGAAAACCACTAGGAACTTTTCTAGGATCTCACAGAACACATCATTCATTAATCCGATGAAGACAGATGGAGCATTCTTCACACCGAACAGCATCACAATAAACTCATAATGTCCATGAAGACAATAGAATGTAGTATTTGGAATATCCTCATCCTTCACTTTCATATGATAATACCCTAATATAAAATTGATATTGGAGAACCAAATTGAACCCTTTAGTTGATCGAATAAATAAAATATTGTGGAAGAGGATAGAGGTTCTTCATTGTCACTAGGTTCAAGCGGGGATAATTGATACACAACTTCAAATTCTCATCAACCTTCTTTATGAACAAAATTGGTGCACCCCACAGTGACACACTTGGCTAAACAAAACCACACTAAAACATACCATTGAGAATTATATTTATCTCTTGCAACTCATAATTTGTTATCCTATACAATGAAATCATGATAGGAGACACACCTAGATGTAGTTTGATGCCGAACTCAATATCTCGTTGAGGGGGTAATGATAAAACATCCTCTGTAAATACATCAGGGTACTCTTATACAACCATGGGTAACTCTAACTATTGAACCTTAGATGATATCACCATCATCCCATCCATCAAGGATGATAAGGATGAAAAACATCTCTAACCCATCAGAGGGTCTCACTAACTAACAAACACTACTGGATCTCTATAAGCATCGAAGAACACCACATTCATCCTGAAGAAATTCATGATATCATGCAATGAATAAAACCAATAAATTCTAAGGATGTTGTTATATAGTTGTATCCATAATCAATGGAAATCTCCCCAAGAGTGGTGTTACCCCAGCACTAGATCAATGTTTCTAACTAATTCAAACAAGTCAGATGGACCTCTAACTAGAATAGTCAACACCAAGAGCACTGGAATCCTCTCTACCTCAAGTTTCAAAGAATGGAAAAATTCCGGTGATATGAAGGATTTCATCTCTCCTAGATCAAAAAAAAAACATGCACCCAAGTAGAAAACAAGCAAAGGTTACCTTGAATGATGTCTGGCTTTCCTGATGTTAGCAACGCTAAAACATGAATCTGACAACGGCCTGCTCTATGACCTCTCTGACTATATTGAAAACCACATCTATAGTCATGTTATACTCTTTTATGATTGGGATCATCCTAGGTCTATCCTATACCTACCCCATATGCTCTCTACTGATCCCAAACTGGAGTAACTTGTTACTGCTACCTTGGATGGAACTACCTCAATGGAGAAACATAAAGCATAACAGTGGGTGCATGCTAGATACTTAGAATGGTTGGGCACTCTCGCTACTGATGACCTCAACCTCCACAAGGAAAAACTATATCTGGTCCATTATTATAGGTCTAAGAGCTACCAACCCTAGGGTAACAAGACAGTAAGGGTTGGTACCTACCCCTGAGTGATCGAAAGTTATTCTTTCCTAACAACTAAGAACCTCAGATCCCAGATATAATTCATGAGGAATCCTGATGAATTCCCTCTCATGATGATAGGGTTATATCTAATGTCCTATAAATGACATATTATCTTTCCAGCACCTTGATATACGTCTTCAACATAAACAGGGTGACCTGGCGCTGGATATCTGGATACAAATCCTCCACAAAATACCTCTCCATGGAATCCTCATCTATAAATAGGTATGAAGCATATTGCATAAGGTTCCTAAAATGGATTCCAAACTCTCTCATACTGAATATCCCTTTCCAAAGGGTAATAAGTTCTGGGAAACTAGACACCTTAACAGTCAAAGAATGAAACTTGGCACTGAAATATTCTTGGAACTCCTCCAACAAGACTGTAGACTCCTTGCAATCCTCAAGGAACAAGAACCACCACTGCCTTCCTGATGAAGCATCATCAAAGACAACAACACCCAGTGCTCCTTCTGAGTACAGATCAAACTGAAATCTCTCTCAACCTCATCCAACCAGTATTTTGTGATTGCATCTAAAATGGATCCCTCATACCTCTACCAACATTGTTGTTGGAACTCTCCGAGTTTCCTCCTCTAACTGTTTTCATCATCAACCTCTACCCAACGGAGATCTTCTAGCACAACCTACTAAACATCTTATTCATGAACCTAATGAGGATGTCAACCTAGAGCCATACCTTCCAAAGAATAAACATTTATATCTCCTAAACCAATAATATGGAAGACTTTAACTTTTAATTAATTATTTCCTTTTATTAATTTTAGGTTATCCTATCCCAATGTCTACTCATTAAAACACATTAACAAAGAAGAGTGATGCATGATCCTTTACTAATTTTCTACCATGAAACCACTATAACATTTTTTAGTAGCTATTGTAAGCTTAAAGGTTCATGAATTAGATCATATGTGTCCCTAAATACCAGTGTCTCATCAGGTCTCTTGAGTTTACAACACATGATAAACTTAGCTGACACCATTTCCCTATCAACCCATGCAACCTCACTTGTGCCTAACTCCAAATTCCATCATGTCCCTCAACCTATCATCTGATACCACACTATCATGACCCCCTCCCCAAAAAAGTGTACCCCTCCTGGTCTGGTAATGGGAGAAGAGAGATAGTGACCCCCTCAGTTCCACCTCTAGTAGGCCCTGAGTTGGCGACTAACACCGAGGGAATAATAAACATGCAGATGATGGGAATTACCCCTTAAGAGAAACACATGAAGAAGAGAAACATAAGACAAAAACCAACCAACTCCTACTCAGACTATAATATATAAAAAAACCCCAAGTACAGAAATAATATTCCATGAAATAACTATAAAAAATAAATGGGAAACTACAAGTACCAATTGAAAGTAAAGACAACGGTGACCACAAATCCCAAACGGCTCCTACAAAATCCCAAGCTAGTAGTAACCAACCTAATCAAAAATATTCTCTAACTAACCTAAAAACGTTTTATATATACATAGGGTTATTATAATAGTAAAATCAGTAAGATCATCCCCCAGAACCTCTCATGAAAATGTAAATAAATCCTTCTAAAGCACAGTGGACAACAAGTGAAACTAACTCATCTCCTAAACAGGTATACTAATTTTCCTTCCACACCATGGACACTCTCACCAATTATCGCATAAAATAGATTATAATATAATAAATAATATCAAGTGTTCCCCACTACCACTTCCCCACTGGTTTTCTGCTCTTCCCCAATGTCTCACATTCTAATCATATCTCTATAAAAAGGTAGCCCAAAGAAACCTGGGTGAAGCACCTCAACAAGCACCTCATGTAACACATCATCACATCCACATAATCGAAAGTAACCAGGTAGTTTTTGGGAGCTTCCACATCATGTATAACATGTATCATATGCCAGGTATTATACCTCAAGCCATCATATCCCATACACCGAGTAAGGATCCTCAATCCATCATAGCCTATACACGTTATACCTATAGTAGTACTTTGGAAACTATATCTAGAATATGTGTGTGTGAAATAACTACAAAAAATTATATCACTATACACATATATATGAGGAAAACTAACCACCATTCATACTATCACAATAAACTATAAAGAGAAGATAGAGAGGACAAAGGGGGTAGTCATCCATCCATCATCCCAGTGCAATATTGGGGAAAACACCCCCCCCCCCCCCAGGTCTCAAAATCCCCATGGTTTCAGTTTCCCTAACATATATGGTGGAGAAGTGTATAGAAACACAAAAAGTAAAAGATATAATATAGATTGTAACCACACTATAGGAATAACTTAGTCTTATATTCAACTGCAACTAACGTCTCTCAAGATTCTGGACGCCACTACTAATACTAGATATCCTATAATAACACAACCATTTAAAGAGATACATTAAATTACTTTATAGATTTTTATTAAATCCAATTTACTCAAGTTAATTAATAACCATTAATTAACCATTATCATTTCCAAAACATATCACATTAACATTTCAATAAAGATTCATGCCCTCCAGGCATAAAAAATCCAAGTCCATGGATCCTCAAAATTTCAACCTCAACATTGTATCCCAACAAGCTCCAACCCCATGGGTTAAATATTTATTCATTATTTCACAACATTAGTTTCCATATCAATAGGTTCTCCAAGAAAACATTCTAAACATCCAAACACAAGGGACTCAGCAAGGTGAGTAGATTAACTAATCTTCTAGTCTTTTCCACCTATAGTAGGAGAGAAAACTCATCTAACCATGAGGATCTAAACATGGTATTCTTGTGGCATACCCCATGAATCTTTGCCTCTGGTTGAAATATAGTAACCAAACACATCTATCTACCTCAAGTAAAGAAATTAAAGAAGATAAACAAAAAACATATTCAAAAATCATCCAGCTTTTATAAAAATAGGTAATCCCATCTTAAACCCATTCTGTCACCTCTAGTATCCTCCCAACACCCACATTCATAAACTGATGCTTCTCACCACTCCAGGGGTCAACTGTTGCAACAAAAATTTGGCCTCCCTTCCCCTCATACCACAATAGCCCTCCAATATCATCCATCCCATGCTCTCATCACATTCAGGCCTCTCTTCTCCACATACCACAACAGCCCTTCGGGCTAATCCATCCTAGGATCACGTCATATGTCACGACCCGTCTTCGGGGCCCATGCCATGACTACGCCAAGCCCGCCTTCCATAGGCTAGGGGCTGGCGACTAGCACCAAGGCGTAAATACCGGTAAAAAGGGGATCCATTGCCTTTGTAAAGTAAACAAGCACCACAGAGTAAGCAATCAGAAGATGTAAACACTAAGTAAAAACTGGTACAAAAGTAAGTGCATAAAAGTAAGTGGGCCAGAATACAAACCCAAACTGAAAGTAAAGTACAACTAGAAAGGGAAAACAGCAACTGAAAAGTAAAGCCGCAATGTCGAGCTGTCCACTGGAAATCCCACCTGAAGGGTGGGTACAGAAAGCCTCCACTGCTCCTCGGGTCCAGCCGACCGCTCCGAGTACGTCTCGCCCAGTGGTCCACCTCCAGGTACCGTCCTGCTCTGCAAGCCTCCACCACGATCAGCGATGTCCGTCGTCTGTAACCAACACAACGTAGTGCGGGCATAGCCCATGCAGGGGTGAGTATAAGCTACTCAGTAGGGACCCCAAGACCCCCAAAGGTCTCCCAGAATCCACAAAGGATAAAATACAATCACTAAGTAACATCCGACACGGCTTAAGTATATGCCCATACATATACCTAAGTCATCAATTCTCGTTCGGCTCCAACATCTGAGCCCATGTACAACCCATTCCACACAGGAAAGCAAAACGTAATCCACATAGGATAGCACAACACAATCCACAAAGAAAAGCAAAACAGGATTCAGCTCACACAGGTATACTTCTTCGAATGATGATAGAGATGATCACTGATCCATCTAAGTCATCGGACCCACAAAGGATCTATAGGTACTAACCCCAGCAATGACCCACAAAGGATCTGACCCACAAAGGATCGATAGGTAACTAACCCCCGCAAAGACCCACACAGGATCGGACACACACAGGATCTGTAGGCGCTGGCCCACACAGGACCGCTGAGCGCTGACCCACACAGGATCGGACCCACACAGGATCAGTAGCACTGACCCACAAAGGATCGCTAAGTGTTGTAGTCGTCGCCGTCGAATCCACTGAGGATCTTTGTACAGTCTTCGTCATCACAGTAGCAGTCGCAGCCAGCTCTAGGGTTCCCGCACACAGCAAGCTCATTCGGGAGGGTCCGCTCCACGAGCCGAGAGGTTGATACATCAACTGACACATATTCCAGAGTTGATGTATCCAAAAGTTCCACATTGACAACAGGAACTCAACGTCGCAGACGGCGTGTCAATCGGACGCCCGGTCTGAGAGTTATTGGTTTTTTCGTCCCAGGGGCCCGGTTGGTTTTTAAGGAAAAACCAACTCGACCGTACTCTACCTGCGTCCAAACCTCAGGCAGAGTAATCCAAAAGATCCATCTTACTTAGAGGAAAACAACAAAGTCGACGGCACGTCAATCCGACGTCTGAAGCTCAAGATATTAGTGTTTCCGCTCCGAGGGCTCGGTTGGTTTCGTGTACGAACCAACCCAACCGAACCCAAAGTATTCTGAAACCTTGGGTGTAGTATATCGAAACTATCGTCTCGATCCAAGGATCACATCTCCACTGACGGCGCGTCGTTCGGAGGTTCGTAGCCCAAGATATGGGAAAAAGACCGAAAACGGTCTGAAAACGGGAGGGTCTGGGCCCGGACCGACCCGCCCAACCCCCCCTGGGTCGGCCTGAACCGGGTCGACCCGACTCGGGTCTGGGTCCGACCCGGCCGGCGCAGCCCAACCCGGCCTGGGCACGACCCGGCCCAGCCGGTGCGGGCGTGGCCCGGCCGCCAGGGTCGGCTCGGCCAGTTACGGCCGAGCGGCACGGGTGAGCTGCCCCCCCCCCCCCGCGTGAAGGAGAGCCACGACCCCAGCATGGGGGCGCTCAGTGTCACCGGACGTGGCTTAAGCTGCGTCCCTGCCTTCGGTTTCGCGTGGCCGCAAAAACGCACCCCGCCGCCACGGCTTCAGCCGCGGTGGCTCCGTCGGGCGGCGCACCAGGGAGCCGCCGCGCTGGTGACCCGCGCCGCTGGTGGAGTCCGCGGGCCACCGGAGTTGCTACGGTGGTCCGATTTCATTTCCATTTGCGTTGTAGCTCATCCTGGGTCCCGTTATTCACTTCAGAATCAACAAATCGTCTATGCGGCCCATTTTTTCGTCGTCCGCCATTTCTCACATCAAGAACAAAAGGGTGGTGGGTTCGGACTTGTTCGTTGGTCCGCACCCACCACGTTAGCGGTTTGAAACAACACCATAATTCTCAGCAAAAGATAAACCTCGACCCACAATAATAATCTGCAGACCAACTTGTTAATTTGGTTGGTCCGCGTTCTTGCCTTGGAGGAAAACAAACATGGGTATTATCATTTTCAAAACGACCCCTACCTCAACGTCATCGTTGGACGCGAGTTCGTCGCAGAATTGACCATCGCGGAAGAAAAGAATCGTCGCGTCGCGAAAGGGCATCGCTGTCGCGTGGTACTCGGCATCGCGTAGACAAACTCCGAGGATCAAGAACATACAGATTTAATTATTACAATTAAATCCATGTTGATGTTATAATCCACAAAGAATTAAAAGTACAGCAATCCCCTACCTCAAGATACCGATCGAAGATTTGTCGCGGGGAAAGAACATCGCAGAAGAAGTGTCAGCGTCGCGGTACTCGGCGTCGCGTCGTCGATCTCCGAGGGCTTGGTGTTCTTCGTTTCCCTTTCTTCGGAGGTCGGTGTTCTTCGCGTTCTTCGCGTTCTTCGTGTTCTTCTCATAGGAGGATGAAGATCTTTAGAGATTCTCCAAAGGTTTAACACAACAACCAGATAATAAAATAAGTCCTCATCTTATTTTATTATCAACTAAAGAATTTGAAAAACAAAGATAAGAAATGAACAATTAATTCAAAGAATTAATTGCAACGAACTAACCGCCCAATTAATAGGGGCATTAAGAATTTAGAAAACGCGTCAGTTGACTTTCATTTAAGAGGGGGGTTGTGGGTGCGTTACTTAGGGGAAAAGAAACGGTGTGGCTCTTGTGGGCCCCACCTCACAAATATCCTACCAAGAGGGTAGGATATTTTGAATTTCACCCTATCCACTTTAACTCAGCTTAAGCAGCTTTAAGTGGCTTTTAAGTGGCTTTAAGTGAAATAAAAATAAATTTGTCACACCACTTTATTTTATTTCTTAACTTAACCTCAAAAATTTAAAAAACATACTCGAGAAAACTCAACTCCGGAAGAGGCGTTTCTAAGAAAATACTAGCGCTGTGATTCCATTGGTTCCCTTGGAATTTGATTCTGAGCACCGGTTAAAACGTTAGAAAAACTCACTTGTTCGTTTACTGAACGTACCCGAGCCAATCTTCGGAACATGATTCCGGGCACACAGGGCCTCAGAATCAGGTGCCGTCAGAAACTACGTTCTTTTAAAATTCCAAATAAAATTAAGAAAAAAAATTCCTTGAAATTTACGGGTCTTTACATCACTCCCACCTCAGGGCTTTACGTCCCCGTAAAGATACATCATAAGCTAGGGAAACAAATGTGGGTACTGAGCACGCATCTGAGCCTCCCGCTCCCAAGTGCTCTCCTGGAGGTTCTCATGCTGCCATCTGATGCGTACTAGAGGAATAGATCGTCCACGTAGGACCCACTCCTGTCGATCCTCGATCTCTACTGGGACCTCTGCAAAAGTAACCCCATCATCAACGTCCAGCTCCCCATGGTCAATGATGTGCGTTGGGTTGTGCACGTATCTCCTCAGCTGAGATACGTGGAAGACATCGTGCACCCGGTGAAACTGAGGTGGTATATCCAGGCGATAAGCCACCTTTCCAATCCTGCTGAGGACCTGGAATGGTCTGATGAAGCATGGAGACAACTTTCCGCTTCGGCCAAATCACTGTAATCCGCGTCGAGGTGAGACACACAAGAAGACGTGGTCGCCATCCTCGAACTCTAGTGGCCTCCGCCTCCTCTCAACATAAGCCTTCTGCCAGCTCTGAGCTGTCCTCATCCGCTCCAGGATGACCTGGACCTTCTTTGTCGTGGCCCGGACCATCTCTGGTCCCACAAGTGCTGACTCCCCAGGGTCTTTCCAGCACAAAGGAGATCCGTAAGGTCGGTCGTACAATTCCTCGTATGGTGCCATCCCGATGGTGGAGTGGTAGCTGTTGTTGTACGCAAACTCCACCAAGGGCAGGTGGTCCTCCCAGCTGTGACCAATGTCGAGGACACATGCGCGGAGCATTTCCTTGAGTGTCTGAATGGTCCTCTCCGTCTGACCATCCGTCTGAGGGTGAAAGGCGGTGCTCAAACATAGCTGCGTCCCGAATGCCTCCTGCAACCCCTTCCAAAGCCGGGAAGTAAAGCGAGCATCTCGATCGGAGATGATAGATGATGTCTCACCATGAAGCCGTACAATCTTCTGAACGTAGAGACGCCCCAATCTCTCCACTGAGCCCTGCTCTCTGATGGGTAAGAAGTGAGCCGACATGGTGAGTCGGTTGACAATCACCCAAATGGAGTCGCGACCTCTGGAAGTGCGTGGAAGTCCAGTCACGAAGTCCATAGATATCCCGTCCCACTTCCACTCCGGTACCTCCAAGGGTTGTACCAAGCCTACTGGTACCTGATGCTCTGCCTTCACCTGCTGGTAGGTAAGGCATCGAGAAACGAACTCTGCCACAGCCTTCTTCATGCCCGTCCACCAGTGTTGTCATCTAAGATCTTGGTCCATCTTCGCCACTCCAGGATGTACCGCCAAAGGAGAAGTGTGAAACTCTCTCAGAACCTCCTCTTGTTAAGCGAATGGTACCAAGGTACGTCCTCTGAAAAGGACGTCGTGCTCTGCTCCAAAGGAGAAACCATCAGGTGCTTGTCCTGAGGATATCTACGCACACCGCGTCTCACAGTCAGCATCCCCACGTGGTTCCTCTCTGACCCGCTGTAGTAGTAGAGGGGTGACTGTGAGAGACTGAAGGAAGGCTGATCCATCTCTATCCATGAAGGATATCTGCAAAGCGTCTTGTTGCTCTGTCGCCTCCTCATGTAGCTGAATTCCTGTCCTCCTGCTGAGAGAATTGGCTACCACGTTCCCCTTCCCAAGAGTATAGACTATCTCAAAGTCATAGTCCTGTAGGAACTCGAGCCATATCCACTGTCTTAGGTTCAGGTCCTTCTGAGAGAAGATGTACCTGAGACTCTGATGGTCAGAAAAGACTGTAAAGTGCTCGCCCATCAGATAGTGTCGCCATGTCTTCAGAGCGAAGACCACTACTGCTAACTCCAGGTCATGGGTGGCATAGTTCTACTCATGCGGCCTCAACTGACGTGATCCATAGGAAATCACTGCCCGCTCCTACATCAAGAAACATCTGAGTCCGGTCCCTGATGCATCGCAGTAGACTACATACCCTACTCCCTCCTCAGGCAACCTCAAGATAGGGGCGCTGGTCAATCTCTGTCTCAGCTCCTGGAAGATCTGCTGACATCTGTCTGACCACACAAAGGGTTTACCCTTCTTCGTTAAAGCTGATAGTGTTGCCGCAACTCTGGATAAGTCTGGCACAAATCTCCGATAGTATTCATCTAGTCCCAAGAAACTCCGCACCTCCGTCAAGCTCTTGGGTGGCTCCCAAGCTAGCACTGCCTTGATCTTCACAGGATCCACTGCAACTCCCGCCTTAGAGATGACGTGTCCTAAGAAGTGGACCTCACGTATAAATAACTGACACTTATAGAGCTTTCCATAAAGCTGGTGCTCTTGGAGTGTGTCCAGTACAACACACAAGTGGTAGGCGTGCTCCTCCTCAGTCATCGAGTAAATCAAAATGTCGTCGATGAATACCACAACAAATCGATCGAGGTATGGCTGAAAGATCCTGTTCATGAGGCCCATGAAAACTGCTGGATCATTGGTTATGCCGAATGGCATAACCAAGAACTCATAGTGGCCATACCGATATCTGAAGGCCGTCTTCTGCACATCCTCGTCCCAAACTCTGAGCTGATGATAGCCTGACCTGAGGTCTATCTTCGAGAACCACCATGCTCCCTTGAGCTGATCGAAGAGGTCATCAATCCTCGTTAGCAGATACTTGTTCCTCACTGTCACCTGGTTCAGGCGAAGATATTCGACACAAAGTCGCAAGCTCCTGTCCGCCTTCTTGGCGAACAATATCGGGGAAGCCCAGGGTGAAACACTGGGTCGGATGAAACCCTTGCCCTGCAAGTCCTCCAACTGTAACCATAGCTCTCAAAGCTCAACGGGGGCCATCTGATACGCTGGAGTCGATATCGGGGCTATCTCGGGGTATAGGTCAATATAAAAGTCTACCTCTCTGCGAGGAGGTAGCCCTGGAACGTCGTCGGGGAAGACAACTACATACTGATCCACCACTACAGGAAAACTAGGACTCCACACATCAACTGCTCCTAGGATGAGGCTAGACAACTGATGAGTGATGGGCTGTCCTCTCCTCTGCGGAAGTCCATCCTGTGCTGCGAAGGCTTCCTTCTCACCGGTGAAGGTGAACCTACTCCCGTCGGTGCGTACACATCGCACCTTGCGCCTAATACAGTCAATCTGTGCATGGATTGTAGATAACCAATCCATGCCCAAGATGATGTCGTAAGGCCTCAACGCCACTACAAGAAGATCCCATTCGAAGCTCTCGCCTCCTAGAGTAAGTTCACACTGCCGGCACCAGTGCATAATCGTCGAGTCTGCTCCCGTAGGAGTCTCTAGCAGTAAGGATCGAGCCAACGGATCTGTCCGAATCTCTGAGCTCCGAACAAGGGCAGTTGCTATGAAAGAGTGACTCACCCCTATGTCTATAAGAACTACAGAAAGGGTTGAATAGACATAGATAGTACCTCGAATCATCTCAGGCGCACCATGGTCGTATGCCTCCACTGCTTGGAGCAGTGCCTGTCTCTGCCCGCCAGCTCCCTATGGTCGGGGTGGACCTCCTGGTGGTGGTGGTGGTAGAGCCTCAAAGCGTCGCCCACCACCTGCTGCTCAGCCAGCTCCTCTGCCTCATTCGCCTTTTCCCTGCGGACCGCCACAGTCGACCCTCTGACTCTGCCTGGGTGTCCCCTCAACCGTCTGCATCTCCTTAGCACGGTGGGTCGGGCAGTCACGAGCTATGTGGCCCTGCCCGCCGCATTTGTAGCACTGCCTGCCTCTCGAAATACTGGCTCCACGCTGTGTGCCCCTCACTGCTGAGCTAGTGTTCTGAGGTCGTCTGCGTGAGGGTTTGGTCTGCCTGGACCCCTAAGTCATTCATCGACTGCCTGCCGCAGAAGACTCTGCTACGTGCCGCCCCGCGGTAGGTCTCGCTGCTGATGAAGGCTCAGCAAGGAAGCTCTCGATCAGAAGGGCTCGCTCCAGTACTCCTGCCTGGGTCAGAATGCTGAGGGATATCAATGATGCCCAGATCTTATGTCTCAATCCCTGCTCAAAGGTCCGGGCCCGGAAGAATGGGTCCCGTACCATGTCGGTCGAGTAGCGACAGAGATCGGTAAATCTCGTCGAGTACTGGGCGACCGTCAAGCTGCCCTGCCGCAGCTAAAGAAGCTCTTGGATGCGCACCGCACGGAGGGTGGCCGGGGCGAACTCTGAGAAGAAGAGTCCCTCAAAGTCTTTCCAAAGGATAGATGCCTCATCGTGCACCTGGAGCATCAAGCTCCACCATCGGCCCGCTGCTGCGTGTAGTAGGCTCGCTGCGAGGATCACCATGAGGTCTTATGGTGTCCTCACTAACCAGAAAACTCACACAACTGCCTTCAGCCAGTCCTCGGCTGCCTGGGGGTCCGTCTCCCCATGGAACCTAGGCGGTTGCTAGCACTGAAACTCGTATAGAGCTCCAAGGCAACGTGCATCGTCAGTGGATGGGGCTAGAAGCGTCGGTGGCTCGGCGGGTAGAGGTACCGTCGGTGCCTCTGTTGTCAAAGGGACCTACACCGATCCCTCATTGCTCGGTGGGCTGTCGTCATGCTCAACTCTCGGAATCCTAGCTGGCTGCTGTCGTGGTGCCATCCTGATAAGGAAATAAATGCACCACGGTCAGAACAGTATACCTGGTGAGCTGACACAAAGTAATCACAAAGAAAACATGAACCACACACGCAATCAATGTTTTCGTGCATTAAGTCAGAAATCAGAAGTCAGGGTCCTGGTGTACGGATACGTCAGCTTCCGCACCAACATTGGACTCCCTTGACTGATAACCACACCCAATATGCTAAACACTATTGCTTCACATAGAAAAAGATCAGAGTCTGCGGTAGAACCGAACTCCTCTGATACCAATTTGTCATGACCCATCTTCGGGGCCCGTGTCGTGACTACCCCAAGCCCGCCTTCCATAGGACAGGGGCTGGTGACTAACACCAAGGCGTAAATCCCGGTAAAAAGGGAAGGCATTGCCTTTGTAAAGTAAACAAGCACCACAGAGTAAGCAAGCAGAAGAAGTAAACACTAATTAAAAACTAGTACAACAGTAAGTGCGGAAAAGTAAGTGGGCCAGAATACAAACCCAAACTGAAAGTAAAGTACAAATGGAAAGGGAAAACAGCAACTGAAAAGTAAAGCCGCAACGTCGAGCTGTCCACTGGAAATCCCACCTGAAGGGTGGGTACAGAAAGCCTCCACTGCTCCTCGGGTCCAGCCGACCGCTTTGAGTACGTCCCGCCCAGTGGTCCACCTCCAGGTATCATCCTGCTCCGCAAGCCTCCACCACGATCAGCATTGTCCGTTGTCTGCAACCAACACAACGTAGTGCGGTCATAGCCCGTGCAGGGATGAGTATAAGCTACTCAGTAGGGACCCCGAGACCCCCGAAGGTCTCCCAGAATCCACAAAGGATAAAATACAATCACTAAGTAACATCCGACATTGTTTAGGTATATGCCCATACATATACCTAAGTCATCAATTCTCGTTCGGCTCCAACATTCGATCCCAAGTACAACCCAGTCCACACAGAAAAGTAAAACGTAATCCAAACAGGATAGCACAACACAATCCACAAAGGAAATCAAAATAGGATTCAACTCACACAGGTATACTTCTTCAAATGACGATAGAGATGATCACTGATCCATCTAAGTCATCGGACCCACAAAGGATCGATAGGTACTAACCCCCACAATGACCCACAAAGGATCTGTGTAGAGACCTAAAGCTTAACGTACATGGACATTACATTACTTTTGCGGAATACTTAATACATAACAAAAACAGACACACAAGGACCGTAATAGTTTAGTGTCTTTGGAAACTCGTAATATAATCTTCTAATCATGGTGAAAGATATTCAACATCTCCCATAAAGATCTTCCCCTTTTTTTATACCTAAAACCTTTCTTTATATACTAGGGAAAAGAAAACATAAAAGGGTGAGCTCAAATGCTCAGTAAGGGTAAAAAAAAGAAATATCAATCACATCATATTCATAAGAAGATAACATTTTGGAAATCTTACCCTGAAAAAGAGATCATAATATCATAACATGGGATAAATCATAGTAGTGAAATGTAATCCCAATAATCATAACTTAAAACATGAAACTTTGTGCCATACACACATAATCATAGAGAATCATTTCTTATTAGTCAAGACTCATTGCCAAGACTATCTTAGTGGACAAATTCCCTTTCTGAACCGAGTTCACTCCTCGTTTCAGTCCTGTTTCACTAAACCGGTATAACCTACCATTCTAGCCATGTCTATCTCATGAGATATAAAATCTTTACCCAATGCATTGGAGGGAGATATAAGTCCCACCCATCTCATAATGTTACCATTCTTATGTGTTCCACAAAATCATAAATCATACATCATTGCATAACCCATGTAATACAAATGGGAATCTTAAACATCATTACATCATAAAACAATTCATATAAGATAAAGGAATTCATAAAAATAATTCCATCACAACATAATCAAATCAATGTAATAATAGGGATAAAAATAGAACCCTTTATTATCTTAGATGGAAAATAATTTTGATAAAACACTTGAACTCCATTCTTGAGGAAAATATTCTTTCTTCTTCAATAACATTTTTCCTTTCTTAACATGTCATACAACTTTAAACTAAAAGAAGTTGATTAAAAATAAACCTGAAAACTTGTAAAGGAATCTTATTGGAAATAATGTTTTAAAAATCCATTAATTCCGTATAAGTTAAAAAAACGTTCTTCTCGTACTTTTGTCGGAAAAGTCAAAAAGTACCTCGTACGAAAAACGAAAAAAGATTCCTTTAATATCTTTTACTAAAAACTCACCGAAGGGTAAAATTGGATTTACACAATTGTAGGTGGATGGAAATAATATTAAATATTTAGGAAACATGGATGTGGATGATAAAATACACCCCAGTAAATACTAAAGTTTAATAATCTCGGATAAAAATGAGATTGTGATATTTCCCTTACCTTAGGTCCGATTTGCTTCGTAAGTGTCCGAACCTCCTGTATAATGGTTTAAATAATGTCATTGAATTATTCCAGAATCATACTCATTGTTATGATATCAAATATGGTTCACTTGTGACTTTATATTACCCGTTCTTTTGTAAATTCCATTTTAAAGAGCGTTTTGGGTAAAATTGTTTCATTTGTCGTCTGTGTTTTGACTTGTAATTATTAATATGATTAATTAGATCATGATTACTTAATTAAAGAATATAAAACATGATTTATATACAATATATATTCAGAATATACATATATATAATAAATCAGTAAATGGAAAGAAATACACCGTTCATGGAGACGGTAGGCCGTACGTACGCACGAACGTTGTTTTCATTTCCTTATTGAGTTGAATGGAATTAATTAAATGACATACATATATATACACATAAATCCAGTATCATTATTATGTCATATATTTCATGATTACTTATTATATATACTTTATAATCATTCATGAATGGTTAAAGTGGAAAATGAATCTCATCGCGTCGTGGAGACGGTATTCCGTACGTACGCACGCGCGGTGATTTCGTTTTCCGTAGGATGGATAGTTGGTGAAATAGGGTTGTTTAATACTTATAATAACATATCAGTATATGAGTGATATTGATGTTATTACTTCATAATGAAACAACCTAATAAGAATAAGTGGAAGAAGAAATAAAGTTGAAAGAATCGGTAACGGACATTACCTCTTCTTTGAAGCGCCTCTTTGAGATCTCCTTTTAGGGCACTAAAATTGGTCTTTGAGGAAGACAAGAACCTCTAGGATGTTTCTAGGGAAGTGGATAAGATAATTTTTCAGGGGTTGTCCGAGCTTGAAGTCTCAAAGTTGTGTGAGGAAGAGAGGGAAAAGGTGCCCTTTTATAAGGGAGGAGAGGGGCTCCTTTGGAAAACTAAAAATATTATTTTATTATAAAGTCATATTCGGTTTTAAATAGCTCCAAATTGATTTATTTAGAAGATAAGGTGGGGATGGATCGAAATACTCTCATCCAATAGAATTTAGAAAAGTTTAGGTTCCTATTTTAACCTTATCATTTATATTTAACATTAAGTTAAATAATTTTACTTTTACCATGTCTTCTTGTGTTCTTACACTATAAGGTTAATAAACTTACTATAACAAGTCAAACTAACCCCAAGTTGTTTATTATTAATATATATAACCTTATCTAAGTCATTTTACCGAACCTTATATTTTTAGGAATAAAATAACAACTAATAATATAATAGTTTTTTTAAAAACTATTTTATGTCAATTTTGAGACTATTTGGTAATTGATTTTTGTGAAAATCATAACAGAATGATTAGTTCGAAAAAAGTTAATTCAATCAATACTAACATGTCATATTAACCTATAAAATTAGTGGAATTCATAAAAAGTCTCAAATTACATTTATTTGGGTATTTATAACATCAATTATGTCAATATTTCATTAATAAGATAATTACTGCATCATTGTTGTGTCATAAATAAATTAAATTATTTAATGTCTAAAAATTACAAATAAATTATCATTATGTAGGAAATTTGTTTATCTTTATAATTAATATTTATAGTCGAATTTATCTTATGTATAACCCTATATTAAAAATGTTTTAGTAAATAAACTTTGATTTTAACTCTTTTAACTCTTCTTTGAATTAAATAATAATAAATGTCCTAATCTAATCCAAGTGGGACTAAATGGTCATATTTTATTCCTAAGATTGTTTTTGGTCGAATTAAACTTATCCAATAGAATTAGGACATGTTTTAGGGTAATAATAATAACATTTTTACCATTAATTACCCTATTTACTTTTAACCGTGGTAAAAAAAGTAAAAAGTTACTATTCACCAAAAATTATTTTCATCTCATTGAACCACATTTTAGACCTTGATATTAACCGTGTCTCTCGGATTTTCGAAATTCTACTCACAGAAGTGGTAAAATTAAGTTTTATGAAAAATTCAGTATTTTTAACTACCACTTAGTGGTTTCACTATTCATCAAAAAAATGAAAGTTTCCAGAAAAATACCAAAAATTAGGCCTAAGCTATATTTGATATTATGAATTCAAAAATGAAGTTTATTTTAAAAAATTCAAAACATATCAGTTACATTAACTAATTTAAAAATTAATTCCCCTCGTCAAAACAAATAGCGTGTTTTTAAAAGATAATAACTATCAAAAGATTGACAATTGTTTATGTCTGGTTTAAATGTAGAATTACATCCAATGACCAAAATTGTATTAAATTGTAAAAATATATTATAAATATACTTTAAAACTACTCAAATTAATAATTTATCACTATTAATTATTTTGATTAAAAAAGTTGTTTTTAATTAAAATTTCTTAATTTTCACTATTCATCAGAATATGAAAGTTATCCGAAAAGTACCAAAATTTCACATTAGGCTAAATTCGATACTCCGAATCCAAAAATGAAGTCCATTTTGAGAGATAAAATTTCTGAAATTTTAAAAGGTGGTTATTACTATTCATTACGGCTAGTTTTAATAATATTTTAATAGCATATCATTGTTTAGTGAAACTCAGTATTGCGTACTACACATGCTATCGAGGAAGGTCGTGATTGCGTGTAATGCAAGGCAAGTCAAGGATGCGTGTTGTGCAAGCTCCTTTTGGTGTAGTGTACAACACAAGACATTAATGAAATTAAAAAGAACATTTTTCATAAAATCTTGGGGTGTTACATTCTACCCCCCTTAAAATGAATTTCGCCCTCGAAATTAATCGGGGTTATAAATGGTTTACTATTAGAAAGTTTCTTTGATAGAAACCCACATCGTAAAAAGGAATACAAAATTATGAAACGTAAGGGTTACCCAAATAAACAAATCACTGGGTTTCCACATAGATGAAAATAAGGATATAGAAGAGAAATCTAACCATCATGTTCTGATGGAGAGTGGTAGAGAACATGGCTATGGAAAATCCATCAATCCCAAAGTCATAAATTTGTGACGATCTAAGGTACCATCTGATTCATCAGATATAAGAGTACTAGGACAACAGTTTTTTTGGTTTTCAAGATCATTTCCCTAAAGTTGAAGAATTTGAATTAGAATAAATACTTACTTTATTTTCGTATAGTCTCACCGTTGGTCATTCTTTGGACAATTTCCACTTCATCTCTTAAAGAAATGAAGTTGAATTTGTTATTCGTGATATGTTAGCAGATCATGTGATAGAATGATGGGTCATTCCATCTGTCTCAAACAAAAGGTTAGAAAAGTTATCAAAAAATACATAAGTCCATCTATAGTGAGATTAATCATATATGGTTCCTAAAATGGTCTTATACTTCATATATCATACTGCTTAATATAATAAAACTAGTTTCTACTAAACAGGGACTTCCTGTAGGCCAGTGGTAGGCGATAAAGGCCAGTCACACTTCAGTTGTGGGTTCGATTCCCATATCCTTGTCCAACGCGATGGGTTGTCGCCCGTCCTGCAGGTTGTCCTTTTTCTAAAACTACATTACTATAACATCACATAAATAATATCAAAATATCTATCCTTAAACAATAATAACTTTTGTCCAACATAATACATTCCAATATTTAGGAAATACTTCGGTCCAAGCTCATAATATAAAGAAAATTATTACTTGAAATGTCATCAACCAAGCATGTGAATACCATCATTTATCCCCCATATATCTTGTTGGTCACATTCCAATCATGTGAATACCTTAATCATGTATTCTCTTGAAAAATGAATACCCATTAAACCTTAGTGAAAACATGAATGCTGTCAAAAGTTAACTCTTTCCACATACCAAAATCCAAAAATTCTATATACTCAAACCATGACATAACCTTCTCCTTATATCATTCATGAGCTCATGAATACTATCAAACATTTAATTTTCTCCTTATCCGCATATCATCTATATTCCAAAAATATCTGAATAACCTTTAATGGATAATGGTACCATTAATCATACACTTTGAAAACTCAAGGAAAGACAACAGTGTAACAATCCTTAGATGTCTCTTTATTCCATAGTACCATGAGATTACTTATACAACATTACACTTGATAAACATGTAATCATTCCACTACCTTCTTAAACCACTAACTGAGCTTCAACAATTCTTTCAACTCACAAATCATTTGTAGTCTCTTCATCATCATCAACATAAATACTACTCATACGGCCATACTGATTCTCTTCATGAGACTTTCCCTTAGGGCATTGGTTTGCATAATGCCCGTACATTCCACATTTAAAACATTTAACCAGTGTTGATGTCGTAGCAATACCATTATCCTCATCCATAGTGTTAACTGAACATTTTCCTTTGCACTTACTGGCTTTGTGTCCTTCTTTTCCACACCCAAAGCATCTTCCAGTTCCCTTGAAACATTCTCCTCGATGCCTCTTCCCACATGATTTACATAGGGGAAATTGAACTTTCTTTCCTCTATGATCATCATGAAACTCCATCTTTCTCTTATTAGCCGAGTCAGGAAACTTACCAAATTTGAGTTTATTGATCATATTATGAGATTACTAATTCGGCATAATAATGATGGTTGGACTTCCAAATCCCATTTCATTTGGTTTCTCATGAAGAATATCATTCCATTTTCCATAATATCCTCCATTATCGTGAATCATCTTGTTTCCAGCCATTTTATAAAAATCAAAAATAATAGTGTTAAAGGAAAAAATCATAATAAAGGGGGAGGAACTTCAATATCTAACATATTAGGTTAAATTATAAGATCGTTACCATAGTTTTAGGACTATATCCTATACGTATACTTATTCTTAGGGGCATCCCTAGACATACCTTAGAAATATCTCTAGGGATCTCACTAAGGATTTCGCATCCTAGTTTCCAAAGGTTGACTAAACCTTTCCTCTGATACCAACTGTAGATACCTGAAGCTTAACGTACATGTACATTACATTACTTTTGCGAAATACTTAATACATAACAAAAACAGACACACAAGGATCGTAATAGTTTAGTGTCTTTGGAAACTCGGAATATAATCTTCTAATCGTGGTGAAAGATCTTCAACATCTCCCATAAAGATCTTCCCCTTTCTTTTATACCTAAAACCTTTCCTTATATCCTAGGGAAAAGAGAACAAAAAAGGGTGAGCTCAAATGCTCAGTAACGGTAAACAAAAGAAATATCAATCACATCATATTCATAAGAACATAACATTTTGGAAATCTTACCCTGCAAAAGAGATCATAATATCATAACATGGGATAAATCATAGTAGTGAAATGTAATCCCAATAATCATAACATAAAACATGAAACTTTGTGGCATACACACATAATCATAGAGAATCATTTCTTATTAGTCAAGACTCATTTCCAAGACTATCTTAGTGGACAAAGTCCCTTTCTGAACCGAGTTCACTCCTCGTTTCAGTCCTGTTTCACTGAACCGGTATAACCTACCATTCTAGCCATGTCTATCTCATGAGATATGAAATCTTTACCCAATGCATTGGAGGGAGATATAGGTCCCACCCATCTCATAATGATACCATTCTTATGTGTGCCACAAAATCATAAATCATACATCATTGCATAACCCATGTAATACAAATGGGAATCTTAAACATCATGACATCATAAAACAATTCATATAAGATAAAGGAATTCATAAAAATAATTCCATCACAACATAATCAAATAAATTTAATAATAGGGATAAAAATAGAACCCTTTATTATCTTAGATGGAAAATAATTTTGATAAAACACTTGAACTCCATTCTTGAGGAAAATATCCTTTCTTCTTCAAAAACATTTTTAATTTCTTAACATGTCATACGACTTTAAACTAAAAGAAGTTGATTAAAAATAAACTTGAAAACTTGTAAAGGAAGCTTATTGGAAATAATGTTTTAAAAATCCATTCATTCCGTATAAGTTAAAAAAACATTCTTCTCGTACTTTTATCGGAAAAGTCAAAAAGTACCTCATACGAAAAACGAAAAAAGATTCCTTTAATATCTTTTACTAAAAACTCACCAAAGGGTAAAATTGGATTTAAACAATTGTAGGTGGATGGAAATAATATTACATATTGAGGAAACATGGATTTTGATGATAAAATACACCCCAGTAAATACTAAAGTATAAACAATCTCGGATAAAAATGAGATTGTGATATTTCCCTTACCTTAGGTCCGATTTGCTTCGTAAGTGTCCGAACCTCCTGTATAATGGTTTAAATAATGTCATTGACTTATTACAGAATCATACTCATTGTTATGATATCATATATGGTTCACTTATGACTTTATATTACCCTTTCTTTTGTAAATTCCATGTTAAAGAGCGTTTTGGGTAAAATTGTTTCATTTGTCGTCAGTGTTTTGACTTGTAATTATTCATATGATTACTTAGATCATGATTACTTAATTCCAGAATATAAAACATGATTTATATATAATATATATTCAGAATATACATATATATAATAAATCAGTAAATGGAAATAAATACACCGTTCATGGAGACGGTAGGCCATACGTACGCATGAACGCTGTTTTTGTTTCCTTATTGAGTTGAATGGAATTAAGTAGATGACATACATATATATACACATAAATACAGTATAATTATTATTTCATATATTTCATGATTACTTATTATATATACTTTATAATCATTCATTAATGGTTAAAGTGGAGAATGAATCTCATCGCGTCGTGGAGACGGTATTCTGTACGTACGCACGCGCGGTGATTTCGTTTTCTGTAGGATGGATAGATGTTGAAATAGGGTTGTTTCATACTTATAATAACATATCATTATGTGAGTGATACTGATTTTATTACTTCATAATGAAACAACCTAATAAGAAGAAGTGAAGAAGAAATAAAGTTGAAAGAATCGGTAACGGACATTACCTCTTCTTTGAAGCGCCTCTTTGAGATATCCTTTTAGGGCACTAAAATTGGTCTTTGAGGAAGACCAGAACCTCTAGGATGTTTCTAGGGAAGTGGATAAGATAATTTTTCAGGGTTTGGCCGAGCTTGAAGTCTCAAAGTTGTGTGAGGAAGAGAGGGAGGAGGTGCCCTTTTATAAGGGAGGAGAGGAGCTCCTTTGGAAAACTAAAAATATTATTATATTATAAAGTCATATTCGGTTTTAAATAGCTCTAAATTGATTTATTTCGAAGCCAAGGTGGGGATGGATCGAAATCCTCTCATCCAATATAATTTAGACAAGTTTAGGTTCCTATTTTAGCCTTATCATTTAGATTTAACATTAAGTTAAATAATTTTACTTTTACCGTGTCTTCTTGTGTTCTTACACTATAAGGTTAATAAACTTACTATAACAATCCAAACGAACCCCAAGTTGTTTATTATTAATATATATAACCTTATCTAAGTCATTTGGTCGAACCTTAGATTTTTAGGAATAAAATAACAATTAATGATATAATATTTGTTTTCAAAACTATTTTATGTCAATTTTGATACTATTTGGTAATTTATTTTTATGAAAATCATAACAGAATTATTAGTTCGAAAAAAGTTAATTAAATCAATACTAACATGTCATATTAACCTATAAAATTAGTGGAATTCATAAAACGTCTCAAATTACATTTATTTGGGTATTTATAACATCAATTATGTCAGTATTTCATTAATAAGATAATTACTTCATCATTGTTGTGTCACAAATAAATTAAATTATTTAATGTCTAAAAATTACAAATAAAATATCATTATGTAGGAAATTGTTTTAGCTTTCTAATGAATATTTATAATCGAATTTATCTTATGTATAACCCTATATTAAAAATGTTTTAGTAAATAAACTTTAATTTTAACTCTTTTAAGTCTTCTTTGAATTAAATAATAATAAATGTCCTAATCCAATCCAAGTGGGCCTAAATGGTCATATTTTATTCCTAATATTGTTTTTGGTAGAATTACACTTATCCAATAGAATTAGGACATGTGTTAGGGTAATAATAATAACATTTTTACCCTTAATTACCCTATTTACTTTTAACCGTGGTAAAAAAAAGTAAAAAGTTACTATTCACCAAAAATTATTTTCATCTCATTGAACCACATTTTAGTACTTGATATTAACCGTGTCTCTCAGATTTTCTAAATTCTACTCACATAAGCGGTAAAATTAAGTTTTTTGAAAAATTCAGTTTTTTTAACTACCACTTAGTGGTTTCACTATTCAATCAAAAAATGAAAGTTTCCAGAAAAATACCAAAAATTAGGCCTAAGCTATATTTGATATTATGAATTCAAAAATGATGTTTATTTTAAAAAATTCAAAACATATCAGTTACATTAACTAATTTAAAAATTAATTCCCCTCGTCAAAACAAATAGCGTGTTTTTAAAAGATAATAACTATCAAAAGATTGACAATTGTTTATGTCTGGTTTAAATGTAGAATTACATCCAATGACCAACATTGTATTAAATTGTAAAAATATATTCTAAATATACTTTAAAACCAATCAAATTAATAATTTATCACTATTAATTATTTTGATTAAAAAATTTGTTTTTAATTAAAATTTCGAAATTTTCACTATTCATCAGAACATGAAAGTTATCCGAAAAGTACCAAAATTTTACATTAGGCTAAATTCGATACTCCAAATCCAAAAATAAAGTCCATTTTGAGAGATAAAATTTCTAAAATTTTAAAAGGTGGTTATTACTATTCATAATGGCTAGTTTTAATAATATTTTAATAGCATGTCATTGTTTAGTGAAACTCAGTATTGCGTACTACACATGCTGTCGAGGAAGGTCGTGATTACGTGTAATGCAAGGAAATCTAAGGATGTGTGTTGTGCAAGCTCCTTTTGGTGTAGCATACAATACAAGACATTAATGAAATTAAAAAGAATATTTTTCATAAAATCTTGGGGTGTTACAATCTGACCCATAAAGGATCGATAGGTAACTAACCCCCGCAAAGACCCACACAGGATCGGACCCACACAGGATCTGTAGGCGCTGGCCCACACAGGACCACTGAGCGCTGACCCACACAGGATCGGACCCACACAGGATCGGTATCACTGACCCACAAAGGATCGCTGAGTGCTGTAGTCGTCGCCGTCGAATCCACTGAGGATCTCTGAACAATCGTCATCATCACAGTAGCAGTCACAGCCAGCTCTAGGGTTCCCGCACACAGCAAGCTCATTCGGGAGGGTCCGCTCCACGAGCCGAGAGGCTGATACATCAACTGACACATAGTCCAAATTTGATGTATCCAAAAGTTCCGCATCGAAAACAGGAACTCAACGTCGCAGACGGTGCGTCAATCGGACGCCCGGTCTGAGAGTTATTGGCTTTTTCGTCCTAGGGGCCCGGTTGGTTTTTAAGGAAAAACCAACCTGACCATACTCCACCTGCGTCCAAACCTCGGGTAGAGTAATCCAAAAGATCTGTCTCACTTAGAGGAAAACAACAAAGTCGACGGCACGTCAATCGGATGTCCGAAGCTCAAGATATGAGTGTTTCCGCTCCGAGGGCCCGGTTGGTTTCGTGTACGAACCAGCCCAAACCCAAAGTATTCCAAAACCTTGGGTGTAGTATACTGAAACGACTGTCTCGATCCAAGGATCGCATCGCCGCTGACGGCGCGTAGTTCGGAGGTCCGTAGCCCAAGATATGGGAAAAAGACCAAAAACGGTCCGAAAACGGGGGGGTCTGGGCCCGGACCCACCCGGCCAGCGCGGCCCGGCCTGGGCATGACCCAGCCCGGCCAGTGTGGGCGCGGCCCGGCCGCCAGGGTCAGCTCGGCCGGTTACGGCCGAGCGGCGCGGGTGAGCTGCCCCTCCCCACGGGAAGGAGAGCTGCGGCCCCGCGTGGGGCAGCTCGGTGTCACCGGACGCGGCTTAAGTTGCGTCCCTGCATTTGGTCCTACGCGGCCACAGAACCACACCCCGCCGCCACGGCTTCAGCTGTCGGTGACCCGCGCCGCCTGTGGAGTCCGCGGGCCACCGGAGTTGCTCTGATGGTCCGATTTCATTTCCATCTGCATTGTAGCTCATCCCGGGTCCCGTTCTTCACTTCGGAATCAACAAATCGTCTCTGCGGCCCATTTTGTTGTCGTCCTCCATTTCACACATCAAGAACAAAAGGGCGGTGGGTTCGGACTTGTTCGTTGGTCCGCACCCACCGCGTTAGCGGTTTGAAACAACACCATAATTCCCAGCAAAAGATGAACCTCAACCCGCAATAATAATCAGCGGACCAACTTGTTAATTTGGTTGGTCCGCGTTCTTTCCTTGGAGGAAAACAAACATGGGTATTATCATTTTCAAAAAGACCCCTACCTCAACGTTGTCTTCGGACGCGAGTTCGTCGCGGAATTGACCGTCGCAGATGAAAAGGATTGTCGCGTCGTGGAATGGCGTCGCTGCCACGCGGTACTCGGCGTCGCGTAGACAAACTCCAAGGATCAAGAACATACAGATTTAATTATTACAATTAAATCCATGTTGATGTTATAATCCAAAAAGAATTAAAAGGACCGCAATCCCCTACCTCAAGATGCCGATCGAAGATTTGTCACGGGGAAAGAACGTCGCGGAAGAAGCGTCGGCGTCGCGGTACTCGGCATCGCGTCGTCGATCTCTGAGGGTTCGGTGTTCTTCGTTTCCCTTTCGTCGGAGGCCGGCGTTCTTCGCGTTCTTCGCGTTCTTCGGGTTCTTCGCATAGAAGGATGAATATCTTTAGATATTCTCCAAAGGTTTAACACAACAACCAGATAATAAAATAAGTCCTCATCTTATTTTATTATGAACTAAAGAATTTGAAAAACAAAGATAAGAAACGAACAACTAATTCAAAGAATTAATTGCAACAAACTAACCGCCCAATTAATGGGGGCATTAATAATTTAGAAAACGCATCAGTTGACTTTCATTTAAGAGGGGGGTTGCGGGTGCGTTACTTAGGGGAAAAGAAACAGTGGGGCTCGTGTGGGCCCCACATCACAAATATCCTACCAAGAGGGTAGGATATTTTTAATTGCACCCTATCCGCTTTAACTCAGCTTAAGCAGCTTTAAGTGGATTTTAAGTGGCTTTATGTGAAATAAAAATAAAGTTGTCGCACCACTTTATTTTATTTCTTAACTTAACCTCAAAAATTTAAAAACCATACCCAAGCAAACGCAACTCTAGAAGAGGTGTTTCTAAGAAAATATCGGCGCTGCAATTCCATCGGTGCCCTCAGAATTTGATTCCGAGCACCGGTTCAAAAGTTAGAAAAACTCGCTCGTTCGTTTACTGAACATACCCGAGCCAATCTTCGGAACATGATTCTGGTCACACCGGGCCTCGGAATCAGGTGCCGTCGGAAACTGCGTTCTTGTAAAATTCCAAAGAAAATTAAGAAAAAAAAATTCCTTGAAATTTACGGGTCTTTACATCATAATACAATCAACATGAAAAAAAAAAGAAATGGATTCTTAGCCCCAATTCTAGGCATTCATCCATTACACACAAAAATCTCTCATAGATCCAAAACACAAACTTTTCCTTTATAATAAAACAAGTAACTCATACCCTACAAAAGAATTATATTTTATCACACAATCAGTTCATATTCCATCTTGAATTAACGGATTCTTTATTCAGAGGTTCCAAATATGGGAAACCTAAGAAATAAGCAATCACATGCTATCATAAATTAATTAAACAATTAATTTATCCTTTATTTAATTATTTTATCAATAATAATCAACATGCTTTAAGTTCATTAACCAATTAAATTAAACATTCATACTTGCATCAATTTGATTAACATAAAATTACAATGACAACATTCATATTCATTAAACATGCCTCTTGAATTCCCTTAACCAATTAATTATCAATTAATTTTGGATTTACATTTTTTACCTATTTACATCAAGAACAACATGCTAAACCAAGCAAGGCATATATATGACACTATCTAGTAAATTACGAGGTAAACTATTATCTTGGTACAAACAAAAATATCATTAAGTGATTGATACCAATTATTTACTCTAGTTTAAGTATTTAATTAGGTAAATTTCATTATGATACAATGGGGAAAATCATTATAGATCTATGATTGCACATAAATAAATAGATAATAAATAAATCATCTACCTCAAAAGTCTATCGATGTTCTTCGCATGATAACGGACCACACAATGGATCTCTGATCACCTTTCATGTAAGAACTAAATCCATCCAAGGTTGAACTGGCACCACAACACCCACAAAAACCAAGATAACCCCCATTAGAACCATGGGTAAGTAATCTCCATTGCATAGCGAGAAGATACAAGAGGAAATGATATCAAAACAGTTAATAACTGCTAGAAATTAGAGGAAAACACACATTGGATCATGTTGGGTCACCACAGATTGAAGATGGAATCCCGATATCGATTTCCATTGAACAGATTTCCAAAATGCCAAAGAGGGGATTATCGGGTCTCCTGGGACGAGAGGAAGGGAAGTAGGATCCATATAGTTTGACAACATGAGTGGCTAGAATGTTTTAAAATATTTTTGTATCAGGGGATTACATGACATATAATTCCCTTTCACGTTGTGAAATTACTCTAGCTAGGTTTTCCACTAAAAAACAATCACCTTTGGATTTTATTTTATTTTTCAAACCCCCAAAATATTACACGATGTGAATACCACTTTCACCCCATGAAATTCTTATGCATGGCATGAAACCCACTTTCACACTAGGAAAATTCCCTTCTCCCAGTTCACAATACCTGAGTCCCTCCAAACTTCCTCTTAGCCTCCAATGAGCTCCGTAAGCCATGGGAACATGCAAATGGTCGATCTACATGGATCCAGGCCCTTAAAATTACACACTTACACTCATGATGTGAGAAAACATAATTGTTTTTATGTATACATATCACCAAAGATTTAAAATTTTACCCAATACATTGGAGGGAGATATTGGTCCTCAAATTTCATCACCCATACATGTGAGTCAATCATGTAATAAATAATTCATCACATCATAAGAAACCATTGAAAATAAAATGGTTTTAATATCCTATTCAAATGGATACATATAAATAAATCATTCATAGTTACATAAAAAATCATAACATGAAAACCATATGGAAAATAAATGGGTATGAAAAGATCTTAAATATTTTAGGAAAATAACCTTTAATTAAGATGATTAGGTATATTATAACATCCTAAATCAAATCTCAAGGTATAAGTTGAAGTGTCACATGAACTCATCTGTACCTCCCCATACAGAATAGGTTGGTAACTAATTCTGAGGATCTGAAATGGTTGTGGGGAGACTATAACCTTATTAATCATAGTAATACACTAAATTACAATAACATATATATAATCAAACTAAACATTACCATAGTAAATAATATAATTAAGATTTTATAATAGTTGTTATATTAGGAAAAAAGTTATAAATCCAAATTGACCCCAATTTGGATGGTCAACAAGTATAAATAGTATAACTATAATTTAATTAATAAAAGATGTTTTGGTACCTATCTAGAGACTTTTTTGTACAAAATCCAAATCCTAACTCTAATAACCTCAGTAATCTACCATTGGTTATGTTCCCTTATTTGGATCTATGGTCATGAAATCTGCATGTGCATTGATATTCTCATGCAAGGTGTGAGTATAAATGCAATAGGAAACCACTAATATGTCCTAAACACAAGTTCATATGTATATATTTGTGTATTTCAATATAAAGTAAAATGAAAATATAAAAATTAAACCATTCATATACTGATTGATCATGCACTAACCACGCTTCCATGAATCCTTTTTTGTACATGCTCTGGTGCCTTTCCTGAAGAGTATTATTTGTAGTCATCACATGACTTAGATAATTCTATGTGTCTTCATATAAATTTAAATAAAATTAATGTTATAAATATAAATAAAAACTCCATAAACACTCTTATTTCAAGTTACACCCAATTCTCATGGCCTCCTGCTCACCTTCAATAATATGTACACTTGGCAGACTTGAATCACCAGAAACCTACACATATGTAAGGATAAAACCCATTTGATGTATCTAACATGAAAAGGTATTTATTCATGATGTTATATGTTTCGATAAAATTTTATTCTTTCAATGGATTAAAATTTTAATTTTACCAAAGTGGTAAGAAGCTATATTACAATAAAAAATTCTTTTGGGCCTTCTTTTACTCTTGTTGAAGGAATCTTATCATTTATCCTTCGTAAGATCTAGTAATATTATTATAATCTGTATATTTATGTATTTTATATATTTTATTCTATAATTTATTCTCTTTGGTTCATGGATAATGTAATGAACTATTTGACATAAAATCCAATTTTATTTCCCATTAAATCGAATATATTATTCTTCCATATCCATGTTTTCAAAAAATTATTTTCAAAAGACCATTTATTTACTAAAATGATTGATACAGTATGTTTTATGTTATCCTTGAGTTTTAAAAATGGAATTAAAGAAACCACTCTACTGTTTTTCAAAGGGAACATTTAAAAAAAGGAATATTTTTAAATGTATATTACTATAACAGACGTCCCAACTATCATAACTATTTTAAAAACTATAACTTCTTATATATGTTTTCAATGGTTTTATAAAGAAAAATATTTAATTAAAACCAATTTTTATGTTCCTATTCTATTCCTTTTATTATTATAAAGGATATGATTTTATTCTAAAATACTATATTCCTGATAAACTGATTGTCGGCTCTCATCTCTTAATTAATTTTTTGACTATTAACATTATCTTAGGACAATCAATTTCTTGTGATGATTTTTCATATGAAATTAAATTTCTATTAAATATAATTATTCATTGTATAATCTATATGATTATTTATTAAACTGTATTCCATTTTCAATCTGAAAGTTGTTTGATTAACTAGGGAGATATTGAGAGATCATTATTCGATACTCAATATAGATATTTATGGATAAATCATATTATTCATGAATTAAATAAATTATTTGATATATGGGGAATTATTTGGGAAAGTATTAATTGGTGGGACCTATAATTATATATCACCTCAATGCAATGACAGGTCTCATGAGAAAAATTAGTTTTCCAAATTTAATGGGTTTTTACCAATAGTTTTAAACTTTCTTAGGAAAGGTCTTGTAAGTGGAGGTATAATGATGTCTGTGATCATGATTTTCAATAATTATGCATTTCATTCATTCAGAAATCAATTATGATTACCATTATACATGATATTTTCATATTGAAATTATCTTTAGATTCATTTTATGCTCAAGTTATTGATAAAATGGAAGGTTCTTTTGTTTATTTACCTTTACATATTGATTACCCCATATTGATTTAGGATATATTCAAATATAGGTAACCTTTACTGATCATTTTATTTCACCCTTATTTTGTTTCTTTTCCACGGGTTATGGTGAAGAATTTTTTTAATGAGTTCAAGGATGTTAAATGTTTTAATTACTACATTTTGTTTTCTAGTACCAATGTAAAATGGGTTTCATGTATATATTTGGTTCTCCAAAGATGAGAAACTTATATGTACATGGGATTTAACCCATTTTCCTATTACAATGTAATAAATTACCCACCTACTTAAGGATACTGGGGTCAGGTTTTTTATAGTTGGTATCAGAGGTGGATTAGTATAAACCTTAGAAACTAGACTAATGAAAACATAGATTATGGAACATAAAACTATGATAGACTTTGAGGATAATTATATAAGAAAATCCTAAAAAAAAATTAAGTAATATATTATGTGGTTTTTTCTAGAAATACATCCCTATCTTGATACTATAAGTGGACATAGTTCTATCACAATTGTTCTTAGGGTTAATAACTTCGAAAATGTCACATTTTTCATTTAACTTGATAATAACTTTGTGCACAACAATAGGCCTTACTATGCATCTAGAATGACACTCTTGGGGGATATTCTTTAAATATTTCACATTTTCTTTACAAACCATTATAAAGGATTTGAAAATTATGATTTTCCCAAATAAACCAAGTTTATGATTCTAAGATTAACAATGCATGAATTTTCAATTTATGTTAAGTGTTAAAACATATTTATAATTATATATTAGGATTTAAAATTAATACTTTTATGAACTAATTTATTATGTGACATTTTTTTAGAAATATATTCTAGAAGGAAGATGGGTATCAATACTTCTATCCAATGTATATAATTCTATATTGAGAAATCCAATACGATTAGTATTTCAACTGGCTATATCTCGTCAATATTAGGGTATCTGACTCTAGTTATGAAAATAAACTTACCTAGATATAGTGACATATTTTTCTATAGGGGGATTCTTCTATGTTGGATTGCTTCATGTGGTAGAAGGCCCCATAATTTAGTGGGACTACTAATACTATGGTAGAATAGTATTGCATTAAGTCCCTTAGGAAGATATCTCAATCCTTTGGATTCAATAGATAAGAAAATGTTACACTTACAGTGTATTGTATCAAAGTATATGGATTTAAATGGTGGTCATTGATCCAAAATACTATAGAGGAAGAGTAAATGGAACACATGGAAAGTAAACCTTTAAAAGTGACCTTATTAGGTAAATATTTCCATTGTGAAAAATGAATAAAAATGACGATAAATTTACTTAGATTAATGAAAAATAAAGAATAAATTTTTGTAGAGTATGATTATACCTTTATAAGTATATCTAGGAATGGTATGAATTACATAGACAACACAGAATAAAATATTGACCATTTCTTTGAAGGGATTAATCCATTTCTCTAGTGGGAATTAGTCTCTCAAACATTTTCATCATATGATGAAATAAATTTATGTGACATAAAAATGGATAAGGAATTTTCCAGATTCTATATGATCAAGGTAAATAAAGAAAATAAGAGTTCTAATGAGCACTAAGAAAAAGGTAATGTGTCAAATAATAATAACATAATGAAAAAAAATCAATCTTTTTAAAATTGTGGAAATATTCATCCTTGGAAATGCTTTAATGGAATGGTAGTTTGTTATAAGTGTGGACATAAGGTTCACTAGGTAAAATAATGAAAATGATTGAAATAGAAAAATTATCTAGTTATTTAAATACAAATAAATGATTAATTATTCAAACCAATTTCCTAAGACTTAAAGGAATATATCATAGAAGTGGCCAAGGGTAAAAGGCCAAGCTTATGTGATCACTATAGTTGAGTATACCCATTGATGTGGTGGAAGGTAAATTAATAATAGCCACAAATTTATTCAATGATTTATTTGATTCTAGATCTTTTTACACTATTATATCTTCCATGTTTTCTAAAAAAATAGATATTTCCCTAACACCTTAAGAAGGGATTTGTTACTCAAAAGTCATTTTGGAACTATTTCTATAATAAGGATGTGTCTAGTAGTCACCATTTTAATATATAAACATTATGTATTTTTGGACATTATTATTATACTAATGGTTGAATTTGATATAATCATTTGTATATACTAGATTTCAAAATATGATGCAAAGATTTATTACAAGGATAAGGAAATTATAATTCATTGTGAAGATGTAAAATTCCTTTCCATTAGAGAGGATACTTCATCATCTAAGTCATGTCTATAGCCACCCCCAATAGCTCTTCAGAATGATATTCTTTTAGAATAATATTAAACAAAATCTATGGATAGAGAAGGTATTTTTAAAATTTAGAGTGTACCTGTTTTATATGAATACATTGATGTATTTCTTGAGAGATTACCTAAATATCCATCAGAGTGTGAAGTTGAGTTTTCCATTAATTTTATCCTTGATTCATGCCCTGTATCAAATACTCCCTATATAATGGACACTATGTAAATAGTATATATGATGAAAAACTAGATGATTTGTGTGATAAGTGATTTATTTACCCTATGTTTTCACCATAAGGAGAACTTGTTCTCTTTGTTAATAATAAAGATGAATCTATAATGCTATGCATTGCTTATAGTGAAATCAATTCTATCATGATAATGAAAAAGTTTCATATTCCTAATATTAATGAATTATTAGATCAACATCATGAATCTCAATATGTTTCAAAGATTGACCATCCTCTAGGTATCATAAATTATGAGTAAAAAAGGAATAAATTTTGAATATATAATTCTGAATGAGGTATGGAAATTACTAGTTTACGTTAATTCCATTTGGATTAACTAATTAACCCTCATTTTTTATTAATCTAATTAATAGAGTATTCATGGAATATATTGATTATTTTTTGTGGTATTCATTATTATATCTTGGTGTATTATAAAATATTTGAGGAACATTATAATCACATGTGGATACTTCATGAGAATATTAGAAGAAATGTGTTATATAGGAAATTTTGTTTGTGTGATTTATGGATTCAGGAAGTTTCTTTTCTTGGTTATATTGTCTCTATGGATAGAATATTAGTTGATGATACAAAGTAAAAAGTTGTTAGAAAATGTCCTACACCAATGAAAAAAATCTAGGTATGTCATTTAATTGGTTTGGTAGGTTAATATTGATGATTCATTCATAATTTTTCCTAACTGTATAACCTATTAATAAATCTTAAACTTAAGTGGGATAAGTTCATATGGAAAAATTAATTTTAGGGATTTTATGAATAATTGAAGAGGATATTGGTAAATAATATTATTTTGACTTTGTCATAAAGAAGTGATTGGATTGTGACATATAGTGATTCATCAAATAAAGGGTTGGATTGTATCCTCATGAAAAATGATAATGTTATTGAATATGAATCAAGTAAATTGATGAATTGTGAACATAACTATCCAACCTATGATATTGAGTTAGAAACTGTAATCTTTTCTTTGAATATGTGGAAGAATTTTCTCTATAGTGAAATATGTGAGATATACATAGACCATAAGAGCCTCAAATACATATTTTCACAGAAATATCTCAACATGAGTCAAAGGATATAGATTTTGATACTAAATAATTATTATTTATCAATACACTACCACCCAAGTAAAGAAAATAAAGTTGTAGATTCGTTGAGTATGAAATATCTTGGTGTTCTGAAGAAAAAAAAGGATTGAGAGGGATTATATGTTCATGGATCTAATAAATATGGATATGGGAATTACTAAGGAGGGGGAGACATAAATCCTTTTTCAAATGATTAAGAAACCATATTTATTTAAAATGATAAAAAATTCTCAATCTGATGATGAGGATTTTTAGAAGAAAATTAAATCTAATAATGATGGGAAACTAGCATACTTTGTTAGTAAAGATGGAATTTTAAAATTTGGAAAGATATTATGTGTTTCATCAATACCGGATTTAAAAAATGAATTTTTGGATTACTCTCAGAGCATTAATTTCACTATAAACCCTAGTATCACCATAATGTATAGGGATTTCAGAGAAGATTTTTAGTGGGATAACATGAAGTGGGAAATTGTTGATTCTGTGTCCAGAAGTTTGGTTTTTCAACAACTAAAAGCTAAGAGATAGCTTCCTAGAGAATTCATGAAGCCTCTTCCGATACCTATGTGGAATTCAATGAAATTACTATGTACATTATCACAATAATAACAAATAAACCTAGAAATAATGATATTATATGGGTTATTATTGATCACCTAAATAAATCTAAGCATTTAATCTCTATAAGAGATATTTTGAATCGGTATCACCTCATAGGGATCTATATTAATGATGTTTTAATACTTCATGGTACAACTCTTTCAATGGTTTCTAATCGTGATCCCTTTTTTACATCAAAATTATGGAGGATTCTTCAAAATGATCTTGATAGTGAGCTTCATTTGAGAACCTCCTACCATCCTCAAACTGATGGACAGTCCAAAATGACTACTCAAATATTGGAACACATGTTGAGGTCATTCTCACTTGAATTAAAAGTTATATGGGATTAATATTTACCTTTGGAATGTTTTTCTTATAAAAATAGTTTCCATTAAAATTTTAAATTGGTAGTGTATGAAGCATAATATTTAAAGATTTATTGAACTCTAACTTGTTGGGATAAATTTGGTCAAAGGGAACTTAATGTCCCATGATGTTTTGAATAGAAAATAAAAAAGTTAAATACTATTTCATATCATATTAAATCATATCAATGTAGGAAAAAGAGTTATGACAAAAAACTAATGAAGTATTTGGAATTTCATGTGAGAGATCATGATTTCTTGAATGTATATCCATGGAAGGGTGTCATAAGGATTGGTAAGAAGGGTAAGCTGAGCCCCATGTACATTGGAGCCTTTAAAATTTTGGAAAGGATTAGAATTGTGTCTTACCAGTTGGAAATGCTACCAACCCTCTCTGAGGTACATAATGTGTTCCATATATCATTGTTATGGATGTACATGTTATACCCAAAGCATGTATTCACCTCTAAAGATATATAATTGGAACTAGATCGGTCTTATTGTGAAAAAACCCCCATCTACATTCTTGATACTAGACAGAAAGTATTAAGTAATTGGATTACTCAATTGGTAAAGGTTTATTGGAGAAATCATAAAATGTAAAAGAAACGTGGGAACTTGAAGAAGTTTTAAAGAAGAACCACCCACATTTTTTTAGAATGTAATTATCATGAAAATTTTGGGAAAAATTTTTTTTATGAGAAAATAATGTTACACAACAAGACTATATAATATATTTGTTTTAGAATAAATTTAATTACCCTGATATGATGCTATATATACAACATCTAGTTTCAACAAAACACAACACATTATTAAAATATTACAATATAAACATGACCATTGTAACCTATCAATTAATTTAGAAGTTATAAATATTAATAAATAAATTATTAAAAATACATGGTTTACATATGTTCATTGGATAACTATTGATCATAAATAAAAATAAAAATCATTTGAATGAAAAATAAATATTTTTTGAAAAATTATTTTATAACTTCCTACAATCTTCCGTTGAAACTATTATTTGAAACTTTTAGAAAAAAATATTTTAAAAAATTAACATATTTTTTTAAATCAGCATATCAAAATTATCTTAGGGTGAGTTTTTGGTATTTTTTTGAAAAGTTTCATTTTTTTATGAATAGTGAAAAATACTGATTTTTATTAAAAAAATACTTTTCATTTATTGAAATTAAATGTAATTTTTTTTGAATTTTAATATCAAATATACCTTCTTATTAACTATTCCATTTAAAATATAATAACTTCACTTGTGGGTATGTTGGACAACCTATATGCAAAGAGAAGTGAATCGTTTTTAACATATTCTTTTCATGGAAGGTAATAATGATAAATTTCATGAATATGTGTGATATATATGACAAAACATGCATGAAAAAACAATGGAATTAACACCCAAAATAATAGTTATAATGAAATAATGATAATGAATGTGTGATAAGATGTTACAAAAGGATCATATATAACATTATAAATTTTAATATGGTTATAGTATAAGTTAGAAACATTATTTAAACAATTATATGTGAGGTTAACAAGAGCTTTACCAAAAGGAATTATGAGGTATGGAATTTATTCTCAATTTTTATTTGATTCATAAATGTTTTTCAATATGAACCTATTCTCTTTTATGTGGTGTATATAATTCCCCATTCATATATTTTACATGAATACCAATTTTTTATGATTTTAAATTTTCAATACAGGTATATTCTTTCAAGGGGATACAATTTTAATGTTACCAATATGGTAAGATTCTATTTTAAAATCTCGATTTCTTTGGGAATTTATTTTACTCTTATTAAAGGAACCTTATGATTTATCCTTCATAAAATCCATTCATTTTCTTATCCTATAGATATTTAAGGATTTTTTATATTTTCTTCTATATTTTTCTCTCTTTGGTGCTTGGATTAGTAAAAGAAATGTCTAAAATAAAAACTAATTTTATTTTTCATTAAATAAAATATATTTGTATTCTATATCGATGTTTTCCAAAATTGTTTTACAAAAGTCATTTTAATTACTCAAATGATTTACTAAGGATATTTTATGTTATCATTGAATTTTAAAAGGTCTTTGAAAGGAACATTTATAATGTTTCTTAATGGTGATGTTTTTTATAAAATGTCAAAAGGAATTTATTTTAGTTTATAAGTCGATAACAGACTTCCCCACCACCATAATCATTTTAAAAAAAATGTATATTCTTATACATGTTTTCAATGATTTTAAAAAAAATAACTATTTTATGAAAACCTATTTTAATATTCAACTTCTATTCACTTTGTTCTTCTAAAGTACATGATTTTATTACAAAATCCTATATTACCAATGAACTAATGGTCACCTCTCATATATTAATTAATTTTGTGATAGTTAACCTTATCTTAATAAAATCACATTCTTTTGATCATTTTTCATCAGACATTATAATTATTTTAGAAATGTATATTATTTTTATCATAGATATTATTATTTCCTAAACATTATAACATTTTTTCATACAGTGTTTACTTTTAAATTTATTTGATTAATTATGAAAACATTGATAAATATTTATTCTTTAATCCATAAGGATGTTTTTTGATAAGTAATATTATTCATGAATTAAATCAATTATTTGATATATGAAGAATTTTTTGGACATGCATTAATGGGTGAGGCCTAAAATTAAATTTCCCCTCAAATAATTGACACGTCTCATGAGATAAATCATTTATCCAAAAAATTAGTTTTACACATAGTTTTAAACTATTTTGTGAAAGGTTTTAACAGTGGAGGTATCGCTATGTTATAGATCATGATGTTCAATAATTAGAACTATCCTTTATTGGGGATTCAAATATTATAATTATACATAATATTTTCTCATTGATATTATCTATGGATATATTCTTTTATCAAGTTATTAATTAAATGGAATGTTTTTTTATTTATATACATTCCTATATTGATTATGCCTTAATGATTTGTGATATATTACTCTATAATTAAGTATTACTAAGCATTTTAGATCACCATTATTTTGTTTCCTTTCCCTAGGTTATGAAGAATAATTCTTTGAGTGAGTTCAAGGATGTTGAAATCTTTCCATTACTATGTTTTATTTTCTATTCCCAATTTAAAATGTGTACCATGTATTGATCTAGTTCTTAAAAATTTCTAAATGGATAAAAACTTGGGGATTTTAAACTCAGTATTTATGCCAATGTAATAACGTAACCATCAGCTTCAGGCTACTTGGTTTAGGGTTTCTATAGTTGGTATTATAGAAGGTTTATTATAAACCATAAGAACTATATTAACTAAAATAGATATTAGGGAACTTAACCCAATGATAAAATTTTAGGATACATAAATAAGAACATCCAAATTTTTTGGTAAGAAATACATCATGTGGTTTTTCCTAGAAATTCATCCCTTTATATATACTACAAGTGGATGTAGTTCTGTTAAAATTGTACCTAGGGGTAATAACTATGAAAAGAGTGTCTTAGCCTTTGACTATAATATTATTGAGTGCATGACAAAGAGCCTTAATATACATAAGTTTTGTTACTCATGGTTGTATTCTTAAGATATTACATATTTTCATTACAAACCATTAGAAAGGATTTGAAAATAATGATATCTTCAAAAAACCATGATTATTATTTAGATATTAACCATGCATAAATTTTTTATTTATGTTAAGTGTTAAACCAGGTTTAGAATTATACATTAAGATTTAAAATTACTTATTTTTAAACTAATTTGGTATATTTAATTTTTTAGAAATCAAATCTGGAAGAAATAATTGTATCAATACTCATGGACTGTGTAGATATTTCACTACTTAGTAATCCAATACAACTGGTATTGGAACTGAGAAGATCATGTCTATATTAGGGCATTTGACTTAGATTATGAAAAATAACCTTCTCTAAATAGAGAAAATAATTATTCTACATAGTGATTCCCCTATGTTGGATTTCTTCATGTGGTATAATCCCCCATAATTTAGTTAGAATGGAAATATTATGGTAGAAAAGAAATGGATTATGTCCCTTGAGATGATATTTCTATGCTTGGGATGTGATGAAAAGGAAATGGTTACACATATAGTGTATTGTCTCACATGTGATACTAATAAATGATGCTCCTTTATCCAGTATACTATGGGGGAAGAGTAAATTTAACACATGGAATGGATTGTTTTTAAGGATAAATTCTTAGAAATATATTTCCCTTGTGATCAATGAATTTAAATGAAGATAAATATCCTTAGCTTACGTAAAATAGTAAGAAGAAAGTGTTGTGAAGTATGAAGATACCATTACAAGGCTATCATGGTATTCTAAATACTATACACACAACATAGAATGAATGATTAACCATTTATTTGAAATGCTTAAGCCAAGTATCTAGGGGGAACTGGTGTAACATATCTTCCTTCACACAATGTATTGAGAAGAGTTAGAGTTGTTACTGGCCTTAGGTGACATCCCCACAACACCAAAGGCTATAAATAAATGCCATGGGATTCATAACAATTCGGGGATGATTTTTTAATATGAAATTTAAAAAACCATAAAAACAATACAATAACCAGTCAACTACCATATGATGCATGAGAAAAATTTAATACAACTCAAAAATTCCCATCTAAAAACAAAAACAAACTACAACCAAGAACCCTATTAGGGTACCAAGCAGAAACCAAAACCAAAAAATCAAAAAAAAACAAATACATAAACTCCATAGATCGAGATATACTCTAACATCCAACTCCATGATCCATGACCATGGTATCAATATGCATCACTAAATAAATAAGATATATTTCCTTTACATGTGTCTGAATATACAATATCCGCCAAAGAACAAAAGTTCCCAAGTAAGGGGTGATTATAAAACTTAGAAGGATTTTCTAATTGACTTCCCAAATTATTCCATTATGATAAAACATGTTGGAAAATTTATATAAAAAATTATATAAAATAATATAAAACATTTTATACAAATTCGAAACCCATTTATAAGAAAATAGTTTTCCATAGAAGAAACAAACAAGTCTTTCAAACCATTTCAGAAATCCATTTAAAAACCCCATTCTATTCCACACAACTACACATGCATGACCAGGTAATATTTTTATCCCAAAATGATTAGATATATGAATAAAAGATAGGTTATGAGATGATATCTAATGAAAACAACTAATAAAAAAACTTACCAAGGAATTTGGTCCTCTAATACACAAAAAATCACCAACTTATTTCTTCTCGATCAAGGGTAAGGGTCTTCATAACCATTGGGAGGAGATAAATAATGTTAGGTAATTTTCAGTGAAAAAATGATATGTTGAGGGTAAAATGTGAATTATATCAACAATTTATGGAGGGTCACATGTATGCTACATGATTTTGTAAACCATGCATGAACTGTGTCAGTGATAATTCATTAAGACACACCATTGCATTGTTGGCTTGAACAATTGGAAAAATCATTTTCCATCTATGGTCACACTCTCTATTCCACTTTTAATGGTTTCATCTGGGTGGCCACATGGTTTGTCCAAACCATGGTCCCACCGTGTGCTAACCTAATTCCTATTATCTCCCTTTTCATATTTTCATGGAGGTGTTTCACAGTTTCTACTAACTGTGCTCAGACTATGAACCTCCATAAAATACCCTAAAAACTTTTCAAAACTCCTCCAAACCTTCCCAAAAAACCCAATTACATTTTATACAATAAATAAATATTTAGTTTCCTATGATGCCCCAAACCCGAGTGTAACTAATAGGTCCCCTAATCCTGGTGAGAAACACGGCCTCAAGTGCATCTCCTCATACACCAGAGGCTGCCAATTAGAAGTGAGGGCCTAGTGTGTATCCATTGGGATATTATTCCCTCATTAATAGACAGTAGCACAGTTGATAAGTATAATATAACTGTAGGTATGTAGAGGAAGAAATGTAATAAATAGAAGCCACAATATAAGAATATTGAAGGAGTAAATAACTAAACAACCAGTAATCATATACAAAAGACAATGATGATATATTTCATGTATATAATATATCTAGAAAACATGGATACAATGTAGCAGGAAATTCATGTCATAAAATAGAAGAAAAATGTAATCAAAATACTATCCAAGAATCCAAAGCTCTAACTCATTCATCTACTACTAACTCCATCCTAATAAAATCAAGAAATCAAGTTTCTAAAGCAGTATGATTCCCATTATCAACACCTACAAATATGTAGTCTACACGGGTACCAAAGTTGCCCGGATAGGGTGTGATATAAATCTTAGTACACCACCTACAACAATGTCTATAACATCCATTCCATGTAATATAAACTTAAATAGTGTTAAATAATGAATATATTAAATTAAATCACTACAATAATGTAAATACCCAATTACCTGCTTTAGCCTCATCTATTTTTCGAACTTCTAACCAGCTCATTAATTAGTTGTTTCAGTTCAAATAAGTAAGTCGTGTGAGTAATAACCATTACTGATATCCTAAAATGATAATAATATAAATGAAAGTTATCCAAGGTAATAACCAATTCATCCATGACCTCATGGTTTAATCCAACTCAGTAGTAACATGTAACCTAGAAAGAAGGGTGAGAGTGTAATCCAAGGGGCATCTCCCAAGACATTCTACAATAATGTGATTATAAATGAGTCTAAGGAATAAATCCATGGTAAAATGGGATAAGAATTGACTAGTCCCATGGGTGTATCCAAGGCACCTCATCTTGGTAGAATCCATGTTAGATCCAATGAGTGTATCCAAAGAATCCTGTAATAGTAAAGGAGGTATCATATGGTGTCATACTGGGTATCCACTGATAGAAAAAGATCAGGTTCTAAGGTGGGTCCTACCCTTAGCAACCAGAATCTCTAAATCATAATGGTGTCCACGAGTTCTCAAGGAATTCCCTCAGGAATCCAAGGAAATATCAACTTTAAAAACTCCTATTATAATTCTAAGGTTTGTATATAATGGTAAAATCTCATTTAATTCGTTTAATTAATTATTCCATGTAACAATAATGTCATTTAATAAGTTAGTTTGGTCCAAAACATGCCTTTAATTTGTGTGACAAGGCCAAATAGGCTTGAAACCATTTATTAATTTACATTAGATGTATTCAATTCATTAGGTTCACTCTTTTGCCTTTCAAAAACATGGAAAGGTGTTCTATGGATGTTCAACCAAGTTATTCAATTACATTTATTTAGGTCAATCCATATATATAACATACTTTCCAATTACAATTGAGATTTATTTATTTATTGAGACACTTACCGTAGAAGAGTCAAGTGAGAAATCACACTTGTTCTTTCTGTTAAAATTCAATATACATTTAAACAAGGATGGATTACCATTATTATGGTCAAGAAAAGACATTCCCAAATGGTGGTGTAGACACACATTTCCAAGTACTAAAATCTCAATTAAGGAAAACTATGTACATGGGGTGGTCTTCATGGAATTCACAACCTCCAAGGATGGATAGAATAATTAATAAGAGACTAATAACGTGGTTCTAATGACTATAAAAAATAAGAAATAATTAAACATGTGATAGATGATGAAATTTCGATGTGTGCATGATAATTTATTAAATGAAGAATCTTGAGGGATGAGTAATAGGCCACCTTCCACGTATTCATACAACTTTCCTCACCCTGTATTAGTTCTAGTTTTTCCTGGATTAGAATAAATCTGAAGAATGTATCAATTCCATTAAAATGGGGCATATGATTCTGCATTTAAATATCACCATCAATAGGAAGAATAAATACAAACAAATAAAAATGAATCAATGTCTTATCAACTCAGATCCAATGAGAAGAACGGTGCTTCGATCAAACTTCGGATAGATTCTCAGGATTAAAAAATATAGAATAGGAAAAAGGTATCTCCAAAGAGAGAAAAAGGAGGGGCCATTTTATAAAAATGAAATGTGATAAAGGGTTAATAAATTATGATCATTTAAGGGAATTTTTATAAAATCACCCAAAAGGGGGAATCACATAGTTTGGCCACACAATTGACCAAACTGTGCACCAAAAATTTTCATTCTACTATAGAGAGGGGTATTTTGCGTATTTTGGCCACAGGGTTAGAGAAACCATGCACCAACCATGAAAAACTCCTCTACAGCTTGTCTGTAGTTTTTTTCATAGGCATGTGTCCCCTGGTGCATAGTAAGGGAAAAATATGCACCCTATAACACACCATTTTCCATCCCTATATGGTTAGAAGTAATTTTATGTCATGCCCTGCATGGATTCTACTAACCATGTGGCCATCCCATTTCTCCCAAAAAGTCAGGTCTTAGGCTTTGAATAAGGCCTAGACACCCCCGAGACACCCATGAACTTGGTAGGAATCTATATTAGGTCCCAAATAAATAATTATACCAAAATTTAAAAGGATACATACCTAATTGAAAATTTGAGTTCTTACAGTCTTCCCCCTTAAAGGAACTCATCCCTAAGTTCACTATCCAAGGGTATAGAAACACTTTATGAGAAAAACTCTGGCCACTGGGAACATATGTCGGCCTCCCAATTCTCATCTTGTACATAGTCGTGCTATCATAAAAACCATACTAGAGGGAAATACTAGCCTCATATATCCTTTGTTCTCTAGTTGAATATTTTTATAGGATACTCATCAAATGAAGCATCAGCATATAACTTAATTTCCTTGGGATCTAAAGAATGAGATGGGTTGGCATGATACCGAAGAAGCTATGAAACGTGGAAGATGTCATGTAGGAAATGGTACCTCTGAGGTAATAGAAACTAATTGTCTATCATCCCGACTCTCTCCAATATCTCAAATAGTCTAACATAATGAAGTGACAACTTCCCTTCCCTCCATATCCATCTATGCCCAAGCCTGGGAGATACCTGTAAGAAAACATGATCCCCACCCCCAAACTCGAGAGGTCATCTATGGTGACTAGAAAAATATTTCTATGTATACTGAGAAATAGAAATATACATTCTGATCAGATAGAACTACCCTAAATTCTTTGTCCTGAGATAAGGACCTAGTAGTTCTACCTCCCCTACCTCTATCCAACACATGGGTGAATAGAATGGCCTACTATATAAAGCCTCAAAAGGATCCATCTGAATTGTCTCCTAGAAGCTATTACTGTTGGAAAACTCAATGAGAGATATTTTCTTCTCTCAAGAACCATTGAAATCAAGGAATAATGCTCAAAACAATTTCTCTATAAATTGTATTTTCCCTTCCTAATATCCATTAGTCTGAGGGTGAAAGGTTTTTCTCTAAATCACCTTTGTACCCATAGCCTTATATAACCACTCTTAGTACAGAAATGTGAAATGAGTGTCTCTATATGAAATTATAGTTGAAGTACCCCATGTAGTCATATTATCTCACAAACATACAATATTCTCATCTCATCAATTGAGAAAGTTTCCCAAATATGAATAAAGTGTTATACTTTAATCAATATGTCAATGACAACCCATATAGCATCTCTACCTCTAAGGGAACTTTGTAAACTAGTTACAAAATCCATGGAAACATCTTACCTTTTCCATTTTAGGACATAAAGAAGCTATAACAAGCCTATAGGTCTTTATTTATCAGCCTTCATATATTGATAGGTGGAACACCTAATAATAATGCATGTTATCTTATGTTTCATCTCAAGAAACCAATATTGGTGTCTCATGTCTTGATACATTTTTGATATGCCTAGATAAACTACCCACTAAGAAGTTTGGGACTCGTGCATCAACTCATATCTCATATTTTTAGGAACCAAGACATGTCCATGTATACGCATAACAACGTCTCTATCCACAGGCCAATCAAGAGGTGGTTCATCTCCTACAATACTCTCATGGATAACCAATCCCTCAGGAACTGAAAATTTCTTTCACATAACCTTCTCATGGAGAAATTATTTAACTATCAGATTTTAGATATAATATTAATCACGAATGTCATGAATCTCAAGATGTAGCTCAGAAAAGAGGCCCATAAATTTCCATTCATCACTGGATTCCCATACAGCTTGTGCCTGAGTTTTTTAATCAACACATCTACTACCACATTTCCCTTTTCAGGTGTATAGGCAAGCTCAAAATAGAAGTACTGATGATATTAGACTCATATTCTCTATAATAGATTCAATTAATGTTATGTAAAGATATATTTTATGATCTTTTGGTCCGCATACACCACAAAGTGCTCACCTATCAGATATTATCTCCGTCAACTTAATGAATGGAAAACTGATATCATCTCAAGGTCATTTGTAGGGTAGTTTCTCTCATAAGGACTCAAATATCGATATCCATTTGAAACTAATATATCCTACTACATCATCACTACTCCTAGGTTAATTCTTGATGCATCATGGAACATTGTATAACCTCTTTCAGACTCTAGTAGAATAATAATAGGTTCTGATACAAGCCACCCTTTCAACTCAAGAAAGGATTTCTCACACTCTTCTGACCATAGGAACATGAAAACTTTAATTATAAGACCAGTAATAGGTGAATCCATGAATGATAAGTCCTGTAGGAAATGCTTATAACATCCAGCCATCCCCAAGAAGCTTTGTATATCAAATATTTTCTTTAGATTCTCCCAGTAAATCATAGCACTCACCATCTCTAGATCAATAGAGACTCCTGATTATGAGATAATATGACCAAATAAGGGAACTTAGTCGATCCAAAAGTGGTACATTGAAATATTATCATATAGATGATACTCTCTCACTGTAATCAAAATGATATCAGGGTTATTAGAATGGTATTTATTATTGTGACAATAAACTAACATTTCATACAAAAATACCATGAAAAAATAATCTAGAAAGGGGTAGAACACCCTATTAATAATATCCATGAAAATGGATGGCATGTTCATAATACCGAACACCATAATGAGGTTCTCATACAGGTTATACCTATTATAGAAAATTGTATGAGGTATGAATGATGGCCTAAATCACACCTAGTGACAGCCTGATCTTAGGTTGACTTTAGAGAAAACCCTAGATCCTTAGAGCTGGTCAAAAATATAATCTATTGGAGGTAGTGGATACCATTTCTTTATTATAATCCAATTAAAAAATTGGTAATACACTTATAAAAAAATTTAAATCCATCTAATTGGTGAAAATAATGGGTGAATCCCAAGAGGAAATGTTAGGATGAATAAAACCTTTGGGCTCTAAGTCCTCCAACTACTGCTTGAGCTCTTGGGGATCTATAGGTGCCATACTCTACAAAGGAATCGACACTGGAGATGATATTGGGATGATCTCAACCATAAAATATACCTCTATCTCATGAGATAAGCTATAAAAATAATCAGGAAATATATCCCTAAAATGATCCACTCTTAGAGGTAATTCAGCCTAATGTAAACCATGATCCTCCATAAAGTGATTAGAAATATGGGTGATCACTCCACCTAGCCCATGATGCTCTAGTCCAATTCTATTATCATGTACATCCCACTCACCCTTTTATAGATAACTACTACCCTCTTTTTATGTAAACAGTACCCTATGGGGATAGTATTCTATAATAGAATTAAATCAAACCAACTAATCTATCTTGAGAATGAAATCGAAGCTAGTCATATCGATAAAAAATAGGTCCAACAGGAAAAGGTAACTACCCTATGGGGATAGGGGAATTCAAAGGTTGCCACAAAACTAAACTTTTGAATAAGATAATATTAGTGAAAACATGGATATGGATTATAAATCTAAATATCATGTTAGGATTGAGAGTGGTAGTTAACAAGTTCCTAAAAAATTGGTTGAGAAAAAAACTAGAAACCACAGTTGTGAATAAATTTCAATGATATCATAAAAAAATGATTATAATAAGATTAAATTTTTATTTCAAGACCATTTTCCTAAAGTTCATAAATTCTTTCACTCTCTAAGAATATAAGTAAATATACTTACATGATATGTTTTCACAAACATATTCTAATCCTTTGGTTGTTCCATTAAATATTTATATTTATTTTCTGAGTAGGTTGCATCATATGGTGAAGTAATATTGTAACGTCATGGATTTTACATGTATTAATTTTAGATATTATATGGATTGATTTGGAGACCAGGAACTGAGACGACGTGCGATTCTGAGGCCTGGTGTGCCCAAAACAATTGTTTGAAAAATATTAAACTTTTTACTAGCACACAAGCATGGTTTTCCAAAAAAAGTGGAATAACTACTAAATGGGTGCCCGAATCAGAAATCTAAGGGAATATTTGAACTGATAATGTGATATTTACCCGAGGTGTGACTTAAGTTTTGTCTGTATGGGTCTTATGTGGAAAAACTCAAAAAGGATGTAATCATCATTAAATAATTTAAATAAAAAATATTTTAAACAACACAATTTCTTTTTTTCTTTTTTTCTTTTTATTAACACTTTTTAGGAATCCATGGTTATCACCATAACCTGGGAATTTCTCTGTGACATGGAGAAATAATCCTCTCAAATGAATGATGACTGATCGGAGAACAGATTGTGGATCATCACGCCAAAAAAGTTGTAGGATATTCTCAATAATGGTAACGCAACCATTCCTTGTCAACAAACCATCCAAACTTCATTTAGGGAAGTTGTTTCATTGTTTCTTTTCTCTGTTATTAATTTCCATCATGAATATATTTCAATCCACAAACAGATTGATATGCGGTTTGGTCATTGTTTTGGGATGGGTTATTGATGTGCAATTATAATGAGATTAGTTTATCCTCTTATTTTATATTTATAATGAGAAATAATCTAGGATGACCTGAAAAAAGGACAAGGTTAGTAAATTTTCCATTCTGGGTGATTTTCACTCCACCATTCTTGGCATTCTTCATCGTAGGATACTCATGGCCACAGCACAACTTTCCAAGAGGCTCTAAAAGCAATCAGACACCCATATTGGAGACAAGACAAAATAGAGGCTGGATTAGTGTTGATCAGGTCCCAAGGATCATATAGGTGCTTTCATTTCATAGTTTCGAGAACTGGAGGAAGAATTGAGGCACACGGAAGTAGTAGAGGTGGCGTCGGTGCTGGAGCTTAGTGACACCATGTGGGACGCAGCGGAAGTCTACATGGGCGACCACAGGAGAAGACTGACCTGGTAACATACTGTGTCGAGTGAGTGGGTTGATCTAGAGAGATGGGCGGGGCATAGCCGGAGCGGTCTAGGTTAACCTGGTGGACCGGGTTAGACTTGGAAGGTCGGGTCAGACCTTGCAGGTCAGGGCAGACCCAGCGGACCACCATGGATGGTCCACGTCCCAATGGACCCACTTCTAAAATTTTTAAACACCCATAACTTTCAAACTGAACATCTGTTTGACAAGACTTCTGTGGAATTGGGACCCTTATGATAATATAGTCATTTGAAGATATCTTAAGTGGGTTTTTTTGGATTTTGAATATGACTTAATGGCTTGAGCAGTGTGTTCTCTCAGAATGAGTGTGCTTCATGAAAACATTTTTGTGGCTGGTTGTGACCAAGATAATTTGTGTCTTATAATGACTATATGTCTTATACAGAATGTGTGTCTTATAGAGATTTTGTGTCTTATGGAGACTATGTGTCTTATAGAGACTGTGTGTCTTATAGAGATTGTGTTTCTTATGGAGACTATGTGTCTTATGGATAATGTGTGTATTATAGAGACTATGTGTCTTGTTGAGAATTTTTGTCTTATTGTATTGATTATATCTGGATGATCTTGATATATTTTTTGTATACATATATACTTTTGGAGTTGAAAATTAGTTCATTTTTGGTATTCCTTCATGGTATATCCTTTAAGGTATTCCTTTGTGGTAATTCCTTTGTGGTATTCCTTCATGGTGTCGAATTCCTTTGTGGGATTCCTTTTTGGTATTTCATTTTTGGTATTTCATTTGTGGTATTCCTTTTTGGTATTCCTTGGTGTTATTCCTTCATGGTATTTCATTCATGGTATTCTGTTTCTATTATTTTTTTGTGGTATTCCCTTGTGGTTTTGGGGTTTCCTACTGAGTATTGTTTTACTCTCCCCTACACGGACTTTTCCCACATGTGTCATGTCTTATGAAGATGATCGAATTTTTTATGGAGTTCCAGGAAGACCAAGACTAGGTGGTGTCTTGTGAGACTGGATAGTCTAAGGTGTGTTATGGTAGCTTTTATGATGACAGTCCCAGTACCTCTTACCTTAGAGGTTGGACTTGTGGCTGTAGATTATTTTATTTTGGGGGGCTGGTTTTGGACCTTTTTAATTTTCAATACATTCACTTTTGTACATTGTTTGTGGGATATAGTGGTTTACATGAATTCTTTACTTAGTCACTATGATTAATTGGTGATTTCATTTGGCATTAAGAACTCCCCATAATTATTCATGGGACTCATGAACTAGATATTTTATCTTTACTTAGATCGGTTCATGGTGGTCTTCATTGATGAAATCCTAGTGTACTCGGCATCTAAAGAGGAGAATGTGAGAAACATGAAGATGTTCCTAGAAACACTCAAATATAACCATCTTTATAGGAATATCTTGAATTATTAGTTTGGGATTTGGTAAGTCCATTTTCTAGGACACACCATTTTAGTGGCTAGAGTTGCAGTGGAACCAGTGAAGATTGAGGTAGTGATTTCTTGGGAGGCACCCAAGAGTGTTACTGAGGAGAGGAGTTTCCTTGGTTTAGATGGGTACTATCATAGGTTTGTACCCAAATTTTCCAAATAGGCATAAACCTTGACATCTTTAAAATGAAATTAAAATACTTTCATGTGGATGGAGAAGTGCTAAGAGAGTTTTTAGCAGTTGAGACAGATATTGAAGAGTCCACCCATATTGAGATTTCTAGAGGAGGGTAATAAGTACATAGTGTTTTACAATGAATTAGGAACCAGGAATGGATGTTTCCTGATGTAGGTTCAAGAAGAGAATGCATAGGGTTCAGTCCAGTTGAGACCACATGAGAAAAACTACACGACACATGATCTTGAGTTAGTAGTGGTAGTCTTCTCTTTGAAGATGTGGTGACACTACCTGATGGGTGAGTGGTTTATCATCTAATATAACCACAAGAGTATCAATTATATATTATATCAATAGAATATAAACTTGATACCTAGGTGATGGATAGAGTTCCTACAAGACTATCACTTTGATACTTTCTATACTCTTGGGAAGGGGAATGTGGTGGCAGATTCTCTCATTAGGAGATCCAGTTCATAGCTCCTGAATGAGGCATTGGAGCAATTGGCCTCATTGCAGATATCCATTGAGGATGGGGATAGATTATTTTACCTCTAGTTAATGGTTGTTACCCCTCCACTATTATAACGAGTGAAGGAGTCACGTCTTGGGGATACTGGCAGTGATACTTTATATGATCATATGTCCATAGAGCATGCCATTTATGGATATTCAAAAGTTGACAAGCAAAACTTTGTTTTCAGGGGGTGCACTGTATTACCATTAGTATCATGGGAGGAGGTTTTGAGGGAGTTCCATACATACCCTTTGGTGGTACATCCAGGTGTAGTGAAGATGTATCAGGACCTCCTATGTCAATTTTTGTGTCCAGGGATGAAGAAAGGTGTTGTAGAGTTTGTTCCTGAATTCCTCACTTGTCAGCAGATGTAGGCCGAGTACCAGGTTTCAATGGGTTTGAATCAACCCCTTTATGTGCTTAAATCTAATTGGTATGGGATATGTATGGAATTCATGATAGTTTTACCGTATACGTTCAGGGTACATGATACCAACTGGGTGATGTTAACCGACCAACCATGTCGTCCTACTTCCTAGCTATTCAGGAGTATAGTTCAGTAGAGAGCTTAGGAAACCTCTATGTGTAGGATATATTTTGACTCCATGGAGTTCCATCGATGATAGTCTCATATTGTGATGTTATATTTACATCCCAGTTTTGGAAGGGATTGCATAAGGAGTTTGGGACTCGGTTACACTTGAGTACAGTGTTTCGCCCATAGATGGATGGCCAGACAGGGAAGACCATAAATGTTTTGGAGGACATGCTACGGGCTTTCATGTTATATTTTTGCTGTTTTTGGGAGGATCACCTACCTCTGGTGGAGTTCTCCTACAACAATATCTACCATTACACTATCATTATGGCACCTTTCTAGGCCTTATATGGGTGACCCTACAGGTTACTACTTTGTTGGAAGGACCGAGTTGAGTCATCACTCAAGGGCCTATAGTTGGTGCGGGAGACTGAAGAAAAGTTTTGGATCATCCAGGAGTGGACAAATACTATGTAGATTCATTATAATTCTTATACTAATAGATGAAATATGCCTTTGGAGTTTGAGGAAGGAGTCTACATGTTCCTTAGGGTCTCACCTCAACACATATTACATAGATTTGGTCGGGATGGAAATCTATCTCCGAGGTTCATCAAACATTTTCTAATACTATGTAGAGTTGGTGAAGTGGTGTACTGCTTATCTCTACCTCTTCAATTAGAGCGGGTACATGATGTCTTCCATGTTTCGCAGTTGATCAGGTATGTGTGTGACCCATCACACATCATTGACTAGGGTGATCTAGACATCAAATATGGGGTGAAATCTGTTGAGTACCCAGTGGAGATCGAGGATCGATAAGATAGGGTCCTTTGTGGGTGGTAAATTCCTTTGGTGCACTTTCGGTGGCAGCATGGGAATATACAAAAGACCACATGGGAGCCGGAGGCTCAGATTCATGCTGAGTTCCCTCATTTTTTTATTGGACCTTTGTTTTGGATTTCAATGACGTAAATCCCTAATTTGGGGAGAATGTAACAACTCAAATTTTCCATTTATTATTTTTAGATATTACATTGATTGATTTTGAGACTAGGTGTTGAAACGGTGTGTGATTTCAAGCCTTAGTGTTCCTGAAACAATTTTTTGAAAAATATTAAACTTTTTAATAGAACACACACATGGTTTTCTTTAAAATTTACAATTACTCCTGAATTGGTACCCGGATTAGAAATATAAGGTCAATGTTGAAGTCAGTACGTGATTTTTACCCTAGAGGCAACTTAAGTTTTATCTCTACAGGTCTTCTTTGGAAGAACTCAAATAGGAAAAAATCGTCATTAAATAATTTAAATAAAAATTATATTAAGTGATGTAGTGGATTGTTTCCTTTTAATTAAACCTTTTTTAGGAATCTAGGGTTATCCCCATAACCTTGTAATTCCTCTTAGACTTGAAGAAATAATCCTCTTGAATGAACGAGGATGAATCAAAGAATAGATTATGGATCGTTGCACTAACAAAGTTGTAAGATCTCGTCAACAATGGTAGTGAAACTGCTCCTCATCAATGACTAATAGAAACTCTAGTTAGGGTAGTTATTTCATTTTTTATTTTACCTATTCTTAATTTCCATGATGAACGTAGGTCAATCCAAAAATATATTGATCCACAGTTCAGTTGTTGTTGCGGGATGGGTTATTGATGCTGGGTTATAAGGAGATTAGTTTATCTTATTCATTTATCCTTATAAAAATAATGAATCAAGGATAAAATGAACAAATGCCAATGTTAATTATTCGGGTGTTATTGGTGCTTTTCTCTCCCTTTTTCTTATCATTATTTTTCATTAGATCCTCATGACCGCGACTCGACTTTCCAGGAGGCTCCAAATGCAATCAGACCCATGGATTTAAAGAAGGACGAAAATGAGGGTGGACCAGTGTATATAGGGACCCAAGGATCATAGATGTGCTTTCGTTTCATAGTTTTTAGTATTGGAGGAAGAATTGTGTCTTGCGGATGTAGTGGGGGCAGCAAATGGAGTTGGTAGCCACCGCGTGTGAGCTAGGGGGATCAGAGTCTGCGGGACGCGGCACAGAACCACATGGGATGCAGAATCAGTTTCCATGTGAGACTGAGTGGTCAAACCGACCTAACAATGGTGTGGTTTGGATAATAAGTTTGGACCATTGAGGTGGGTTAGGCCCAACTAGAGCAGGTTGGCAAGGTGGGTCAGGCCCAGCTAGAGCAGACTGGGCCCATTGGATTGGGTCAACCCAGTGGGTCTGGTTGGCCCCATAGGTTAGGGTGGACTTGGGTGGCCATACTAGGCCATGGTCTACCGATTTACCTTACAGTCATGTTAGCTAGGGTGCGGTTGACCACAACGGTTGTACTATGGCCCAGTGAACCCCCTTATGAAATTTTCAAATGGCCATAACTTTCATACCGAACATCTGTTTGACAAACCATCTATGGCATTGGGACCCTTAAGATGAGATATTAATTTCATTATATATTAAGTGGGTTTTGTGGGAGTTTATATATGACATAATTTATTGAGGAGTGATTTCTCCTGAAATGAGCATGCTTCGATCAAAAATTTTGGTGGCTGGCTGTGACCTAGAGAATGTGTGTCTTATAGAGACTATGTGTCTTATGGAGACTGTGTGTCTTATCGAGACTATGTGTTTTATAGAGACTGACATTCTTATGGGGACTATGTGTCTTATAGAGACTATGTGTCTTGTTGTGGTTGTGTGTCTTATTGGATTGAGTATATCCAGATGTTCTTGATATATTAGTTGTAAACATACAACTGTGTAGAGATAACTATGCATTCCTTTTTGTATTACTTCATGGTATCTCCTTTATGGCATTCATTCATGGTAATTCCTTTGTGTTATTCCTTCATGGAATATTTTTTATAGTATTCCTTCATGGTATTTCCAATGTGGTATTCCTTTATGGTATTGGTTTGTGGTTTGTGCTTTGTGGAATTTTCTTTATGGTATTTGTTTGTGGTATTCCTTGGTGGTATTCCTTCATGGTATTTCCTTTATGTTATTTCCTTCATGGTATTCCTCTGTGGTTTTTGAGTTTCCTAATAATAATTTTTTTACTCACCCCTGCACAGGCTTTTCCCACACATGTCATGTCATATACAGATGATCAACTCTTCAATGGAGTTCCAGGCAGACCAAGACCAAGCAGTGACTTGGGAGATAAGATAGGATGAGGTGTGTTTGAAATCTTTTTTAATGAAAATCTCAATACCTCTTACTTTATAGGTTGAACTTTTAGCTATAGAATATTTTTTTTGTGGTCTTATTTTTTCCATGTTTACTTCCCAATACTTTCTCTATTTTACACTAGTTGTGGGATATAGTAGTTTTCATGCATTGTTTACTTAGTGATTTTATATTTAATAATTTGTAGTTTGGATATATGTGCACACATGTAGGTACATAGGAAAATTTCTCCCATTTTAGGGATATTCCTACTCAGTGCTAGTCACTATCCCATGACCTATTGGAGGTGGGCTTGGGTTAGTCATGGAACGAGCCCCTCTAGGATATGTCATAGGAAATACAATAATCTCTAAAACCTCATCCAAATATCAATTGAGTCCATTTCATAAATGGTTAACTTTTCTTATGATTATTATCCAACACATTAAAATAAAGGTCATTGAATTTCCTATAATGAACATATCATTATCATTCAATCAACATGATGTAGCTCTTTAATCATCAAATACTAAACATGCGATAACATTTATAAGGTATTCTCTTGAAATATGGTAATAAATTGAATTATCATAAAAAATTATTTGAAAATTTCATTCTTCCTTATTCCTTATTTAAAACACATAATATTGGATATATTCCATAAATCCAAAACTGTTGTAAACTCCATAAATGATTACATAAACCACTTTGTTGAAAAAAAACTAATAATTTCCAAGGTAGTCATCATATATCCAAATCAATAATATAGTTATTCCAATATCATTGTCTCGGTATCATGAACATATTAAGGGTTATCTTTCCCTTAACCATGTATTTTCCAAAATGTTTAAATTTCTACTAAATCAATTTTCATGGTAGCATTCAACATATGATATAAAATATTTAGTAAAAAAGTACCACAGTACAATACTTATATATTTAATAATTCATTTTATGAGAACATCATCAATTAAATACTTTTACAACATATTTATTAGATATAAATATAGAATCAAAAAAAAATTATTCCACTTTGGTTGTGTCAATAACATATGTATAACCTTGATCCCTTAGCTTATTCTAAGGTAGATTCCCTTGAAGAATGGGAAGTTTTTTTTTCATAGTGCCACATCACCTTGTAGTTGTAACCCTGAATATAAGTTTTTTTCTTCCTCTCTTGGAATTATTTTTACTGGTGAGCCTTTTCTCCACACTTTTAACAAACACCGAATCCTTTCAAGCATTTACCAAGGTGATTGTTTTCACAATTATCACATGTATAAAAATACTTCTTTTCCATCTTCTATTTATTAGTTATTTTCTATTGCTTTATCTTTTTATCTTTCTTCCCTTTGAATCTATAAGACTTGGAGAATTATTTCCCAGTCTTTATAGAACATAAATCTATTTCATCGAAGGAAGAAAATTTTTGTGACACCAGTACCCTTTGAAGACATGGATTAAGTCCTTCAAATAAATGATCAATCCTTTATTCTATGTTGAGTATTAAACTTTTAGAAAACCTTGATAGTCTGGTAAAGGTAGATTCTTAATATGCAACAATTTATTCTTCTTTTTTCTTTAACATAAGTAACGTTCTCTTTATCATATGAGGAAAGTATTTATCAAATAATTTCTCATTAAAAGTTTTGTATTCCTTGAGTTCTATTTCTTCTTCTTCCATAGTATTCTATATCAATAACCACTATTGATCTGCATCACCCTTGAGACAATACACTGCAATTGTATCCTTTTCCTTTTCACCGTATCCTAATTACATGAATTTATTCTCTAAATACATAATCAATTTCTCTACTACCATTAGGTAAGTAATCCCACTAAATGATGGGGGCCTATATTGCATAATGTTATCTAATATCATAGAATCTAGTTGTAGAATAGGTTTCTCTATATGGCCAAGGTTATGTTTTGTAATTCTATTAAGATTCTATAATATCTGCATAACTTGCTTAGTTCTAATACCAACTATATCAGAATTTTCAATAGGGAAAATATACATTATCTACGAGTATTGATACCATTATTCCTTATAATTTTCATTTCTAAACAATGTAACATACTAGATTAGTTTATAAAATTATTAACTATCTACAATTCTAAATATGGCGTAACATATAACATAAATTGAAAAATGTATGCATAGATAATCTTATAATCATAAACATGGTTTCTTTGGGGATATCATTACTTTCAATTCCTTCATAATGGTTTATAAATAAAATTTTAATTATCCTAAGTGTATCCCCTAGGAGTGTCAAACCAGGTGTACAGTAAGGATCATTTTCATGTACTAGGTTATGCTTGAGTTATTCCCAATGCACCTTTTTGGAGTTGTTACCCATAGTTACATCTATGCCAGAACCACATCCACTTGTAGTATCCAGATAGATATTTATTTCTAAAAATACCCACATAATCTATACCTTACCAAAATTATAGGATGTTATTTTATACTTATCCTCAAAGTCTATCTTAGGGGTATATTCTATAATATATGTTTTCTAAATCTAGTTTCCAATGTTGCTACTAAACTTTCATTGATACCAACTGTAAGACCCTAACCCCAGAACCCTAGAGCTAGTATATTACATTATTACATTTTCATATATGGAAACTTCAAATCCCAAAGGACTGAAAAGTTTAGCAATTTTGGAAAACCAGATTGCATACATGATACCCCGAATACATTGGAAAATAGAAAAAAATGAAACATTTTAAAAATAAAATCTCAACATCCTTGAAACTCACTCAAATGATTCTTATTCATAACATGGATAAAGGAAATAAAAATAATGTTGATCTCAAATTCTTAGTAAGGGTAAGCATAGAAAAATAAATAATGAATCAATGAGGATGAAACAAAATGGAAAGGTAAATAACTGAAAACACATTCCAATAAAATAAATGGATAATTAATAATCAATATGGAAATTTTAATAACTAAAACACATTTTGTTTAATCAATAATCTGAGAATTAAATGAATCCAAAGATAATTTCAAATAAGTGTCATGGATAATAATGATAATAACTAAATTCTAAATAAAGTAAATTCATAATTATTATATATCATGATTCCTAGGTACATGGTACCTTTAATATGAATATCTATTCTCAAGACCGTTTAAAATACTATTATTTTTTCAAATGATTTGTCTCATGAGACTATCGATGCATTAAGGGGATTACATTAACCAGTCCCCAACTCATATCATACTAGTCTATTCTACATGGAAAAAATGAAAAAGGTTTTTCACCAAATAATTTTATCCCATGATATTAAATGTGCATCATGAGTCTTGCATTAACTGTTCACCAACCCGTAGGGATTTCATTGATTGATCCCCCACTAGTGTCTTGCATGTATAAAGTGTTCCTCATATATTGAATAATAGATTCAATTAATAAAAAATGTGCTTTATCATAAAATATTCATATTTAATAAATAATCCTGATTAATTAATAATTCCATAGTTTATAATAAGTAACAATAAGGGTTATTGACTTTGATGAATTTAAATACCATTTAAAGATCATAAAAAATATTCTTGAGGAAAAAAATCTTTAAACATTCCAAAGTGTCCCATACCACTTTAAAATATTTATAAAATAATCCCCAAGAAGTAATAACATTAAATGAAACTTATAATATCATTATAATAATGATATTTGTTATATAACATGTCAAAGGGTAGTAAATACACCATATAAAATAAACTAGGTGTATAACATTACAATATACCTCAATGAAATGAAATCGACATGAAATCCATTACCTTGAGTTTGAATTGTCACACGTGTCTTTATATTCCTAAATAATAAAATTATGTTAACTATTTACTTTCTTTAGAACATTTTTATTTTTTATCATTGCTTTTATCTCACTTATTAAAACATTGTAAACAACAACTTAAACAATTAATTTTTTGTCTCGAGTTTTGACCATATTTGGTTTATGTATCAAAAATGACTTTGGTATGTCATATATGGTAAAAGGTTACATTATATATAAATATAAAGAATAATAATAATTACATAATTATCATATTTATACATTAATTATACTTTTAAAACCATTTATTAAATATTTTTATGAAAAAATGAACAAATTATTCATTCATGGAGACGTTAGGTCATACATATGCAGGAGAAACGTTCCCATTTTTCAATGATCATTATAAAAAGATGGTAAGTGACTTTATATCATTCAATAATGATAATTTTATCATAAATACCATTTTATTTAATTATATATTCTTATATATATTATTCTTATTATGTAAAAGGAATCACATCATGTCGAGGAGGCGGTAGTCTGCACGTCCACGAACGATGTTATCACTTTTTTTGTGTCAAAAGTGTAAAAAATAAAGTGATACATTTTATTTAAAGAAAGGTAATTTTGTAATTAATATCATATATATGTTTTTTAGGTCACATATTTTTAATTAAAATCATCCTTAATACATTCCATGTAAATTGTGTAAGTATCACATCGCTTTGAGGAGACGGTAGTCCACACGTCCACAAACGATGTTTTTGTATTTACAAAAAATGGATAGCATGAAGGTATGTGTTATATATAATTTAAATAAGTATAAATAAAACATGAATATAATATATATGATATAAAAATATCATGTACATCATAATTCCCAACTGTTATAGGTGGTAAAGGAAAAACGAACGACATCATTTCATGAGGTATAAGTTCTTCACAAACAAATGGTAAGTTCGTTACCCATTTGATGTAAGTGTGTGTAGGTTTAGGTAAAACCTTTAACATAAAAACAGATCAGTATATTTAATATACTTATTTAATTATATAATAATTTAATAAAAATAATTTAATGGTTTGATAATTAAATAAAATGAAAGTGATTGTTGAAGAATGTTACCTCATTTTGGGGTAACTTTTTTTGGTTTATAACAAAATACTAGATTGGTTTGATTTACTCCCTATTTAAGGAATCAAGAATTCTAGGGTGGATGTTGGGAGCCTATTTCAGCAGATTTTATTCAACCCATATGGCTTTTGAGGTGTGAATAAGTGGGATGTGTGAGTGACTTTTTATAGTGGACGAGAAGTGGCATTCATGTAAATTTTGAAAAAGGGAATCCCACCCACTTTTTTGCCATGTAAAGTGGATCCAATAATGGTAAAAATTATATATAATTGATATAGGGTATAAATAGGGACATTAAATGTATTTTGGACAAGTTTCTAGGTAATTTTGGCCCTTAAGTTTAAGATTTAGTCATTTGTTAAGCAAATTTTTCTCTTAATCACTGTAATTAATTTTAATTACATTTAAAATACTTTTGGTCAAAAAAAATTAAGTTATTAGAAATTTTAAATTATTATGATTAGAAATATGGAATTTATTTTTCAATATTACAATCACATAATTTTCATAAATTTATTTCAAAGTAATCCTTCAGAGGAGATGACAATGTGGGTTTTTAATGTAAAAATGTTCAAATGTTTGCTAAGTTTTTATATCTAATTTAGAAATGAAATTTATTATAATGATATAAATTTTATTAATTGATATATAATTTATATAATTTTATTTCAAAATCAATGTTAAATATAATTTAACCTTATAAATTATTGAGGTGAAAATCAGTTTTCAATTACAATCGAGTATTTTCACTATTCATTAAAAATTAAACTTCATAAAAAAATACCCAAAATTGAACCTAAGATAATATTAGAATTACTCTTTAAAAAATTAAGTTTATTTTTACATATAAAAATTAAAAAATTTCCAGAAATTTTATTTGTAATTGGTTCTTCCTTAAAAAGAAGTAAAAGTGCCTTTATAAAAATATTGATTTTATACATAATATTGGGTTTTTTTATCTTATGACTATCGAATATATTGGATTAATGTAAAAATATATATTTGATTGAATATAATATATATATATCCTATTTTAAAAAATCATTAATATTAATTAATTTAATTTATTTAGATAAAACTTCTTTGGAGCATAAAAATAGATTTTTTATTAAATCAATCCCTTTATATTCATTTCGTTTCTATATTCATTATAATTAATTTGTAACCAATTAATTCAATCATATATTTTCCTAAGTTAGTTGTTTCTATTCATAACCAATAATTTAATGTCTAGGTTATATATTATTATAATAATATCTTTATAATATATTGTGGTTCATTAAAACTCTGTCTTGTGTGTAACGTAAACTACCAAAAAAGTTGTTCATGTGTGTAACACAAGATAACTATGTGTTGAATGCGTTAAAAGATAGTGAGTATATTTATTTAAAATAATATGTATATCTTAATGTATTAGGACAATGTATTATATTCTACTCCTGGTGTTTCGTGTCATACATGCTATTAAATACAATGTTCTTACTTTACAATTTTGGTGTGTTACAACCATACCTCTTCAAGATATCACATTTGAAAGAAATTTCAACAATTTTCAAAAATAAACTTCTTTCCCTAAAATAATAAATCTTTACTCAACATTAAATATGCACTCCTAGTGTAAATTCATTTTAATAAATGCATTTCATGCTCTCTCTCTTCAGTTAAACCCATGATGATGAGGTTACAACTCCTATAAGTGTATTAAAATCCTCATGTAACCAAACACCCTAGTAACTTGATGTTTGGAATAAATAGGTTAGATACACCTCTTTATGCTCTATATTTCATGTTATGATGATCCTACATTTTACTATCATCATAACTCAAGGACTAATAATGAATTATTTTCCAACCCCAAGACCAAAAAAACAATTACATTTGTTTGAAAATGAATGATGGATCATCCAACACTGATTCCAATTGTAACATACCTCTCATCACTCATTTTATTGAGAAAAGGAAGATGTGTTATTGGCCTTAGTTTACATCTCAAAGAAACCAAAGGCTGGAAATAAATGCTAAGGGATTCATAAAAATTGGGGGATGATTATTTCCTTTGAAAGTAAAACAACAAAACCAAGATTACAATAACCAATAAACCACTATTTTATTCCTGATAACAATATAATATGACTCAAAATAGTCCCATCTGATAATAAAACCAAACTAAAACCAAGAACAATATCAAACTGAAAAGTGGAAACCAAAACCATCAACTCAAAGACACCCAAATACATAAACTCCATAGCTCCCAACATGCTCCAATCTCTAATTCCATAATCCATTTCAAAGGTATTATGATGCATCACTAATGAAAATAGACACCTTTACATTACCTGTGTCTCAATATAAAACATATTCAAATGAAAAAAGTTTCCCAAGTAGGAGTTGAGTATAAAACTTTATATAATTTCTCTAATTACTTCCATACTAGAACCACTAGGAAAGAACATGTTACCTAATTTATATAAAACAATTTAGAATAGTTTATATCATATCCAAAACCATTTATAATCAAAACAATTCCATGGAACCAAACAATAGGTCTTTCAAACCATTTCACAAATCTATTTTCCAAAACTCATTCCATTCCACACAGCCACGCATACATTCTTAGGTGACAGTTCCATACTCCTGAGGGGTTTCTCATCAATCTACCAAGTCTTTGCAAGGTAATTGTGTACCATGTACCCCCAATAGAACATGCCCCTTCCATAAGGTCACATTAATAAAAATGAACACACACCAACCATTTATTCCAAATCCCATGCCAAAACAACCATTTCAATCTATTTTAATAAAACATTTATATTATTAAAAAAAATCAAATAATTTCCATGAATCAAAAATAATCAATATTTGAAAATCATCATTTTAAACCCATGAAATAAAGAACTTTCCTAACAACCAATTTCCACTATTTCACAAAACATCACTAAATAGGGTTTCTAACAATATTTTCACATCAATTTCATAATTCAATTCAAGAAATTAAATTAATTTTATATCAATCCTTATAGGTATAATAAATTTGAGTCAAGAGTGAATCCACCTACCTCACAGGATTAGTAGAAAATGAATAACAGCACAAATTCTTCAATAAACTGGACTGAAACTCCAGAAACCCACCTTAGATATTATTCCCTATCAATCAAACAAAAAAATATCATCATTATTGTAATCAACCACCATAGATCTATCCCTAATTGATTAGAAATATGAATTAAAGTGAAGGATTAAGATGAAGTCTAAGGAAAATAACCTAGAAAGGACACCTACTAAGGAATATGTACCTCCAACACATAAAGAATCTCCAACAGATTGCTCCTAGATTAAGGGGAAGGGACTCAAAATCCTTAGGGAGGAGAGGAAATCATATTATGGTCTATTGAGGGAAAAAATGACCCATTTGGGGAAAAATAAGAAATATATCCACAATTTAAGGACATCCACCTACATGTCATACAGTTAGGCCACATGGTTTGGAAAAAATGTGGTCCAACCATGTGGGTTCTACTTCCTTAAGACACCCCCTCTCATGGTTGGATTACATGGTTAAAAAAATCATGTTCCAATCATTCTCATCCCCTAGGTTCCACTTTTAACAACTTCAGCTGGGTGGCCGCAAGGTTTGGCCAAACTATGTGCCAACCATGCACCTACCCAATGGACACTATCACCCTTTATATGATTTTTTATAGGTTTTCACAGTTTCTACTTACCATTACAAAATCATGAACCTTAAAAAAATTCCCAAAAACAATCTGTAACTCCTCCAAACCTTCCCAATCATAACCCAGTTACCTAAATTTGGGGGTGATATAGCTGGTCTCTCAAACCTTTTCTTCAAATTATTAAATAGTTTTTGTTACAATAAAATGAATATGGAATTTTCTAGATAATATATTTTCAAGGTAAATTAATAAAATAATAAGTCGACTGAGCAACAAGAAAAGGGAAATGTGTCAAAGAATAAGAATAGAAAAAATTAATTCCCATCATGTTTAAACTTTGAAAAGAACCATTATAGGAAATTATTAAAGGACATTAGAGTTTCTTATATGAGCAGATATAAGTGTTATCATTGATTTCATAACAAAATATGCACATTTCCTCACTATAAGATAATATTTACCTCTTGAGAACCTCACAATGATATATATTAATGAATTTTTAACACTTCATGGGGAACCTCTATTGATTATCTCTTATCATGATCCTTGTTTTATATCAAATTTCTTGAAGTTTCTTCAAAAGGTTCTTGATACTGAGTTTTATTTGAGCACTGCCTACCATCCTCAAACTAATGCATAATTATAAAGGACTTTTAAAACACAGGAAGATATTTTAACATAATTATCCATTGACATTCAAGGTATGTGAGATCAGTATTTACCTTTTGTATAGTTTTCCTATAATAATAGTTTCCATTCAAGAATTAAATTGTAATTGGATAAAGAATAATATGGAAAGAGATTTCATACTCCAAATTGTTTGGGTGAAGTTAATAAAGGGAAACTTATCGTCCTTAAATATTTTAAAGTTATTATAAAAAAATCATGACTATTTATGATCATATTAAATTAGTTATAATTATGCTAGAGACTTATGATTAAAATCAAAGGAAGGATTTGTAATTCCAAGTGGGAGATCAAATTTTCCTAAAAGTGTCTTCATGGAAGGGTGTCATGAGTTTTAGTAATAATAGAATATTGAACCCCAGGTATATTAGGACCTTAAAAATTTTGGAAAGGTTTGGATCTATGGATTACTGGTTTCCAATTCCACCAAGCCACTATAAAGTACATGATGTGTTCTATAATTCATTGTTATGGAAGTTTATTCCATAACCAATGTCTGTGATCACCTCTAAATAGATAAAATTTGAACCTGATCTGTCATACTATGAATAACCCATCCATATTCGTGATACTATAGAGGAACTATTGAGTAATTAGATGACTTTATTAGTAAAATTACTTTGGAGAAATCAAAAAATAAAGGAAGCAACACAGGATCCTTAGGATGTTATAAAGAGGAACCACACACATTTGTCAAAAAGGTAATTATCATAAAATTTTTGAGGACTAAATTTTTTTAGGATATAATAATGTATAATCCCAACAAATTACTATATATTTATTTTGAAATAAATTTAATTTCTTCAATATATTCTGATATACACAACATCGAGTTTAAATGAAAGACAATAGTCTACTAAAATATTAGTATTTAAACATGACCATTATCACATAGCCATTAACATGGAGGGTAGGAATAGGAAAACCTAAATTATTAAAAATATATTTTCTAAACATTACCATTGGGTATCTATTGATCAAGAATAAAAATAAAAAACATTTGAAATAAAATGAAATATTTTCTGAAAAACATTTTCATTGCGTCTTGGGAACTTATAATAAAAATAATTTTTCAAACATTCATAAAATATATTTGATAAAATGAAATAAATTTTTGAAATAATTATATAAAAAATTTCTTATGATACATTCTTTTTTTTTTGAAAAGTATCATTTTTTATAAATAGTGAAAAACACTTATTTTTATTAAAAACTGTCTTTTCATTAAAAGAATTTACACATTCCATTATTTTTAAGAAAATATGATAATAAAAAATAGTTTAATTATATTATAATTAATCCAATTTTGGTGATTCTAATCAATTATATGTTAATTTTTATATAAAAACTATTTATACTTTTGAATACTTTTTCTTTGGAAACCTACTTTTTTATCATGTCTGTGGGTCTAATTTTAAATTAAATTATTCTAATAATGTGAGTTTAATTTTGGAAAATTGATTCTATAATTAAAATAAGAATAATTATTTTTATATAATAAATTTAAATTATTTTTTTACCATAATGAATAGTGAAAATAATAAATAATTATTACTATAGTCAAGGTGAAAATGGATTTATTGGGGGTTAAACTACAAAGATAAGGGTTAAAATGACATATAAATTAAAAAATTATTATTTTATGGACCCATTTGGGCCTTATATAATCCAAGTACTAAAAATGGACCATTTTGGAGACTTTTTTCATTTGAAAAAGGTGGATGTAAATAATTATTTTCCAAAATTCCAAGTATGTCCTCTCCCCTACTTAAAAAAGGCAACCACCTCTCCTAGACTATTAAAACATAAAAATACATTTGGTTCAAAAAATAAGTTCCTTAATAACATACTTAGTTACCTCATATAATAATAGAGGCCTTGTATTCATCATAAAGTCAACTTATGAATGATTTTGGTGAAAACCTAAAGAGGTCATTTGAAGCGAAGGTAATGTTCATAAAAGAGTGTTTTTATTTTATTTATTATTCCACCTACATAAAATCATAATAAATAATGATAATATAATAACAAAAATATATCTAATATACTTATATGTTATTATGTTTTGTCATAACCTATATCTATCTCTTCTTCTACCAAATGAGAAAAAATCAATGATCGTGTGTACGGCAGACTACCGCCTCACAAACTGATGTAATTTATTTTCCATAAACACTTCTCATAGTTGGATATAATGATAAATTAAATGTATATATATAATATATATTATAAAATAAAATTTATTAAATTTTAATATTATATACACCTTCTTTCTATCCACTCTATTTAAAATATGATGATGTCACTCGTGTGTACGGCGGACTATCGCCACCTGAAGTGATGTTTTTTCATTTATGATTTGCATGGAAGTTAATAAGGAAAATTTTAATGAATATGTGTGATATATATGGCATGATATATCACCCACTTTCATTCCCTTACACCCATTATAAAATGACTTCGTCGCTTATCCATACATATGGCTTACCGTCTCCACAAAGCGATACAATTTATTTTCTATGTCAAATTTTCATAAATAGTGTTAAAAATATATCTGATGAAAAAAAATTATATTTATAGAATTAATATAATTCTCAAGATGGTGGATATATATCCTATTTTCTAAATCCATAAATTTCAATAAAAAAATCATGAAAAAACAAGGCAATTAGCACCCAAAATAATATTAGTAACAAAATAGTGTTAATGAACGGGTGATAAGTTATTATAAAAGTATCATAAATGAAATTATAAATATTAATATTTTTATATAGTAATTTAATAATATTTTTTAAATCACTATACATTAGTTTAATGAGTGCTCAACCAGTAAGAGGTTGAGGTAAGGTATTTCGTCTCAATTTCCAATTCATTGAGACTTATTTGCTAATATGAACATATTCACTTTTATAAGGACTATATATAGCCTGATTGATGTGTTTAAAATGAATATTTAATTATTAATGATGTTAAATCTTTCAACAAAAATTTATTCCTTAAAGGTTTTAAATTTTCAAATTTATCAAAGCGGTAAGAATCTGTTTTATAATCACACCTTCTTTTGGGATTGGGTTTAAACTTTTCGATGGAATATTATCATTTATCCTTCATAATAACCATTAATTTTATTATCATAAATATATTTAATGATCTTATATATTTTAATCTATATTTTAAACATTTTTTAAACTTTTATCATGTAAATAAATGTTTAGAATAAAAGTGGATTTTATTTCTCTTTAAATTGGATATATTTATCTACCATATTTGTGACTTCCAAAATTGTTTTATGAAAGTATTTTTATTTAATCAAATGATTTATTTTGGAAATTTTATTTTATAAATGAATTTTAAATATGGTTTGAATGGAATATTTTAACTTTTTTTCCAAAGGGTTGTTTTTTACCAAAATTCAAAGAGAATTTTTTTAATGTATACAGATTCATAGTTTCAAGGGGAAACCCCAAACCAACAGGATTTAAAGTTGATTTTAGAGATCATAGTGGAGATTTAATTTCATGCCTTCATGGTCCTTAAGGTTTTTCTACTACTTTGGAAGTATAAATGATTGGGCTGATAAATTTTGTTAACATGGGAAGTCAAATATGTAGGAACAATGTTTGATTTGAATGTGACTCCTCCATAATTGTGCAAGATGTTAGAATCAGGAACATTCATCTCTCCTAGAAATAGATGGATAGATGGTCCAAATATCTTGAAAATATATACTCAATTAATTATATTATCACTAATGTTTCTCATGAATCTAAATCTCTTATTGAATCCCTTTCAAACAAAGTGGTGTTCGATGTCGACTGACTAACTTCTAACATTATCCCTCTGGATTTAATTCCTATCTTACATAATGGAAAATATAATAAACCTTCTTTTAGAATATTGTAACATTTATTTTTTAATATCATGAGATTCAATGAGCTCATTATTCTAAAAAAATTATTATTTCATATTAATTCTTGATATATTCTATTATAAGTAACCCATAATAAACATTTGAGCTCACCCTTATTTTATTTTATTTCCTTGTGTATGAAGAATGATTAGCTGAATGAGTTCAAGGATACTGAATTTTTTCCTTTAATATGTTTTATTTTATATCCTAATGTGAAATCAGTAACATATATGCTTTTAGTTCTCCAAACCTAATAAATAGATCAGTCCTCTAGGATTTGACCCCATGTATCTATGCCAATGTAATAAAGTGACCAATAGATCAAGCTATAGGTGTTGAGGTTGTAACAGTGCACCACCGAATTTATTTTTACAAACAAGATTCTTGGTTTCCCTTAATAATGTTACAGCCATTAACCCCCTTAAAAGCTTCAAAAAACACCTTAAAACATCCAGAAGCAATCTGATACTTCACCCAAGAAAATCATAACTCAAAAATACTTAAACAATGTCTAAATGTGAGAAAAATGGCACCTGAAGGACTCTAGGTCATTACATATATGGTAATTATAGTTTGTAGATAAAAGTTAAATGGTTTAGTGAATAGTTAACCTAATCAACATACACATAGAATCTAGGTGATAATAGTACAATAAAGGGAAGGGAATATAAACTTTTCATAGTGGAATGGAATTAAAATAAAATTCATATTTCTACATAGTTGGATGATCAGCATGTCAAAAGAATTAATCTATTTCTATGAGTTTAATCATCAAAGATGGTTTAAGAGAATTCAAAAGGTAATTCATGTAAATTTATTTTTGATGAAATTAATCCTTTTGATATAAAGAGGAAAATGGATGTGATGTTATAAAATAGTTTTCAAAGAAACCCATTTTAATGTTATCAGAAAAGCAGAATTTACTGGCCATTTTTAAAATTAATTATTGAAATAGTGAAGTGAAAACTTTTGAGAACATTTACTTTTTAAAAGAACCATTGATAATGGATCCCTTAAAAGTCATAAAATTTGTTTCATGGAAATTTTTTGTGGAAGAAAAAAAGAAAAGATCATGGAAGTAAGACAATTTTAATAATTTAAAATATATTTATTAAAAACCACATTATAGAAAGTGATAAAAAAACACCATTTTGAAAATAGAAAAAGTGGAATGTGAACATCACATGAGATGTCACATAAATGAGCATAGGAATATAAATTACAACTTTGTAAGTAAGGGGAAAATGTGGTGATGGAGGAGAAACTATCATTAAATAAGATGTGATTTATTCATAATAATGTTATACTTTTTTAGAAATAAATTCATCAAGGTAAAATATTTGAATTTAAAATTAACTTTACACTATATATTAACATAATTTTCCAAAAAATAAATTCTTTTTGTGGAATAAAGAAATCATAGATTAAATAATATCATGAAGATGAATTATATCTCAAGAAATGATATTTGTGTTATCAGAATTATTTACAGATTTGGTAACACTTGAATTTAAATCCCTTTAAAATATAACTTATGATGGATACATAAATACCTTGAGTATTAGTAATTTTATGAGATAATTCATCCAAAATGTGGTATTACACCACCAAAAATAAACAAGTTGTGTATATAACAAAGGTATCAAAGAACATAAATTGACTGAATAAACCCCTTACATTAATTCCTAACATCCATGAATCCTTTTAAATATTATATATAATAAAAATAACAATTTTAATAAGTTATTTTATAAACTTATTCATAAATATTACCTTTTAAAATATTTATTTATATTTATTTCTTAAAAATATATTATTTAGTTATATTTTCTTTTCATTATCACATGTTATATGTATTTATTGTTTGTTTAGTACTAGTTTCATAATGGAGGATTTGATTTACATTTATAGATTCAAATTTCATAATTATAAGATCATTAAAGGTACTATAATAAATTTTTCATGATGATATATAATGTTATAAGTCAATTTTTTAATTATTTTAGTTATGTTTCATTAAAATGAATTTGGTTACGAGATTGTTTTGAAAAAATTTAACGAACAAGAGGTGATATCTTAATAATAAGATAAATATTAATATATAATTTCTAGAACCATAGACCAAAAATTATTTCCAAATTAATTTATAATAATAACATCAGTAATTTTTCTATTTTCTTCCATGATATAAATTTATATCATTGTTCATGTTGATTTTCAAACCGCCTCAAATAAGAAAATGTTATAATTGATTTGTGGGTATCATTAAGATACTGATTATTTTAGAATAATATCATTATAAACTAATAATAATTATTATATTATTGATATATTAATATAGTTTTAAAATACATTTTACATAATTTAGATACATAATAAAAGACTAGAGTAAAAAAATAAGTCACTTTCATGGAGGCGGGAGTCTGCATGTACACACATGCAACACATTTATTCCCTATATATCAAGAGGATGATAGAGAGTGGATTATAATTTAATAATCTTAATAATATTATAAATATCATATTATTCCTTTAAATTTTATTTTATAACTATCCATGAAATTCAGGGATGAAAAATAAAGCACGTCATTCATGGCAGTAGTAATCTACACGTACACGTTACAATGACTTCATTTTTCAAATTGTTTTAGTGGAAAGGTAGAAATTTGATATTCCATTATTATAATAAAATTTCATCAAATAAATAATACTAATTATATTAAATATACATATATATAGAATAGAATTATGTGGTATAACAATAAAAGAATTAAGAGAGCTCGGTTGAAAACATTATCTCTCCCTTTAGTTGTTCTCCCTTGGGTAACACCTTAAGGATCCCTAGCTTAGTCAACTCTAATGAAAAAGGATTCTAGGAAAATGGTATAGATTTTATGTGATATTATGGTTTTTTATTGTTCAAGATAATTATTTATATTAAGTGGAGTAAATGGGTGTAGGTGAGATCCTTTTATAGGTGAAGGGAATGTCAATTTTTTAAATTTAAAATTTTAATATAAAGATATCACATGATTCACATGGAAAGTGGATCCAAAGTGAATAATAATGGAGCGAGTGTGTTTTAATTTCTATAATCCCTTAACCATTCATTTTAAAATATGTTTTAGACAAGTTTTTATGCCTTTTACTCTTAGATTTTCCAGTTTTACCACTTTTAGTTTTTTTGTGGTAGATAATTTTTACCTACGTAATTAAATTTTAATACATAAAAATAAAATAGAACTAATTAAATAATTCTGACCTAATTATTTCAAATATAAAAAAATTAATAAGTAAAATTTCTATGTGTAATAAAAAATTATTTTAATTTTCATGCATGTAATGTGTAAAAAACATTGTTATAACAATTGTATTTTTACGAAAAAATGTTATGTTTAGAAAAAAAATATGAATACTATTTATTTTAATGAAAGAATTTTTTTTATTATTGTACAAAGGATATTTATATTACATTTAATTAAATACATAACTTAATTTCACCATGATAAAACATAATTAAAAGGAACATACTGGAAATAATTTTTAATTGAAATGTTTTACTCGATTATCAAAATATTAAAAATCTATTTTATAAATTCTATGTATTTTTCATAATGTTTATTTATTTACATATTAAATTCATATTTTATCAATTAAAAGTTATTATAAACTTTTATAAATTGATTTTATAATGATAAAGTCATAAAATTCACAATTTTGGTAACAACTATATTTCTTATTATTCACCTAAAAATCAATTATCTCTAGAAAAACAAAAAAAATACTAAAAGAATATTTTTATGATGAAAAATAAAAAATTATTTTTAAAAATTAAAATTTTAAAATTTTGGAATTTAATTTTTAAATGGAAATATAAAATATAATGAAATACTCTTTTTATAGGAAAATTACATACATATTAATCATTATTATTATTATTTCATATAAATTACTAATTAAATTATAGTTAATATATTTTATCATAATTTGACCATAGTATATTTAGTTCTTCAAAACAATATGTATATCACATAAAAATATAATTTTAGAAAAAATACATTTTATTATAAAATAAATTTATTCTTATTACATTCTTAGTATTAACTAGGGGATGGTTTATAACTTATTTACCAATGTATTTTATCAATACATTTTAGTAAAATAATTCTTTAGTAGTGAAAATTTTTATTTAGATAAAAAATATGTAACACATTTAGAAAAATAGTTCTTTGAAAAAATATCCATTTTATATTAAATTATCTTAACTAAAAAAATTTAAAAAAAATTATTTATATCCTAGTCATTTAGTTTTTTCGGTCTGTTTATATTAAAATACATTGATTTTTTAATTTTATTATTTAATAATAACATTTTAGTGCATGAAATTATTTTTATAATAAATTATTCTAATTATATGTTATATTTTTGTATCATAATATATTATTCCTAAAATGTATTATACAACCATTATACTAATAATATATAACATTAATATAACAATTTGATACATGTATATCCAATGACCATATTTTAGACGAGCATAGTTTTAATGACCATATTTATAACGATCATATTTCATTCCAATATATAGACATATAATAATCATTAATTTAATTTTCACTTCATAAGATTAACTTATCATTCCCATGGTTTTAATTTTAGACCGAAAAAATTGATTTCTCCTCCCAATTTATTATTTTCTCATTGTATCTTCTAATATGAAAATGTTGACTCTTAAATGTGAAGGTGCTCAAAGGGAATTTTTAGATTCAATGATATTATTATTTCATATTTATTTCCTTTTAAAAAAATCACATTTTATGTATGTAATAATCCATGTTATGTAATAATCAATTTTATATGATTCATGGTTTCATGTTCCATTTTTTTAGTGTTTCATCATAATTGAATAAAGTGTAATTAGTTTAGTTCAAATTTTGTGTGAAACATTTTCTAATCAAGTTTTAGATTTTTTTTAATGAATAGAAAAACATTATTTAGAATTATAGACATATAATTTAAGTAAATATGTTGTGTCCTAAAACCTGAGGTGTTACATTCTACCCATAAAAAAATTGTGTCCTCTCTATTTTAATTAATAAATACTAATGAAATAGTGAAAGGTATCCATAAGATAGAAAATACTAAACATGTAATTTCAAATAATATATAATTCTAGGTATCTTAGGTATTACCTATAATTTGTTTTTTTCAAAATATACTTCAATGGTAGTCTCTAGATACATACCTTTCAAAACATCATTTTCAGGACCTTGTTCCCAACCAAATAATAAATTCAAAATAGTTAGGATAATATCTAATAAAATCAGAATAAATGATATTATTAATATGAAAACTAAATCCTAATATGTCTTCTCTAATTAAACCTTTATTAAAACTTATGATACATCACTTCAAATATGAAATAATTGGATCAACCTATAACTCCTTTAGTTTATCCACGTTTTTTCATGGTGATTTTTCTATTAGAATTTATAACATATCAAGTAATATATTGTATCTTTAAATTTTATATGAATCTTTCATAATGTATTTTAAGGAGTATTTGAATCAGAAAATCATATCCCCAAGTAGTTTCAGGTGTGTAGTATAAATCCCACTCATCATAACCCAAGTAACGATCGAGTTGATACTCAACCATCCATTTTCTAGGTGTTTACTATTAGGTTTATCTATACCATAGACGCAGCCATGTTCTAAAATCCATATAGAGATGTAATTTCTTTGAAACCGCATAATATCTACTTTACCAAAACATCTATAAGTTTTCTGATATTTTTACTTATCCCTAGAGTTTTATCTAATTTTATATCATTCTATTCCTAAAAAATTAAATTTATAAAATATAAACATAAAAAATATAAAGGTGTATCTATAGATTTGAAATCATGATCAACCATAACTTATTAACCCTTGAAGAAATTTATAACTCTTAAATTATTCAAATTTGATAGAGTCCTCTCCAATAAGGTTTTTAAAAACCTACTATTATAGAAACTATAGTTATCTAGAATGTAACTATTCCATAGTTATATACTTTATAGGAAATATTTCATTACATACATTTCCAGGACCTTTTAGGTTTATAGTTTTATAGAATTAGGGTAAATAATTAACTAAATAATCCCATGTCATTCTAAACTAATTGATATTTTCCCCTCAATACTGAGAACCACTAAATTTATAATATGTCTTCACCATATCCCAAAAATTCTCCATTGAATACACACTTTTATAAATATCATACATATTAATTTTCTTTATAACCTAGGGAAATGGAAGTATAAGATAATGGGTGAGCACAAATACTCAGTGAGGTTAAACATAAGTGATAATAGTTAATGGTCATAAAATATCATAATATGATCGTTTTGGTATAATCAAGGTATGTGTCCCTAAAATAAGATAATCTTACTTAAAAAACATAAATCATAAATAAATTTTCACGTAATAAGGATTTTAATAACATAATAAATGGATAAAAAGTGTATGGAATGATTATTCAATATAAATGAACTATGAGAGTGTAAAATTTGGACATCATAGAAATGTTTCAAAAAAATTAGTATTGGTAAGTATGACCCTCATGATTAATACACTTTCTACCACATGGGTGAGGAAACATAATTTTTTCCATGTTTACATCACCTTGGTAAGTCACAAAATTTCACCCATTCTAGTGAGACAACTAAATTTTTCCTACCTATATATATATATCTCATTATATTTAATCTTTTTTCCAATACATTGGAGGCCATTATGGGACCCTGGAAATCATTAATTATACATATGAGTGCCACTTGAAATCTATCATTCATCATATCATAAAATACCTATTAAAAGAATATGGGTTTCATGTACTTGTAAAATGTATTCATATAAGGAAATAATTCATTAACCATCAATAATCATAACATGATAAACCCATGGAAAATAAATGGGTATCCAAAGATATTCTAAAACTTTCTATATAAATACCCTTTAATTAAGAAGATTAGGTATATGGTAATTCCACCATATAGATAAAAGTTATATTTTTTAGTCAATAGTTTCCATAATAAATCAATGTATTTAATCATGGTGAAAACCATTCATTCAAAGGAATTAAATAAGGATGGTTCATAGCTAAAATGTGTTCAAAGAAAAATAATATTTATACACAGTTCATTTTTAGGCAAGACAAAGTCAATAATGTATTTCCATGAGCTTAATCCCCTTAAACAGTATAATAAAATTTAAATGGTAATTAATTAAATGTAATTTCAACATAAATTAATCCTTTTGAGATAAAAATGAAAATATAAGTGATATCATAAAATATTATCTAGAAGAAAAATTAACATTTTTGTAAAATAATATGTTACAATTAATTTTTTATTGTTATTTTTGGAATGGGGAATATAAAACCTCTAAAAAATAATTTTAAAAAAACCCCAAATAATGGATATGTGAAAATTCATTAATGTTATTTCATGGAAATGTGGAGTTAATGATAAAACAATTAATCATGGATGGAAAACCATTTTAGAAATTTAAAATATCATTATTGTACCCCACATCATAAAAAGGTATAAAAAAACATCCTTCTTAAAAGAAGAAAGGGGGAATGTGAAGGTCACATGAGACAAACCATAATTGTTTTTCCAAATATAATGGTGAACATTTGAGTGAAGGGTAAAATATGTACATGGAGGAGAAACTACTATTAAATAGGATGAGAATTATTCTTAACAAATAAATATTTTTAAGAAAGAAATTCATTAATGTAAAATATAGGAATTAAAAATTCATTTTACCCTAGGGAGGAAGAGAATGTACCATGAAATAAAATTTTAGGGCGGGAAAAACCATTCATGGAAGAAATAATTTCATGAAGTGGCATTATTACTAAAGAAATTATATTTGAGTTATCAAATTCATTTCTCGATTTAGAAACACTTGAATAGAAAAACCTTGAAAATAGATCTCATTATGGATTTTTAAACACATTTAATTTCATGAAACATATCATAAATGATATATTTATGGTAGTATATATAGAACATAAAATAAATTAATGGGTGGATAGGTAATATGTCTCAAAGAACAAATATGGAGATAAGAAACCCCTTGCCTTAATTTCTGACTTCCGTGATAGTTATTCATTATATTGTATAATAATATTAAATAAAATCATAAATTATTTTAAATTTTATTCATGGATATAAACGTTTATAATCTTTACTTATATTCAATTATAATATATATATTAGTTATTTATATTTTATTTTAATCATCTGATGTTATATGCTTTGATTATTTTTTTAGTACTATTTTCATAACAAAAGTGGTGATTCCTATTTATAGATGCAAGGTTAAACATTACTGTATTAGTAAAGGTAATATAATATAATTTTTCAGGTTTATAATTTTCTATTTCCATTTCATAACTATTTTAGTTATGATTTGTGATGATGAAGTTGGTGACGATATTGTTTTTATAATATTTAATGAATAAGAGTTGGTAAGTTAATATTAAGTTAAATATTAATATAAACATTCTAGAACCATAAAAAATTCATCATTTATGTATAATAATTGAGGTGTTAATGTTTCCATAGTTATCCACGATAGTAATTTATATCATTGTTCATCTAGTTTGTTAAACTGGGATGAATAAGAATGTGTTGTAATCAATTGGTTAGAACGGTCAAGAAATTGATTATTTTGGTGTAATTTAATTATTATATAATAATAAGGATATTATTTATATATCATTAATGTTTTGAATCATATTTTTTGATATATTTATTCATAATAAAATACTATAGTGAAAATGAATTATGTCACTTTTGTGGAGGTGGTAGTCTACACATACAAATGGGTGACACATTAATTTTCTATAGATCGGGAGGAAGATAGGGAATGTTTTATAATTTCAGAAAAATAATAGTGTTTTAAATATAAAATTAAATATTTAAATTTTATTTTAGAACCATCTATGTAATGTGGTGATAAAAAATCAAGCATATCATTCAAGGAGGCGATAGTTCACATGTACGCAAGGCATCATATTCATTTTTATGATTCATTTAGAGGAAGATATAACATGTATATTCCATTTTTTTAATAAAGGTTCAGAATATTAATAATATTTATGTTATCATACATTCATATATATAATAGGATTTAGGGGGAAAATGAATAAGTGGATTAAGAGAGCTCGGTTGAGAACATTACCTCTATCTTTGGATATTCTCCATTGGGTACCACATAAAGGCTCCTTAGTTTAGTATTTTTGAATGAAATGGGCATCTAGTATATGGGGAGAGTGTGCAAGAGATAATATACCGTATTTCAGATTGAGACGATTCTTTATAATAAGTTGAGAAATGAGGTAGAAGTGAGAAATTTTTATAGGTTGTAGGAATGATATTTTTTAAAATATAAAATTTTAATATAAATAGAGAGCATGTTTAAATAATAATTTAGAGATAAATTGGAAAATAATGATTTTTTGGATGACTTAAGGTTTATAAACCCACATCCATTCATTTTCACTCATGATTTAAAAAAAATTCAAGTATTTTACTCTTAGCATTATATGTTTTACAATTGTTTTATCATACTGATTAATTTTTAATGTAACAGCCTAGGTAATGATACAGTAAATCTATTTCATGTTTATTAATATAGTTATATGAAGGAACTGGGCCACAGTGGAATCCCCAAATAGGTGGTGTTATAAAAAATTTCCACTGATGATCGATGTAATCTAGTCGACGTTAGTGAAACGATTCCCAGTTAAAGCTAAGGATCACAGGTGAAGAATTTTAAGCACAAAATTAAACTGTAAAATACAATTTTTATGTCTAAAGTCACGCAAAAAATCTACTCATTATTGGAAATCACTTCTTGAATAATCTGACCCTGAATTACTCGAGACTATCCACACACACTCCAAGAAACTGCAGTAACATCGTTCATTGAAATCAGTGTGCTATCACGAAATTCCAACGATGCCTTCAACACTCCACTGATCACTGCATTTCTCTTCTTGTGATTCCTTAGAGAAAGTTCAATCTAAAATCCTTAGATCTAGATCATCTCTCTCTATAAAATGGTAGAGAGGGTATTATATAGAATTCCCATGATTAGTTCTTTGTGAAAGCCCCTCCTCCTCTTTTTATAGTGTGTTATGTATTTACCTGGAAATGCCAACCCATCCCCCGAATAATCAACACACTATTAACAACATATTATGACTACTAAAATGAGTCATATATATCATTATCATTTTATTGTAATATATTAAATATATTACAAGATAATAATTGATTCCAAAACTTTAATCGTCTTTCCCATAAATTTTAATTGAACCTTGAATATTTTTAATATTCGTCAATTAATATTTTTCATGTATTTACTTAAAACTCATAAATACAATTAATAAATAAAATCAATTCTCATTATTATAAACTTAAATAATATGAATTTATTTATATCATTGGTGATAATTTTTCCTTGGCCAAATCCCGAACCCCAGTGGTGGGGCCCACCATGTACAAAACTCATATTCAACTGAATAGGGAATATTCTTGAATACGTTATTGTGTGTGACCCTATAGGACCTTATATTGACAGTAGTCAATAGTATTGACAAACCAAGAGTGAGATCTAGCATCCCATCATAACCCCTAAAGATATAACGATTGTCATAGCATTCAAAACCAACCTATGAACATCCACTATGTAATATAATATCTTTGTCTGTAATATCTCATAAAGAAAGATGCACTCATGTGTCATCTCCCTTTTCTTGGTTTATTGTTTGTTGATATAACTAGATGGATTTACCCTTGACTTCCATGACCATGGTATTATGAATTTATTACCATCCTTATTAATATAGACTAAGATATATTACTTTCATAACCTAGAAGCAACAAATCATTTCTTGACCATTCAACCAATGTCATGCCACTAAGGATGCACCCAACGAAAACTACCTCACCAAGACTTCATTACCATGGTTTATGTCTTTCATCAAAGTATGCAATCAAATGAAATACATTAGTAATTATCTAAAATCAGGAGACCATTACACATGATCATAGATATGAACATCCAATGACACCTGAAACATGTGGTGTTCCTATTGGTGGGTCTTTCCTCATGATCTCACTACTAGAGATCACCAAGTGTGAACTTCATGATAAGAAGTCTCAATGCTTATAAACCCCCCAACACCTGATAGTCAAACATCTACAGTGTCCAATCAGTAAGATGTATCTATACCATAAAACGTATATTTAAGATTAATTTCATAGTATCTAGAGGTTCTCATTATAGCTGGGGATCTACTATAACCTTTCGATATGACAATTAATCTTTAGAAATTACCATTTCAATAGTGGATGTAGAAAATTATATATTATAATGGTAAGATGACATCATGTATATCTAATTTTATACAAGAAATGATAATCAAAATCATTTCATAGTTAGGTCTAGGTCACCCACTATTTCAGCACTCCCACTTGAACTAGATCCAACTTGCTAACCAAACTTGTTATCTACTCACACGATTAACATCATGTTTCTATTGATTAACGGATTTAGCTACTAGGTCAGCCACGGTTCCGCCATGTGGCTATTCTTCTATTCTAACCTTGTATTATTGAGTAAAACTTCTAAAGAGATGGTATCTTGAGTATATTTCACTTGTCCATTGTCATGACATGAAATCTTTACTAGTAAGAATATCATAATTTACCTTATGATAATACTTTTCTCACTAGGTGGGATTCCAAGAATTGGAACTAATCATTTCATTTAATAACTATTTCTTAGCTGCCTTAGAAGCTACAACATACTTGGTATTTTTAGATATAGATACCATTAGATTATATGATCTTGACTTGCTCATCGTCTTTAGCCTAACTACGATAGTAGATCACTTTGATCTATGGAATACTAGTTTGTATCCCCAAAAACTAGTATCTTATCTTCTCCACATACCAGGTACATATCTTTTGTACTTGTGAAGTACAAGTAGATAGTTCTAACTGCATCCCTTATAGAGCTCCATGATATAACTAATATTTTACAACTGTAAAATATACCTTGGTAATATTGTTTCTTATACATATCATGGAATAGGTGAGTCATCCATTAATTCGACATATAGATTTAACTCGTCATGTTTACCTCATCCCATGTCCCGGATATGTCAACCTGAAGAGATTATTCCCTATGACATAGGAAAAAATTCATCTCTTGAATTGTTCTAACTTTTATTTTTCAATGCAATGTTATTATATATAAAATTGACTAGGACCAAGAAACATATAGATCTACCTTAGTAGATCTTGTTCCCTAGAACTTAGGTTTCTACTTTAAGTCTATCGTTAAAGAATAAATTTCATTTTGGCCTTAACTAACTATAAGACCAAGGTCTGTTTTCCATATGTTGTCAAACATACTTTGCTTTTAAAACCTTGATGCTCCCACTAACCTCTCATAGATACATGTAAATCATTTTTTGAAAATGTATATTTTATGATCATGTTTCATACTTTAATCCTAAACCAAATTTCAGTAACTTGCAACCTTTATTAGCATTCTGTGATGTGACCATCCCTTTCTAGTTGTGTTGTATAGACACCATCCCCGATTGGCGGTCATGACATACAATGCTAAATAAATTGATCATAGATATTAGCTATAATAAGTAAAATTCTAACATATTTAGGAATAAGGACTTGGTAAAACCAATCGAGCCTTATTGGTACTATGCTTGTACCATCCATGTAGCAACTCACATGAATACCCACCACAGTATTCAAAATAATAATCCCCTTTTTTACTTTGATACATAAAATCCATTATTTAATTTTAGTTGTTCTTGCTAATAATAACTAATTACCATATACTTCTTACCTATAGGAAATATTATTCACATTGAATAATAGATCACCGACTATGGTGAATACAAAAACCATCACTATGGTTTTATCCTTCCTGCGCAGTATGTGTCTATGGAACATGTTCTATTCCACATGCGCTTATGGAACTAGTTCCTATGCCAACTATTTGTGCATATTGAGAATTGACTCAACTCAAGTCAATCTTGCTACCACTATCTCTAATAGAGAAGTTCACCCTTTTATAGAAATGTAGTCTATAGCTTGACTATATCCTTTATATCATAGGGATTTATTTAATATCCTAATAAACTGTAAGGATTATTACACTAAATGCACATTGTGATTGTACGTAATGAATGTTTGTATATTTCCTAACCCTTTTCATCCAAACACATGTTGTTATGACATAATAGATTTACATTATTCTATGACTCGTATGATATCCATTTTCATTTTAGTTGGAATATGATTATGGGATTATGCAGTTATTTGCAAGGAACACCATGAAATATAATGTAAGTTTCTATAAGTTGCAACATTGATACTACTTACATCAAAATTTTGATGTATAACACATGAATTTAGGAATTTATCCATGCTACATGTTTGTTAGTAAATGTTGATATGCAACACTTCATCATCAATACTCCTCATTAACATTAATGTTGTGATTTCCATAAGGTAATGTGTGTTTAGTAATTGCTCCACGCTACATTATCATGATCGATGGTTGCATAGTCAAGACATTCTTCAGCATGCCAGCTCGAAGCAGCTCATATATTCTAACCATGCACTTCATTTTACCATTATTTAATTACTTACAGGAATAATTTTAATTATATATACCTCTATATTATTCTTGGAATAGTTCACGTTCACTTGTTGAAATATTTCCAAAAGCTTTGTGACATACCTTTATTTTAAAAGGATCCTTTGTCCAAACTAAATGCATCAATAATACCAAAATTATTTACATGTACCATTCATAAATACCATATTGGGTATATTCTTAACATCCACTTTTAGTATTACTTGAAAAAGAATTATCTTGTCACAACTGAGTATAAATCTTACATTTATATTCACCACTCATTGCTTATGATTCATATATTACTGAACTGGTGATTGAGTTTTAAATACCAAAAACAACATTCATTTTGAAACCTGTAAGAATATCTTCTTGTGTCCAAGGACACATGAGATTAATGTTTGTGGTTATACTCAATAATAGTTCCACATGAATCTTTCACTTGGAAATTTAGAAGTTGTGCACTTCTCACCACTGGCCTAGGTATCACCCTTTCGCAGCCACTTAGAGAATACACCTAACATCCAGTAAGGTTTATATACTTACTTGGTTACTGTATTAAAATAATTATGTCACTAGTATATTGTATTTAATACCCAAGTAGTAAAATAGAAACATTATAGTGATGAATACCTAAAGAAGAAGTGGGTAAATTTCTTCCTTAATTCAGTTAATTTCATTTAAACTTCCATAGTATTATTTTATAATATGAATTCAAAATAACCTATATCAATACCTCATTCATTGAAGGACATTGTGAATGTTTCATTGGCATTACTTTTATTTTGTCCATTTTACACTTTCTTTAAATTTATTCTTCATAATATTTAAATATAAAACTATCTTTGAAATTATTATTCACTTAGCAAACCTTACCTGGATAGGTAATCAAGTGTTTACTCAATACTTGTTCATTTTATAACTTAAAATGAGAATTGAGTAAAGTGGTGAAATTGATATGAGAAAGGGATCCATTTAATAAATCATGATCGATATTTCAATTTACACATGTCGGTGTAACATCGCTATATTCATATCATTGCTTCACTTTCTCCTTGAAAACATCTCAGAGATGAGTCTTTATGTTTATATCATCCATGTCCAGGTGTAGCGACCACACCTGACATTAGACATTGATGAAAGCATAATGATATAACTATTATGTGATTTGTACATTTTTATCCAGTACAAAATTTCACCCTCGCTTCTTGAGGTAGTTTAACAGTGTTGGGGACACTAGCAACTTGAGTTTCTTATATCATAGACATGTACCTGTACTATTCATGGATACTCATGTTAGTGAGGACATTTAATTGGTCCAATATAATATCTCATCTTTTAAACTTGTGGTATAACTTCACATTTAACTTCAAAAATAAATTTTAGAAGATTAGTACTATTTATCCTGATTACCAGTTAAGATATTTTGATTAATTACTTCAATTATTTAATGCCTCCCATTATTTTATCATATTCTAGGAACCATCTATGTTAGAATCCAAATAATCTATCACTGGAGTATTCTAGTGGAAAGGATAATGGAGCCACCCCTCATAGACTACAATTTTTGGCTACTCCACTACTTGGAGGGTTCATGGTAGGCTTTTTTCTAGATGACTGCTTTAACTTGCGGTTCCTTGATCTAATGAGTAAAATCCCAGCTTCTAAAATCAGAACTTGATTTACTCAATACTTGCCTCTAAAATGATACCATGTTAGTTATCTCTATTTCTTACTATCACATTAGTTAATTCTACCCATAATTCTTATAAGGACCCCCCCCCCCCCCGATAGTAAGAGTTACCCTCAACTATGGCATGACTAGCACCTCAAATAGCTGGTTTTGTCCAAATTTGATTGATAATAGGCGGTTATAACTTAATATAACTTTTAGGGTTTTATTATTTTTAATGTGGTGAAAGAAATCATTTTATATTTTTATAAGCATGTACTATGTGATCCCACTAACAACTGACCATTCAAGGAATAGAAATTTCATCACGTCACATGTTCATTTTATCTTGCATGCTTGTTTATTATTATTCTATGTGATCATGCTCTATCTACACATTCAAAAAATAATAAACCATATATAAATAAAATGAAAAACCTGATCATGATTTTGTACTAATGATTGATCCATTGAGTGAATAATGGACTAACCTAAAACCTAGGGGTAATACCTTGATTCGGGTAGCTTGCAACTCGTATTGTAGTGTCTACCCCTCCAATGAATCACATCTCATATCTAGAACACTGTTAGGACTCGGCACAAACTATGTCACTAGTCGTCTCATCATTATACAACAATACTCTCATGCAGGAGATGGGATCTCGGAAGTAAAATGTACATCTCAGAGAAGTGGACATGAAGGTCCTTATACATATAATGACACTGAGATGATATGCAGATCACCTATTATTTAATGAAAATGATTATTACTAAATTGCATGCAATAATTAAATAAACAATCAAGCACCAGATATGCATTGGTCGGTCTCCAGCTCATGATCAGAATACACATTAAACTCTAATATATGAAATAAATGTAGAATAAAAATTAAACTTGCATTAAAAGAATTTTTGAGGGAATTATTTATAGAATTAAAATTTCACTCTAATTTTAATTCAACAAATGTCATCTTTCAGTCCTGATTAATTAATTTAATTTTAAAAATAAAAATTAATTTAATTAATCAGTAAATTAAATAAATTACACTACATTAAATTTTAATAACCAAAAATTAATTTTTAGTTAATTTATTTTTCAACTAAGATTATATTAATTTGTTTAATTAATTTTTTTATTAGATTAAAACACCTGGGCTGATAAAACTTCAAGAAGGGCATGTGTGGGTCGGGGAGAACCTATACAGGCTCAATCTGGGAGGTACTGACACAGTGTAGGGGAATTCAAGGATATAGTGGGTCCACCCAAGCCCGTTCTGGGAACGAATGATCTGCTCAAACCTATTTTGGTGCAGTGTCAGTTACCTACCCTCTAGGAGGATCAGGAGGTAGCTAGAATGGGGTTTGAACCTACTGGTTACGGTGGCCGGTAGGAGGCATGCCTGTGCGGTGGAGCTCACAGTAGCCTGGTGGGTGCGGTCATGGGTGAACCAGCATGGAAGTATCCCAGTGTGGCTATCTGTAGCTGGAAGGAATGTTGGAGGAGGGAGGTGTCAGTGCAGGCAGTCTGACGGTCATTCGCTGGGGTAGGATGTCACGGTGGTGAGTAGAGGAGGCGAAGATCGCGGCTTCATCATAGATGGAGGGGAGTACGACAGTTGGAGGATGCGGTAGGGTGTCAGGGGAGGTGGAGTGCGCTGCCTAAAGGGTGCCTAAGGAGGGTCCATCATGAGGAGGAAGACCAGACAGAACGTGTTGTTGGCCTATCTAGGGTGGCTTGGAAGGGGCTCCAGAGGTGCGCCTATAGTAGGGAGGAGGTGTCGCTGCAAGGGGCACCATCATGCGAGAGATCACTACCCAAAGTGGTGCGAGCGTTGTGCAGTGTACCACTGTAGCTGAGGGTAGAGGCTTATCTAGAGTGCCGGCTGAAGGTGGTGCAGCCTGGGGTCCCTCACAGTGGCCACAGCACCTGCTGCAGGAGGTTGTGTCGCACCTACCTGTTCTGTGGGGAAGACAACCGGACAAGGGGCCGCTCGGCCCCCCAAACCCTATGTTTTTTGTCTTCCTTTGTTTTTTTATCTTCATTGAGAGGCACATAAAAAAATACTATTCCCCCCTTTTTTATAAACTTGATCCACAAAAGTGGGTCATGGTAATCCCCCTATTTTTATAAACACGACCCACAAAAATGGGTCATCTACTTTTCTTAAACAACTTGACCCACAAAAGTGGGTCATCTATCCTTTTAAAAAAATTCTAAAACCCATATAGGTTTAGGAAAATACTATTATTATTATAATATTAAAAATATTATTATAATAAAAATATTATAATAATTAAATTGTTATTATAATAAAACTATTATTATTCTAATAAAATTATTATATCAATAATAATTAATAATCCTCACCAGAAAATACTATTCCAATGTAAACAGATTTAGATAAATAAAAGTGATTCAATAATTTTGAACCTTGTAAAACTAACAATTTTTAATCCGAACTTAAAACTTCAGATGACTGCATAATTGTTATCTGATTTCAGATTAAGGTTCGGTCTAAGGTGTTGGGACTATATTGATTCCCTCTTTTAAAATTAATGAAAATTTAATTTACTTGACTTAAAATTGACATGTTTCCCTCTGATACCACTTGAAGGAACTGGGCTGTAGTGGAATCCCCAAATAGGTGGGGTTTTAAAATATTTCCGCCGACGATCGATGAAATCTAGTCAATGTCAGTGAAAAAATGCTTAGTTAAAGCTGAGGATCATGCGTGAAGAATTTTAATCACAAAATTAAACCATAAAATACATGTTTTATGTATGAAGTCGTAGACGATGTATGCTCGTCATTGGCGATCATTACTTGAAAAATACAAGGCTGAATTACTCTAGATCATCCACACACACTCCAAGAAACTATGGGAACATCGTTCATCGAAATTTGGGTGCTAGTGCGGAATTCTGATGATGCCTTCAATGCTCCATTGATCACTGCATCGCTCTTCTTGTGATGCCTGAGAGTGGGATCGATCCGAGCTCCTTTGATATAGAGTATCTCTCTCTAGAAAAAGGGAGAGAGGATATGAGATAGGATTCCCATGAATATTCCTTTGTGAAATCCCCTCCTCCTCTATTTATAGTGTGTTATGTGTTTACCCATAAATTCCAACCCAACCCCCGAATAATCAATGCACTATTAATGACATATTATAACTACTAAATTGAGTCAAAAATATAATTATAATTTTCTTTTAAAATATTATATATATTTCATGATAATAATTGCATCCAAAACTTGACTTGTTGTTCCCATAAATATTAATTGAACCTTGAATATTTTTAATATTCATCAATTAATATTTTTCATGTATTTACTTAAAACTCATAAATACATTTAATAAACAAATTCAATGATAATTATTATAAACTTGAATAATATGAATTTATTTATTGCATTGGTGATCATTTTTCCTTGGACAAATCCTAAAACCCAGTGGTGGGGCCCACCATGTCCAAAACTCTTATTCAACTAAATATGGAAGATTCTTGAATATTCTATTGTGTGTGACCCTCTTGGCCCATATCTTGAAAGTAGTGAATATTATTCACAGACCAAGAGTGGGATCTAGCAAACCATCATTTCCCCTGAAGATATAAGGATTGTAACAGCAGCAAAAACCAACCTACGAACACGCACTACGTTATATAATCTATTTTTTTGTAATATCTCTTAAAGCAGGACACACCCACATGTCATCGCCCTTTTATTTCTTTATTGTTTATTGGTTTAACTGGATGGATTTACCCTTGACTCTATGGCCATAGTCTTATGAAGGTACTACCATCCTTATCAACATGGCCTGAGATATATTACTTCCATAACCTGGAATCAACGAATCCTTTCTTGACCATTCAACCAATGTTATGCCACCAATGACACACCCAACACAAACTACCTCACCATGACTTCATTTCAATGGTTTTCGTCTTGCATCAAAGTATTCAATCTAATTACATACATTGGTAATGATCTCATGTCAGTAGACCATTACACATGATGATAGATAAGAACATTCAATGACACCCAAAACATGTGGTGTTCCTATTGGTGGGTATTTTCTCATTCTCTCACTACTAGAGATCACAAAGGGAGAACATTATGAGAAAAAGTCTAAATGTTTATCAGCCTCCAGTACCTGATAGTAAATCATCTACTGTGTCCAATAAGTAATATGTATATAGAACATATAACATATATTTAATATTAAATTCATAGTATCTAGAGGTTCTCATTACAGCCTGGGATCTTCTATAACCTTTTTATATGATAATTAATATTTGGACATTACCATTTCAACAATCGACGCAAAAAATTATACACTATATTGGTAACATGACATCATGTATAACTAAATATATACACGATATTGTAACAAAAATCACTACATAGTTAGGTCTAGGGAACCCACTATTTCAACATTATATTCATTATAATAATACTAAGTAATTTCTTACAAAATTGAAAGGAAATAGTTTTAATAAATGAATTTTATTATAAGGTTTTATTCAAAAAATCAATTTCAAAATTTTTGAATTTTAAATTGAAAAAATGAATATAAAGTTTTATATCATCATATAAAAATTTAATTGGGGTGAATTTTTGGATTTTTTTAGAAAATATTGATTTTTTATTGAATAGTGAAAATACCAATTATTTGTAAAAATACCATTTCTTTTAAATAAATAAAATATTTTAAAAGCCCTGTTACATTTTTAATATTATTTAATGTAAAATAAGAATTTGTTAGTTATATTTAATCTACTTAATTACTTTTTAATCAAATTTATATTGAATTTAAAATATGTTTGTATTTGGGTTTAAAAATATGATTTTTCTGAAAACTATTTTAAAGTACATAATGTTTCTCCATTTTAATTAATTAAAATAATCCCTAATGAGACATATTTTAAATGAAAATTTTAGATTAAATGTAAATAAATATTAATTTATATTCATACAATTATTATTATTTTTCATATATTTAATATAAAATCATCTTTTTCTTGAAAAATACACTTCTTGAAACCCTGTATTTCCATCGTGGCTATGGATTTTTTTTTAAACTAATTTTTGGTACTTATATAAATTTAATTTGGAAAATTTATTGCATATTTATATTTAGCATAATTTATATTATCTAAAAATTTCAACTTAATTTTTTACCATAATTAATAGTGAAAGTTTTATAAAATAATTACCGTAGTTAAGGTCAAAATCGATTTTTATAGGGTTAAAATAAACATATAAGGGTTAAAATTACCTATGAATCATGTATAAAATATATTTTATGGAAATATTTTGAAATTATAATGTCTAAGTCTCAATAATGGTCCATTTGGATCCTTGTTCCATGTGAAAAACGTTGGAACACATTTTTCTTTTCAAAAATTACAAGTGTGCCACTCACCACACTTATAAAAGGGCACCCCCTCTTCTCAACTATTCAAAATTTAAAATCCCGTTTTATAAAGAAATAACTACCGAAATATATTCCTTAATTACCTTACCATGACCTAGATCCAATATTTGGACTACAAATCCATCCTAATAAGGCTTTTGGTGCTTACCTAAGGTTGTTGTCTGAAGAAAAGGTGTCTTGCTTTACCTAGCATATTTAATTTATTTATTGTTTCAAATCCTTCAAGTTGTAATTCATTATTATTTTAAAACAAAAAAAATTATATACCACTTTATTAGTTTTTATTACATTAATTTAATAACCTAAATCTATGTCATCTTCCAGCAAATGGGATATGAAATCATCATTCATGTGTATAGTGGACTACCACCTCACGAACCAATGTCATTATCTTTCCATTATTGCTTCTCAAGGATTTTTGTAATGATATATTTAAGGTATATATATTATATTTTTAATTTATTTATACATATTTAGTTTTAATATCACATATACCTTCTAAAATTCCATTTCGTAGAGGATATGATAATATCACTCATATATATGGCGAACTACCGCCTCACAAAGTGATGTGATTCATTTATCACTAACACTTTACATGGAAGGTAATAAGGAAAGAGTTAATGTATATATTTAATATAAATGAAATCAGAATGATATTCATGATATATTTATCATTATTAAAATATAATATATCATTTTCTTTATTACACTGAAAAATGATAACGTTGTTCATGTATGTGTGGACTACCACCTCCATAAATTGATGTGATTCATTTTTTAATCACCACATCACAATAATGATATATAAAAAATATTTTAAAAAATAAGTTATATATGATAATATTATCATTCTAAAAAGATAAAATATTACTTAACTCCTTTACATAATGATCATTGAAAAATAGAAACGTTACTCATACATACATACGATATACCATCTCTATGATCACAACATAGTTCATTTTTCATAACCACATTTCATGATTGTTTTTAAAATAATAATTAATATATTAATATGATAAATATTTCAAGATTATTACTCTATAAATGTTAAAATAATGACCTCTTATAGAAATACTCAACCAACCAAAGTCATTTTGACACATAAGTCAAATATCATCAAAACATCTGACATAAAATTAATTGATTAAGTAACTGTATATAACATGATAATAATTTAAATAAAATGAATAATAAAAATTAAAAAATTTCTTAATCAAGTAAATATTTAACATAATTCAGGATGATAAATAATGAATATGATGAATCAAACTCACAGTAAGGAACTTCACCTAAATTTCTTTTTCACAGAGGCATATTTTTATGATATACACCAATATTTTTTATGAGGTGTATATATAAACACATTGGAATGTTATATCATTATTTTATAAATTATAATGGTATTTAAATATTTTCATAATTTTATTCTTTCATGGGTATTATGATTAAAATATTTTCAATTTGATAAGGGGATTTTCTTTTAAAAAAACTCTTTTAATGTTTTCCTTCTAACTCTCTTTTCCTTCCACTTACATGTCTTTAAAATGATTTTATTATCGTAAATAGAGTTTTTTAAAGTACATTTATGTATTTATTTCAATGATTTTGGAAAAAATGAATCATTGAATTGATTTATTTACTTTCATTATAAATGATAAAAGGATAGATCTATTTAAATGTATACAGAAACAATGAATTTTACCGCCATCATAAAAATTTTATAAATCTTGTGTTCCTTTACAATATTACATTTTTTTTTAAATAAAAACCCTAAATCCATTTTTTAGGTATTTTTTTATTAAAATTTTGTTCTTAAAAAGAAAATTGTATTTCGTTATTGAATTGTTTTTAAAAGTAAATGGTATTTTGATATCTAAAACTGTTTTGAAAATGGGTTTAAAATATTTTTCCAAGGGTTTTATGATGAATAGCTACAAGATTAAAATTTTTTATTCATGATATGTTTCCACCTGGATAGTGCCCCAATTTATTGGATACTGATTATGTTCTCCAAAGAATTATATTGGAAGTTGGTCATGGGTTATTTCAATTTGTAAGGGTTATGTAGTGGTTCTATGAGGTTTCTATGAGATTATTTTCCAAGGAACCTAGATGAATTTTCTATGTTTTCTAATGAGTTTTCATGGAAATTTTTTTCTAAAAGGAAAGATAATGTTATTTTTTATTGAAAAATGATGCCCTTTCTATGAAAAAATTTACATTTTTTAAAAAGGTTTTCATGTGATTTTATTTTTTTTCTAGACTAGCAGAATTATTCTATTTTTGTATCTTACTTAGCTTTCTATTCTCATCCCACATTTTTTTAAAATGTTTTACACAAGGTTTAACGATGGGTAATCGAATGTAAGAAGTCAAGTTGAATGTCATGAATATTTTTCATGAATAGATATCATTCTTTATTTTATAAGTTTTAGATTAAGGGAAAATGGATGCTAATTGAAAGTGTCCACTTTGGAATTTATAGTTTTTTATGTATGATTTATGCACTAATTATCTAAATCAATAAACCTGAAAATATCAAAAAAATGTAAAAAAATTATTTATTGACTTAAAAATATAGGTTATGTAATTTTTAAAGATGATTTTATATAGTTGGCGTCAATATTCAGTTTAAATAACTTTAGAGTTCAGGAAAATGATAATATAATACAATTAAAATATTTTACATTATTCTTATGTTGAAATTAAATAGATTTTAAGTATTATAATGTTGATTTATCTAAAATATGTATGTTTAGAATGGTTTTCCATGGAATAAATAGGTATGTTGTAGTGTGATGGTGCTGAGTGGAAAATATCTTTCCAAATCAGTATCCTAATATGGTTGGAATTATAATAAAGTAGTTTTTTATAGTTATGGATCAGTTGACACAAGATACAAATGGTGGCAGTATCCATTCTAGGGAGGAACCTGATATACCATAAAGGAACATGTATGTATTGAATCATTTAATGAGGAAACATCCCCCTTCATTCAGTTGATCATATGACCCAATGGTAACCAATGGATGGATCAATTCCATGTAAAATATATTTGAAGTCATGGGATGTTCATGATTTCAAAAGGTGACCCTTTCCATTTATCATTTTCCAGGTGAAGCTGGTTGATGGTGATCTTTGGTTAAGAATACCGGAGAGAAAGATGACGGTTATACCATAGAATGGGAAGTATTTATGGATCCTTTTCTTAAGAACTATTTCCCTTGGTTTTTTCGACACTGGATGGAAAAGAAATTCCTAGAATTGATTCAAAAAGATTAATATTTTTTGCCCACGTATGAAGCCAATTTTATTTTCAATACAAGTACTTGCTAGATTTTTTATGGGACAATAATAGTAAAATTAATTGATTTTACTCCAGATTAGAACCATGTTTACAACGAGATTTAGTTGCATGAAAATTTAAAATCTATGAGTGTAACACCCCAATAATTTATTTTATAATTTTAAATACATTATTTTTGGAAAAATAATAATTTAAAAATAATTTTTTAAATTAATAATACTTATATTTTAAATTTATAGCTTTCAAATTAATTTGAAATTAATTTTCTAAAAAAAATAATATTTTACATTATTATTTTGTTTAAAATAATATTTTAATAGGAATATATGTATTTTATCAATATATTAATTAATTAAATATTTTAAATAATAATACATATATTGATTATTATAATTATTTTGTTAAATATTAAATTATGTTACAAATATATTCACTATTAATATGGCATCCCGCGATTTTATGGAATGTTCTACTTAAATAATTTCAATTCATTAGATAGATTATATGAAAACAAAATTGAGACACTGTTAAACAACACTTTGTTATAACCTATCTAATGAACATAATTTTTCCACTTCTGTGATTTGAATTTCAAAAACCAGACATACACCATTGGGATCAGTAAGTTTTTTAGAGTCTAATAGGATTAACTTAATTTTTTAGTGAATAGTAAATTGAACCATATGAATATTAAGATAAACCATATGAATATTAATGTACCCTTATAGATGGTTACCTCACCCATGTAAGTATAAATTAAATTTATCCACCTTATATATGAAAGTTAATATTTTAAACATTAATAATTAAGTGTTGGTATTTTTGTGTGTAATAAATATTTAATTACAATTTTATAATTAATAAATTAATTTAAAATATAATTCATAAAATTTATTCATAAATAAATATTTTATGTCCTAGGATTTTGGGATAATTTAATGAGACCTTAGTTAATTGTTTTGTGTATTATAAAAATAATTATAATTTTAAAAACTATATTGTTTTAGTAAAAGGTGATTCTAATTAAAAATTATGTTTCTATTATTTATAATATTATTTTAATAAAATGGAGTTCATTTTTTTATTCTATATATCAAAAAATGGTTAGGGTGAATTTTTTGTACTTTTCTGAAAAACTCGAATTTTTGGTGAATAGTGAAAATACGTTAATTTACAAAATATGCTAAATAAATGAATTTTTGCATCATGATTGATTCATGAATAATGTATATGTCTATTTTTTAAAACTCACATGCACTTATTACTATTTTTAGTCATAATAATCATCTCTATTCATAGTCTTGATCAAAAATAATTAAATAATGATAAAAATAATAGAAAAACCCTCCTCTCCTCCACTATAAAAACCACCTCTCACCCCCTCTTCCTCTCACACCACTCAAGATTTTATCCTTCCATATGTTTTGTCAAATACTCTCCCCAAGACCCTTACTCACGTCCAATAACTTTTTGTCTCACCAAAAGTCCAAAAACAAAGGCCTTAAGAAGGTTCTCAAGGAGGATTACTCAAGAGGTAAACCTCTTTTCCTTTTTCTTTCAATTTCTTTTACAAGTTTCATTCTATTGTTTCTATATCCTCACCAACCCTCATCCAAATTCTATGATAATTAAATTTAATTTAATTTTTTATAAAATCATATTATTCTAATGGAATATTTCATCATCATCCCTCTCACCCCCCCCCCTTATACTAAAAATTAAAACACCGTCTGAGATATGTTAATTTATCACACTCAAGGACGAGTTTTAAATTTATATTACCATATTCAATTCTTGTCATAAAACAATTTTTATGGTTTAAATAGATCATAATATATGTAATATATCCTATTTAATGTTCTTTAATCAGTTTCTAAACATGGTATTAAATTATAAAACAAAATGAGTTCGTGGTGATTGAAAAACCCCCAAATTAATCTAAGTGTTTATCATTGAAATTTTATCTAATGATTCATCCTTGAAAAAATAACCCAAGGATTTATATGATGATTTAACCTTTTTATGATCAATAATAACTCATAACATCAATTTTGGATTTCAATTTCCATTTAAATGAACTTCCATAATCTTATATAAGCGAACTGATCCTGAAAACTAAGAAAACATGCAATCCCAAATGATAAAATTCAGTCTCTTAACTCATATAAAAGATAATAAATGAACTTAATAATTATATAATAAATCAATTACATGTAAATAAGGTTATTTAATAATTAATTGATGAATCAAAATTTATTATTTAGCACATTAAGATCAAGTGCATAATATATTTGGATATAAGGTAAGGGTTTTCTCATCTCGCATCGATTTTTGTGAGATATTCTTTATTCACCGCCATTTCTTGTGAAATATGTATGTATACATCCCATTTTTTTATCATATCATTAATATATTTATTTTCATAGTATTAAATGTATCATTTTATGGTTATTAATTTTGGGTCGTATGATTCGATTGATTACAAAGTGGTAAGGGTTTTCTACCCAAACCTCTATTTTAATTTGGGTTACTCTTATTCTCTACATATCTAAATGAAATTATTATTTATTCCTAATTAATCCTCATAAATTATTTTTCAATGTTATATATATGCGTACCAATAATAATCCTTATTTATTATATGGGAAGTTACATTTTTTTAAAAGGATATTTTAAAAAATCTTCCCGATAAATAAGCTTGTTTCAAAGGAACTTCCCGAATTCTTACCTATTTTAAAGTACACTATATAATATGTTTTGAGCCACTATATATTTTCTAAAATTACACTTTTTATTATGAAAAACTTCTTGGTTCACTTCTGTTTTTATATAAAAGATTATTCCATATTCTATTTAAAAATCTCTTTAATATTTTTCCTTGAACCACACCAAAATATTTTATTTCTAAAGTTTCTTAAAAACTCTTTTTACATAATTTCACTTATGTGGGACATAATATATTACTAAAATATAATTTTAATTTCATTACCTTTTCTTTTCTGGTATATACATTTTTACAATATTATTTTATTACACATTCAAATGATTTTCCAAAAGAACTCTTCTTTCCAAAGTAAAAAAAGTGTCTTTCTCATATCACTTTTACTTCTATGATATATATGCATTATTAACCCTATATTCCTTTTATGTGGGGTATGTCCTTCCCTTTAATATATAATATCAATAGTTTCTTTATTCTCATGATATTCTGAGTGATTATGATTTTAATTTTTCAAAGTGGTATGGGACACTTTGGAATATTTTGGGATTATTACCTCATGAATCATTCAATGGTCTCATTTAAATGTATATTCATCTATGTAAAAATTCATTTTTGAATATTTTTCTTCATTAATGTTTATCTATTATTATATAATCTATAATATGTTGTTGAAGTGTTTATGTTTATTTTGGATATAGATGTGATATCTTGATTCCATTCACCATATTACTTTGAATGGTTAGTAATTATGTGTAATGATTGGGGAAATTAATTTAAATTGCATATGTATATGGAGTTTATGTATAAAATTATTCATATGAAGAATTAATTGGACTCATCCAGTGATTTTTGGGGCCTTCTATATCCCATTTATGCATCGGTAGGTCTCATGAGACAAAGTAGAATTGGGTTTTGTCTAAGGCCTTACCCTAGTATTGACAGAAGTCTTAGTTGAGGCCTCGATGATGGGTTTATGATGTATGGAATACTCATTAACTCATTATTATATTAGTAATTTATAAATCATGTGATTATTAGACTATTATAATATCCATGGTAAATTTTCATGTGATCAGTTATATGGATTTATTTACACAGCTTTCATTCCCTCCATATTATGCTAAAGTTTATTTTAAAGGCATGTTTTTTCAGTTATTCACCATATGTAATGTTTATGTTTATGATAAATATAATATATTACATACCCTTACAAAGCATCTGAGCTCACCCATTTTATATTTTTCATTTCCCTGGGTTATGAAGAATAAAACATTGAATAAGATTTCAAGGATGCATCTTATTTCATATTATATCATGTTTTATTTTATTTTCCCAATATATTATGGGATCATAAATGTAATATGGTCTTCCAAGACTACTAAAATGATTGGTCCTTCAGGATTTTATTACTTTTAATCATGATAATGTATTAAAATAATGCACCGGATCTGGGATTCTAGGTTTAGGGTGTTACATTTGGTATCAGAAAACGTTTAGCAGTAACCTTGGAAACTAGATTTAGAAAATGTAGATTAGGGAACAAAAACCTAAGATATACTTTGAGGATAATAATATAGAAACATCCTAGAATTTTGGTAAGGTATATATTATGTGGATATTCCAAGAAAATACATTCATGTATGGATACTATAAGTGGATGTGGTTCTAGAAAAAATGTACCTAGGAGTAAAAACTCTGACAAGGTGTTCCAAGCCTAACTCGGGGTAACTTGGTGCACGAAAACAGGCCTTACTGTGCACCTGGTTTGAAACTCCCATGGGATATGCTTAGGATAATTCACATTTTATTTACAAAACATTATAAAGTATTTAAAATTAAATATGTCTCTAAAGAAACCATGTTTTTTATTATGATATTAACTATGCCTAAATTTTTCAATTAATGTTTAGTATTTCACTAATATTGGGATTTTACATCATGTTTCATAATGTTATAATCTAATCTAGTGCGAGAAATTGTTTATAAATGGAAATTACCAAAATAAATGGGAACCACATCAATGAAAATAATTTAAAGAGTAAGAATAGTCATTTCTTCATTTTTTTAAGCCATTATTTCGAAGGGAAATAGTCTCCAAAATATTCTCTCATCATATGAGGAGACATTATCATGTCCTAAAAAGAACAAGAAATGTTTTTATAAGTATTATGGCTTTGAAATGAATTAGGAGAAGAAGAGGACAACTGGGAAAATGATAGATAAAGGGAAGAAGGGAAAGAATTATTTTCCCATATGTGATAATTTTGGAAGGAAACACCTTGGTATATACTTAATAAGAAAAGGAGTTTGCTTCAAGTGTAGAGAAAAAGGGAACCATTCTCATAATTGCAAGAGAAGGAAATAATTTTTCAATATTCAGTGCTTCAACTATAAGGATATGGGGCACTATGAAAATTAATTTCCCAAGCATAAAGGAGATATTTCTTCGAGAAATTAAAGGTATCATGGTTAAGCTTAGGATGTTACTACAATCAAAGTAGAATAATATATGTATTTGTTTTTTTATTCAATAACTATGTTATGATATTCTAGTTATAATAATTATTAGATATATAAGTATTGTACTGATGTATTGTTTCATTATGTATTTGAGGTCTTATGTTAAATGTTACCAAGAAAAATTATTTGGTAACAAGTTAAACATTGTAAAACACATGGTTAAGGGAATGATAAACCTTAAAATGTTCCTAGTGGTGAGATAATGATGTTGGATAGAGAGATGATTGATATTAATAAAGAATATAGGATAGTGCTAACTAACATAGGAATGATTCATGTGTTGGATCATGGTCTTTTGTAAAGTTTAACCATTTATGAAATGGTGTAAGTTGATCATTGTATAAGGTTTTAGAGGTTAATGTGTTACTTCACCACATGACACAACCAGTTATAAGAGATCAATTATAGATAGTTCAAGGAAAAATCAAAGGATAAGATTGTTTTTATTAAATAGAAACGTATATTTATATTCTTATATAGTGTAATAATTCCTCAACTCTAAGATAATGGTAATAAAAAAATGTTTCCCTATTATCATAATTTTTTATGATATCAATGAACTTTTTCATAACTGTAGTTTATGGTTTTGTGGTAATCAACTCTCATATGAATATGTTCTCTATCACTTTCCATCAGAACATAATGGATAGATTATTCCTCTATTTACCTATTTTCACTTCACACTAATGTTATCCTATTTGAATGCATAATTTTGTGGTAACCTATCTATTTCACTTTCCCTCTTATTAAGAGGATATTTTATTAATCTTATTTCTAATGTGGGTTTCTGTAGGATAATTTTCATGTATCAACCTTTAACTTTCGAAGTGAAATTTTGAATTGTGAGGATACAATTCTGTTGAGGTTCAAATAATGAAACACCCTAGTAATTTGTTTTAAGATTTTAAATACATTAAGTTATGAAAAATAAAAAAATTATGTTTTTAATTATAATATTTATATTTCAAATTTATAGGTTTCAAATTAATTTTAAAATAATTTTCTTTAAAAAATACTATTTTACAGTATTATTTTGTGTAAAAATTTATTTTAATATGAATATATTAATTTTATTAATATTTTATTTAATTAAATATTTTATAGAATAATACATATATTGACAATTATAATTATTTTGATAGATACTAAATTATGTTACAAATATATTCACTATTAATATGACACCCCATTATTTTATGGAATGTTCTTCTTATATAATTTCAATTCATTAGATAGCTTATATGTGCAAAACACTAAGTCACTATGAAATAAAACTTTGTTATAACCTAGCTAGTGAACATAATTTTTCTGCTTTTGTGATTTGAATTTCAAAAAATGGACATACACCGTTGTGATCGGTATGTTTTTAGAGTCTAATACGATCAACATAATTTTTTAGTGAATAGTAAATTGACCCTTATGAATAGTAACTTTACCCATGTAAGTTTAAATAAAATTTAGGCACCTTATAAATGAAAGTGAATAATTTAAACACTAATAATTAAGTGTTGGTATTTTTGTGAGAAATAAATATTTAATTACAATTTTATAATTAATAAAATAATTTAAATTATAATTCATAAATAAATATTTTATTGTCCTATGATTTTGGGATAATTTTCTGAGACCGTAGTTAATTTTTCAGGGTATTATAAATATAGTTATAATTTTAAAAACTGTATTTTTTGAATAAATGGTGATTGTAATTAAAAATTAAATTTCTCTTATTTATAAAATTATTCTCATAAAATGGAGTTCATTTTTTTATTCTACACATTTAAAAATGGTTAGGTTGAATTTTCTTGTATTTTTCTGAAATACTTGAATTTTTGGTGAACAGTGAAAATGTGTTAATTTATGAAATATACTAATTAAATGAATTGTTGAATCATGATTGAGTAATGGATTATATAAATGGATATTGTTTCGAAATCACATGCACTTATTACTATTTTTAGTAACATTAACGAAGACTATTCATAGCCTTGATCCAAAATAATTAAATAATGATTAAAATAATGGAAAACCCATCCTCTCCTCAACTATAAAAACCACCCCTCACCCCCTCTTCCTCTCACACAACTCAAGATTTTAGCCTTGCCTAAGTTATTTTAAATATTCTTAAAAATCCCCTTCCTCATGTACAAGACCTTCTAGTCTCACCAAAAGGCCAAAACCCAAGGCCTTAAGGAGGTTCTCAATGTGGAATACTCAAGAGGTAAACCTATTTTCCTTTTTCTTTCAATTTCTTTTACAAGTTCCATTCTATTTTTTCTCTCTCCTCACCTACCCTTATCCAAATTATATGATAATTAAATTACCTTAAATTTACTAGAATTATATTATTCTAATGTAATATTTCATCATCATTTATCTTTCCCCCTCCTCTTATAGTAAAAATTAAAACACCATCCAAGATGTGTTAATTTATCACATTCAAGGAAGAAGGGTTTTCAATTTATGTTATCATCTTTAATTATGTTCATGAAACCATTTTTTATGGTTGAACCAGATCATAATATATTTAATATAACCTATTTAATTTTCTGTAATCAGTTTTTATAAATGGTATTAAATTATAAAACAAAATGAGTTAGTGGTGATCGAAAAACCACCAAATTAATCCAAGTGTTTATCATTAAAATTTTATCTAATGATTCATCATCTATAAAATAAAAAAAGGATTTATATGATCATTTAACCATGTTTATTATCAATAATAACTCATAAATTCAGTTATGTATTTCAATTTCCATTTTACATGAACTTCAATACTCTTATACAAGTGGACCGATCATGAAAACTAAGAAAACAGGCACTTCTAAATGATGAAATTAAATCTATTAACCCATCTAAAAGGACATAAATTAACTTAATAAAGATATAATTAATAAATAAAATTTATATAAGGTTTTTTTATAATTAATTAATGAATCTAATTTTATTATTCAGGACATTAAGATCATGTACGGAATACATTCGGACATAAGGTAAGGGTTTTGTCATCTCACATCCATTTTTGTGAGATATTCCTTATTCACCACCATTTCATGTGTATGGTGCATGTATACTGTCCATTTTTATTTCATATCATGTATTTATTTATTTTCATGGTATTCAATTTATCATTTGATGGTTGTTAATTTTGGGTCATATAATTCGATTGATTATAATGTAGTAAGTGTTTTATACTCGAACCTCCATTTTCATTTGGGTTGCTATTATTCTCTACTAACCTAAATGAAATTATTATTTATTATTAATTAATAATCATAAATTATTTTTTAATAATATATATATGTGTACAAGTCATAATACTTCATTATTATATGGGGAGTTATATTTTTTAAAAAGGATCTTTCAAAAATTCTTCCCAATAAATAAGCCCATTTCAAAGGAACTTCCCAAATTCTTTCCTACTTTAAAGTGCAAACTATAATTTGTTTTGAGACGCTATTTATTTTCTAAAATAAATATTTTTATTATAAAAACATTTTTGGTTCACTTATGGTTTTATATAAAATATTTATCCATATTCTATTTTAAAATCTCTTTAATATTTTTCCTTAAACTGCATTAAAACAATTTATTTCTAAAGTTTCCTAAAAACCATTTTTACATAATTTCACTTTAGTGGAACATAATTTATGCCTAAAATATAATTTTAATGTCCTTACCTTTTATTTTCTTGAATATAAATGTTTACAATATGATTTTATGTCATATTCAAATGATTTTCCAAAATAAATGTTCTTTCCAAAGTAAAAAAGGGTTTTTCTCATATCACTTTTACTTCTATGATATATATGCCTTGTTCACCCATTATTTCTTTAATGTGGTGTATTTACTTTCCATTAATATATCATATCAAAATTATATTTATTCTTATGATATTATGAGTTATTATGAATTGAATTTTTCAAAGTGGTATGGGGAACTTTGGAATGTTTAAGGATTATTACTTCATGAATCATTCAATGGTCTCATTTAAACGTATATTCTTCTATGTCAACATCCATTATTGAATCTTTTACATCATTTAGGTTTATATATTATTATATCATCTACAATATTATTTTTAAGTTTTTATGTTTAGTTTGTCTATGGATGTGCTCTCTTGATTCTATTCACCATATTACTTCGAATGGTTAGTAATTATGTTTAATGATTGGGGAAAGTTATTTACATTGTATATGTATATGATTTTTATGTATAATCCCATTCATATGAGGAATTAATTGGAAATAGATAGTTAGGTGTGGGTTTTTTTATAGACCCTCGGTGCATCAGTAGGTCTCCTCAGACAAAGCATAATTGGGTTTTGGCTGATGCCTTACCCTAGTATTTTCAGAAGTCTTGGTTGAGGCCTCGATGACAGATTTGTGATGTCTAAAATATGAATTACCTCATTATGATATTATTAATTGATAAATCATGTAATTATTTTACTATTAGGATATCCATTTTAAAGTTTCATGTGATTAGTTATATGGATTTATTTACTCAGCTTTCACTCTCACTATATTATGCTCATGATTGTTTTAAAGGAATATCTTTTTAGTTATTCGCTATGCCTAATGTTTATTTTTATGATAACTCTATTTTATTACTTACCCTTATTGGGAATCTGATCTCACCCATTTCATATGTTTCCTTTCCCTAGATTTTGAATAAGAAAAATTTTAATAAGATTTCAATGATACAGTTTATTTCACATTGTATCATGTTTTATTTTATTTTACCAATGTATTATTAGGTCATGAATGTAATATGATCTTACAATACTGATAAACTGATCAGTCCTTTGAGATTTAATTCCTTTTAATAATTCTAATTTATTAAAATAATTCACTAACTTCGAGCTTCTAGGGTCGAGGCGTTACAATGAAAAATTTGTTCACTATTCTTAAAAGGTTGATGCGGAGTTTTTTGAATCTTATGTGCCTCATGATATGAAAGTAAGAAGAGGCCTGGATGTAAGAATATGGGAAAAAATAAAATAAATAAATATGTCAGTAATAAAATGAAGCTCCCATATTGTGGTAATTGTTTGAAAAAGAACCCTAGAGAATGTCTTATTAAATCAGAGAAGTGTTATTGATATGGATTGTTTTTCTATGTGGACCTGGATTACAAGGAAAATAATCCTGAAGAATAAAATAATGGGGTAATCGATATTCATCCATAGGTATGGTGTTATAGTTTCAATGAGTTGGGTTATTATTCTAAAGTGTGCTCTAAGTTAGTTACTCAGGAAAGAAATCATCAATATCAGAAGTAAAAGGGTGTGAAAAAATATTTTTATACTACAATTGTAACATACCAAGTAAGTAAAGAATAATATATTATTATATCTATGTCTATTTATGAATTATATAGTGTTTTAGAGGCTTAAAATGAGAATAAATCCAATCTTAAGCATAGACTACTCTAATATTTTTAAAAGATTATTTTACAGCCTTTTGATGGAAAACCATTTTTAAATATAACTTTTGACAATTTTAAAATCTATATTTGTTAAAATAAACTTATTATTTAGAATTGGGACATTGAAATTTACTTTGGATAAATTTTTGGTATTTTTATGACAATGTTCATTTTTTAATGAATAGTGAAAAATACTTCATTTTACTTCAAAAATAGTTTTTCATCTAATTTAATTATATAGTTATATTATATTTTAAATTAGTTTTAAAGCGTAATTAGAATATATTTTTACAATTTAATCCAATGGTGGTCATTATCATTAATTTCACTTTGAAATTGGACATAAACAATTGTCAATCTTTTGATAGATATTATTTCTTAAAAACACGCTATTTGTTTTGACAACGGGAATTATTTTTAAATTAATTATTGAAATTTCTATGTTTGGAATTTGGTAAAATGGATTCCATATTTGGAATCATAAAGTCCAAATTATGTAATTAATAATATTTTGTTTTTGGACATTATAAATAGTAACGATGGTAATTATCTTTAATTATCATGATTAATTAATAATCGGGTAGTTAAGGGTAATAAAATAATATCATAATAATATAAAATGACCCCAACATGTGTCCAAATACTCTTTTTTTATTCATGTTCGACCATGGGGTGTTTTTTACTCAACTTAAGGGCCCATGGAGTCACATGGGTGTAATAGTGACATTTATGACATTATTTTTAAAAAGAAAGAGAAATATAACAAAGGTTTGTATATCCTAAGTAAAACAATTTTAATTTTGTTTACATAAATTATCTCTTAGACTATAAATATGAATTTTAAATCTAAAAATATTTCCTACATCATGGTATTTTTCTATAATTTTTAGACATTAAATAAATAAATTTATTTATGACACCATGATGATGCAGTGATTACCTCATTAATGAACGATTTAAATAAAATGAAAAGATAAGGTAAAATATAAGACTTACACTTGTCTAAAACCTATTAGATGGGTGTATTTATAACCCTTATCACCTTATCATCAAAATAAATCATTTTGGGACCTTTAAAATCTGAAAATCATATTATAATAAAGTAACATTTCAAGACTTTCCAAAAGTGACCCTCCTTCCTCTTATAAAAGGCCCCCACATATACCCCCTTACCCCCACCTATCAAGCCCTTGTATCATCCAAACTCTGCTCATATTATCTCTCCACATCCCTCTCTTACTCCTAGAATCCTCACATTGGGCAGAAGTCTTTCCAAGGAAGCCTTTGGCTCAAATCAAAAAGTGTTACCCGATTTAGAGGTAATGTCTTCTCTCGAGTTTCTTCCTTTTATTTTACTTATTCACTCACCAATATCTTCTTATTATTTGATCCCATAATAACACCAGTATAATAAACATACTATTATTTTTTTATGATAAGTATTATACCTACACTTACACACACCTCTGTCTAATGGTTAAAAAACATATTGTTTCTGTGGGTGGCGAATTACTGCCTCATGAAACGATGATTGTTCAATATTATTTTAACACCTTTCATGGTGGCCATTATGATGTAAATGTATTTATATATGATATATATGGTATTTATTTTTTCTATATGCTTCTAAATTTTATTTTTAAATCACATCGTTATGTTTTTCATGTTGTAGAAATGCGATAATTTCATCTGAGGAACTATGGACTACCGCCCCCTCAAGTGATGTGACTCATTCATGAAAAACATGGAATTTATAAAGAATTTAATTAATTAACTTATGTTACCTATATAACATATATATTATACTAGAATTATAATATATATATTTCTCATTTAGTTTTAATTCCTTTAATATGACAAAGAAATGAAAGTAGCGTTCATGCGTACGTACGGCCTACTGTCTCCATGAACGGTGCATTTCATTTTTTATCTCCAAATGTTATGGAATAGTATAAAATGAATATATACTGGATATATATCATATTTAAATAATTAATACCATTCTGGAGATGTTGTACTTATAACTACACGGGAAATTCTTTTCAAACAAGTTCATTTTTGACTCATGTACCGAACATCAATAAAACGTATGATATGAACTCACATAATTAACTAATTATTATAACAAGATAATATATGATATTAATTGAATAATAAACTTTAAAGGAAGTCCTTAAGAAATTATAAATTGACCTAAGTTTATTATTCAAAAATATAAAGAATGAACGAGAACAAGTCGGACTTGAGGTAGGGAACTTCATCTCAATCTCCTTTCGTTGTGGCATACTTCAATTTATATATGAACTTATTTTATTTGTTGTATAATAAACCCTTTTGAATTTTAATTTCATTCAGAATGAGTCTTTTTACATGAAGTGTTTTACTAAATGAAAAAAGGAATTTTTTTGTCTTATATATGCGGCCGCAACGACTTATCTGCCATCGTGACCATTATTTGAGTTTCGGCTTTCTCTACAATACATAATGTTTTTAAATGAAAAATAAATACCATGTTTTACTTTTATTTTATTTTGTAATTGAAAATGGTTTTGATCATTTTTTGATTATATCAATGTGTTGTATTGATATCTTGTGATTGAAATATGGAAATGTTATGTTTCATTTATGCATGTTTTATGTGATACAATTATGTTATGGTTCTTGGACATTGTTTATGAAGTTAGGTGGTTCCATGATAAACTAAGGGCAGGTGAGCCCGAGATAGATCTCTAATGCATTGGGTAATGCGAAGGAGTTAAATGCTAAGGTTTCTCCGACGAAATTTAGGGAATATACTGTGATGGGTATTCCAAACATAACCATGAGGGTTACTCCCTACGTAAGAATGTTAGGAATGCCTCAAGTTACCTTTATGTCTTATGATTTCTATGAGTTATTCATAAATCTTATGATTTCATGAGGTATGTAAAATTTTTTATGTTTTATAAGTATGATTTCATTGATTCTATGTATACGTGGACTAATATCTTCTTTCTGTATTTTTATATCCCTTACTGAGCTTTTTATGCTCATCCCATGTTTTTGAAATGTTTTTCACAGGTCAAGGGAAAAGTACATGATGTGATGATAGTGTCAAGAAATTATCAAGAAAGAAACCATGTTTTATTTTAAATATGTTTCCTTTGGTGGAAAACATTAATACTATCTTTGATGTAACCACCTTGTTTAAATGTGGAATGTAATGCATGATTCATGATCTGATTCTCTAAAAATCTAAACCTGAAAAGATCCTCAATGTGAATTCTTGAAATATCCCAAGATTAAGTAATGTTTAAGGATGGGGCCTTATATTTGGTATTAGAGGGAGGTTTAGATAACTTTAGGAGTTATAATTCTGTTAAATGATTATCCAAAAATATTCTTTTTTATGGTCTAATTTAAATGATATAGCATTTGAATATTACCATGTTGCTTCATCTAAGATATGTTTATTCAGAATGGTTTCCCATATAGGAAATAGGGAAGCAGTGCTAGGAAGGCATACAGAAGGAAATGACCTTCCAAATCAGCATCCTGAGATGGTTGGAATTGGAACTGAATAGTTTGTTGTAGTAATGGCGTAGTTGACTCAAGCGATAAATGGTGGTGGTATCCATGCATGAGATCAGCCAGATCAACCGTAGAGGAACATGTTAGCGGTGGAACATTTCATGAGGCAACATCCCCCATCATTCAGAGTATCATCTGACCCTGTGCTAGCTGAAGGGTGGATTAAAGCATTGGATAATATTTTTGATGTCATGGGGTGTTTAGAAAATCAAAAGTTTAGTCTTGCAGTTTACCATTTGGAGGGTGGAGTAGATCAGTGGTGGTCGATGGTTAAAAATATCAGGGATGCTGATGAGATTGATGATATTTTGGTGTTTTCTAAAAGTAAAGAGGAGCATGAAAGTCATTTAAGGGTTATTTTGAAAACCTTCAAAGAAAATAAATTGTATGGGAAATTCAGAAAGTGTGAGTTTTGGTTGCAACAAATTTCTTTCCTTGGTCACATTGTTTTTAATGATGGAATAACTATTGATCCTGTAAAAACAAAGGCTGTTGAAGAATGGACAAGACCCAGAAATGTAACCGAGATTCATAGTTTTCTTGGTTTGGTAGCCTATTACCGAAGGTTTGTTAAATATTTTGCACGGTTGTCCAGCCCATTGACTAAGCTAACTCAGAAGGGTGTTAAGTTTATCTATACAAAAGAATGTGATTATTGTTTTCGGGAATTGAAAATAAGATTAGTGAATGCTCCAGTATTGTCACTACCTTCCAGGAATAGTGAGTTTGTTATCTATAGTGATTCTTCATTGAAAGGACTTGGTTACATCCTAATAAATAATGATCAGTTAATTGCTTATGCTTCACGTTAGTTGAAAACTCCTGAGATAAATTACCCTACACATGATTTGGAATTAGCTGTTGTTGTTTTTTCTTTAAAAATTTAGAGGCATCATATTTATGGTTTAAATTGTGAAATATATACTAATCACAAAATTTTAAAGCATATATTCACTCAGAAATAATTGAACATGAGACAAGGAGATGGATATAATTAATCAAGGATTATTATTGCACGATTCACTACCACCCAGGAAAAGAAAATAAATTGACAGATGCTTTGAGTCAAAAAAAATTAATGCTTCATTAACCATGTTACATTTGGAACGTGATCCTTTGGTTAAGGATTTGATGAATTTTTGCTTGGAAGTTTTTGGTGCAGGAAATTATTCTATATTGTTTCAGGTATCTGTGAAATCTTCTCTATCAGACAAAATTAAGCAAGTACAGAAGCAAGACAGTGAGTTGCAGAAAAAGGTAGATCTGGTTCAGAAGGGTATGTTACTTGAACTCAACATTGATAATGATTGTGTTTTGAGATTTGGGAAGAGATTGTGTGTGCCTTGTGATTCACAGTTGAAGAGAGGGTTGTTATGTGAAGCTCATAGTTCTCCATTTTCAGTTTATCCAAGCAGTACTAAGATGTACATAGATCTTCGAGAGTATTACTGGTGAGATGGAATGAAAAGAGATATTTCTTATTTTACTATGAAGTGTTTGACTTCTCAACAGGTTAAAGTAGAGTGACAGTTACTGAAAGGGATTCTTCAGCCTTTACCAGTGCTAGAGTGGAAATGGGAGAATATATCCATGGACTTATTTGGGGGATTACAGAAGACACCTCGAGGTAATAATGCAATCTGGGTTATTGTTGATCGCTTGACTAAATATGCTCATTTCCTTGCTATACGAGATACTTTTTCCCTAGATCAATTTTCTCGATTTTATCTTAAAGAGATAGTCAGGTTACACATAGTTCCCCTATCCATTGTATCTGATAATAATCTCAGGTTCACTTTTTACTTTTGGAAATTCCTTCAGAAGTCATTGGGTACTGAATTAAATTTTAGTACAGCTTTTCATCCTCAATCAGATGGGCAGTTAGAATGAACAATTTAGACTTTGTAGGATATGATATGTTCTTGTTTGATGGATTATCAGGGAATTTGGGACCAACATCTTTCATTGGTTGAGTTTTCTTATAATAACAGTTTTCATTCCAGTATAAAGATGGCACCATTTGAGGCATTATATGGGAAGTAGTGTCGAACTCTAGCTTTTTGGGTTGAAGTAGGTGAAAGGAAGTTTATGGTACCAGAATTGGTAGAAGAGATGGTAGAAAAATTCATCTGATAAAGAAACACATGAGAACAGCTTAGAGCAGGCAAAAAAGTTATGTGGACAACAGGAGGAAGGATATCTCTTTTTAGGTAGGTGATCATGTCTTCCTCAAAGTTTCACTATGGAAAAGTGTGATGTGATTTGGTAAGAAAGGAAAGATGAGTTCAAGGTTCATTATACTATATGAAATTCTGGAGAGATTTGGATCAATTTCATACCGAGTGGCTTTACCTCCGAGTTTATCTCAGGTACATAATTTTTTTCATGTTTCAATGTTAAGGAAGTACATGCCAGATGCATCTCATGTTTTGAGTCCAGAGGTAGTTCATCTAGAAGAAAATTTATCTTATGATGAAAAACCGGTCCAAATTCTTGACCATAGGGAGCAAGTGTTGCGGAATAAGTTGATTCATCAAGTAAAGGTTTTGTGGAAAAACCACATGATTGAATAGGCAACATGGTAATCTGAAAATGCAATGAGGGATAAATACTCTCACTTATTCGATAAGTAAATAAATTGTGGGGACGCAATTTCTTAAAGGGGGGAAGGATGTAACATCCTAAGTAAGTAAAGAATAATATATTTTCATATCTATGTCTATTTATGAATTGTTTTAGAGGCCTAAAATGAGAATAAATCCGATCTTAATCATAGAATACTCTAATATTTTTAAAATATTGTTTTACCGCCTTTTGATGGAAAACAATTTTTAAATATAACTTTTGACAATTTTATAAGCTCTATTTGTCAAAATAAACTTATTCTTTATAATTGGGACATTTAAATTTACTTTGGATAAATTTTTGGTATTTTTATGACAATGTTCATTTTTTAATGAATAGGGAAAAATACTGCATTTTACTTCAAAACTGATTTTTAATCTGATTTAATTATATGGTTAGATTATCTTTTTAATTGCTTTTAAAGTGTAATTAGAATATATTTTTACCATTTAATCTAATGGTGGTCATTAGAATTAATTTCTCTTTGAAATTGAACATAAACAATTGTCAATCTTTTGATAGATATTGTTTCTTAAAAACATGCTATTTTTTTGACAAAGGGAATTATTTTTAAATTAATTACTGTTATTTATGTGTTTGGAATTTGGTAAAATGGATTCCATATTTGTAATCATAAGGTCCAAATTATGTAAATAATACTCTTGTTTTTGGACATTATGAATAGTAACGATGGTAATAATCTTTAATTATCATGATTAATTAGTAATCGGGTAGTTAAGGGTAATAAAATAATATCATAATAATATAAAATTACCCCAACATGTGTCCAAATCCTCTTTTTTGATTCATGGCCGACCATGGGAAGATTTTTACCAAAATATAGGGCCCATGGAGTCACATGGGTGTGATAGTGACATTTATTACATTATTTTTAAAAAGAAGAGAAATATAACAAAGGTTTGTATATCCTAAGTAAAAAAATTTTAATTTTGTTTACATAAATGATATCTTAGACTATAAATAGTCATTATAAATTTAATGATATTTCCTACATCAAGGTATTTTTTTTATAATTTTTAGACATTAAATAAATAAATTTATTTATGACACCACGATGATGCAGTGATTACGTCATTAATGAATGATTTAAATAAAATGAAAAGATAAGGTAAAATCTAAGACTTAAACTTGTCTAAAATCTATAATATGGGTGGATTTAGAACCCTTATCACCTTATCCTCAAAATATATCATTTTGGGACCTTTAAAATATGGAAATCATTTTATAATAAAGTAACATTTCAAGACTTTCCAAAAGTGACCCTCCTCCCTCTTATAAAAGGCCCCCACCTCTACCCCCTTACCCCCACATCTAAAGGCCTTGGATCTTCCAAAATCTGCTCATATTATCTTTCCAAATCCCTATCTTACTCCTAGAAGCCTCACTTTGGGTAGAAGTCTTTCCAAGGAATCCTTTGGCTCAAATCAAAAAGAGTTACCCGATTTAGAGGTAATGACTTATCTCGAGTTTCTTCCTATTATTTTCTTTCTTCACTCACCACTATCTTCTTATTATTTGATCCCATAATAACACCAGTATACTGAATATACTAGGATGTTGTAATTATAAGTATTTTACCTACACTTACACACACCTCCGTCTAATGGTTAAAGAACATACTGTTTATATGGGTGGTGAATTACTACCTCACGAAACGATGATTGTTCAATCTTCATTTAACACCTTTCATGGTGGCCATTATGATGTCACTGTATTTATATATGATATATATGGTATTTATTTTTTCTATATGCTTCTGAATTTTATTTTTAAATCACATCGTTATGCTTTTCATGTTGTGGAACTGCGATAATTTCATCTGAGGAATTGTGGACTACCGCCCCCTCAATTGATGTGACTCATTCATGCCAAACATGGAATTTATAAAGAATGTAATTAATGAACTTATGTTACATATATAAAATATATATTATATTGTAATTATATAATATATATATATATATATGTCTCATTTAGTTTTAATTCCTTTAATATGATAAAGAAATGAAAGTAGCGTTCATGCGTACGTACGGACTACCATCTCCATGAACGGTGCATTTCATTTTTTATCTCCAAATGTTATGGAATATTATAAAATGAATATATACTGGATATATATGAAATTTAAATCATTAATACCATTTTGGAGATGATGTACTTATAACTACATGGGCAATTCTTTTTAAACAAGTTCATTTTTGACTCACGTACCGAACATCGACAAAATGTATGATATGAACTCACATAATTTACTAATTATTATAACATGATAATATGCTATATGAATTGAATAATAAACTTTAAAGGATGTACTTAAGCAATTATAAATTGATCTAAGTTTATTATTTATAAATATAAAAAACAAATGAGAACAAGTCAGACTTGAGGTAAGGGACTCCATCTCAATCTCCTTTCGTTGAGGAATACTTTAATTTATATATGAACTTCTTTTATTAGTTGTATAATAAACCCTTTTGATGTTTAATTTCATTCAAAAGGAATCTTTTTACACGAAGCATTTTAATAAATGACAAAAGGAATTTTTTTGTCTTACGTATGCGACGACAATTACTTCTCCATCACCGTGACCATTATTTGAGTTTCGTCTTCCTCTACAAGCCCTAATGTTTTTAAATGAAAAATAAATACCATGTTTTACTTTTCATTTATTTTGGTATTGAAAATGGTTTTGATAATGTTTTTATTATATCAATATGTTGTATTGATATCTTGTGATTGAAATATGGAAAGGTTATGTTTCATTTATGCATGTTTTATGTGATACTATTATGTTATAGTTCTTGGGAATTGTTTATGAAGTCTGGTGGTTCCGTGATAAACTAAGGACGGGTGATCCCAAGATTGCTCTCCAATGAATTGGGTAACGCAAAGGAGTTAAACGCTAAGGTTTCTCGAAAGAGATTTAGGGAATATACTATGATGGGTATTTCAAACATAACCATGAGGGTTACTCCCTACGCAAGAATGTTATGAATTCCTCAAGTTACCTTTATGTATTATGATTTCTATGAGTTATTCATAAATCTTATGATTTCATGAGGTATGTTAAAGTGCTTATGTTTTATGAGTAAAGTATGATTTCATTGATTCTTATGTATACATGGAATAATGTATTCTTTCCGTATTTTTATATCCCTTACTGAGATTTTTATGCTCATCCAAAGTTTTTGAAAAAAATCTCATAGGTCAAGGGAAAAGTACATGATGTGATGATAGTGTCGAGGAAGTGTCAAGAAAGAAATCGTTTTTTATTTTAAATATGTTTCCTTCAGTGGAAAAAATGAATATTGTATTTGATGTAACCACCTTGTTTAAATGTGGAATGTAATGCATGATTCATGATCTAATTCTCTAAAACTCTAAACCTAAAAAGATCCTCAATGTGAATTCTTGAAATAACCCAAGATTAAGTAATGTTTAAGGCTAGGGACTTATAATAATGGTTGATGTTGGGGAATCAAATATTGTTTCTACAGGAATGTTACTTTTGTATTTGAACTATGTCAACACCCTGTTTGACTTTGGATCTTTGCATTCATTCATTTTTGAGAAATTTTCATGTAAATTGGGAATATCACCTCATGAATATAAAATATAACTTTTGGGGAAAACTTCATGTGGAAGTATTAAATCAACCAAGATTTATAGGAATATTCCTTTTATCATTTTTAGGGTGGTCTTTCTTATAAATATTATTTAACTACCCATAATCGAGTTTTATATAATTTTTAGTATGAATTTTCTTTCAGTTTATCATGATAATATATATTATAGATCCAAGAAGAATTATTCAATGATTTCATACCTTTTATATAATATCAAGAAGCTAATAAATTAATTAAATATGGAAGTGGAAGTTATCATGCTCACATTGTTGAAAATAAATAAAATATTCAAATTAGTGATATGGTAGTAGTGATTGTATACATGGATGTATTTCTTGATGATTTTACTATTATTATTCTTGATCATGAGATAGAGTTTACTATTGAATTATTGTGTAATGCTATGCCTATTTCAAAACACCCTTATTGAGTGGATAAATTAGAAATTTTAGAATTGAAAAATCAATTATAGGAGTTACTATATAATGGTTTCATTCAACCTAGAACTTCACCATGGGGTTATCCAATTTTTTTATTAAAAACATGGTTGTTCAACATGAATTTTCATTGATTATATATCCTTGAACAACATCATTGTTAATAATAAGTATCCATTTCCTCATATTGTTGATTTGATTGATAAAATGAAAGAACTATATTTTTTGAATTTTGATCTCAGGTTGGGTTACCATTAGTTGAAAGTAAAGAAAGAAGATATTCTAAAGACTTTGTATCATACTAGATATGTGAATTATGTGTTTTTAGTTATGCCCTTTGGGTTGGCTAATGAACCTGCTATATTTATGGACCTTATGAATAGAGTTTTTCATGAGTTATTAAATAAGTTTGTAGTTTTTTTATTGATGAAATTTTGGTATATTCTAAAAGTCAAGCATATCATGAAACCTAAGTATTTTTTTGAAAACCCTAAATGAAGAGAAATTATATAGGGAATTAATATTTTTGAATTTTGGTTGTAATAGATTTCTTCCCTTGTACATATAGTTTCTAATGATGGCATAATTGTTCACTATAGTAAAAAAAAGTTGGTAAAGAAGAGCCAAGACCCAAAAATATAATATAGATTCATAGTTTTCTTGGATTTGTGGGTTACTACTGGAAGTTTGTTGAAAACATTACTCGGTTATCTATCCCACTGACTAAGTTAACTCAAAAAAGAGATAAATTCATCTTGAAAAAAATAATATTATGTTTATTTTTTGGAAATAAAAAGAATATTGGTGAATTCTCTAGTTTTTTCCCTACCTTCCATAAATGGGAAATTCATCATATATAGTGATGCTTCATTGAAGGGACTTGGTTGTGTCTTGATGTAGAATGATTAGGTAATTTCTTATGCTTTACGCCAGTTGAAACCAGGATCTAAAATTAGCTGAAGTGGTTTTTGCTTTAAAATTTTGGAGGCATCATATGTATGGATTAATTAGTGAAATATTTACTAATCATAAAATTTTGAAATATATATTCACTCAAAAAGAATTGAACATGAGATATACACTACGGGAAAAACATGCTTTTGTGACAGGCTATTTGCGGCGGGGGGTTCGTCCCGTCGCAAAAAGTAATGCACGGTTTGGCGCAGGATGCGCGCCAAAGCGTGGGAAGGTTATTTGTGATGGGGTGATCCCCCGTCGCAAATAGTGTGTCGGTCAGAGAGTATTTTCGATGGGTCCCGTCGCAAATACCGGCGGCGGTAAATGGGTTTTTACGATGGGATGTTGTCCTGACGCAAAAGGTGTGTCGGCATGTCACTTTTTGAGACAGGGTCCGTCACAAATACTCTTTTAACCACCGACAGCAATTAATGCGGGCAAAGATATTTGCGATGGGCCCCATCGCAAAAAGTACCTTTTGCGATGGTAATCGTGTCACAACTAGTCCCGTCACAACTAATCTAACCTATATATACCCCCCTCCGTTTTTCTTTCTCTTCTTCTCATTTCTCACTTCCTCTCTCTCTCTAAACTCTATTTTTAGAGTGAAAATTTCTCTGAGTTAGTTGTTTTTACAGAGAAGTTGTGAAGTCGCTTACATCAATAGGAGATCAAGTTTAAAGGTATTTATATTTTATTCAATTTAGTATTTATTTCATTTTTATGTTAATTTTAATTATTGTTGATTAGTTGTAATTAAATTTTTTTTTAAATTTTTTTGTTATCTATATTTATTTGTAATAATAAATTGAAATTATTAATATTAATACTTTATAATTATTAATAATTAATAATTAGTAATAATTAATAATTATTAATGAAAAATAGTATTGTCTATAAATAATTACTTGTAATTAGTAATTAGTAATTAGTAGTTGTGAATTGTTGTTTTTAAAATTAATTAAGGCTAATTAATAATAGTTATGTTTAATTAGTAATAGTTATGTTTAATTAGTAATAATTATGGGTAATTAGTAATAAATAGGAATAATTTGTAATAAATAGGAATAATTAGTACTAAATAGTAATAAATAGTAATAAATTGTAATAAATAGTAATAATTAGTAATAATTAGTAATAAATAAGAATAATTAGTAATAAATAGTAATAAATAGTAATAAATAGTAATAAATAGTAATAAATATAATAAATAGTAATAATTAGTAATAATTAGTAATAATTAGTAATAATTAGTAATAATTAGTAATAAATAGTAATAATTAGTAATAATTAGTAATAATTATTAATAATTAGTAATAATTAGAAATAATTACTAACAAATCGTAATAAATAGTAATAATTTGTAATAATTAGTAATAATTAGTAATAATTAGTGATAAATAGGAATAAATTGGAATAAATAGGAATAAATAGGAATAAATAGTAATAAATGAAAATAATTAGTAATAAATAGGAATAAATAAGAATAAATAAGAATAATTAGAAATAATTGGCAATAATTAGTAATAATTAGAAATAATTAGCAATAATTAGGAATAAATATGAATAATTGGTAATAATTAGGAATAATTAGTAATAATTAGTAATAATTAGTAATAATTAGTAATAATTAGAAATAATTAGTAATAATTAGTAATAATTAATAATAATTAGTATTATTTAGTAATAATTAGTAATAATTATTAATAATTAGTAATAATTAGTAATAATTAGTTATAATTAGTAATAATTAGTAATAATTAGTAATAATTAGTAATAATTAGTAATAATTAGTAATAATTAGTAATAATTAGTAATAATTAGTAATAATTAGTAATAAATAGGAATAAATATGAATAAATATGAATAAATATGAATAGTTAGTAATAATTAGGTATAATTAGGAATAATTAGTAATAATTAGTAATAAATGGGAATAATTAATTACAAATAGTAATAATTAGTAATAAATAGTAGTAAATAGTAATAAATAGGAATAATTAGGAATAATTATGAATAATTAGGAAAAATTAGGAACAATTAGGAACAATTAGTAATAATTATGAATAATTAGTAATAAATAGTAATAAATAGGAATAAATAGGAATAATTAGGAATAATTAGGAATAATTAGGAATAATTAAGAATAATTACAAATAATTAGGAATAATTAGGAATAATTAGGAATAATTAGGAATAATTAATAATAATTAAGAATAATTAAGAATAATTAGGAATAATTAGTAAGAATTAGTAACAATTAGGAATAATTAGGAATAATTAGGAACAATTAGGAAGAATTGGGAATAATTATGAACAATTAGGAACAATTAGGAACAATTAGGAACAATTAGGAACAATTAGGAAAATTAGGAACAATGAGGAACAATTAGCAAGAATTAGAAACAATTAGAAACAATTAGTAATAATTAACAACAAATATGAACAATTAGAAACAAATAAGAACAAATATGAACAAATAGGAACAAATAAGAAGAATTTGGAAGAATTTAGAAGAATTAGGAAGAATTAGGAAGAATTAAGAAGAATTAGGAAGAATTAGGAAGAATTAGGAAGAATTATGAAGAATTAGAAATAATTAGGAATAATTAGGAAGAATATGAAGAATTAGGAAGAATAGGAATAAATAGGAAAAATTAGGAATAATTAGGAATAATTAGGAATAATTAGGAATAATTAAGAACAATTAGGAACTATTAGGAATAATTAGTAATAATCAGTAATAATTGGGAATAATTAGGGATAATTAGGAATAATTAGGAATAATTAGGAATAATTAGGAAAATTAGTAACAATTAGTAATAATTAGTAAAAATTAGTAATAATTAGTAACAATTAGTAACAATTAGTAACAATTAGTGAAAATTAGTAACAATTAGTAAAAATTAGTAAGAATTAGTAATAAATAGGAACAATTAGGAAGAAAATGAATTGTAATAAATTGTAATAACTTGTAATAACTTCGTACAATTTCCAGTGGATTGAAGGCACTCCTTTTTCTTGATGAATCTTCTCCTTTCAACTTTCCTAACTAAAAACATTATGAAAAACCTGATTTTATGTATGCATATCTAATCTCGTATGCACGAGTTTGAATATGCATTCGTAGGACCACATTTTTCATAATGTGTTCAGGCGGTGACAGTTGCAAGAAGATGATTCATCGACGAAAAGGGGCTCTTTTGTCCAACGGTATGAGAATGAATATTCGTACCTCCAAGAAAAATCTTCATTGTGATTTTAGTGTGATAAAGTTGCAAGTAAATGAACCATTGGACAAAAGAGTAGCCGTCAATTCACTGGAAAGTGTGTCTACTGTAAGTAATGGTAAATATTAATAAGTATTTGTAATTATTTATCTTTATTTTCATATAGTGTTTTTATAATTTTAGAATATTCAAAAATAGAAATGATTTTATATTTTATAGAAAAATATGGAACAAGGAAGTCGACAACAATCATTATTAGATGATTGTGCTTGGATAAATCAGTATAGAAATCCGAACAGTTCTGGTTTAAATCCTGTATATATTGAGGGTGTTGAAGCTTTCTTATAATTTGCATCATCAAAACCAGAATATGTTTTAGAAGGCACAATAAAGTGTCCTTGTAAAAAATGTGATCTGAGAACATTTGACACATTTGACAAGGTTGGGCGACATCTCTTGCGGTTTGGTTTTCAACCAGATTATGTTTTTTGGTATCAACACGGTGAATGAAGTTCCATAGAAGACACTAATAAATTGATTCTGAATCCATCATGGTTTCAAAATTTAGTACATGGTGTTGTAGGTCCATCTGTTCAACAAACTGAAACTCAAGATGATATTGATTTAACTTCTGAGTTGGAACCATCCAAATTTTATGAGTTTTTGAGGTCTTTTGAGGATGCATTATATCCTAGTTGCAAGATAAGAAAATTAAAATCAGTTGTATGATTTATGGATTTTAAATCAGATAATGCAATGTCAAACAACTATTTTGATTAGATATTTTCGTTGGTTAAAACACTATTAGCTGAAGGAAATGTGTTGCCTGTAAATTAGTATGAGAGCAAGAGGCTGGTTCGTAATCTGGGCCTTAGTTATTGGAAGATTCATCCATGTAAAAATGATTGTATCTTATATTATAGTGAAAATGATTCGTTAGATAGTTTTTTCACATGTAGACAATCAAGGTATAAAGAAGCTTAACCAGGGAAATCTGAATCGATTCCAGAAAAACAGTTGAGATATTTCCCCCTTACACCCAGGTTGCAGCGTTTATTTATGTCTCAAAACATAGCGTCAATTATGTCATGGCACAAAACCAAGATTTCAACTTATAAAAGCTTAAATCATTAATATGATGGTGATTCTTGGAAACATTCTAACCGTCTGCATTTGTCTTTTGCTTTAGAAGCTCGAAATGTGTGATTGGGTCTTTCTATTAATGGTTTATATCCGTTTGGTTCTTATGGTAGTCAGTATTCATGTTTTCCTGTCTTTATAACTCCATAAAATATACCTCCATGGATGTTGATGAAGGAGCCCTGTATATTTTTTACCTTATTAATCCTAGGTAATCTGAAAAAGAATATTGATGTTTATTTGAAACCATTGATTGATGAGTTAAATGAATTGTGGAGTGATGATGTTAATACATATGATGTTTTTGTGAAACAAAATTTCATATTAAAAGTTGTATTGATGTGGATGATTATTGACTTTCCGGCATATGGCATGTTATCTGGATCGAGTACACATGGTCTAAAATCATGTCCTTACTGTATGAAAGATAACAAATCCTTTATGCTCATCAATGGAAAAAACCTTGTTATTTTTATTTTCACTGCACATTTCTTCCAACCGATCATCCTTTTTAGAGGAAAAAATCACATTTCAGAAAAGGTACAATTGAAAGGGATGAACCTCCAAAAATGATCTTAGGTACAGAGTTAAAATTAGTTGTATTTTCATTACCTCCCATCACATTTGGGCCAACAGTAAACCAATAGAAAATTCATGGCTTTGAGAAGGGCTGAGTAGTTGGTATCAGCTCTCATTTGACTCCTGGTACTTATTATGGTACTGTTGCGATGTCGGTGTCCAAGTCGACAGGAGCTTGTGGATAGGCATTATCTTCTGCCTCACAGTATTAGGAGCAATTGCAAAATCAGTCTGAGCTTATAAAGAGTTTACAGAAGTAGCATAAAGAGATGCATCAGTAGCAGCAGTAGCACGAGGAGGAGATGCATTGATGGCGGTAGCAGCAGCAGCAGCAGCATCACGAGCAGATGAAGTGCATGCGCCATTTGACTCGTAGTTTAGGGATGGACTTTCCTCCACCATATCCTACAGCTCCTCCACTTCCTCTAGAAGATCACCCCCCAGTGATTTTTTTTATGTTAAAAACATTTGAAATGAAGATTTATTGTAAAATGAACTATTTATTGTTTCTGTATTTTATATTGGTGCAAATATTGCATAATTTATTTTTTTTAATATTTTATTATTTATTATTATTAATATATTTTTTAATATATGTTTATTTTACTAATAATAATAACATTTTATGATTTTTTTTATATTTTTTTGTAAATATTGAGAATTGTAATATTTTTTTATTTTTTTTTTAATTTTAATAAAATTAATATTAATTTTTTATTAATCATAATTTTATTAACTATATTTTTTTAGTATTATATTTTTTAATGTTTTTTTATTTTACTAATAATAATATTTTTTATTTTTTATTTATTTTAATAATATTAATATAATTTTTTCATTAATCATAATTTTATTAAATATTTTTTTATTATATTTAGTATTTTTGATGGGACCTTTTGTGACGGGCTCCCTCGTAAATAATTTAAATATAATTTTTTATTAATATTATTTGCGAGGGGATGACAAACTCATCACAAATAGTATTTTCGACGAGCCCATCGCAAAAGGTTTTTAAATATATAATGTATATAATCAGAGGCTAATTTGTGATGGGGAAGTTCCCTGTCGCAAATAGTATTTTTGACGGGCCCGTAGAAAAAGGTTTATTTATATATAATGTATATAATTGGAGGCTTATTTTTGATGGTCCTATTGCAATAAATAATATTTGTGACACCGTTTTCTACAATGGGCTATTTGTGACGGGGCCCCGTCTCTAAAGCCTATTTGCGACGGTATCCCGTCACAAATAGCCCATCGCAAATATATCTAATTCCAGTAGTGGTAGAATATCACTGGAACTAATCAAGGATTATGAATGAGAAATGAATTACCATTATAGAAAATAAAAAAATATGGATGATTCTTTGAGTGGGAAAATAATGCTATATTAACCATGTTACATCTGTAATATGACCCTTTGGTTGATGATTTGATGAATTTTTTCCTAGAAGTTATGGATATAGGGACATCCTCTATGTTTTTTAGGTTTCAGTGTAATCAAATTTTTCATAAATAATTATGAATGCTTAGAAAGGGGATCATTATTTATAGGAAAAGGTAGATACTTTGAAGATGGGTAAGTGTCCTAATTTTAATATTGATGAAGAAGGTGTTTTGTGATTTGGAAAAATATTTCGTGTGCCTTATGATTCCTATTTGAAGAAAGATTTTTTGAGTGAAGCACATATATCTCAATTTTGTATTCATCTAGGAAGCACTAAGATGTATAGTGACCTTTAAGAGTATTACTGGTGGGATTGTATAAAAATAGATATTTTTTACTTTACCATGAAGTGTTCAACTTTATTTTAGACTAAAAAAGAATGAAATTTAAGAAAAATAATGATTCAGACTTCCCCAGTACTAGAGTGGATATGGGAAAATATATTAATACATTTTGTGATGGGATTTCCAAATATTTCTCATGGTAAATATGAAATTTGGTTTATTGTTGATTGATTTACTAAATGTTAATATTTCCTTATCATTAGAGATACTATGTATTTAGATCAAATTTCTAAATTATATCTAAAGGGGGTAGTTAGGTTAAATGGAGTTCCACTCCCCATTGAATCATAATATGATCCTAGGTTTACATCTAATTTTTTTAAAGGAATTCAGAAATATTTGGGTACTAAATTAAATTTTAGTACATCTTTTTATCTTCAAAATGATGTTCAGTCTAAGAATATGATTCATACCATGTAATATATGATTCATTATTATTAAATGGATTACAAGGGATATTGTGATCAATATCTTTCTTTGTTTGAGTTTTCTTAAAACAATGGTATTCATTCTATTATACAGATGGCACCATTTGAGGCATTATATGGAAAGAAGTATTGAATTTCGTATTTTTAGGATAATGTAAGAGAAAGGAAGTTAATGGTACTAGAGTTAGAAGAAGAAATGGATGAGAAGGTGGAATTTATTCAACAATATTTGAGGAGAGATTATAGAAGGTAGAAATTTTATATAGATAATTGGAGAAAATATCTTTTTTCAAGGTAGGTGATCATGTCTTTCTAAATGTATCTTCAGGGAGAATTGTTAAGTGTTTTTATAAAAATGGAAATATATATATATTGATCATTAGACCATATGAACTCCTAGATAATTTTGGATCAGTTTCCTATTGATTGTCTTTATCTCTAAGTTTATCACGGGTATATAATATGTTTCATGTTTCAATATTAAGGAATTTTGTGCCAGATTCATCTCATGATTAATGTGTAGAAGTAGATCAGTTGGAAGGGAACCTTTATTATGATGAATAGGATATTCATATTTTTGACCATATAGATCAATTGTTTCATAATAAAGTGATTCACTAGGTTAATATTTTATAGAAAACCATACGGTTAAAGAGGCAACATAGGAATCTGAAAATGCAATGAGGGAAGGATATCCCCACTGGATTAATAAGTGTATAAAATTGTCGGGATGAAATTTAAAAAATGGGTTAATAATGTAAAAATATAGGTAATGATATAATAAACCACTTTTATATTTATTAATATAGTTATATTCATTATAAAATTATAAAGTTATTTTTTAAAAATCAAAAAGGAAATAGTTTTTACTAAACACTTGTATTATAAGGTTTTATTTAAAATTTTAATTTATAAATTTTTGAATTTAAATTATAAATAATGAATATAATATTTTAAATAAACATATAAAATTTCAATTAGGGTGATTTTTTGGTATTTTTCAAAAAAAATATTGATTTTTCAATGAATGGAAAAAATAAGGATTTCTGCAAAAATGTCGTTTATTTTCAATAAATTAAGTAAATTAAAATTCCCATTATGTTTTTAAGATTATATAATTTAAAATAATTATTCTTTATTTATATTTAATACAATTAATTACTTTTAAAACACCTTTATAATGTATTTTAGTGTAAGTTATTTTGGGTTTAAAAATAAGGTTTTTCTGAAAACAGTTTTAAAGTGCATAGTGTTTCTCCAATTTAATTAATTAAAATATTACCTAATAAGGAATGTATTAAATGAAATTTATATATTATATATCAATAAATATTAATATATATTCATAAAATGATTATTATTATTCATATATTTAATATAAAATTACATTTTTCTTGAAAAATACACTTCTTGAAACTCGTTTTTTCATCGCGCTTGTGGGTTTTATATTAAAATAGATTTTTCAAATTATGTGAATTGAATTTATTAAAATGGATTCCATATTTTTAATTATCATAATTAATATAATACAATAAGTTCAACTTAATTTTTCACTATAATGAATAGTGAAAATGTTAAAATTTTATTATTACAGATAAGGTAAAAATGGATTTATCGGGGGTTAATCTAAAAAGATAAGGGTTAAAATCACCTAAAAATATCTAGAATCTATTTTATAGAAATATTTAATCCTTTTAATTTATAATTTTTTATATTGTTCCATTTTTGAAACTTATCATGTTTTAAAAAAGTGGTTATACCTTTTTTTCAAAAATTACAAGTGTACCACTCTACTCACTTATAAAAGGTCACCCCTATTCTTTCCTATTCACACATTAAATTTCATTTGGATCAAAATTACCTACCAAAATATATTCATTACTTTCCTCTACATGATATATATCCCTTATTTTGATCAAAAATCCATCTTAACATAGTTTTTTTGTTACATAAGGTGGTTGTCCAAATAAGAGGTATTGTGCTTTACCGAGAGTCTTTATTTTATTTCTTCTTCCACCTCCTTAAAATCTTATCAAATTATGATTATATAATAAAAAAAATATATAATATATAATTATATTTTCTTTTTTTAATTTAATATCTTAAATATATCTCCTCTTCCATCAAATGGGATATGAAATCATCATTCATGTGTACAACAGACTACCACCTCACAAACCGATGTCATTATTTTTCCATCATCGCCTATCCTAGATTATTTTAATGATTGATTTAAAGTATATATATATGAAATTTTTGAAATTTTTATACTTATGGGGGTTATTATAACACATATACCCTCTTACTTTCAATTTCTTGGAGGATATGATAACTTCACTCGTGTATACAACAGACTGCCACCTTGCGAAGTGATGTGATTCATTTTTCACTAATTCTTTAAATAGAAGGTGATAAGGATAAATTTAATGAATATATGTGATATAAATGATATAATAATTATATTCAGGAAATATTTATCATTATTAAAATCTAATATTTCATTTTATTTCTTATAGTGAAAAGTTATAACTTTGTTTGTGTACGTGTGGACTACCACCTCCACAGATCGATGTGATTATATTTTCTATTATCACATCAAAACAATGATACATATATATAAATAAATAAATATATATTTAAATAATTAATATTGTAGATATGATATTATGAAAATTTAACGATGATAAAATATTACTAACCTCTTCCATAATGATCGTTGAAAAATGGAAATGTCACTCATACCTACATATGGCCCGCTATCTCCATTATCGTAACATAGTTCATTTTTTCATAATCATATTTTATGAATGGTTTTAAAATTATAATTTATGTATAATTTCAACAAATATTTCATGATTATTATTCTGGATATATTGAAATAATGACCTCTTAGACTAATAGTCAACCTCCTGAAATCATTTTGACACATTATCCAAATATTGTCGAAACATCTATTGTAAAAGTAATTGATAATGTAATTCTATATGACATGGTAATAAGTGAAATAAATGGAATAATAATCTTGAAAAATGTCTTTAAGAAAACATATAATTATTATAAATTTATTATTTAATAATATAAATAATGATCCTGATAAATCAAACTCATGGTAAGGGAATTCATCTCAATTTCCTTCCATTGAGGCATATTTTGATGTTATCAACCTATATTCCTTTAAGAGGTCTATATACTACCCCTTTGAAATGTTATATCATGAATTTATCTTTTAACATGGAATTTATTGTTTTTTAAAATGTTATTCTCTCATGGGGATTATGATTCAAATATTCCCATAGTGGTAAGGGACGTCGCTTTAAATTAATTCACTTTTAATATTTTCCGTCTATCTCTTTTTTCATCCATGTACATATTTTTAAAATGATTTTATTATTGACATGAGAGTTTTATAAAATAAATTTATGTATTTATTTAAATGGTTTTGAAAAAAGGGAATATTTTTATGGAAGCTTTGACTTTCTTTACAAAATACAAATAAAATTTTTTTTTAACATATATGGTGACAATGACTTTTCATGCTGTTATAACCATTATTTGAAGCTTTTATTCCATTAAAATATTTCGTTTTTTCTTGAAATAAAATCCCTCATTAACTTTTATAGGTATTTTAGTATTAAAAATGTGGTTTTAAAATAAAATAGTATTTTGGTATTGAAAATGGGTTTTTAAAAGAAAATGGTATTTTGATAACCGAAAGTATTTTCCAAATGGGTTTAAAAAAAATCAAGGGTTTTATGATGAAAATATGAAAGCATTAAATGATTTATTCATGATATGGTCCTTGGAAATTATTTATTATTGGTGCACCCAGATAGCACCCAGTGAGCCCATTATATCTTATATGATGGGTGTGCCTAGATATTACTCCAATAAATTGGCTAATGATTATGTTTTCTGAAAAATTATATTGGAATTTGGTTGTATGGTTATTCCATTATATAAGGCTTCTATTATATGATTCCACAAGTAACCTATATGATTTTTCAATGATTTCTAATTAGCTTTTTTATAAATCGTTTCATTTCAAAAGATATATAATTATATTTTTTAAGGAAAAATAATGACCATTCTCAGAAAAATGTAAGTTTTTTGGAAAAGGTTTTTCATGGGTTTTCATGTTTTTAAATGGACTTATTCTTTTTTATTTCCTTTACTAATTTTTTTTCTCATTACATTTTTTTAAATCATTTTCACAGGGTTTAAGGATCATTAAAGGAAAGTAAGAAGTCATGTTGATGGTCACCGATATTTTTTATGAAAAGAAATCATAATTTATTTTAAAAGTTCTATATTTTGTGAAAAATAGATACTAATCAGAAGTTTCCACTTTATAAGTTATAATTTTTTTATGAATGAGTTATGACATAATTCTATAAAACAAAAAACCTAAAAATATCTTCAAATATAAGAGAATTAATTATTGACTTAAAAGTTATGATTATGTAATGTTTAAGGTCGGGTACTTATAGTCACCTAAGTAATTTATATTTAATGATTAAAAATAAAATATAACTAATTAAAAAATTTAGATCTAATTATTCTAAATATAAAAACTATTCTATCATATAAAATTTCTATGTGTTTGAAAAATTCATTTTAACATTAGTGCATGTGGAGAATAAATACCTCTTTTGGAAAAAGTGTATTTTAAAGAAAAAATGTACTGTTTAGGAAAGAATTAGAAATTTAATTGATTTTATTTAAATTTATTTATTTATTATTAACCAAATATGTGTATTTTGACTTTTAATTAAATTGAAAATCTAATTTGACCATGTGAATAGTTAATTAAATGGAATATACAAAAAATATTTTTTATTTGAAAAAAATTACTTAATTTTGAGAATTTTAAACTTGGGTATTCTAAATTAAATATAGTGTTTTTTTAAAAAATATTTTAATTATTAATTATATATTTTATCAATTAAAATATTTTATTAAATTTTATTTCGTTCTTAAATATTGATAATTTCATAAAATTCAAATTTTTGGTAAAAATTGTATTTTCACTATTCACCTAGAAATCACTTATCATAGTAAAACCAAAAAAATCATCTTACGATAAAACATTTATTCCTATGACAAAAATGAAGTTTATTATATGAAATTAAAATTCTAAATTTTTTTAATTATAACCTTAATTTTAAATAAAAAATATAATGAAAATATCATTTACCAGAAAATAACATTTTAAATATAAACTGTTATAATTATCATTTATTATCAATTAATATTTAAATTAGTTTTAATATATTTTATCATAATTTAACCAAAATATATTTAGTTCTATGAAATTAAAATTTATAGCTCATAAAAAAGAATTTTTTTTTGAAAAAATACATTTTTATCATAAATTGAATTTATTCTTATCAGCTAAATTGTATTAAATATGAGATAGATTTAGTTTATTTCCCTCTATATATTATCAAAATATTTCATTGAAATCATTTTCTCTAGTAATAAAGTTTATTTAAATAAAAAATAGGCAACAATTTTCGAAAAATAGTTCTTTAAAAAAACTATCCCTTTTATTATAAATGATCTTAAACCAAATATAAATAAATTTATTATTTACATCATAATTATTTAATCTTATAAAAGTTTTTATATTAAATTATTTATTTTAAATTGGTCATATAATTATTTAATAATAATATTTTAGCACATAAAAATATCTTGATAGTAAAATATTGTAAATAAATATTATATTTTTTTATGTTATTTTTTATTCCTTAATATATTATTTAAACTTGTCACTAGAAATACATAACATCAATAGAGCTTTTTGATACATGTATATCCAATGAACATATCTCAAATGACCATACTTTCAATGAATATACATGCAATAACCATATTTATAACAATAGTATTTTATTCTTATATATATATATATATATGAAATAATAATTCATTATATTCTTACTTCTTAAGTCATGCTTATCATTCTCAGAGTTTTCATTTTATATCATTAAATATGGTTCCTCCTTTCATCATATTATCTATCATTTTAGGATTTTTTCTATATTAATGGTGATTTTCAATGGATAATGTGGTTAGAGGGAGTCTCTAGTTTTAAAGATGTAATTATTTTTTATTTTTTACCCTCTTAATTTTCTCACTTTTAAGGGACTCAATCATCCATGAAATGTAATAATACATTGTATGTTATAAATGGTTTGATATTACTCTATTGTAAAGTTTAATAATAATTTAATAATGTATCATTAGTTTGGTTCATATATTGTATGGAAAATTATCTAATAGAGATTTAATTCATTTGAAAGAATTGAAAAATATTATTCAAAATTAGAGACATATAATTTAAGTAAATATAGTGGGACCTAAAACCTTGTGTGTTACATACCTCATATCTATAATTTCATATTCTTCTCCTACTAGGGGAAAATATTTGGACATTTTGAATCCCTAATTATCCTTAATAAGTTTCAAGGTAATTAACGTAGACACCCTTCTTATTTCATTGATTTTTTAAAGATATCGAAATTCCCATATAATTATTTGATTTACATGGAAATTCTAATAATGTTATCTTAATTGAGTAATTATGGAAGTATTTTTATGTTTTTCATTCTTTAACTCTATTCCATGTATTAAATTTTTACTTTTAGTATATGATAGAATGCATTAGAAAATGTGATGAGTGGGGCCAGAAATTATATTGCCCCTCAGTGCACCAGTATGTCTCATGAGATAACATAGTTAGGGTAATGGGATAATCCTTACACATTATGTATGATGTCTTAGTACAAAGCCTCCATGGTATGCCATGATGATCAACATTATGTATTCCCCTCATTTCCAACATTATGTGATCATTTAATTTTATCCATGTGATTATTTATTTATTTTATCAACCACAAATTACATTCTTATTATGGGTTCATTGATATAGAAATTTTTTATTTATATTCTTTATATTTCCAATGCATTAGTTTTATATGTTATCTTCTATCATATTGTATCCCTTACTAATAATTTGATCTCTCCTATTACTTTTGTTTCCCATTTCCCTAGGTAATGATGTTGAATACTATGTGTGATCATCTAAATATATAACGTTATGAAATGTTTTATTATACTCAAATGATGTATTATATCATATTGTAAGGTAATTATTATTTATCTAATGTCCTAAAAAATATTGTACCTTGATCTTTAGAATGAAATATCACGTAATTTTATTTCCATGTAATAAGTAACCCACTAGCTCTATGCAGATAGTTTTGGGCGTGATTCACATATTAAATGTGATAAATACTAGAAAATTAACTTTTCCTTCCCAACACTAACATCCAAGAGTGATACACATAGTTTCACATTACACTACATAAAAGTAAATTGTGTCTTCTTATGTCCTTAATGACTAGATTAACCACCTAATGATGCATGTGAGGGTTAAAATGATTCCTATAGGAGACATATGGATGTAACATTTATGTTAACAACATAATGTTAGCATCAATTTCTGATTAGTTTACAATGAAACATGACGATATGGATGGTTACACAATACTGTATCATATCCAAGAAGTTTATTATTAGAATGGTTAGTAAAAAATGAAAGAGATTATAATTACATTGAACACATGTAAATTGAAATATGGAATTCAAGATTTTACTTATGTACTCAAAATTCTAGATTATGTTATTTTAATTGTAAAATAAGGTTTATATAAGAATAATTATCTTTTTATACATATCAATCACTCATCCATTTCAACCAGTTACATTAGGTCCATTAAGAATTAAAAAATTAATATTTTGGATAAATCACATCACCACCATTTCAATATGGTTTTCCATGAATATAAGAAATCAAAAAAAAGATAAATCATTACTTATTATGGTGAAAAAGAAGAAATTCATAAGGAAAAGGATAATGACAAGTGTAAATATAAAATAACACTCATAATGAATTTCTATAAAACCAATGATAAATAGGAAAAGCATCAAACATGATGTTATTTTCTTTACATGTTTCAATAAAGGACACTTGAAGAGAAATTATAATGAAAATAATAATAATAAAGTATCAGATTAATCTTTATGATTATTTATCATTGAATTTAATAGTTATATTTTACCTAATTTGTATTAGATAAAATATTTTAAACATATCTTTTTATAAAAATATAGGAACCTGGAAATATTAGATTGATTTTAAGGGTTAAGTGAATGATCATGTTTCTCATAGATGTTGAGTCCTACATCATCTAGAGAAAATCACATATTTACATGCTTAGAATATAGATTATTGTATTTGAAAACAAATATTAAGTAATGTGTATTTCCAAAATCATTACCTTGTGTTGATTTTATACATTGTGAGATTTTATTTCATCATTGAAATAAATTTGAAAAGGTATACCATACATAATAAATAGTTCAATTATACTTGAATCATAAATGTCCTATATTGGTAATTAATGAAGAATATAAAATGTGAGACACAGTTAATACCTAGTTTTTTAAAGTTAATTCCTGTTCAAATTAATCTATAGTAAAATATTTTGTAAATACAATTAAGGGAATTTAGACTTATTTTAAACTAAAACTCTTAGGTATTTGGCCCGGTTTCTTGTAATTTTTAATACAACTAAGACACATTTTGAAATTAAATGTGATAATTCCATAAAGCATCTAGAAATATTTTTCAGTGATTCATGTAACCTATATCAAGTAGAAGCTAGAGGTAAATTGATAGAAATCATGATATATATTTTAGTGGTATTTTGAACATAATATAGAAGTAAATAATTATCTTGGAAAATAAATAAGAGAATATTTGGTTATGTATGTCAAAAAATATATTAACCATGCATTGACCATTCATTAAGATGTATAATGGATTTATTCCTAAACTCGCATTTCCTCAAACTCATTAGATTCATGATGTTTGTAGAAGGAGGATCGGTTAGGAGTCCTATAAGACTTAAAAGTATTCCAATATTTCTGTTGAGACATGATTCAAAAATATTTTTGTTAACCCTTAGCCATATTCCAAAAATAATGAAAAAATGATATCTTCTAAGTTAGGATATGATAAAAATCCATTATTTCAGTAAATTCATGCGTTTATATGTGAAGTTTTTGTTATGGTTTATTTAAAAAATAAAATATCATCAATAAAAACACAAAGTTTTTCTCGAGTAACTATCATTAATGTTACTAATTATATCAAAAAAATCCCTAAGACATAAATGTTATAGTCATGTGAGCGATAATATTTCTGTAAGAGGGTTTAAATCACTATTTGAGATAATTAGAGATAGATTTAATTTAATAAATAAAAGTATCAAGATGCATTATTATTTTTAATATAAACAAGTTTCATAAGAGATCATGGATAGAGAACGTTTCAGAGAAACATACTATGTAGTAATATAAAAAACAATTTTTATGGTTTTATAATAATTAGTTAAGTGATATAATATTCATTAAAAATAATAAATTGTTATACTATAAGGAACCTGTAGATAAAAAATATAAAATGAAAAGTGAATATTAATTTAGGAAAATGGATTCAATATTCCAATATCAAGTCTTCATTTAGTACCTCCAACTTATATAATCACACTTAATTCAAAAAGTTATTAAAAAAAGATAAAAATAGATGGTAATGTGAATACTAAATAAGAATGGTTGGTTGATAAATACTTATGATCAGTCACATTGTTGAATTTATCAAAACTATCACATCGATAGGGATACTAAAATATATTTGAATTTATATTTTCATAAAATCCACCATATTTATTATATTTCAAAGTTTTATATCAAAACATGAAATATCAAAAAAATTCTTTTAGATATATTTGAATTTGTTTGTGACCTCACATTGAAGAACTATTTATATTTTCACAAATTTTGATTACGAGTGTATGTATATTGGTTAGATGACATGATCTTACCAAATATTAGGTCATAAAATATATAGTTGGATTTAACCAAAAATGCTAAAGTGGTGAAAAAATGAGTGATGGGTTCAAAAGATATGATATATGATAATAGTGAAAAAAAAATCATTTAAATAGTGATGTGAGGCAATTCACTAATGGTCTCTAGAAGAAGAAAAATTACTTCCCATAGGAGTGTATAAAGAATGAGTTTTTGACCTCATATTCTTCTCAAAGGTAAAGAAAAAATTCCTATTATTTGTAGTAAGGGTTCAAAAAAAATTAGGTTTCCTTTTTATTCCATTATGATTAGTTATTTTGAAATATCATGTAAATTTTATATATATATATATATATATGTGCCCACATGATCTCATAATTGAAATGGATTGGATGATAATTATTAAGGTTTATATTGACTATTATGGTCATAGAGTTTCTTTTTCCTTACTCACTTATAATTATCATTCCTTTCGAGGGGAGAGTGATGTTTAAGTGAGTTGGGTGGGACCTTTAATATGGAACCTTGGAACGTAAAATTTCTCTCTAGTTGTGTTGATTCATGGGTCAATATATTTATTTTAAAAATATCACTTACCAGTGGTACTAGATGATTTCTTGATTATATTTTATAAATATTTTTTATTAGACAACAAATTGAGAGATGCATGGATATCATGATCGACTTATTACCAGGAACATGTCATGTATCATTTTCTTAATACCAAATGGCACTAATAGAGTTGTGAGACTTAATTATAATATTTTAAGGGAATGTAATTTATTTGATTATAAGTATCACATGATCCAGAAAAGGTTCCTTTTACCAAGAAATTTTAAGGTAGAAGAAACATATTTTTTCCTACCATATGAAGAAAATGTTACAATGAAATATAAGTATTTCTTACATCTTATTGATCATATTTTCTATCAACTAAAATGATTTATGTGGGTTTCAAATTTTATGTTAAGTTAAGGGTGTCACTAGTTGAGAGTGAAGAATAAATACATTTTTAATAGAGATTTAATAATTTTTTATTGATATTACAAGTATTTATTAATACGTTTTGGTGTTACAAACACTCATACTACTATTTATTTCCTAGAGAATAATATCATTCAAAAATAAATATATTTTTTCTAGTGGTATTTTTATATGAAATATTTATTTTCATGGGAACAAAGGAAGACCAAAAAAAGAATTTTATGGATTCTATAGTGATGTTGTATAAAAATTAACTATATGAAATGTTTTTATAATTCATGTTTTGAATTCAAGATGTCATATTTTTTAGACAAGTTATTTCTAAGTGTAAAATTTTTGTTAACTTAGAAAAGGTGAAAGTCATAATGTCATACGATCATCCAAAACATGTTTTTGAGATATGGGGTTTTATAATCCATATAGGATATTATATGAACTTAATTTAATATTTTTTCAAAGTAGAATCATCTATGATGGTGTTGACTCAGAATAATATGAATTTAAAATAGAGAAGTTAAAGTGATCTTTTAATGAGATTAAGATAAGGATTATGTCTGCTTCGATGTTACATTTTCTTGAAACTAGTAAAGGATATTTAATATATTGTGATACATAAAGAGTTTAATTGAGATACATGAATGTACGTGGGGAAAATATGGTGGTCTATGGATAAAGATAGTTATGACCATGTGAGAATAATTATCCAACACATGGTATTGATATGGCAGAATTTATTGATGCATTTAAGAGCTAAAGACATTTACTATTTAGTGATAGGTTCATGATATATTCTTATCCTAACATTTTGATGTGTATTTTATTCCAATGATAATCAAACTTGATCCTAATATTATGGGTTGAATTTTTGAATAATTTTTACCTTGAGTGGTATTACATAGATGGAATGTGTATTTTCATAGTTGATCCCTTAAGTATAAAAACTCAAACTATTATAGATTTGAAATATTAGAGGTAGATAATGACATTAATTTTGAATATATATCTTCAAGTATATTAAGTGGTATAACATATGGTGTTATATTAAATTTACAATGCATTGGTGCTACTATTTCTAGAGAAAATTTTACAAGAAATAAATAATAAAATTTATTTATTTTTAATGCCTAAAACATTAATAGACCATTTTTTGATGGTCTCTGGTAATAAATTCAATACTCTATTTCAATGATATAATGTTTCTTACTTTATGTTTAAGGGAAGATTTTTTTAAATAATTTCATAACACTAGTTGGGATGATCATCATGTGATAAAGAGATGTATCATTACATTAGAATTTCTAGTGGGTATGAATGAAAAATTACATTATAGGGTTTGTGTCTTGATGTATTTCCAACAATAGGTAAATGAAAAGAAATAATTACCTATATGTATTTTACAACCTTTACCTATACTGACTCTAAAATGATAGAATATTATGATTGATTTTATATTATGATTATCAAATTAACCTCGGAAACATGATGTTGCCTTGATGATTATTCACTAACTTATAAAATCTAATAACATCATACAAAATTAGAATATATTCTCAATAAAAGACACAGGTAATTTATATATAGATTAAATAATGAAATTTTATGGATTTCATTTATCCAATTTATTATATATGGATCATTTATTCACTTCATGGATTTGAAGAGGATTCCAAATTAGGAAGGGTACTCAATTTTATGTTGATTGCATCATATAATACTCAAATAGAAGAATGATCAAAACAAACTATATAATCCTTAAAGAACATGCTTCTTTCCTTTTTGCTGATATTTATAAGATTATGGGAGGATTGTATACCATTAGTAGAATTTTAATAAAATAATATATTTCAAGTATCAATATAGATGGGCCCTTTTAAATCTTTGTGTGGGTGTATGTGATGATGAACTCTATATTAAATTGATATGGGGGTATATCTCACTTTTTATTGGGGTTGATTAAAGATATAACTAATCATATTTATATAATATAGAAGAGATTAATGATGTATTAAGCTCAATTAACATTGTATATTGACCATTAGGGATAAAAATTGGGTTTTTCAGTTGGAAATCAATTATTTTGTGAGTTTGACCATGATTGGGACATTGATGAATCATGAATAGAGAAAATTATTCACCTTAGTATATGAGATCATTTTTTATATTCGATTATATTGGGAAATTGACATATTAGTTAGTGTTTCTAAGGATTTATATTATTGTGCGTGATGTATTTTATGTTTCATATTTTAGGAAGTACCACCCTAACCCGTAAATTAATCCTCAATGATGATATATTGATTTAGAATGTAATATCGACATTTTAGAAAGTCCAATATATATTATTTATAGACAAGATAATTTGTTAAGAGGAAATTTTATTCCTTAAGCTTGAGTGTTGTTGAAACATAAGAATAATGAGGAGGAAAAGTGGGGGAGAAAATATCACATGTTACAATTATGGCTAGATATTTTTCAATGAAAGATACCCAAGTTAATGTTATTTATTTTATAAGAGGAATTATCCTCAAGATTATTTAATTATATAATTGTTATATGTTGGATGGAATGTACTTAATGAAAGGATGCTCCTCTTGAAAAGAGTAATATTATTAGATTTTATTTATTAATTGAGAAATATTAATTTAATGACATTATATTTATAGAAACTTGGATGTTAATATGATATATAAATTAATCAAGAGATATTAAAAGAATTAATTTTATAACATGCATTGGAATTATTTTTGTGAAATGTAAAATTTATTTTGGTGTTTATTATTTTTCATAGTTCCTTGAATTTTAGTGTTTATTTAATTAATGGATTTTAAATAGAATTATAATAAAATGAATTAAATATATATATATATATATATTCTAAAATATATGAAGGAATTTGAATTTTTAATAGTGAATTAAGGGGTTATGATTGAGTGAAATTATTAAAATATAAAAAAAGTTAGTTTATTGGAAAATTGGGAATGACACTGACATTGTGGAATTATTTCGGAAAAAATATAAGTAATGAGTTAGGTTTTTACCTTCTTATTATGGAAATGAAGGAGAGAATTTATTATAAAGGTAATTAGGGGGTTGACCCCTTTATTAGAGTGAGTTACATAGGTAGGATTCATGATGAGAAATAGAGGGATTTTTTTATATAAATAAAGGGTTCCCAAGTCATACTCTCCTATTTGATATCTCTTTGTACTTACCATTTAGTAGTGGTAAAATCATGGCATAAGGTGTCATGAAGACGATGTGTAGGAAAAATTATCATAGAATTTTCATGGTATGTTCTTTAGAAATTTCATATTGTTAGGAACATAGTTACATTTTAATATAATTCATCTGTAGACCCTATAACCATCACATATTCAATTTTATCCTAAAAATAAAAAAGAAAAGGTATTTATAAATATTGGAATGTAAATTATGCCACATTCTATATATTATCCTTCAATCCATTATGTTTTAAACATCTATAGTTGTGAGTTTCATATGAATATGTCAAATGGTATTATGGTCATACTATTCACTAGAGGTTATATAATTTGAATCAAATCATCACAAGTGAGTTGTTCCATTCTGATATGGGACATGCTAATTCATCATGGGGACTTAATAATTGAAAAAATCAATGAAAACTACTCTTAATTTCAAAATTTATTTTTTGGGGTTTATAAACAGTGTTTTTTGAGTAATTTTAATGATATGGTGAGGTGATTCATACCATTAATTTTATCAGATTAAAATCTTTTGGAAATTTATAGGGAATTAATTTAAGGAAGGTGAAATGTATTATATCCAAGATTGGTTATGATTTAATTAGTTTTGATTGATTTCATTTCTAAATGCATGAATTAAATTATGATTTTATCACAAAAATATTAAAATTATTTATTAATATGAGTGATAAAATGAATTTCTGCTAAATAGAACGAAATATTTTTTACAATATGGTTTCAAATATCATTAGATACAGTGAAATGAACTTATATAAAACTTTAATATAGATGATGATTAACTTTAGGCGATCTATGATCATAGTTGGTTTAATTTATTCTTGGTTACATAATTGATGATTTTAAGTGCTACTCATGGCACACTATTTTATGGAAATATATTTTCTTAGGTGATAATGTTATGACACTGAATTCATTGTAAAAAGGGTTTTTTTTATTATTAAATGTATAGTATATAAATTTATATTTATTAGATAAATATATTTAGTCAAATTTTTTTGAATATATCATATGTGGAAAAGTGTGGGAGTGATTTAAGAAAATCCAATTGGGAACAATGTTAATCACTACTACTTTCACATCCCAGTATGCATGTAGACATTGTTTTCCATGATATAAGAAGGGGAAAGGATATTTTTTTTCTTTGATGATGGTGCCTAAGAGTTATGTTCAAGTTTAAATGTGATGGTTTTTTATTATGAGATATTTGATTTGTTCTATATCCTAAATGGATAGGTGTAATTATTGAACCACCAAGTCATGTTACATAGTTTATTGACATTTTTCTACACTATATTTTTATAATTAGATTTGATAAAAGTTTTTTACAGGTTGGTATTTTATTTTAAAATAAATTTTCATTTACATTAAATATACCTTTTACTTACAATGATGAAAAATCATTATAAAAAAAATAACATGGTATACCTTTGCAGTAGTTTTCTCCCTATTATAATCAGGGAGTATACTTTAAACCATGTGGTGATCTGTTGCGGGTATCGGGATTCAAGATCAAGGGCCATGTCACTACTAAGAACATCCTTCTTATTATTCCATATATCAGTATCAGCTGAGTAATAATCTAAGGGATTCCTAAAATGGTAAATTTAATAATAATAAAACTAGGGTGGTGTCATATTATCCCAGATAATTATATTTCAAGGGAAAATGGAATTATATATTTCTTATGATGTGATCACCTTTGGAAAAAAATTATAAAGATAAAATAAGTGGTCCAAAAATAATGAATTGTTTTAATTAATGATAAATCAAAATTAAAATAAATTATTATATGGTATATTCACTAATGAGTACATTTGATGGAATTTATACAAGGGATAAAACTTTGGGTAAGATAGAAGCTCTAAGGATGTGTTTGGATGCATCATTTAAAGTGATTTATTTGAAAAAATATATATATGTATGTTATATTTGGATAAAAAATTGATGAAGGGTATTTGGGAACTTCATAGTTATTCCGTGAACAAAGATTTAGGGGAATACTATGTTTACTTGGGGGATGGTTATGTTATTCCATGAATCCCAAGTTGACATGATATTGGTTGTCCATTTTTTTCTATAAATTTTTATGTGATGTAAGGTTTATAAATGGTGATATTCAAAAACTCCTAATATGAACTGATATGGTTTTTATATAGTAAATTTGATATATCCCACTAATAATGGTAAAAAAGTGGCCCAAACTAATAGTTCCAAGATTAATGGTGTCCTAGTAAACCCATGGAAACCCAATTAGGTTGTATGATAAGATATTTAACTACCTATTTCTTATTACATTCATTATCGTAAAATACTAATACATATTATATAAAATTTTATGTGTGAATTGATGTTTTCCTACTATGTATCATACTCACACTCAATTCTAAAACGTTGTTGTATATGAAAACTTTATATGTCTCCATACTTATGTAAGGGCGATGGCCTTATGATTGGTGGTTTTCATGTTAGTGTCTTGATAGAGGTAGTGGATAAATAGTATTGAATATAGACTTATTATATTTTGATTATGATATCCGAAATATTTTTATTTCTATAAAAAAACCTTATTTTTTATGTTTTAATCATTGTTTGAACCATGATTTATAGTTGTATGATGATATATAGAAGTACCTAGGATAAAAATCGTGGGAATTTATATATTTTTGTTGACTTTCCATTATGGTTCAATAAATTTTTACACAATATTATAATGATTTATTTATTTTATGTTGTTGATTTATATCTAAAATATGATTTGATGGTAAATATATTGCCATTTATAGACCCAAAATCAATTGGTACTTATCTCTAACATTTGTAAATTGGGAGAATTCTTTAGTCCATAAGGAATCCCCAACTCAAGTTATATGGTTAGTGTTAGTTTAAGGAATTAAAAAGGGTTCTGATAAATATTTTTAGTTTATTTTGTTATTTATGTTTTGGTATATTGATATTGATTGGTCATAACGTGGGATAGAAATTATACTTGTTCCTTGTAAACACATTTATAACATAATTCCTAGTTAATATGGATTATGAAATGTGATCATTTGGCTTGATTGATTACTATATGGTTGAATTTATATTTATGAGTTGGGAATTTGAATTATTTACTCTTAGCTAGAGTGTCAATAAGAAATCAGTTGGTGAATATTTCATTTCATTTTGGTTTGCATGATAAGGAAATTGTATTTAATTATTATATATTATATGTTTACTTGATTAAGAATCACTAATAATTTATTTTATGTTTATACATGTCCTCTTTTATGATTGTTAATAATGTTGGGTTCCTTGAATATTAATTGTATCAACTCACTAATTGTTACTTAACATGATGTTTTAAAATACAAGAGAATGTTTTTTCAGGGTGGTCTAGTTGTGTAATTTCATGGTGTGATGATTTATGATCTATATGGTATGAATCAAAAATAGAGAAACTAGTAGCATAATAAGTATGTTCTTTCTTGGTAATTGATATTTTCATTTTAAATTTTTCTATTTAAATTCATTTTTGAATGATAGTATAACATGATGGAATATTCCATAAATACGTCTTTCATATGATCTTTGGAAAAGAGGAGATTATGCTACTTTAGTGGTGTCTTTAGGGATTCTGGTTGATGAATATCTTACAAAAATCCTTCTCTAGGTTTGTAGGTAGTATATAAAGAAAATAAAAGGGGTGAAACCACTATAAATGACTTCCATATGGAATTATATATTAAATAACCATATAAATTTTTATGAAATATACGATAAAAGGGCTCATAAGAGTTGATCAATAGGATCCATTAGATATTATAGATTATCGGTACATTAAATGAATAAAATTTTATGGTTGTGGGATATATATTAGAGGGGACTAGATGAAATTAGTTGGAAATTTTGGTTCTGAACAAGAAACAAATGAGTACCCCTCTTGGTAAGTAAATTAGTTGATCTCCTTCAAGAAGCTCCTTCCAAATATGTTGAAGATGGAAACTATTAAAAAGTTTATATAAATATACCATAGTGAATCATAATTAATTAATTATATGAAAATATTTAGTAACAAGTTATTATTTAATCTATTATCTTGTGAAGATTTGGTTGTGAAGAATCATTGTTATGAGGTTTTTTTAGGACTACTGATTTGATATCTAGTGAGTCTATTTAACTTGAACATTTTTATAGATTTGAGGAACAAGTATCATAATTCAAAAAATGGGATAGAAAATGAACATGGATAAATATGATAACATTCACCATTGATCCCTTGAATAAATATTCTAAAAGTTAGAAAAGGAAGTATGATGATGTATGTCAAGGATAAGAGTGATATGGAAACTAGAAAAATGGTTCATCCTTTACTCCTCGTGGAATTAGTTTTCTTAAATTTTGTTTATGTGGTCGAACTATTTATACTTTGGTTTCATGTATTGATAATATAATGGATTATTATTACTATGAAAGGAGTGGTAAATTGCAAAAAAATTTAGGATGATTCCACAAGGATGTGATAGATAAGGTTTATCTAAGATTTATACAACCTTATTTGGGTTTGAAGAGTTATTAGAAATTTTTTTTGATTATCATTTTCCAAGCTAGGATGTGGTAGAATTCAACATATATAGGGTCAAAATTAGTGGGGTACATCATCATAGTAGATTTATAGTTCCCATGGGTAGAACCATGTACTAGTTTAGGTCTTAATTTCATGATCATGTTAACCCCAATTGATGTACTTGAATGGATATTAATAGTATAATGTATTATTTTAATAAATTGAGCTTTATTAGATTATATTTTGTACTCAGGAATGACACACTTATTTTTTCTACATAGTTGTTATATTATTTGTGAATTGTTATAGAGTGTTACATAGGTTGACCACAAACACTTGTTTGGGAAATGTTTTAGTGTCTAAAGTGGTGTCAATGATAAGTTTTTGTGGAAAGAATCTATGGGAATATGTTGGATTTCCATATCCCTTATATTCCTATTTTCAATGGGATCTTCAGTAAATATCAAATGACTAACTACTATGATTTAATATAATATTAAATAAGATGAATGAATTTTTTTATCATTAAGTGATTGTTATATATTCAACTATAATTCAGATTTTAAAGGTTGTTGTGTAGGAAATTACCTAGTGATGATGGGTGATATCATGTGTCCAAGGTCTTTCATTATACATGGGATAATTGAGGGGTTGAATTGCTAAGTCAAGCCTTTTTTTCTTGATTATTTTTAGGAAAAAAATTTATAGGAATTTTTCAACAAACTACCAATGAGGGAGGAAATTTTTTATTCATTTTATTTTGGGAAATGATTTGATATCATTATCAATATATTATATAGTTAAAAATGAATATACAGAGACAATAGTACAACTTAATGACCTTAAGGTAAAGGTATTCATTAGAAAAAGAACTTTCCCATGGGATACTTCAGTTGTAACACCCAAAGTTTTTAAAAAAAATGAAATGAAATAAACTTTGTTTTAAGTATATATTTATAACTAGACTTTAAGAATAATTTTTCCACATCTATGTTTTGAAATTTTAAAGACGGTCATCTACAATTCTATTCAGTAAGTTATTTGGAGTCTAATGGAACCAACTTAATTTTTAGTTAATAGTAATACACCCTTATGAATAGTAATATGAAGAGTAATATGACCCTAATGAATAGAAAATTGCATTATTATTTTATTTTATTGAGGTTTTAAGATAATGACATCTTGGTTAATTTTTCAATGTGATATAAAAGCAGTTATAGTTTTAAAATAGTTATTTTTGAATAAATTCTGATTTTATTTAAATATTAAATTAACAATATTTAGAAAATTATTTTCAAAAAATGGATTTCATTTTTTAATTCTTCACATTGAGAAATGGTTTGTGTGAATTTTTTAGAATTTTATGAAATTCTAGAATTTTTTATGAATAGTTAAATACGATAAAATACGATAAATGATAAATACTTGATTTATTGCATCATAAATGATGCAAGGCTGATGTAAGACCACTTGGATTGAACTCACATATCATTATTACTATTTGGGGTCACATGAATTAATAATAGTCTTGAGAAAAAATATTATAATAATTATTAAAATAATGAAAAATACCCCCTATCCTCCACTATAAATACCACCATCATTCCCCTCTTCCTCCCACACCTCTAAAGAATTTATCCTTACCTAAGTTCTGACCAATACTCCTCCCAAGACTCTTCCCCATGTCATAGAACTACTGGTCTCACCAAAAGGCCAAAACCAAAGGCCCTAAGAAGGATCTCAAGGAGAAGAGATCAAGAGGTAAACATCCTCTTTTGTTTTCTTTCTTTTCTTTCATTTTATGTTGTTATTTTTAATTTAATTTGTCTTATGTTGGTATATGTCATTCAATATCCCCCTTACTACACATATTATTTAAGAATTATTAGATACCCCTTTTCTCTCATCAAAATATTTTATGAAATTTTAAGCGACGTCGTTAGGCTGCCAAATTTTCGTAAGGGGTTTTTCAACTTTTTTATTTTGAGATTCCTTTCTTTTTTTTTCTGTTCTCTAATAACCTTATCTAAGAGGCGTGAATGATCCAGTATTTTAAATATTCTTTATTTAATCATGTTTATTTAATACTCACCATTATATTTCTCCTCCTCTCCAACTTATTCAAGGAATTAAAACACCGTCAGTGATGTGTCGATTTGCAGACATCATGGACGATGTGACTTTAATTTTGTTTACTTTCTTTAATAATAGACATGAAACCATTTTTATGGTTGAACCATATTATAATTTATGCATTATATCTTATATAAGGTTATGGAATCTTTTTTCACACATGTTATTAATTTATAAACAAAATGAGTTCTTTATGATCAAAGAATCACCAAAATGACCTAAACAAATATCAATAATGTTTTAACTTATGAATCATCCTAATGTAAGAATTAAAAATGATAAATGGTATAATTTATGGTTCTGGAAATATGTAAATACCACTCCATTACAATTTTGTATTTTCACTTCCAATCGACAAGAACATCCATCATGAATTGATAATGGAAAACATGTAAAGAACGCACCCAAAACAATGCAAGGAAAAAAATACTAACAATTAAAGGGTGAAATAATGTAATGAAATGGTATTATAAGGTATTATAAAGTTTAATATGTTTTTTTAATATATTAATAACACTAATTTATCTATTATACATGAGTTTTAAATGGTTTTTAAGTAAGAAAAACCCGAGGTAAGGGAATTCTTAACCCAATTTCCATTATTCAGGTTAACATTCTACTTCATTATTTATGTGGTATTATAATTGTTTGTGTGATGAATTATTTTTATATTATGTTGAATTATTTGAATTTATAAATTACATACATATTTCATCCACTCTGTTAAGTCTCACTTCAATTATATGATATTTATAAGGGACTTTTAAAAAAACCTCTTTTAAAATTATGTTTTACAAAATTCAAAAACAATGTTTTTATGTAATTATTCATGTTGTATAATTGTGTTCTAGTTATTATGAATTTTTTATGATAAATTTTGATACCTATATCTACCTCCAATGCATTGGGTATGTGTAAGTTGGAGTTCGGCAGTATGGTTACTCTAAGTGTAACTGCAATGGTTACACAAATTGAAAGGTATCTGTGAGGGTTACAAATTATAAGGTAGCCGAGAGGGTTAAAATGTTATGTAAGTAATTCCAAAAGATACCTTTATGGTTATATTTATGTTCTTATGTACTTTGGGAATCTTTTGGATATCTCATGTTTCACAAAGTATATATGGGTGACAAGTGTGTCTTTTGAAAATGATTTCATACGTTACAATTATTCATGGACTAATGTACTCTTTCCTTCTTTTTATATCTCTTACTGAGATTATTGTGCTCATACCAAGTTTTTAAAAGATTTTCATGGGTTATAAGGATGTGTAAGACAAATAAGGAAGTCAAGTTAAATTTTTGAAGAGTTTTCAATGAGATCATCTTTTATTTGAAAAGTTTTATATTTTGGAAGAAATGAATTTTTTTTATGGTATCCACTCTATATTAATGTGTAGTGTTATGAATGTATTTTGTATTAATTACCTAAAGATATAAAATTGAAAAGATAATCAATGTGAAAGGAAGTTATTTCTTGACTAAATTAAAGAATATGTAATTTAATAAGGTCGAGTCCTTATAGTTGGTATCAGAGGATGGTTTAGATAACTTTAGAGGTTAGGATGATGTTAATATAATACTATAAATGTTTTTTTACTCTATGGTTAATTTTAAATGTTAAATCATTTAAAGAATACCATGTTGCTTCGACAAAGATATGTTTGTTCAGAATGGTTGTCTATAGAAGAAACAGGGAAGCTGAAGAGGAGAGGCACCGATAGAACGACATCCTTCTGAATCTGCATCCTGGAATGGTAGGAATTGGAACCAATTCATTTGTGACAATAACTGCTTAGATAATACAGGAAATAAATTGTGATGGAATCCATGAAAGAGAACAACCAAAGGTACCAAAACAAAACATGACAATAGTGTAATATTTTATGAGGAAACACCCTTCTGATTTCAATGGATCTTCTAACCCAGTAATGGTAGAATGATGGATTAAATCATTTGAAAAATATTTGATGTAATGGTTTGTTCTGATAATAAAAAGTTAAGTCTTTCCATTTATCGATTGGAAGGTGAATATGATCAGTGGTGGTCAATGGTAAGGAATATCATGGATATAGAGGATATTGATGCCTTATAGTGGGATGAATTTAAAAGTATTTTCCTTGAAAAATATTTTCCTAAGGGGGTGCGACTTAGGATGGGGAAGAAATTACTTAAATTGAAGCCAAGGTAAGAATATTTAGTGGTTGTGTATGAAGAGAACTTCACCTGAATGGAGAGGTATGCTTCAAATATTATTTTGGATATTGATAGAAAAATCAACCTCTTTTACTCAAGATTGAATCCAAGGTATAGAAGGTCGTTGGCCTCTTGTGAATTCAAAAGTTATGAGAAACATTTCTGATGTATTGAGAGGGTAGATATGGAGTTTGTTGATGATGACATGCATTTTTTGAAATAAGTAGAAGAAGAGGTCCAAATGGAAAGTGATGGGTAAGAATCAACCAAAGAAATATTATGGTAAAAAAATCCAGTTCCCAGTTTTTGAAATGTGTGGCAAGAAGCACCATATAGAATGTCTTACCGAAACTGGGGGAAGTGTTTTAGATGTGGTAAGTTTAGACATATGGCTCGATATTGTAATGAAAATGATCCTAAGACTAATCCTGATAAGAAAACTATTAAGTGTTTTAAATATGGTGAGATTGATCATTATGCAAATGCATGACCAAAGAGAGATCCAAATGAAGCAAAGAAGCCAGACTATAAGAAGAAATGTGTAGTGAGATCTTTTGGGACTACATCAGCAGATGTCGGGCCATCCAATGAAGTTTTATCAGGTACTTTGTTTGTTTTATTAGATTTTTCTAAAGTTTTGTTTGATACAGGGTCTACACATTCCTCCATTTCTGAGAAATTTTCTAATAAATTGAAAATATCACCTCAACAAATGAGACCTAAAAATATTGTTAAAAAACTAGGGAGAAATATTATAGCAAAGAGGAATTATAAGAATCTTTATATTATGGTCTGTGGAAAGACTTTACCTGAAAACCTTGTTGTTTTTCCCTTAGTTGAGTTTGATGTTATACTGGGAAGGGATTTGATTTCTATTTATCATACTAAGTTTAACTGTAGATCTATAAAAGTTGTTTTTTAGAAAGATTTTCATTTTGTATAAAAGAATGAACCCATAAAATTGATAGCATATCAGGAAGCTGGGAAACTATTGAAAGATGGAAATGAAAGTTATCTTTCTCATATTGTTGAAAACAAGAGAACTGTTCAGATTAATGATGTGTCTGTGGTAAATGAATACCTTGATATTTTTTCTAATGAGTTACCTAGTGTCATACCTGATCGGGAAGTTGAATTTACAATTGACTTAGTTCCTGATTCTAAGCCAATTTCAAAACCCCCATATCATATGGCTCAAATAGAACTCCTGGAATTGAAAAATCAGTTTCAGAATTTTCTTAATAAAGGCTTCATTCATCCTAGAACTTCACCATGGGGTGATCCTGTTTTTTTTTGTTAAAAAGAAAGATGGTTCCATAAGACTTTGCATTGATTATTTAGCTTTTAATAACATCACTATTAAAAACAAGTATCATTTGCCTCATATCGATGACTTTTTTTATCATCTCCAGGAAGCTTGATACTTTTCCAAGATTGACATGAGATGTGGATACCATCAACTGATGGTGAAGGTGGATAACATCCCAAAAATAGATTTTTGTACTAGATATGAGCATTATGAATTTGTTGTTATGTCGTTTGGAATAACTAATGCACCTTTTGTATTCCTGAATCTTATGAAGAGAATATTTCATCGATTCTTGAATAAGTTTTTGGTTGTGTTTATTGATGACATTATGGTATTTTTCAAGAGTAAAGTAGAGCATGAAAAACATCTAAGGGCTATTTTTCAAACCTTAAAAGAAAATAAATTGTATGGAAAATTCAGAAAGTGTAATTTTTGGTTACAACAGATTTGTTTTCTTGGGCACATTGTAAATAAGGATGGAATAACAGTCCATCCAGCCAAAACAAAAGTGGTTGATTAATGGTTAAGACGTGAAAATGTTATAGAGATTTGTAGTTTTCCTGGATTAGTAGGTTATTACCAACGGTTTGTTAATAAATTTTCTTGGTTATCTATCCCAATAACTAAGTTAACATGAAAATGGGTTAAATTTGTTTGGACAGATTAATATGATGTTTGTTTTCAGGAACTGAAGAAGAGATTAGTGAATACTCCATTTTTGGCCTTTCCTTTCTGAAATGGTGAGTTTTTCATCTACAATGATGCTTCGTTGAAGGGAATTGGTTGTGTTCTGGTGCAGAATGATCAAGTAATTGCTTATGCGTCAATACAACTAAAACATCATGAGTTAAATTATCCCACACGTGATTTGGAATTAGAAGTTGTGGTTTTTTCTTTGAAAATTTGGAGGAATCATTTATATGAATCCAAATTTCAAATATATACTGACCATAAAAGTCTAAAGTATATATTCACTCAGAAGGAGTTAAACATGAGGCAGAGAATATGGATTAAACTGATAAAGGATTATAACAGCATGATCAATTACCATCAAAGAAAAGAAAACAATGTGGCGGATGCCTTGAGTCAAAAACATCATATATCATTAACCATGTTACGTTTGGAACACGATCCCTTGATTAATGATTTAATGAATTTTTGGATTAGAAGTTGTTGGTGCAGGAAATACCTCTATTTTGTTTCAAGTTTCAGTGTAGTCGTCGTTGTCAGCTAGAATTAAGCAAGCGCAGAAGGAAGACCATGAGCTAAAGAAAAAAAGTAGAATTGGTTAAAATGGGTAAGTTTCTAGAATTTAACCTTGATAAATATTGTATGTTAAGATTTGTAAAAAGGTTGTGTGTGCGTTGGAATTCTCAGTCGAAGAAAGATTTTTTGTGTGAATATCATAGTTCTCCATTTTCAGTTCATCTTATTAGTACTAAGATGTACAAAGACCTTTGAGATTATTATTGGTGGGATGAAATGAAAATAGATATTACAAATTTTACCATGAAATGTTTCACATGTCAAAAAGTTAAAGCAGAGCGGAATTTACTAAAGGGGATGCTTTAGCCTTTTCTAGTGACAAAGTAGAAATGGGAGAATGTGTCCATAGACTTTGTGGTGAGACTACCTAAGACTTCTTGATGTAATAATGTGATTTGGGTTGTTGTTGATCAACTGATAAAATCTGAACATTTTCTTTCTATTCGAGATAAAATGTCTTTGGATCAGCTTTCTCGATTGTACCTCAAAGACATTTTCAGGTTACATGGAGTTCCTCTTTCTATTATATCTAATTGGGATCTCAGGTTCACTTCTATCTTTTGGAAGGGCCTTCAAAAGTCGTTGGTAAAAAAATTAAATTTCTGTATAGCTTTTCATCCTCAATCAGATGGGCAGTCAAAATGAACGATTCAAACTTTGGAGGATATGCTTCGAGCTTGTTCAATGGATTGATAAGGAATTTGGGATCAACATCTTTCTTTAGTTGAGTTTTCATATAATAACAGTTTTCATTCCAGTATACAGATGGAACCTTTCGAGGCATTGTATGGGAAGCAGTGTCAGACTCTAGAGTTTTGGGATGAAGTCGGTGAAAGAAAGTTGATGGGGCCAGAATTAGTAGAGGAAGTGGCTGAGAAAGTAAAGATGATCCAATAGCACATGAGGATAGCTTAGAGCAGGCAAAAAATTTATGCAGATAATAGAAGGAAAGACTTCTCTTTCAAGGTAGGTGACCATATTTTCCTTAAAATCTCTCCTTGGAAAAGTGTGATGTGTTTTGGTAAGAAATGAAAGCTAAGTACATGGTTCATCAATCCTTTTGAAATCCCAGAGAAAGTTGGACCAGTTTCATATCGAGTATCTTTACCTACTAGTTTGTCTTAGGTACACAATGTTTTCCATGTTTCGATGTTGAGAAAGTATGTTCCAGATTCAACTCATGTTTTGATCCCAAAAGCATTTCAACTCACTACTAGAAATATAGTATATAACAATGGTTTCAAACTGTTGGTATATGCAGCAAAATCATTGGTATACTATATACCAACAGTTTTGCAAACCATTGTCTAGTAATCCATTTCAAAAGGCCTATACCAACAGTTTTACTCTAACCATTGGTATATGGCATTGTAACCTTCAGTATGCCAATGGTTTTATAGAAACCATTGGTATATATTTATACCAATGTTCGATAAACCGTTGGGATATATAGATTACATGTAGTTTACCAACGGTTTCTAAATATTTGGTATATAGTATTACCAACGGTTCCTTAAAACTGTTGGTAAAAATATTCTGGAAATATACTATACCAATGGTTTTGAACCATTGTTATAGTGTATTACCAATGGTTTATTCAAACTGTTGGTAAAACTATTCTCCAATACACTTTACCAATAGTTCAAAACCATTGGTATAGTATATTTCCAGAAACCAGCACAGTAGCTAGCATAGAAGCCACTCATCCCCTCCATTGCATACACCTACAAACACACCTGTAAACAACACTTGAAATAGAACAAAAAAACACCTGCAATAGCACATAAAAATAGTAGAATCTTCCAACCATGACATGTACCACAACATAGTTTTCCCCATTTCAACCTTCACATGACAGTCACTCTTCCAACTAACCCATTTCAATTTCTTTGCTGAAGACATCTCATAATAGTGAGAGGAAACTCACATTTCAGAGAGCCCGTGATAGTCAGAGTTACATACACAATTAATAGAATTAACAAATAATTTATAAGGTAATTAGAGCAAATATACACATACAATAAGTATACCCATACACCATTCACACATAATTCATAAGTTAATTAAATACATAAAGAATTCAATTCAAAATTTAGGGGGTTGGGGGCTGTTCAGGGGTTTGGGGTGGTTGTCCAAGGGGGTGGGGGTGTCCAGGGGTTGGGGGCTGTCCAGGGTGGTGGGGGATATCCATGGGGGTGTTTAGGGGGGTGGGGTGGTGTCCAGGGGGGTGGGGGTGTCCAAGGGTGGGTGGATTTCCAGGGGTGGGGGTGTCCAAGGGGTGGGGGTGTCCAGGGGGTAGGGGTGGGGGTGTCTAGGGGGTGAGGGTGTCCAGGGGGTGGGGTGATGTCCAGGGGGTGGGGGCGGTCCAGGGGGTTGGGGGCTGTACAAGGGGGTGGGGTGGTATCCAGGGGTGGGGTTGGTTGTCCATGGGGTGGGGTGTCTAGGGGGTGGGGGTGTCCAGGTGGTGGGGTGGTGTCTAGGAGGGGTGGAGGTCGTCTAGGGGGTTGGGGATATCTAGGGGGTGGGGGTTGTCCATGGGGGTGGGGGTGTCCAGGGGGTGGGGTGGTGTCCAAGGGGGAGGGGGTGTTCTAGGGGGTTGGGGGCTGTCCAAGGGGGGTGGGGTGGTGTCCAGGGGGTGGGGGTGTCCAGGTGGTGGGGTGGTGTCTAGGAGGGGTGGGGGTCATCCAGGGGGTTGGGGGCTATCTAGGGGGTAGGAGGGTTGTACATGGGGGTGGGGTGTCTAGGGGTTGGGGGAGGTCTAGGGGGTTGGAGGGGTTGTCCGAGGGGGTGGGGGCTGTCCAGGGCGGGGGGGGGTTGTCCATGGGGGTGGGGGTGTCTAGGTGGTGGGGTGGTGTCTATGAGGGGTGGTGGTTGTAATGGTTTTAATGGAATGAATTTCATGTATTTTAAGTTCATTGCTATTTTTAAAATGGTTTTGTAATAGTGTTTATTTTAGTAGTATTTTTTTCTTTAGGAGAAAATGAATGCTTTTGGTGGGTATGGTAGGAAGGGGGATTTGGTTATTAGGAAAAGGATTACATTTTTATTGTGGGACAAAAATACTATATGATTTTTTAAATGGAACCTTAAAAAGGGGTTTTATAAACCATTGGGGAAATTTAAATAGAAATAAGTCTCTATTATGTGATTTTGAAATGGTTTTATGAAGAATTATTTATGATGTATCTTTATGGGATTTTTGATTTTGTGCCCCTTGTTTTAGAACATTATATTATTTTACTAAAGGTTTTGTTTTTTATAATTATTTAGAATGTTACCACTGTAAATGAATCAAATATTCCATAAGGGGATATCACATGTAGTCATTTTTTTGTCTTGGTCTCTACTTGAACTCTTGTGGAAGTGGAATAATCATGTTCTTCTCAGATCATTTATTATGCATGGGAGTTTCTAAAATACCATCCACTATTTTTTATTGATGATCAAGGATCCCAAGAGGCAACCAAGTGGGTATCTATGATTAATGGGATCTTTGAGTTGTTAGAAACCCTATAATCCATGGGGGTGGAGGGCTTTCCAGGGGTGGGGGCTGTCCAGGGGGTGGGGACTATCCAGGGGTGGGGGCTATCCAGGGGGCGGGGGCTATCTACAGGGGTAGCGAGGCTGTCCAGGGGGTAGGGGTGTCCAAGGGGTGGGTGGGGCTGTCCATGAGGGTGGGGGCTGTCCAGGTGGGTAGGGGTTGTCCATGGGTTGGGCGGGGTTTTCCAGGGGGTACGGGGTGTCTAGGGGGTGGGTGGGCTATCCACAGAGTTGGGCGGGCTGTCTAGGGGGGTAGGGGGTGTCCAGGGGGTGGGCGGGCTATCCACAGGGGGTAGGGGTGTCCCGGGGGGGTGGGTGGTCTGTCCACAGGGGTGGGTAGGCTGTCCACAGGGGGAGGGCGTAACCAGGGGGTGGGCGGGCTGTCCATGGGGGTGGCGGGCTGTTGAGGGGGTAGGGGTGTCCAGGGGGTGGGTGGGTTGTCCACGGGGGTGGGCGGACTATCCACGTTGGTGGGGGCTGTCTAGGAGGGTACGGGGTGTCCAGGGGGGTGGGTGGGCTGTCCACGAGGGTGGAGGGGCTGTCCAGGGGGTACGGGGTGTCCAAAGGGGTTGGAGGGCTGTCCACAGGGGTGGGGCAGTCCACAGGGGTGGGGCCTATCCGGGGGGTACGGGGTGTCTAGGGGGTTGGCGGGCTGTCCATGGGGTGGAGGGGTTGTCTAGGGGGGTACAGGGTGTACAAGGGGGTGGGTGGGATGTCCATGGGGGTGGGTGGGTTGTGCATGGGGGTGGGGGCTGTCCAGGGGGGCACGGGGTGTCCAGGGGGTGGATGGGGCTATCTAGGGGGGGTACGGGGTGTCGAAGGGGGTGGGCAGGCTGTCCATAGGGGTGGTGGGGCTGTCCAAGGGGGTATGGGGTGTCTAGGGGGGTGGGCGGGCTTTCCCTGGGGGTGGGGGATATCCATAGGGGTGGGGGCTGTCTGGGGGGTACGGGGTATCAGGGGGGTGGGCGGGCTATCCACGGGGGTGGCAGGGTTGTTCAGGGGGTGCGGGGTGTCCAAGGGGGTGGGCGGGCTATCCACGGGGGGTGGGGAGGCTGTACATGGGGGTGGGGCTGTCCAGGGGGCACAGGGTGTCCAAGGGGTGGGCGGGGCTGTCTAGGGGGTTAAGGGGTGTCCAGGGGGTGGGAAGGTTGTCCATGGGGGTGGCGGGGCTGTCTGGGGGGGTATGGGGTGTCCAGGATGGTGGGCAGTCTGTCCACGGGGGGTGGGGGTTGTCTACGGGGGTGGGGGCTGTCCGGGGGGTACAAGGTGTCTGGGGGGTGGGATGGGGGGCTTTCCACGAGGGTGGTGGGGCTGTCCTGGGGGGGTACGGGGTGTCTAAAGGGGAGGGCGGGCTATCCACGGGGGTGGGTGGGCTGTCCACGGGGGTGGGCGGGCTATCCACGATGTTCGGTGGGCTGTCCACAGGGGTTGGGGCTGTCCAGGGGGCATGGGGTGTCCAGGGGGAGGGTGGGGTTGTCTAGGGGTTACAGGGTGTCCAGGGGGTGGGCAGGCTGTCTACGGGGGTGGCGGGGCTGTCTAGGGGGGGTATGGGGTGTCCAGGGGGTGGGGGCTGTCCATAGGGGTGGGGGGGCTGTCCACAGGGGTGGGGGGATGTCCACGGAGGTGGGAGCTGTTTGGGGGGTTACAAGGTGTCCAGGGTGTGGGCGGGCTATCCACGGGGGATGGGCAGGCTGTCCATGGGGGTGGGGGCTATCCAGGGGGCACGGGGTGTCTAGGGGTGGGCGGGGTTATCCAAGTGGGTATGGGGTGTCCAGGGGGTGGGCAAGCTGTCCACTAGGGTGGTAGGCCTGTACAGGGGGTTACGGGGTGTCCAGGGGGGTGGGTGGGTTGTCCACGGGGGTAGGGGACTTTCTATGGGAGGGGTGAATTAGTCATAGAAAATCATCAAGTCAAGTTTTATTATTTATAAATAAAAACATAAAGATAATGTGATCTACCTAATCACACGTATATTCAGGCACAATAAATCAATAAACATCAAAGGTCAGTAATATCAGTAAAAAAATGTAACAGATCAATCTGTCCCTCATCACCATCATTATCATCACTGTCATCATCATCCTCACCCTCGTCCTCATCGTCATCCCCATCATCATCCCCGCCCTCCTCAAGGCCCTCCTCCCTGACCTCGTACTCAGCCTCGGCCTCCTCATCACCCTCCTCCTCTACCTCGCCCTCCTCCTCGCCCTCATCCTCCACCTCGGCCTCCTCCTCACCTTCCTCCTCCTCCGGCTCAGCCTCCTCCTCACCATTATCTCGACCACCACTAGAACTACCACCTGGTGAACCATATATAGAACGCATCAACGACATGTATTCATCACAAGTTTTTCTGACCACTGGTGGAAGTTTCGGACGTAAAACTTCCATCAGTTTCATAAATGCAGCGTTTTCCCTAGCAGACTGTTCTACCGTCTTTGTGACCCTTTTTCAGCTTGTTCTGACTGTGCCTTAACCTATTGTAACTTGGTAGCACTACAACTCGTACCTGAGGAGGGCCAATACCTTGTCGAAACTATACTCTTCCCAGGTCGGCAGCGTACTCTACTAGGGTGCTCATCTCTCAACACCTGATGTAAGTGGTCATTTGGCCCAAAATTGTCAGGTTCCTGGGCATCAAGGGCCTCTAAAGCAACCTGCTACAAATAAAAATAGATTATTAAATTACAAAATATAGATTAAAATTTTAAATCTACAAAGTAAAACTTACAATCTACTGTTGAGTCAGTCCATTAACTGTAATTCCATATTTCTTCCTTCTACTCGAGCAAAACAGTTTTAATCGAGGCACGCATCCTTCTATATTCAATTTATGTCTCTACAATGACATTGAATGTAGGAAACCATAATTAAAAATAGGATACCAATAATTAATTTCATAACTAAAATTATGTAACAACTTCAGCAATCAAATAAATTATGGAGGAAGCAATAAAAAGTGCAATTCATAAAGAAAAATTATAAACTGTCATACCTGATGCCTCTCATGATTTGGCATCGTAGTACGTCCCAATGTGTGGATGTACTTTCTAGCATCAATGTTTTTTTTATTTCTTTCAGATGAATCCTAAATAAAATTCAATAATTATTATTAATTAAAAACATGAAAATTTTCATTTAAATACCTCTAATGTGATTAATACCTTAAATTTACTAGTCGTCCAATGAGAAATCATCTGTCGATACTATTCTAATGGACAATCATCCACGATAGGGACCACCTCTAACTATGTGCCCACTCTAGCATGCCAGCCAATGTACAACTCGTTCTTATAAGCACTCCAAAGCTCGTCTAAATCCTTTAGACATGCTGGTCATGCGCCCTCACCATCGGGGAAATTAAAATGTAGCTGACACCAAAATATTAATTCATATAAATACAAAAAAATAATATATTTCATTAAATACAAAATATTTTTTTACCCATATCTCTGCCCAAGCTTTATCCTTGACTTCATTTAGTATTTGTCTCCATGATATCGGGCAGACAGGAATGATGTCAGAGTATTTGGCAAGCATCGCCAAAAAAACTCCAACATTGCTGCTCTGATTTTTCAATCATTTGACTATCTTTATTGTAGTCCACCATCAACTGTATGTGGCGGTTCCACACCGCACACATGCGTGTACTCCCCCACCCCACCTCCTATCAGTAAATGTATCTGTTATGAAATACAAACAAATATTTTATCAATACATGTTATAATGAAAATAAATAATGGTGTAAAAATTTGTTAGGGTTGTATAAGTATACCTGCGGTAGTCTGATCAATGGGCGCCGCTGGATCCACAAAAACTGAAGGAACACCCTGTACAGATGGAGTGGGTCCCAATGTATGCTCTGTAGGGATAGACTCTAGTGGAGCAGGAGTCGAAGAAAATGGAATATAAAAGCCCAGAGAGAAGGAAGTAGAAGTAAAAGAAGATGACAGGGATGGCTGGCTGAATGTTGGATGGGGAGTGGGAATCATCATCAGATATGGTACAGATGGGTGAGGAGGCTCAGATGTAAAGGGTGGTGAAAACATGGGAGGCCTAAATATCTCATGTGTCCATAATGACACACCAGAATTAGAATTTGGGATGGGTGGTATGTCAGTGGGAGGGGCAGGGTATAATCGGGTACACCAACCAGATTATCTAACTCTCGTACCCCCCCCCCACCCCCCTCTTACAAACACCCTGAGTACAGGGACCACTACTAGGATGCTCATCAAATAACTATCGCCTAATAGATGGATCCTTCAAAAATGTTTAAAAATAATAATCACATGACATTATATATTATTTAAATATATACATTTGAAATAAAATACTCACTGCAGGCACTAGTGGTGGAATGCCCAGCTCAATCATGCGGCGATTATTGTCCATAATCTTTTTTTGTCGACTCTCTTCAATTGGTTTCATTTCCTGCATTTGAAAACAAATATGGAAGTAAATAGAAAAGGATAACTAATTTTTAACCCAAAAAATAAAATAAAATAGAGGGAATAGGGGGATTCATGGAACATTGATTCTATCAGATTCATAAGGGGTAAAGCAATTGTCAAAATTAAGGAAAAAAATTAATTTCTTTAGCCCAGGTAAATGATGCAGGTTTCAATACATGTTTTGCAGAAGAATACAAACAATCATGTTCATTACCTAGTAAAATGTTAAAGAGAGGTCTTAGAGTTATACAAATTTTATACAAAGCGCAATTGAAGCATTGAAATGTTCACCAAGTTAGAAATGTTGGTTTCGTAGGTTTTAATATAGTTCAATTCCAAATTAGAAAATGCAATTCAAATAAAATTGCAACAAATAAACATTAAAAATTAACATAATGGTCAAGTCGGATCCAACATATTTTTAATCAATATTAAATCAATATGAATAGTACCAACCTTAACAGCACAAGTTGAGGTAACCCAAAAGAATCGAGAACATGAATGAATGATTTTATATATTTTCCACCACAACTTTAGGTTCATAGTCAACTCTAACAATTGAACTATTGGAGTCATCAAAATTAATAAATAGATCGTTTCCAATGGCAGTAGGGATGGTGTTAATTCCATCATCACCATCATCAAAAATATTTATTCGAATTACTTCAATAATGCCACCAAATTCAGGTCTAAGATGGTCTTTGACATAAAAAATTGGTTCACCATTGATTCCAATACATATGGTTCATCAGTAGCAAGAGTGTGAGTCATATCAATTACTCAAAATCCACAATCATCAATAAATATGCCCTACCTCATCATCGAATCAAACCACTGGCATTTCATCGTCGTGACTTGTCTATGAGAATAATAATCCAATATTATTATTTTTTCAATGACTCCATAATAACCTACATTTTCAAATCATGATATACTATCTGATTCACTAGGATAACAGTCTGTTGTGGCAGTAACCATAACACCATCATGTTGTGTTCTCATGTTCTTTTCTCGTTCAGTGATAATAAATATGTACCCATTGATAACAATTGATTTACAGTCATGAACCACGGTATTAGGACCAAAAGTCAAAGATCTTATTTCCTCAAAGACAGAGTCAGCAGGCAAACTCAATACCTTAAATATAAATCAATATTAAACTTAATTAATTATTGATTTAATTATTTTAAATAATAATATTATTAACTTCAATTTTAACCAAGAAGAAAACTCTTTTCTATGCAAAGTCTCCCTCCTTCTCAAAGATAAAGAATGATGCTTTCTATTTATCATCGCTTTATGTTCCCTGTAGGTAAAAATAGGAATAGTTTACCAGATATATATATATAAGGTATACATAAGATATGCATATTCAATTTACTTACAAGATGTAGTCAACGAACAATTCATAGTTGAACAAAACTGTGTGATGTGCCATCTTCTGCTCTTCAAGGCTTAATTTCGTCAATGTATATGATCCAGGAATTCCTCCTATTTGAGGAAGTGATAGAAACTGGGTTCAATTTTCTCATACTTTTCTTCTTTATTTCTCATTGTTATATTCATTCTTGTAGTAAGATCAGACAAAAACATAGAGCATAAATCCATACATTCTTGATCCAAGTAACCTTTCACAATAGAACCTTCGGGATGATTCCTGTTACGGACATAAGAATTTAATGTGTACATATTTCTTTCAGTTGGATACATCCAATGAAAAGAAATAGGTCCTCCGAGAAGTATTTTATTTGGAATATGGACAGTCAGATGCAGTATGCATGTGAAAAATGATGGAGGAAATATTTTCTCTAACTCACTCAAAATTAATGGGGCATTTGCCAACATTTTTTGCAAGAAAGACTTGGACAACTTCTTAGCACAAAGACCTCTAAACAAATGGTACAACCTAATAATAGCCACCCATACATTATTGGAAAAAAAGATGAAGAATTGCTATTGGAATCAACTCATGCAGAAGGATGTGATAATCATGAGTCTTCAAAGATTTTAGCTTCAAATCTCTTCTGTTGACCCATTTAGATATGTTTCTTGAATAGCCATCAGGAACTTTAATAGTCTCTAGTACTTCTAGAAATTTCTTTTTTTCTGTAGGTGTCATCACATAAGAAGCACATGGAACTTTCCATTTATTTTCACTGATATGCATAGGATGCAATTATGGTCTGATGCCCCAATCCACAAAGTCACGCCGAGACTGTAAATCATCTTTTGTCTTTCCATTAACATTTAGAAGAAATGAAAGCAACATTTCACATATATTTTTTTCAATATACATTATGTCTAAGTAATGACGTAACAAATTGGATAACCAATAAGGCAAATCAAACAAGATACTTCTCTTCTTCCAATTGTAATAGGTTTTAGTGGAAACATTTGTTCTCTTTCCAGATTTCATTTGACCCTTCCTAAATGAAAAACTGAAATATTTCAATTCATTAAGCACATCAGTTCCAGACATACACTGAGGTGGATCATCGATCTCCATGGTATTGTCAAATCTTTGACGATTATTTCTATATGGATGGTTCATTGGCAAGAATCATCGATGTCCCATAAAACTGAAACTACAATGATGTTTCAGTCTTCTGGATCGTGTATTCTTCATACAAATAGGACATGATATCTTTCCCTTCGTGCTCTATCCATACATCATTGCATAAGTAGGAAAATCATTGATCGTCCACATAAACGCAACACACATCTGAAATATGTATTTCGAATATGCATCGTATGTGCACAAACCCACATCCCAAAGAAGTTTCAACTTTTTTATTAAAGGTTGCATATCTACATCTATATCATTGTTGGGATCAGAATGGCCAAATATGAGTATACTCATGAAAGTGAAAGGTTTTTTCATACACAACCATGGGGGAAGATTATAAATGTGTATAAAAATCGGCCATGTGTTGTGCGACGTAAGAATCTTTCCAAACGGATTAAAACCATCACATGAAAGACCCAACCTCACATTATGCACATCAGCTGCAAAATCAGGATATCAAGCATCAAATCTCTGCCATGAAAATCCATATGCAGGGTAAACCAACTCATCATTAGTCTTCTTTCTATCAGTTTCATGCCATCATATTTTTATTGATATTTCATCAGACATAAAAACATTCTGGAGTCTGGGGATCATTTAAAAGTTCCACATTACTTTATGTGGCACACGGGATGGTGTTCCATCAGCTTTTGGCTTCCAGCAGGATGTGCCACATTTTATACAGTCATTTCTTCAGCAGTTTCCTCCCAGAATAAACTGCAATCTTTCAGGAAAGCATGAATTTTGTTTCTTGAAAATCTAAGTTCCTCAACTAACATTCATGCCATATAGTGGTTTAAAGGAATGTCTGCATCATCTAGAAGTAATTCCTTCAAGAAGGTAAGAATGTAATTGATGACAGTATTAGAAATCCCATACATTTTTTTCCCATGAAATAATCGGATTAAAAATTCCAGGTTTTTCATTTTACTGCATTGTCGAAATACTGGAGTCGTGGAAGCATCATTCAATTCTTTCACCCTCACAACATCAACATTTTCATTAGACGCATCATGTATGCTCATATCGAAATCTTCTTGGGTCGGAATCCTTTCTTTTTCATGATGGCGAATAAACAGAAACTAGTCATGTAAAAAATTCTCCAATACAGTCCTCTCATTTGAATCATCAGCAATTTGAGATTTCATTTTCTCCCCATTGTGATACCACACATAGTAGTTTTCTTGAAAACCATATTGTTTATGTGGTAGATGACTTTTTCATAGCTCAACCAAGGTCTTCCAACACAATTGTAACAGGGGAAGTGTATGTGACCACTATCTGAAGCATTGTGAAATGAAAATTTTAAAAAGCTCTCCAAATTGTTTTGAAAATCGCTTGAGATCTGATCAGTTTCATACATCCAACTTCTATCCATTCTGTAAAAAAAAATTTATAAGTCATTTCATCAAAAGCAATTCAATAAGATTGATGTTTCATAGAAAATATATTTAACTAAACGAGAATTGTTCACTTTATATAAAACCATAACTGACACACTACTCTATATGAGAATCATAATTTAAAAAACAACAAAATACTATATTTATAACAAAATATCTTTGAAGAACTATGCATGAGTGTACAAGATCATGTACACTTGTGGAGGAGAATTATTCGGGTGTTGAATAAATTTAGATCAAAAAATTTAATATTTTAGTAGATTATTTGAGTGATCACATACACTGCCCAAGGGGGTGGGGGTGTCCAGGGGGTGGGGGTGTCCAGGGGTGGAGAACTATCATGGGGTGGGGGGATGTCCACGAGGGTTGGGGGTGTCCACGGGGGTGGGCGGGCTGTCCACGGGGGTGGTGGGGCTATCTATAGGGGTGGCGGGGTTGTCCAGAGGGTAGGGGTGTCCAGGGGGGTGAGTGGGATATCCACGGGGGTGGGGGCTGTCCAGGGGGTACGGGGTGTCCAGGGGGTGGGGGTGTCCGGGGGGATAGGGGGTGTCCGGGTGTGGGGGTGTCCAGGGGGGTGGTTAGGCTTTCCACGTGGTTGGGGGGGTTGTCCAGGGGGTAGGGTGTCCAGGGGGTGGGCGGACTATCCACAGGGGTGGAAGGGTTATCCAGGGGTACGGGGTGTCCAGGGGGTGGGTCGACTGTCCATAGGGGTGGCGGTGCTATCCAAGGGGTAGGGGGTGTCCAGGGGGGTGGGCAGGCTATCCACGGGGGTGGGGGTTGTCCAAAGGAGTGGCGAGGTTGTCCAGGGGTAGGGGTGTATAGGGGGGTGGGCGGGATGTTCACAGGGGTGGGGGTTGTCCAGGGGGTACGAGGTGTCCAGGGGGGTGGGGTGTCTGGGCGGATGGGGGGTGTCCGGGGGTGGGGGTGTCCAAGGGGTGGGCGGTCTGTCCATGGGGTTAGGGGCTGTCCAGGGGGGTAGGGGTGTCCAGGGGGTGGGTGGGCAATCCACGGGGGTGGCGGGGATACCCAGGGGGTATGGGGTGTCCAGCGGGATGGGCGAGCTATCCACGGGGGTGGCGGGGCTGTCCAGGGGGGAGGGGTGTCCAGGGGGGGTGGGCGGGCTGTCCACAAGGGGTGGGGGGGGTGGGGGCTGTCCAAGGGGGTAGGGGTGTCCAAGGGGTGGGGGGATGTCCACGAGGGTGGGGGTCCAGGGGGTGGGGGTTGTCCAGGGGGTTGGGGTTTTTCTAGGGGGTCAGGGGTGTCTAGGGGGTGGGGGTGTTCGGGAGGGTGGGGGTGTCTGGGGGTGGGGGTTTACAGGGGGTGGGTGGGCTGTCCACGGGGGTGGGGGCAGTCCGGGGGAAACAGGATGTCCACAAGGGTGGGGGCTGTCCACGGGGGTGTGATTGAGATCTATGAGATTGAATTGGGTTGTCATTCATGTTATGAAAAACAAATGATGGATGTCAAGGATTAAAGTAGTAATTTTTAGTGAAAATCCAATTTGGTAGGATTGGTGACTTGATAACATGATGGTATCAAGTTTTCAATTGGTAAAATTTTGGGGCATTGGATTCTGGTAGAAGTAATGTGGGTTAGTGAATATCTATAGGTTGTTATTAGGAATGATATGATGTATGGTAATGAGTTTGTAAGGATTTTCATCATCATGGCATGATGATTAAGGGAGTTTTCCTATATGAAGTTGTATGGATTCCTCAATATTTTTTTCATCATAACAGGAATTAATTTAGGATGTCATTAGAAGGTGAAGTCTAGATAGAATCACTATTCATTTAATACATAGAGAGGAAGGATTATGAATATGGGACGTGCATATGGTAGTAGGTCCCTGGTCTAGGTGGATATATATGGAGATTTTCCTCCACTGGTCTCTGTAAGAAAGGATTCTAAAAGGCTCCCACCACCTTCCAAGGATATATTCTTTCTAGAAAAATGTGTTGTGGGAGAATGAATTCATCCTATATAGTTGATGTCACTTTTAGATCATATGATTCCTTACTCATCAAGATGACTAGACAAGAACCAAAACCAAAGAGGCCTCAGACCTATCCAAATCACTAGAAGTGATGACTTCCTAGTGCTTATTGGAGAAATATGGAAGTGATGACTTCTCACCTGCATAACCCCCCCTCCCCACCTCACCCCCAGCAGACTCCCCCTGCACAGCCCCCCTCTCATCCACCCACTGCACCCCCCCCCCCACCTGCACCCCCCCCCCCACCTGCACAACCCCCCTCCCCCCACCCCCCACTTGCACAGCCCCCCCCCCCCACCCGCACAGCCCCCCCCCCCCCCCCACCTGGACACCCCCCCACCCACCTCACCCCCAACAGACTCCCACCCCCCAACCTGCACACTCCCCTCCCCCCACCCACTTGCACACCCCCCCCCCCACCCCCACCTCACGCCCAATAAACTCCCCCCCCCCACCTGAATACCCCCCACCTGCGCACCCCCCTCCCCCCACCCACTGCACCCCCCCCCCCCCACCACCACCACCACCACTTGCACCCCCCACTTCAAATAAATTTGATTCACACAATCATGAAAGTTGAAATGTAGAACAAAAATAGAAAACAAATCAAATTGCAATTGTTGGGTATAGTATACTGCACGGACCTCGGGTTTAGGCCAAAGAAAAACAAAAAAAAAATTGATGCAAAACATTAAACCTAAGGTACGACTTACAAATTTGAAGTGTAGAACAAAACAATTTTTTGATTGAAGATAGATCTTGTGGAATAATTTTCCGACTGAGAGCTATTAGGTCTCAGCTTTACTTCTGCAATCACGCATTTGGGGGATTGGGGCTACTGAAAATTTAGAGGAAAACTATCCCAACGGTTTTATCAAACCGTTGGGTAAAAGTCCACTAAAACTCATGTGTCCAAACGATTTGATAAAACCGTTGGGTAAATTTCATTAAAAAAAATTATATTCCAACGGTTTAGTGAAACTGTTGGGTAAGGACCTCTCCAGACCCCTGTTCCAACGGTTTATGAAAACCATTGGAAAACATCCGTTGGTATATCCTCCATTTACAGTAGTGACTGGAAGAGAACCTTTCTTATGAAGAGAAACTAGTTCGGATTATTGATCAAAGGGAACAAGTATTGCGAAATAAGATAATCCACCAGGTAAAGGTTTTGTGGAGAAACCACGTGGTTGAAGAAACAACAAGGGAGTCTGAAAATGTTATGAGGGAAAGGTACCCTCACTTGTTTAATAGCTAAATAAAATTGTGAGGATGCAATTTTCAACAGGTGGGGATAATGTAACACCCCATGTTTTTAAAAATAAATTGAAATGCGTGAAACTTTGTTTTAAGTAGATATTTATAACTATAATTTAAACTTAATTTTTCCACTTCTATGTTTTAAATTTCGAAAAACGGTCATCTACAATTTTGTTTAGTAAGTTAATTGGAGTCTAATGGAACCAACTTATTTTTTTGGTGAATAGTAACATATCCTTATGAATAGTAATATGAATAGTAATATGGCCCTAATGAATAGTAAATTGTATTATTATTTTATTTTCTTAAGGCTTTAAGATAATAACATCTCAGTTAATTTTTCAATGTGATATAAAAGTAGTTATAGTTTTAAAATTGTTATTTTTGAATAAATTGTGATTTTATTTAAATATTAAACTAATAATATTTAGAAAATTATTTTCAAAAAATGGAGTTAATTTTTGAATTCTACGCGTTGAGAAATGGTTAGGGGGAATTTTTGGGTTTTTTCTGAAATTCTAGATTTTTTTATGAATAGTAAAATATGATAAATGCTAAATACTTGATTTACTACATCATAGGTGATACAAGGCTAATGTAAGACCACTTGGTTCAAACTCACATGTCATTATTACTATTTGGGTCACATGAATTAATACTATTGATAGTATTGAGCAAAAATATTATAATAATGATAAAAATAATGAAAAATACCCTCTCTCCTCTAATATAAATACCACCCTCATTCCCATCTTCCTCCCACACCTCTCAAGACTTGATAATTACCTATGTTCTACCCAATATTCCTCCCAAGACTCTTCCCCATGTCCTAGAGCTGCTGATCTCACCAAAAGGCCAAAACCAAAGGCTTTAAGAAGGATCTCAAGGAGAAGAGATCAAAAGGTAAACATCCTCTTTTGTTTTCTTTCTTTTCTTTAATTTTATGTTATTATTTTTAATTTCATTTGGCTTATGTTGGTATATGTCATTCCATATCCTCCTTACTACCCATATTATGTAAGAATGATGAGAGACCCCTTTTCTCTCATCAAAATATTTTATGAAATTTTAAGTGACGTTGTTAGGCTGCCAAATTTTCGTAAGGGATTTCTCAACTTTTCTTTTATTTGAGATTCCTTTCTTTTCTTTTTCTTTCCTCACCTACCCTTATCCAAGAGGTGTGAATGGTCCAGTATCTTACATATTCTAGATTTCATCATGTTTATGTAATAATCACCATTACATTTCTCCTTCTCTCCCACTTATTCAAGGAATTAAAACACCATATGTGATGTGTCGATTTACTGACACTGTGGACGATGTGATTTCAATTTCATTTACTTTCTTCAAGACTGGACATGAAACCATTTTTATGGTTGAACCAGATTATAATTTATGTATTATATCTTATATAAGGTTACGGAATCTTTTTTGCACACATGTTATTAATTTATAAACAAAATGAGTTCTTTGCGATCGAAGAATCGCCAAAATGACCTAAACAAATATCAATAATGTTTTAACTTATGAATCATCCTCATGTAAGAATTCAAAATGATAAATGGTATAATTTATAGTTCTAGAAATATGTAAATACCACTCCATTCCAATTCTATAGTTTCACTTCCAATCGACAATAACATCCATCATGAACTGATCATGGAAAATATGTAAAGAACATGCACAAAACAATGCAAGGAAAAAATTACTAACAATTAAAGGGTGAAATGATGTAATGAAATGATCATATAAGGTATTATAAAGTTGGATATGTTTTTGTAAGATATTAATAACACTCTTTTAACCATTATACATGAGGTTTAATTGAGTTTGAAGTAAGACAAACCCGAGGTAAGAGAATTCTTAACCCATTTCCATTCTTTGGGTTAACATTCTACTTCATTATTTATGCGGTATTAGAATTGTTTGTGTGATAAATTCTATTTATATTATGTTTAATTATTTTTATTTACAGATTATATACATATTTCATCCACTCTATTAAGTCTCACTTCAATTATATGATGTTTATAAGGGACTTTAAAAAAAACTCTTAAAATTATGTTTTACGAAATTCAAAAGCAATGTTTTTATGCAATTATTCATGTTGTATGATTGTTTTCTGGTTCTTAGGAATTGTTTATGATAAAGGGTAGGATCTATATCTCCCTCTAATGCATTGGGTATTTGTAAGTTGGAGGTTAGTCGTATGGTTATTTCAAGTGTAACTGCAATGGTTACACAAATTATAATGTAGTCGTGAGAGTTACAAATTATAAGGTAGTCGGGAGGGTTACAAGATTATATAAGTAATTCCCCAAGATGCCTTTATGGTTCTATTTATGTTCTTATGTATTTTGGGAATCTTGTGGAGATCACATGTTTTAGAAAGTAAGTATATATGGGTGATAAGTGTGACTTTTGAAAATGATTTCATATGTTTCAATTGTTTATGGACTAATATGCTCTTTTCTTCTTTTTATATCCCTTACTGAGCTTTTTGTTCTCATCCCATGTTTCTAAATAATTTTCACAAGTTATAAGGATTTGTAAAGAAAAGGAATCCAAGTTAAATGTTTGAAGAGTTTTTAATGAGATCATGTTTTATTTGAAAAGTTTTATATTTTGGAAGAAATGGATTTTTTTATGGTATCCACTCTGTATTAATGTGTAATGATATGAATGTATTATGTACTAATTCTCTATAGATCTAAACATGAAAAGATCCTCAATGTGAAAGGAAGTTATTTCTTGACTAAATTCAAGATTATGTAATGTAATAAGGTCGTGTCCTTATACCAGTGTTATTGGCCAAAATGGATGAAGAGATTTTTAGGTGATTTGTTGACTATGGGATATTAAACCCAGTTATGATAATGAATATGTATCCCCTTTTAGAGATATATGATTAATTTGACTAATTTCTCGGTGCTTAATTATTTTACAAGATCAATATATGTGAAAGTTATCGTAGGATCAATGTTTGAGTTGGGGATGATCCATAAGCATTTTTAAGTTCTAATAAGGACTATATGAGTTCTTAGTGATTCCCATTGGGTTGGTGAATGCCTCGACTATGTTCATGTGTCTAATTATAACATCCTGTCCATTTTTATCCTAATAGTTATATGGGTGGAGCACTACAAGATCTCAAAATTACATTCTCATATTCCAGATGTTTATAACTACTTGTGAGGGCCTAATGAAGTCATATGGAGTCTATTCCCTCAAAATAATCATACAAGGGTTCTGATGGCTTCCCCCCTCCAGAGGTCTCAAACTGAATTCTAATGGTTCTTGTTGTTTGGGGGTTCTCTGTGGTGGAAGTGTGGTTCGTGATGACAAAGGGTCGGTTATCCTCGCTTTCTCCTCTTGCCTTGGCAGCGGGTCCTCCCTCCAAGTAGAGGCCGAAGCTCTTTTTCTAGGTATTAGTTTATGTCATCAGAAGGCCATCGACTTATCAAAAGCTGAAACCGACTCCAAAATCCTCCAATCTGCCATGCATGGTCTTAGTCCCACCCCCTGGTCTATTTCCTACTTAGTCAGAAAGTGCAGAAACATTCTCAGTAGCAACACCAAAGTGTTGCACATGTGGAGAGAAGGGAATCAAGTTGCGGATTTCCTTGCTTCCATGGATGTCTCTGGCCCCGACCCCCTTGTCCTCCACAGTGTGATGTCCTTGAAACCTGAAGGGGTTAATTTGATTCTAGGGGATGCCCTCGATCTGCACTACTTCAGACCCGCATGATCCCTGTTTGCTTGTGTCCAGTGTGCCTCTTTCTTTGAATAAAAATTTACTCGATGGAATCATACAAGGGGTATGGTCGATTCAACCTAAATTTTTCCATGACTTTCCTATACATTGGATAAAAATAAATCCTATAGATATAAAAATAGGATCCATATGCATAATCATATTGTTCATTATATAAAATAAAATATCATTTATAAACTCATTCATAAACAATAAGATAGTCGACTATAACTATAATAAAAATGATTAAAATAGTAAACTAAATTGACCCTTGACCAATATATATATATATATATATAGTATAGTAGATGAAATAATTTACAGTGGCTTCCATCTGAACTTGGTATTCATTCTCCTGTCGAATTATCAACCTCTGTGGTATTGATCTCCATGATCCATATCTCTAGATCAATAACGATACTTGATCAAGAATAAGATATAAAGGTCTATAATGTATATTAAACCCATTACCATGTACACATGTAGAATGTGAGTCTGATGACCCAGTAAAATTTCCCCACTCACATCAACTCACTGAGTTCTTATGATAAAGTGAATACTTGTGGTGAGTTTCACTTATCTAACTATGAAACATAAGTGAAACATGCTCAGTAAATACTATCTTATTTGTGTTCTATCCTGGAAAATAATACACACACCCTAAAGACATACACTAGTGATAACCAACCCCATCTAGGTCACACTTGACTATGAGGGAAGACACATATACTCTTACGTCCCAAAGATATATGATACAATGTTACATAAGAACCTATGATTTCACTATAATAAACATTTCATTACAACTATCATCACAAAATACAAGTACTTTTATATCATCATTGTACTAAAACACAAAACTAGAGAATTAATTTCACTAGAATTGATAAAACTAGTGCTATAGAGGACATAAAAATACAAGGAGTCGCTATAATCCTGAACTTCAAGGGATTATATTTTACAAAGAATAAAAGTAAAAAAAATACATTAATATTGTAAAAACAATAATAAGCCCCAGAATGGGCATAATATAGATTCAAATAGAATGGTATAAATGATTCGAGAAGTTGTGATGATGTATATATATAATGTGTAATGTGACCATTGGAAGCGACGGTGGCCGTTGGAATAGTAACATAGCAATATGATAATTGCAATAGTAATGTGACCCTTAAATATACATGTGCTCAAAAGAATACATAATATAATATGGTAAGATTATAAATAACACAAGAAAATTATTTATAATGCTTAATGAATTATTATTTAATTATATTATTATGTTTGAGAATACTAAATATTAAAATGATAATTTTAATTTTTAGCCTTAAATGCATGATTTTAAATAAACTATGTGTTTGGTTTAATAATTTTTTTTAACATATATACAAAAAATATATAAAAATGGATTCATATTTAAGAAAATTATTTCAAATTTAGAATATCTTGATTTTTTTATTATTTTTTGTAGGTTTAAACTTTTTGGGTGTATGGTAAAATACAATATGCATAAACTGTTTGTCCTATGAAATCATTTTTTTTAAATATTTAATAATTAATAAAATTTAATATATGTCATAAAACATGATAATTTATCGAGATAATGTAAGTTAATGTATTAAATTCAATTTTCAAAACTACAATGGACTTTCCTAAGGCTAAAATGGAAATTGTGGTTTAAAATAATTATTTATGGAAAATTGATTTTTTTTCCATGGCCAAAATAACATAATTAAAGGTATTTTTGTTAATTAATATATAATTGAGCATGATTCTAATATAAAATTAACTCCCAAGAGTACCCCCAAAAATATCACAAGGTTCTATGGAGTTCTTTCACATGACTCTGAAAGATTCATTTCAAGGTAAGTGTTCTTAATCACCTCATCTCAATTCCATTTTTTCAATCCTTTTTAATTCCATACATTTCCTTAATAAAATTTCATCTTATATATCATTATACATCCCTTACTGTATTATTAGTGATATATTTCTATTCAATGTCATTAATCAACCTTCTTGTTTCATTATGATGCCAAAATATTTTCATATTTATAAACTCCATTATCTAAACCTCAAAGTATTTCATGAATTTGCCGTATTGTGGAGGTACTATTTATAATATGGGGAATTTTACTAAGGAAAGATAACAGAAATACAACCGATAGGGACAATATTGGTCCAATGTTAGATTAAACATGATTTAACACAAGTTAGCCTTTGGTATCCAAGCTTAATGACATAGAAGTTTCTACTTCAGGAAAAACATTATCGCTAATGTGAATCAAATACGTTTTTCAAATACTCGCAATTTTTAGAGGATTTTTCAATCATTTTAATTTTCTTCTTCCATTGAATTATGTTGAATTCATTGTTAAATGCTTATTGATATTCTAATAAAATGATAATACCCTAAATTATTACTCCATTATCATTCTATTATTAACAGTACCTTCTATTACACTTTGAATATCTTTTAGTTTCTATCTTTATTGATAGATATTCACCAAGAGAGACATATTACACCATTGACTTGGGAAACCTAGAAGATCAATATATCCATTATTTCAATACAAATAACTATTTACTACATATACATGTTTTTGTAAGAGGTTCTGTAGGGAAGATTATGTATCATATTGTGTAGCCATTATTTTCATATGTTATATGCATTAAACATACAATGTGATGAGTGGGTCTGAGAATTATATAGCCCATCAACCCATATGTAGGTATCATGAGTGAATTTAGCTTGGGTATTTAGATTATGCCTATCAATTTGTGTATTATATCTTTTAATGAGGACTTGACGATATAATTCATATATCTGATATTATACATCTAATCACTATGAGATCAGTTATTATTATCCTTGTGATTATTTATTTCCATTTATATATAATCCATAGATATTTTATGCTCATGTTATTAGCTATATATAATCATCTGATCATTTATTCTTTCCATATTATATATTTAATGTTTATTCCATGCTTGCTTCTATTGTACAAAACCCCCCGTTGAACTTTTGAGCTCACCTTTTCCATTGTTTCCCTATTCCCCCATAAACCCATGGAGAACACTATGTATGGTCTATTTATAATAATGGATGAATAATAATATTCATGTAATATTACAATGTACTTTTTTTAATATATAATGTAATGTCCATGTCTATGTATCATCTCGTAAGACTATTAAGCTATTAGATCCTGTGTAATGTGATCTAATGTATTATATGCCACTGTAATAAAAATAGTCTCTGGGGTATTGTAATCAGGGTTATTATTATCATCGTCAGATCATATTCGGTAAAAACTTTATGATCTAGATATAGAACAACATTGTTAGACAAAATACATTTAACAAACCCTTAAGAAATTCTAGCATTTTTTATAGAATGGATATAATGCAAGATGTGAGTTTTTAAAAATTCATAGGAATTATATACTATGATATATAAGTAATAGCATAGTTTAGAAACTAATAATTATATTCTATTGTTTAAAAATGGTTCCTAACAGAAGGAATGAAAACCATTTAAACACTTATAATCAGTGTAGGTATTTCCCTCATGAATAGACCAATAAAGTTGGTGTTCTAGCTAAGACAATTATCACTATATTAGGGTATGTGACTTAGGTTGTGACAAATAACCTTCCTTATGTGGAATAACTTGTGCCCCTTTATGACTGTATAACCATATTAAATCATTCCATGATACATTATAGAAGAAGTTTTATATTAAAAACCCAGGGGTGATATTATTACAATTAAAACGTATTAGGCTATTTCTATTATAATGCATTGACATTTTATAGTTGAAAACATGATTTTTACACTAATAGTTGACTTTGAAAATATTATTGGGAAGGATTGGATCTCAATATATAAGGAATGAATTTAATCTTAAGAAAATGAGATTAAAAATTATGAGGCATGTATAGAATCCCTTTTTTAGGAGATACAATTCATTACCTGAGACATGTTTAAAACCAATACTAACAGCTCATCTTAAAGGAATTTATATAGAAGAATAATATATAATACAATTTATGAAATAGAGGAATATCCTATGAATAAAAGATTTATCAATTGTTCAACATTACATTTATCTACTTCTTGAGAAATTACAATGATATCCACCTGACTGTGAAGTTGAATTCTCTATTAATGTTATCCCTGATACAGAACAAATGCATAATTCTACTTATATAATTGGAATTTTTGTAATTAATGAAATAACTAAAATTTCTATGTTATAAGGGAATTATACACCCCAATGTCTCGGCTTAGGTAGCACATATCCTATTTATAAAGAATAAGGACGAGGCTATGGGGTTATGGACTGATTATAAATAAATAAATTCCCTTAATATAAATAATAAGTACCCTTTACCCTATAATAATAACCTGATTGATCAACTTCATAGAGTGATACTTCTCAAATATTGATGATCATTATGGATATCATCAATTAAATTTTAAGCAGGTTCGTATACTAATGATGAATTTTTATACAAGATATGGTCATTATGCATTCACAAAAATTCCTTTTGCATGCAACATTAAGAAATATTATTGAGAATAAAGAAGGGGGTCCAAGGCGGGAAAAAATCGTCTCAAGTCCAATTTTGAACCTGAGGGTTAGGTTGGCCAATGGATTACCGCCACGTCGTCAAAATTTCCAGTGGAAATTTACACTGGAAATTTCCAGTGGAAATTTTAACAGGAATTTCCAGCGGAGGGCAGCGTAAAAAAACCCCAAAAATGCATAATGGGGGTATTTTCGTCCAAAACCCAACCTGAGGGTCAGGTTCAGGTGCTCAACCTGAGACGATTTAAATCCGTCCAAGGCCCCAAACAAGTCATGGAGGTCTGGAATAATGTTGGCCCAGGGCATCCTCCAGTACAATGTTAACGCACTCAATGGGAAGGGATCCTGTACTATTAAAAATAATGCATGTGTTGTTTTGGGTGCTACAGGAATCCAAGTAGTATGCCACCATGTTTCCCTCTCTCCATATGTGTGTAATATCAATGCCACTAGAAAAAAGGTTTCTGCACTTGCGCATGAGATAAATGATAGTCCAAGGAATGGTGACCACCCCATGGATAGACCTGTGAATAATAGAGGAATCAGTCTACACCAGTTCCAAATAACAATTGTCAAAGAGGCACAATTCCATCCCTTTGAGCATGGTAATGGATTCATCCATGAGAGAATCACCTTGGCCAAGGAATAAACTGAATGAAAAGACAACCAAGCCACCCTGATCCCGAAAAACCCCTCCTCCACACATGCAGCCCTCCATACATGAACCATCAACATTCATCTTAAGTCCTCTATGAGGGGGATTCCATCTTACAAATTTACCTTATGCTGGCAGTCTGTGAACCGGGAGAGAAGGTCCCCTGCCAGCTATGAGCCTTCATGGTGAGGGGGATAAATCCCACTACTTTAGTAGTAGAACCATCCATGCCGCTAAAGATCTTTTCTGAACCGCCATTTCCATCCACGAGCTAGAAACCCCTTCATGCATGGCCTTATTTCGTGCCTTCCAAATACCCCAACATCTGACTGCAATTAGAAACAATTCTGCTTTTTCATTCATGCACATTATCTCTCTTCGGACCCCGATAGGTGTGTGTACACTGGTTCCGCCTATGGTGCCTTCTCAGTTAAGGACTACTGCGGGTTGGCCCATTCCTAAGAATCATGATGGCTGGGGTGCGAATCTTTGGTGCGCAGTCATTCCTTCCAAACTCAACTTTCGGGTGTGGCGTATCAAGAATAAAGCTCTACCCACATATGATAATATCAAAAACTCTGGCATTTCCCATGCTTCAAGATGCAACTGTTGCAGATCGCCCAGACCATTCAACATCTCTTTTTTGAAAGCCATTGGGCAAGGAATCTATGGCTTGGCCTGGTATCCTTTACCGGGGTGAACTTGTTCGATTATATGGGGTCCAACTTTATCGAGCTATGGTTCCATAGAGCGGGGAGCTACAACTCTGAAGCAAAAGCTCGGGGTATCATCTTCGTAGCTGGGTGCTGGATCATGTGGCTTGCCAGGAACAAAGCCCGCTTCGAGGGCCTCCCTAGTTCGACGATGGCCATCACCTTCAGAGTTAAAAGTTTACTTATTGATCTGGCTCATCTGTTTAAAAAATGAGAGGACTCTCCATCTCTCTGGTCCCTCGATTCTTCATGCAAGCCCAGCGGACCACCATAAACGCCTCTTCCAGGTCGCTGGATTCATTAGGTTACTCACAGTTCGGGTTTAAAGTTAAATATGGATGGCTCCTGCACCTCTGGTATGATGCGCGGTGGAGGTCTAGTACGCGACTCCAATGGATCTGTTGTCATCGCCTTTGTGGCCTTCTTTGGGCATAGAGACTCTCTCCAGAACGAAGCTAACGCTATGTCAGTTGGCCTTGATCTGTGCAAGAAAAATAACATCGGGCTATCTGCGGTGGAAACAGACTCCAAGCTGTTATATAATGCCCTGCATGGTCGCGGTTCCACCCCCTGGTCTATCGTGTATCACGTCCGGAGGAGTACCAATCTAATCTCACAAGGCACTGATATTTCTCATATTTCGTGAAGGGAACAAAGCAACATATTATTTAGCCACCAAGGCACCCCTGGATGATCTTTATTCCTCCTTCTCTAGTCGGGGATCCTTAATATTGTTATCAGTGATGCTCTTGGGCATCATCACTACAGACACCCGTAACTTTGTATCTCTCTCCTAGTGCACTTTGTTGCACTACGCTTTCCTTTAATAAAAAATTATTTTGGTGGTGGTGGTAGTTTGTCAGAATTAGTGGAAATCAAAATACTCTGAAATACCTCTTTCGGTTGGGAGTCAAAAATATCATGGATGAATGAAGGAAAGCTACCCGCATGTACAAATGATAGATCGAGCACCAAACATCCAGGGAACCCCATCACATTCCCCCGCCTAGTTATCGTTCCAAAAGTTGATCCTACCGCACTCCAACAATCTACCGCAAGTGATGCTGGAGAGTGTGTATGTGCCTATGAGTGGAAGTCCGAACTCTTGAGCATCCTCCTCCCAAGCAATTAGTGTGCATCCCATATTTTTTGGACATAAACCCTGCCCATAATGAACTTCCTTCTATAAAATTCCAGGACAACTTTGCGTAGAGGCAATTCATGGTGTCTGTAACACTTCGAAGATTAATGCCACCCTCCACCTCCCGAGCCATCCTATGCCACAAGGCCCAGTGATACTTTTCTTCCACATGTTCATCCCAAATGAAGCTAACCAGGATATTATCTATATTTCGAAGAACCATCTTGGGGACATTAAGGGCCGACAAAACATATATGTGAATTGAGGAGAGTACACTATTAACCAGAGTAATATTCCCCCCAAAGGAGAGAAAATGGGTTTTCCAGTTAAGAATACGTGAGGAGATCTTATCAACACGCCCATCAAAGTGGTGGATACGTATTTTACCAAGGGAAATTAGGGCTCCCAAATAACTCATTGGAAACTAACTTGTGGAGACCCCAATCATTTCCTCAATGATCTTACCTCTTCTGTTCGGGTAGGACCTTGATATGGATACACTACTCTTTAAACAGTTGATAAGTGGACCACTCCATGTGCTCTAGTCATCTTGAATCTGGTTGAGCTCTTATATAGATCTCTTGTTTCCATAGGAGAAAAGAAGAAGATCATCCACAAAGAAAATGTGAGTAACCCCAAAGAAGTTCAACCTACAATGGGAAGGACGAACCCGCCCATCAGTATTAAATTTATTCAGATGTTTACTAAAGGCATCTTGGACCATAATGAAGACACTCAGAGATAAGGGGTCTCCATTCATTAGCCCCCTAACCGACTTGATGAATCCATAAGTTTTTCCCATGAAGGTCACAAAAAACCATGGATATCCACTGCATCTGAAGAAGAGATCAATCACCCTTTCAGAGAAGCCCATACACCTCCTGACTCTGATGATGAAGCTCAACTCCATCCTGTCATAGGTCTTTTCCATATCAAGATTGAGGTCAATGTTAAAAGTTATGACCTTCTAGTTAATATCATCAATCATTTCTTGAGCCAAAGCAATGGCAGTTTGGGTGGACCAGCCTCAGATGAAACCATGCTTTTCTTCAGAGATCCAACTATGGAGATGAACCACAAGACATTGGTTTATTACTATAGAAAGGATTTTATAGGGGAAGTTTCACATACTAATTGACCTATATTGCTTCAAATAGGATGGATCATTAACTTTGGGAATGAAATTGAGGGTGGTGGCAGAGACAACTTTGGGCAGACTCCCTCCGAGGAAATAATCTTGAATGATATCCACAAGCTCTTTCTTGATGATATCCCAAGATGCAATGTAGAAATAACCCAAGAAACCATCTGACCCATGGGAACTCCTAGCATTAAGGCTAGTAACAGCCCACCTGATCTCATGCTCATCTGGAATTCTCCCAAAAAATAATTAATGACAGGAGTGATCACATGAGGTATAGAATAAAAAAGATCAGCCTACCCTCTAGGATAACCATCCTACATACGAGGATTAAAATCATCTAATAAGGAATAAAAATGAGATGCAGCCATACCTCTAACCACTTGAGGATCATTTTTGAAAGAGCCATCCTCAAAAAGAATATTTGGAACAATAGACTGCCTCCTCTCCTTAATGCATGCCTGAAAGTAAGAATTGTTTTTATCGCCCTGTATAATCCAGTTAACCCTTGAGTTTTCTGTATCCAGTTTTTCCTATTCAAGAAGAAAGTTAGCTAAACGGTATTTTGAGGAAACAAGATGGATGAACATATCATCATCCCACTGAGCTTCAAGCCCCCACTCCATCTGTTCAATGTCAGCTTTAAGAACATCATGGTCCAGAAATCCGGAAGGCTTGTTGCTATCCCAAATACGATGGCATTCTTTCAGTATTCTAAGCTTGTTATGAAATCCAACACATGATCTATCATGCATGAGTTTTTCTCAAGATGAATGTACCGCATATTGGTAAGAGGAGTCTGTCTCCCATCTACTTGAGTAAAAGAAGCGCTCATAGTGAGCACTGCTACCTACAAGGAGTAGGAGGGGAGAGTTGTCATAGAGTGCTCAAACTAAGTTTTCTACTCTGGCATTCAAGTAGAAGGAGATGGCCCATAGATTGGCTAAACAACGATCCAGTCGGCACCACATTCACCTGTCCCCTCTCTGATTATTGCACAATGCCTACTTGTCCCCTGAGTGCCCTCTATCCAAGAGACCGTTATGAGATGAAAAACTCACAAACTCCTGCATATCTTTCAAAGGATAATCCCCTCCTCCTTTGCTCTATAATGGGTACATGATGGCATTAAGTCTCCTCCTACAATCCATGCCTCATTACCCAGGATGGATCTGCAAAGATCCTATCAGAGAGACTCTCTTCCCTCACATCAGATATAGCATAAAAAACGACATGAAGAAAAAACAGTTATCACAATAGATTTCCATGTAAATGTGATGATTAGAGACAGTAATCTTCTATACTAAAAGGAAATTACTCTAGAAAATCCAAATATCCTGGTTATCTGGTTCTCCAGGCATACAGTTGCCCAACTCGATTTTGCCAGTGAAGTCGTGAAATTTTTATGGATGCTGTTTGATCTCAAGGACTTCCACCAACTCGCCCTTGTTACGATGAATCTCAGAAGCAAGGAAGTCAGTCTTCACCGGGGCCCCCAATCCCTGGGCATTCCCAAATAAGGAAGGAGATCATTGAAGCTGGAGGCACCTGGATTTGGCCCCCGACACTGACTGGCACATATATTGAATATAAGAGGAAGCATGCTCCTGTCTGTCAAGGCCATTGGTGCGGGAAACGCTGGGAGTTGAAGAGAGTCCACTAATATCCTTGCCCAGATCCACATGTGCTAATGAACTGAAGCCATTTTTTAGAGGAACGGAAGTGGGGGCAGAGGTGTTGGGGTCGATGCGGTGAAGGCCCAGGGGAGTCCACTGCTATCCTTTCTAAATCCACATTTGATAATAAACTGGAGCCATATTCGAGATGAACGGGAGTGGGGGAGGAGGTGTTGGGGACGCTGTTGAGAAGGCCGGGAGAGATAACAAGTGCTTTTCCCTTGTGATGGACTGAAATCTCAGTGGCGGAGCGGGAGGACGCCAGCCCCGGGACCTGAGGTTGGTTCCTCTCATGACCTTGCACCATGCGACCAGGGTTGGGAAATGACAGTCGATAGAAAACCACAATGTCAGTTTATGAATTTTTATCCTCGGATACCTTCCCCGGAGTCAAAGATAGAGCCTCTGGCGTGGGGAGACTTGGACAGCTAGGCGGGACAGCGGGGAGTCCAACCACCGCTGCAGGAGATCTCAAATTCACAGGGGACGAACAAGGTGCTGACGATTGCATAGCAGAGGGAAATTACACCATGGCCTGATGCTTATGGCATGCCGGGAGGGAATGACCTTGAAGATGGAATTCTGAATACAACTATGCTGGGGAATGGAAGATCAAGGGTTTCCACAAAGAAACCTCTCCACCAGCTCTAAGAAGGATGTGCATCGGAAGTGTGCAGAATAAATCCATCTCAAAAAAAAAATACGGGCCACTCCCGCATCATGAAGTTGGAGCGTACGTTATCCACAGAAAAGAAGGATCCAAGAGTATCACCTATACTTCCCAGAAAATCCACATTATAAAAGGAAGTGGGAGACCTAGGAGGTTGATCTACAATGCCGCTTGAGGATAGTCACGGCTGAAGTGCACTTCCATCGACCATCGGAAGTGATTGAAGTGCCATTTGCCAACAGATCGGGGGCTCTGGGACCATGCCTTCACAAAATCCTCATGGGAAGCTAACACTACACAGAAGGCCTTTCGATAAAGAATCAAAACTCGGGCAAGAGCTGCTAAGCCCCAGGATGCGACGAAATTTTAGAAGAAGGTAAGAGGGGGTTTATCCACCACAGACCATGACACCAGCATCGGCCGGTGGAAATCCACAGCCGCTTCGAAGGATTCTAACGGGAATTCGATCGCTGAAGATCCATCCATTGAATTCGCTCGATGACCACCAAGGTTATTCCCAGGAACCGGTTGGAGGCGAGTCAACCTGAAAGGAGTCGGACGGAGAATCACTTCCTTTAGGGAAGGGCCTTCGATTGATTCTCTGACTGACATCGGACGAGAAGTAGGCACCAGATCTGAAGGTCTGAAGGTTCAGGAATGGTCGAGGAGAGGCAAGGAAGGGTCGGCCGCCGAGGTAGAAGGCAACGCAAAATCTTCCGGTAGGGGTAGAGCCAGATGCGTGGGCAGAGGAATTTGAAAATTCGGAGGTACATGCGGCATGTTATTAGAGTTACTTCCATCCAAAATAGTGCATACCAAAATTCCTTTTGGATTAACCAATGCAAACTCTGTGTTTATGGATCTAATGAATAGTCTATTCAATAATATATTTGATAAATTTATTTAGATATTTATTTATGATATGTTGGTATTCTCAAAGAGTAGTGAGGATCCTAAGAAGCATTTATAGATTTTTCTCGAGACTCACAGAGAAATTAGGTTTCATGAGAAATTCAGTATTTGTGATTATTGGCTTCATTAAGTTTGTTTTTTGGCCCTATCACATACATAGTTTATTTTAAATTTATTTTTCTTTTAATTTCAATTAATGCTTTGTTTGGGGGGGGTTTCCAAAGTTTTTATGGAGAATAGGTGAGTTTTCATGAATTGGGCCAAACCGTGAGCCCAATTCCAGATTTAAAAATAAATTTTGTTTCCTTTATAACTTATTCATTTTTTAATATTTTTCACTCATTCCAACTCCTAAATGTCCTCCCCTGATATATTAACACCACAATTAAAATTTGGAGCCTTTGGAAATCCATAACCAAGGTGTATATGGGTTTTATTTAAGGGATTGGGCCTGCCCGAAAGCCCAATTCCAGTTTTAAAAATAAATTTTGATTAATTAATAACTTATTCATTTTTAAGGATTTTTCAGTGATTCCAAGCCCCAAACACGCCCCTTGAACCCAGAAGCGCGTCCAATATCCTCCCACCCTCTTTTCATATCATTTGCATCTCGATTTAGGTCGAAAATTCTGAAGAACTCAAATTTCGGGCAGATTTATAAAGGTAATTTTATTCCTTCATAACTCCTTCGATTCTTACTCTTTTTCCCCCATTCAAATTCCTAAATGATCTACCTATTCTTGTTCGAACCTCCCTTGAAGGTTTGAGTATTTTTGAAATCAGCTACTGGTATTTTGGGGGGCGATTTCTCCAAGATATTTTAAGTATGTTGTTCTCCTCCTTTCTTCTTTCAATTTGTTTAGGGTTACATCCAATTTACTTAGGGTTTCTTCCATTATCATTGAGGTTCCTTATGTCCAGGAAGTAGGGTTTAAAAATTAAGGTTTTATCTTGTGTTTTATGGTATGAAATTCTGGTTTTAGGTCTGGTTTACCTTCCTTGAGGTGCGGCGGTGGTGCATTTGAGTTTTCGCACAAAGGATTCAAGGGTTTCCTTGGTTTTGGTAGGTGATTCCATTGTGTATGAAATCTTTGTGAATTGGCTACTGTTTTTATGGTATTTTCATGCTTATTCAATTTTATTATTTCTGAAAAATATAGTTTTAGTGGTGTTTGTATTTAAAATGAATCCTAAAGGCCAATTTCATGTGAAATTGGGGGTTTTTCATAGAAATGTTTTATTAGTTTAATTGGGGCTACCCTAAAAGTAACTAGTTGATTTTATTGAACTATAATAGGGATAAAAATACTGTTTTTAATGATTGCACCTTGTGTTTGTTACTGAAAAATCTGGTTTTAATGGTGTTTGTGAACCACATGAAATTCTAAGAGTTGTGTTGTGTAAAAATGGAGACTTTGCAATGATGTCGTTTCTTGAACCATATGGGGTTGCCCTAAAAATGATTTTGTGTTTTCACTGAAATGTAGTAGGATTCCCTTTATGTTTTGGAAGCTTAAATATGTGCACATAGTATGCAAGTGAGGTCTATAAGGAGTTTTGTGTCCGAAACACTACGAGATTTTGAGGAATTGTTTTATGAAAAATCTAAGTGTTTTGTTGCATGTTTTAAGTGGTATAAAATGTGATAGCTACTGTATTGGTTGTGTTTGAACAGTAATGGTGTTTTATATGAAAATTTATTTATGATGCATGCTGGAATTGATTGAGCACAAAAGGGGAAGCCCGGGTACCTAGGTGGGGCGGATTTTTACTAGTACGGCTAGTGGACCGGATGAGTTTTGTCCCTGTTTCACTTAGCATTTGGATAACGGCAACTCTAACTAAACTATGTGGATGATTATTGGGGACCACTAGGTTATGGGTATGTTCTCTACTAGTGGCTCGTGCACGAGAAAGTATTTTTCTATGGTTACTTTACACCGAGGTACGAGGTACATAGGGCCCAAGACAACCTAGTGCCTAGGGGTGTTCCCAATGTTGTTGCTCATTGGATTTGTAGTATCTACCCATGTCTTAGGGTGTGTTTGGAAGTAAATTATAGTATCTAACATTTCTATTTTAATGTGTTAATATTCTGAAAATTTTGGATTGAAAACTATTTTCAATTAGAGGTTTCATTTCTTGAAATTTTAACACTACTTTTCCTTGCGTTTGAAAACTGCTTGCTTTTTCACATTGTATTTCTTACTCTTTGGAATCATTGGGTGGTATCCTACTGTGCTTAGGCTCACACCCTACTTACACCCCTTGGGTGTAAGTAGACTTGGTTATGTTTGATTCAGGTAAAGTAAAGGCTAAGGGTGATGGCGGTTCATCGTGTTAGTTCTCATCCTTGGTGCGGAGTTGTGGAGATAGCTTGGGGGCGATGACCCCTAGTCGTGTGGAGTCCTTGGGGCTGTCTTGATGCTATAATTATTTTTATTTGGACCACTTGTATTATCTTTAAACCGATGTACTCAGTTCTGGTTTTTACTTAACTCTTGTTTGGCTCAAAAATTTCAGATTTATATTATGGATTGTTTTTAATGTTTTATGCTTTCATACTCAGGTAAATCGTTCCCAAACCTAAATTAATGATACCCGGGCACTTGTGCCAGCCCGTGGGGATAGGGAACGCCCTTCGGGTCATGTCACAGGCTGGGTTTGGTGCCGGTTTTGGCGGTGACCAGATTCGGTTCGTGACAAAATGGTATCAAACGAGGTTCTCTCCTTGGGTCATGTTATTTGGGGAAGAGTCAACATAGTTTGGAGCTAGGATTTTTTTTGGGACTTGAAATTTCAGTCATGGGTAGTGTGCCTGGCCAGCACACCTCATGACAGAATTCAAGTAACCATGGGAAGTATGGATTTATCTATGTCTTTTGGTTTTATTGGTCTGATGATGATTAGGGGAAATGAAAAGAGAGTTGGGTTAATGGTCTCAGTAAGCTCACAGGGCCTGGCAAGCCATGTGGAGCTGGGGATATTCCCTAGAACACTCTCTATAACAGTGAAGTGATTGGAATATGGCCGCCAACCATATGTCCAAGTTACCCACTGAAACTAGTTTCCTCTCGCATTGTCTTGTGTTCTTTAGTTTTGAAATCTTGGAACTTTGGTTTTAAACTGACTTGGTTTTAAGAAGTGTAAAGTTTTTGTGAAATGATTTTAAAATAAATATGGAATGTTTTGATTTATGAAATGGTGGAACTGAATTTTTAGAATTGTTTTGAAATGGAAAATAGTATGCTTACACCTCTTTTGAAAGCCGGAACCGTATTGAAGTTTGTTTTCAAAAGTGTTTTGGATTAAATTAAGTGTTCTAGAATTTTTGTGTGGGGGTTGAAGATGGATTTTGGGTTTGGTGACTACTGAAAAAAAAATTATGAACTTTTAGAACCTTGTCTTGAAATGAGAAGAGTTGAGTTCTTAATTAAATGGAGATTTATGAAATGGTGTTTTTTATGAAATTAGAAGTGTTTTGAAATGGGTTGAAATGTTTTGAAATGATTATGAAAGGAATGAATATGTGTTTTTATTGAATTATGGATTCTTATCTAAATGGTTGTGTCCTTATGAAATGTTTTGTAAGATGTGAATTGGGATTTTGATCTCATTGTTAGCAGTTTTGAGAAAAAGGTTGGGTTGGTTGACCATTTTGTTTTTGAAAAGTGGAAGGAAGTTTTGTTTTACCCTTTGGTATTTCCATGAGTGACCACATGCATGGGGTTATATAGGATTATGGATGGTTGATGGCATGACTGGATGAGTGCTGGGATGGATATGAGGAGGGTGCCCGGTGTGGCACAAAAACATGCATGTGTGAGGCCCATGGGGTACCATTGGTGGATACGCTTACTGCTAAACCGTTTGTTTTCAAAGAATTGGTTTTAAAGAAAAACATGATGTCTTGATGAATAGTTTGGTATGGTTTGTATTATGGGTTTTTGAAAATGTTGATGTTGTGGGATGTTTTGAGTTCAAGAACCCCTTCTGTTTGAACTGTGTTTTGGGTCTGTGTTTGGTCGGTAAGCTGTGTTGCAGGGATGGTTAGTGGTCTCTTTTGATTTTTTTTGGGATGCCTTTAAGGTGGTTCCCTTCATGTGTTTGGATCTGGTTTGTGGCATGTTTTGACCAATGGACCAGCTTGGTTGGGTCCTTGGGTTCTCTCATTGGATAAGGTACGCCCCCATTAAGGGCTAATGCACAACTAAAGTGAAACCCGTTTTGTTTCACCATTGGAAAATCCTCCAGTTGATCAATATAAAGAATATTTTATCGAACTTTTTTTTATTGAGTCTACACCCATTCATTTCTCTGATTTTTGGATCCTCTTGTAGTGGGATAGTGCTTGTGGAAGGTTGAAAGAGACCTTAGTTTCTTAAGTTTCCTGATTCATCAATGGTGGGAGTGTTCTTTCGATGTTAGTACGGATGAGTGTCTTGATGGTGTCTAAGAGGGCATCTGGGTTCTTTATAGTTTCTTTGAAGAAAGAGTTATTATTAAACCACCAATTTTGAGATTTCGGTCATGATAGGATATTGTGTCCACTTTTTGGACTTATCTGTTGTTTAGGGACTTTGAATATGGTCCCGTTCCATGTATTTTTTCTATCAATCGCAAAGGTCATGTTTGGTGACACATTGTGATGTTGTGTGCTCTTTTGACCATAAAGGTGAAGGTCACACAATCCTCTAAGGTTCTATGTTATGTTGGGATTATGTCTCCCTTGGGAAAAACATCAAATCCTCTATCTTAGAGGAAGGTGTTTATACGTGTCTTTCCCTTCTGTTGCTTCTCACCCAAAGAAACAAGGCGCACCTTCCTTTTCGGGAGCCTGTCTGATTAGAACTCCACAGTTAAGCGTTCTTGGCTTGGAGTAGTGATCGGGATGGGGGACATTCTGGGAAGTTTCTCAGGGTGTGTGTGAGTGAGGACAAAGCACACTGGAAAGGACAAGTGTTGGCCTGTGGGGACTGTCATTAGTCAGATGACCCGTTCAGGCATGTGGGTGGACCCTGGGGTGGGCCCCATGTGTCTGCGGGGCAACCGAGGGTACCAAGTTGGCCAGGACCCAACGACCATGTTAAGGCGGGGTGGTTGTGCTGTCACCGGGACCCGGTTGTCACATTTGGTATCAGAGCAGGAACCCAGCCGTAAGTGCGTGGTGCACTGCCTAGGTTGAGATTTAGGGCTCAGAACGAGGGCATTGTGCTCTAAAGGGGGGGTTATTGTAACATCCCCAAATGATAAAGGGTTAAATGACTAAATGATATGACTCATGTCAACAAGGTGCGATGTGTGTGCATCTTTTGATCCCTTGTTTCAATGAAATGTCTGGTTTTGGTAAAGTGGGTTATGGAGTGTGTTATGTCTTGATAAACCCACCGGGGTATGCGGTGTGGTTGTTTGTGGCATCGAAAGAAGAAGTTCCACATAGGGGTTTCAACAGCCTAACTACGTGGCCGGAGATGCTTCAATATTTTGAGCTCCAGCCATAGGTCCCGGAGAGAAGCTGGCGCGTAGTCAGGGGAAACACCAGTGTTGTTTAAACCCTTGTACAATTTCATATCCTCAGTGTGAAAGATAGAAAGTGTTTAAACCTATGGTTTCATCACCTTCCTTCTGTTGTTCTCGTTCGGTGGAAATAGGTAGAGGGCCTTGTACCCATGTCATCGCCTAATGTATTTCCCTCCCACGTTGGTTTCCATTGAGTCATTGGAGAATGGTTGGAAATTTGGATAGAAAGTTTGAGCACACATTTTGTGCACGATTAGTAGTGACAGTGTGCTAGGAATCCACGTGGAAAGAATGATCAGCATAGTTAGTGCACGGTTTCCCAAACCGTGCAGACTAACCCTGCACCCTTCCCAAATCTTAAAAAAATGGGTCTTTCTGTGTCGGCCCATGCTGGTCAGTTAAGGTGGTTGTTTTTTTGTGGTGGGAAGACCCACTGTGGGTATCATGTATATTATTTTGTAAATTTCTAATTTATGTATACCCCTTGTACTAGGGAGTCTGTTTGGGCCTCCCCCTATTAGTGTCTTGATTCTGTCTCGGAAAAAAAAAATTAAGTTGTCTCTTATGGTGGGGAGCCCATTTGTGTCTCTTCATACAAGTAACTCATATTTTTCCTTGGTTTTGTATGGGATGTAGGTATTATCATTTGGAGATATCTAACTGCCTACATCTTACTTTGGTAAACATTGATATTGGAGAGTGACCAATGGTTTAGTTATAGTAGGGTAAGTGTAACCTTGTTCAAAGTTGTTGTTCGTTTGGGTAAATTGATTGAGTATTGTTCTGATTGTGTTTGAAAAGTTTTCATTTGGGATAAAGCATGAATGTGCATAATAATTTCAGAAAAGTGGTGTATGTTTTGGCTGTGAGAGTATTCCTTCCTTCATTGATCACTGGAGGTGTTATGACCTTTGGGGGAGAAACCTGGCAAGAGAGTACCTCTTGGTTTCTCAGTTGAGTTTGGTTGTTGATTTGGCCTAACTGTGACTTTCCGGGGTGGAAAGTTTTCATGGTGGGGAGAATTGTCACATACATAGCTTATTTTAAATTTATTTTTCTTTTAATTTCAATTAATGCTTTGTTTGGGGGGGTTTCCAAAGTTTTTATGGAGAATAGGTGAGTTTTCATGAATTGGGCCAAACCGTGAGCCCAATTCCAGATTTAAAAATAAATTTTGTTTCTTTTATAAATTATTCATTTTTTAATATTTTTCACTCATTCCAACTCCTAAATGTCCTCCCCTGATATATTAACACCACAATTAAAATTTGGAGCCTTTGGAAATCCATAACCAAGGTGTATATGGGTTTTATTTAAGGGATTGGGCCTGCCCGAAAGCCCAATTCCAGTTTTAAAAATAAATTTTGATTAATTAATAACTTATTCATTTTAAAGGATTTTTTGGTGATTCCAAGCCCCAAACACGCCCCTTGAACCCAGAAGCGCGTCCAATATCCTCCCACCCTCTTTTCATATCATTTGCATCTCGATTTAGGTCAAAAATTCTGAAGAACTCAAATTTCGGGCAGATTTATAAAGGTAATTTTATTCCTTCATAACTCCTTCGATTCTTACTCTTTTTCCCCATTCAAATTCCTAAATGATATACCTATTCTTTTTCTAACCTCCCTTGAAGGTTTGAGTATTTTTGAAATCAGCTACTGGTATTTTGGGGGGCGATTTCTCCAAGATATTTTAAGTATGTTGTTCTCCTCCTTTCTTCTTTCAATTTGTTTAGGGTTACATCCAATTTACTTAGGGTTTCTTCCATTATCATTGAGGTTCCTTATTTCCAGGAAGTAGGGTTTAAAAATTAAGGTTTTATCTTGTGTTTTATGGTATGAAATTCTGGTTTACCTTCCTTGAGGTGCGGCGGTGGTGCGTTTGAGTTTTCGCACAAAGGATTCAAGGGTTTCCTTGGTTTTGGTAGGTGATTCCATTGTGTATGAAATCTTTGTGAATTGGCTACAGTTTTTATGGTATTTTCATGCTTATTCAATTTTATTATTTCTGAAAAATATAGTTTTAGTGGTGTTTGTATTTAAAATGAATCTTAAAGGCCAATTTCATGTGAAATTGGGGGTTTTTCATAGAAATGTTTTATTAGTTTAATTGGGGCTACCCTAAAAGTAACTAGTTGATTTTATTGAACTATAATAGGGATAAAAATACTGTTTTTAATGATTGTACCTTGTCTTTGTTACTGAAAAATCTGGTTTTAATGGTATTTGTGAACCACATGAAATTCTAAGAGTTGTGTTGTGTAAAAATGGAGACTTTGCAATGATGTCGTTTCTTGAACCATATGGGGTTGCCCTAAAAATGATTTTGTGTTTTCACTGAAATGTAGTAGGATTCCCTTTATGTTTTGGAAGCTTAAATATGTGCACATAGTATGCAAGTGAGGTCTATAAGGAGTTTTGTGTCCGAAACACTACGAGATTTTGAGGAATTGTTTTATGAAAAATCTAAGTGTTTTGTTGCATGTTTTAAGTGGTATAAAATGTGATAGCTGCTGTATTGGTTGTGTTTGACCAGTAATGGTGTTTTAAATGAAAATTTATTTATGATTCATTCTGGAATTTATTGATCACAAAAGGGGAAGCCTAGGTACCTAGGTGGGGCGGATTTGTACTAGTACGGCTAGTGGACCGGATGGGTTTTGTCCCTGTTTCACATAGTATTTGGATAACGACAACTCTAACTAAACTATGTGGATGATTATTGGGGACCACTAGGTTATGGGTATGTTATCTACTAGTGGCTCGTGCACGAGAAAGGATTTTTCTATGGTTACTTTACACCGAGGTACGAGGTACATAGGGCCCAAGACAACCTAGTGCCTAGGGGTGTTCCCAATGTTGTTGCTCATTGGATTTATAGTATCTACCCATGTATTAGGGTTTGTTTGGAAGTAAATTACAGTATCTAAAATTTCTATTTTATTGTGTTAATATTCTGAAAATTTTGGATTGAAAACTATTTTCAATTAGAGGTTTCATTTCTTGAAATTTTAACACTACTTTTCCTTGCGTTTGAAAACTGCTTGATTTTTCACATTGTATTTCTTACTCTTTGGAATCATTGGGTGGTATCCTACTGGGCTTAGGATCAAACCCTACTTACACCCCTTGGGTGTAAGTAGACTTGGTTATGTTTGATTCAGGTAAAGGAAAGGCTAAGGGTGATGGCGGTTCATCGTGTTAGTTCTCATCCTTGGTGCGGAGTTGTGGAGATAGCTTGGGGGCGATGACCCCTAGTCGTGAGGAGTCCTTGGGGCTGTCTTGATGCTATAATTATTTTTATTTGGACCACTTGTATTATCTTTAAACCAATGTACTCAGTTATGGTTTTTACTTATCTCTTGTTTGGCTCAAAAATTTCAGATTTATATTATGGATTGTTTTTAATGTTTTATGCTTTCATACTCGGGTAAATCGTTCCCAAACCTAAATTAATGATACCCGGGCACTTGTGCCAGCCCGTGGGGATAGAGAACGCCCTTCGGGTCATGTCACAGGCTGGGTTTGGTGTCGTTTTTGGCGGTGACCAGATTCGGTTCGTGACAGGCCCTAACATCACAATGGATAGAATGTTTGTATACTATTCAATGAACACAATAGTCATAGAATGTACAAAAAAAATATAATTGAGTCATATAGTTTCCTTGTAATGGCTTGTTACTCTTTATGATCTATAGAAAAATATTCCTAGTTAGAAATCCTATTGAATAAGTTGATATTTAAAGGCATCAAATTCCATGGTTGAAGGAATGTAAAGAAAATCCAAATAACGGAATATGTTATTAATAAATGCACCAATATTTTCTCCACTAATAGGGATGAAAAAAATTGTGAAATACAGTGGAACATTAAAGATTTGAATATGGTTATTCTATAAGTAAATTATATAATTTTTACATGTAAATCACAACAATTAATGACCCATGATAGTTAAAATATTTTCTCTGGATACATAGAGGCATAATATTTATGATGAATGGTATGACATATATATGGATCATTAGAGATTGATGTATATACTTTTACAGAAATATCTGAATATGAGAGAAGTAACGTGGATAAAATTACTAAATGAAATGACTTTATAATGCACTACCACCTTAGGATGGTAAATAATGTTGAAGATCCATTATATAGAAAGGATCATAAAGTTATTTCCATTATGAGGATTTAAAAAGATCTAATACTCCTAGATTTAGTGATGTTTTACATGGAAATTTTTATGGAGGGTGAATCTTCATTTGTCTTTTAAGTAATTACCCAGCCATCATTGCTAGAGAAGATATAAATTTTTGAGAAAGATGATTGCGTAATATAAAATAAGATTAAATAAATAAAAGATGGGAATTTGATCGAATTCATCTATGATGATGGATATTCCATACTTGGAAGGAGATCACATGTACTATCAATACATGAGATTAAAAAGGAATTACTAGATGAAGGTAGTTGTTTAAATTTCACCATACATGAGGGTAACACCATGATTTATAGGGATTTAAGAGCACACATCTGGTGATATAAATAAAGTAGTGGATTTCATACTATGTGTCAAGATGACTAGTATGTCAATAAATAAATTCATATAGACAACTTTCCAAGAATGTCATGTGGCCTTCCCTATATCAATATAGATGTAAGATAATATCATAGTGGGAATTTTTAGTCAAATTCCTAATAATTCCAAGAGGAATGATGAAATATGGGTTATCTTGGATTTCCTTTCAATGTCTTCATATTTCCTTGAAATAAAGGATGATCTACCCCTTGAGTGACTTAGATGAAATTTTATCATTATGGTTGTGAGGCTTCATAGTTTTCCTCAATTTGTTATATCTGATTATGAACTTCATTTGATATCATAATTTTGGAGGAATATCTTGAATCATTTTAAATATGAAGATACATTTTCAAACCTATAAAAAATCTTAGATCGAAGGAGGTTTTAAATGGGCTATTCAGACATTAGAGGACAAGATGACGTCATGTTCACTAGATATCCAAGTAACTTGGGACTAGTATCTTCCACTAGTGGAATATTCATACAATAATATATTTTTATCCATTATATAAGTGGAACCATAAAATTATTGGATTAGAGAATATATAAAACCCTATCCTACTGGGTTGATGTTAGGGAATTGATGTTAATTGGTTATGAACTAACATAATAGACAATTGAGAAATGTTGAGTTATACAGAAACATATCAAGATAGCTCAAAGTGGAAAAATGAGCTATACTGATAATTATATTAAGGAAATGGAGTTCAATTTAAGGGACCATATTTTTAATGTATTACCATAAAAGGTATTTTTAATGTATGATATGAAATATAAGTAATTTCCATATTAAATTTGGTCTTTTGATAATTTAAAGTGAATTGGAGGAATGAATTATCATTTGGATAAATCAACCCTTATAAATTTCATTAATTCATCGATGTATTTTTGTTGAGAAGGACATGATTAACCCACTAAATGTTATCAACTCTATTGAATTAGATATAGTGACTAAATTTTTATATAATGAATATTATTTACGGATTCTTGATACTAGAGAACAAGTGTTTCAAAATCAATTAACTTATCTAGAGAGGGTAATTTGGATAAATCAAAATATAGTGACTTGTTCCTTATATATATGATCATTACATAATTTCTAAGATAAACATATATAATATTACAACTCATAGATTTTATATGTTTAAATTCATGCGATAATTAAATTTATACACCATAAATATAAATAAAACATTAAACATTATTTAAATCATTCATCACGATCCTTCAACTATCTTTCATAATCCTCCTAAAATTTTAATTCACCCAAGGAAATATGTGTGTGTGTGTGTGTGTGTGAAAGGGTGATCTATAATCCTAGTAAGGGTCAGAATAATAGAGAGGAACACGAGACATAATCCAGTACTAGTACATGGTTGATCATATTCATCATCTTCATATGATCGGTATAATATCATCATCATTATCAAATTGAGAGAGTTTAAAAGAAACATAAGATTTGGGACAAAAATAATAATGAAACATCATAACTTGAAGGAAAAATATTACCACTTCTACCAATTCACATAATCAAATATATATTTTTTGAAATTCAAAAAATGCACTTATAGGTTTAATGGGAACAGGGTAAATGCACAACCAAGGATTAAAAACCCACTACCAAATTTAGATGAAAGGAACATTAAGATTCATCAAATATAGATTCATGAGAAGGTTTTCAATACTTACTTGATAAATTCCTTATTTCATGTTTGGGATTAGACTAGAGGTTATCTTTCACAATAGATGACATGAAATACATAACTATAAGGAAGTCTCCATATGTGGAAACATTTGGTTCCATTTCCATATAGATTGATTCATCTTGCATGTCAACCTAGTTCTTGAGATCATCACTAAGGATATGAGGTAATCTTTCTAACTATATTTTACATTTAATAAGATCCTCTTGTGATAACTTGCGATTGGATTCCTTTTCCTTCCTTGCCTCTACTGAGATAGTGAATGAATAATGTCTTGAGATACTAAATAAGTGAAGAATAGAAATAGTGAATATGATTGTTGGGTATCCTTTTGTTGTCAACAAATAATTCATGTTCAAAAAATGGTTTTCATGGTGTTTTATTTGTGGTAAAGTTCATTCTAACGTTCTGTAGTGTTTGAAAGTGCTTGACAGTGTTTGATAGTGTTTGGAAGAGTTTTTTATTGGGGAAAAATTTGGTCTAAATTTTAAAAAAGTCCTCCTTCAGTAATATTTTTATATTCAGAATAACATAAAATTTAAAATGGTAAAACCCTACTATGATGCATAAGTATTTTTTAGAAAATATAAATGTTGAAAAATGAACAAATATTAATCAATATGTATGACTTTTGTATTTGAGAAGACTAAATCAAAGAAATTGATAAATGTGTTCTCATTAATATGATATGTAATGTTTATTTTCGAAAGAGTTTAAAAATAAAAAATGGTTGAACTCATACTATTCTATATATGATTTTTATCGATGCTTACAAAATTAGAAAATTCCTTTGTATAGAGTAAAAATTTGTGATATTTATTTCATACAGAATATTTTTTCAGTGTTCATAAAATCCAAAAATTGGTAATGTACTTGAAAAAATAATTTATACATAATATTTTTGTTATGTGTAATATTTTATATATGATATGTATGCTTAATATATTTGAATTAATAAATTTTAGAGACTTGTGGAAGCTAATAGAAAGTTATGTAAGTGAAGGGGATGTTTCAAAATTGTGATTTTTAGAAGATAAATAGAATTCAAAAGAATAAACGTGACAATGATAGAGCTGATATTCTATCGATTTAATTTAACAAGGATATTTTGTAAGTCATGATGTAAATAATAATGGTCACATCACAATGAATATAGTCACAAAATATTGAAAGGATAATTTACTTCAATTGGAATCCATGAAAATTTAGCTTCACATAGTTCTTTAGAAGAAAAAAGAGTCATGTCGTAAAGAAATATATCATACCATGAAAGGAAGAAGAAGTTATAACAATAATAGTTTATCACAATACAACATCCTTGCAGTCATAGTGTGATAACATAGAATGTTCAAGTAACTAAATAATATGTGGGAGAATTTTAAAAGATGCTTAGAGTAGTTGAATGAATTTATTTATTTGAATTTGAATTTGAAATTCAAATCCAAATAAGAAGAAGAGTCTCTTACTTTTAAAGATAAATATGAATAGGGGTATTTTATGGTGAAAAGAGTTAATTGAATAGAATAATCATGATTTTTATTCGTGAGATAGAGAGTGTGTTGTGGAAGATGTTTTGTGTGTAGTGTAGTGCACATAGGAAGAGTACTTATAATAGTGTAAGTTGAAGAAGATGGAATGAAGGAGTAAACACTAGTTTGTGTATAATTATCACATATATGTCATGTGTTGTGGTTGAATGATATCGCACGTTTTTTATATAACAAAGAAGTGGGAGAGGAAAATAATATTGTTAGGTGGCCATCATTAGAGGATGGAAGATATTTCTATCCTTAATAAACTAAAAGATAATAGTACAACTGGACCATAGGCCTATCGAAAGATAGAATTGTTGATTATCTCGTAATATGTGCACATGGATGTTATGTACTCATTATAAAGCCAATGTTGATTCTAGTATATCTTATGGACTTAGTTGAGTCTTGATCATTCTAAGGACTAACTACTCATTTTGAGTAGTAAATTTTGTACATCGTGTTTCTTTGTTTGTATTCTTTCCTTTGTGTGTGTTAATTAAGTAATGAGATCTCTCACTATAAAAAATAACATATTTTGATTTTTGAAGAAATAATTGAAGTAAATGGAGTAATATTTTTCATATATTTACCCCCTCTCAGTGAACCAATATCTTTGTTTGGGGTACCATAATTAGTATCATTACAACTTAGGTTTCCAAAAAAGATCCATATGTTTGGGGTTCACCTCTGTTATGGTTTTTAAAACATGGCAGGTTTTTAGTTTTTATCACTCTTTTAGTATTGTGGTATTACTAGAGTTACATTGTTGATTCTTTTCAAGGATATTTTTACATGATTTGGATTTTTATATCTATTATGGATAGTAATAATTCAGTGAACATCAACGGAGTTCCCATATTAAATGGAAATAATTAAAATACATGGAATAATAGAATATATTGGTTGTACTAGGTTAAATACCCTATGAGGGGGGTTGAATTAGTGTATGACATATTAAAAAAATTCCCTTATATGATTTTGTTTCATCGTTAAGAAAAACTCTCCTCTATCTTTTTCTCATATAAATATATAATTAAATGAAAGAATGAAAGAAATCCAATAATTTTTACCTACTTCACTCAAACTAGGCTATTCCAAGGAGAATACAATGGTAATGATCCAATGTACCAAAATCACTAAAGTGCACTAAAATTACAATGTTTGGAGTAGACTCACTATCCCTCATGGTTTAAAAATGTTCACTTTTTGAAAGATTAATTCTATATTGAATAAAAAATAGATCACTGGTCCTATAAAGTAAACTATAGATGTCCATTATTAGCTCTGATTTGGTTCACACTAACATGGGTGACACATGAAGATCCTATTTGTCGAGTGAGATGAAATCCAATTTACATCACACATTTGTTAATATGGTATGACTGAGTATGATATACTCTATAATACCAAACGTAGGATCAAATAAGTACAATGAGATACAAATATAAGAGGGGGGTGAATTGTATACTTTAAAAAAATTCCCTTAGGAAATTTTGTATAACCAAAATTCACAACACCTCTAACTTCTAAAGACTTTCTTGATTCCGGAAAAGTGATTTTGGAAATGAAACTTAACAAGAGTTTACACCAACTAAGATTCTACCTTAAAGCGTATAGAATATAACTAAATCAGAGTACAAGTAAGGAATTATAAGAAAGTTATACATTCCTTAACAATATAAAATGCAGTGGAAAACAAAGTAGTAAAACTACAAGTAACAAATAATAACTCTTTTAACCTAAAGAGAAGGGTATCCAAAAACCCTGGATAAGAGTTCCCTTGATTTATAATTTCAAGAAAGTCTGTCTTACCCACACCAGGGTAAGCCCTCGATACGAAGATCAGATTTTGTCTTGCTATCCCCGCAAGCCCTCAACTATCAGGTAGTCGGCACCTCTGTCTTCCTTAGCAAGGAAGCCCTCAACTTCAAGGTGTTGGAACCTCTATCTTCCTATCCCCAGAATCCATCAATTGTAATAAGAAACAATCGGAGTCACACGAAGCAAGTCTGCACAAGGAAAAGTTTGAACAAGCTGTTCAAACTTTTTGCACGAAGCTTTGAGAGTTGATAAGATCCTATCTCTCTAGAAATCACTTCAGGAAGTTCTGATCACCAAAATTCAAAAAGTCCTGAGCATGTTCAAATGATCTCTTATTTATAGCTGAATCTCCAATGGTCGACTCCCTCCTCCAACGGTCATATTTCTCCTTGAATTTCGGAGGGACCTGTACACGTGTCACTCAACCAACGGTTAGTTGATAACTGAAAGCATGAAATCATTTTGTAATGAAACAAGTGTAAGTATAAGTAAAAATGAAGCTCAGAATGAAAGTAAATAAAAGTTTAGAGTCACATCAAAATGGAATTCAGAGTCTATAATAAAGAGATATTCGGATTCTATTTTGTAGGAATTCAGAACCTGAATTCTGTAGAAATCCAGAGTCTGAATTTCAAGAAAATTCGAAGTCTAGAATTCCCTAGAATTCAGAACCAGAACTTACAAAGTTTAGAGTCAGAGTTCATGGAATTCGGAGTTAGAACTCATAAGAGTTTAGAGTCTGAATTCAGAGAAATCGGAGTCAGAACTAACGAAGTTCGTAATCAGAATTCGGAGTGGAACTTCATGAGAGTTCATATCCAGAATTCGGAGTGGAACTTCATGAGAGTTTGTATCCAGAATTCGGATTGGAACTTCATGAGAGTTTGTATCCAGAATTCAGAGCGGAAGTTCATGAGATTTCGTATCCATAATTCAGAGTTGAAGTTCATTAGAGTTTGTATCCAGAATTCGGTATTGATCTTCATTATAGTTCGTATCCAGAATTCGGAGTTGAACTTCATTAGAGTTCATATAGAGAATTCGGATCCTAAAACAGAGTGATTCATGTCTAAGTATTATACGATTCTGAGGTTTTAGATATGAATATGATTTTTATACTTATGAAAAATATTGATATGAACAATGAAAACATGGTAGGGGTAAATTCCTTTGGGAAGGAAATTCTCCTTATAGAAGTAAAATATAGATTTTCTTAAGTATAAGGTGTTTGTGATTTTCAAAACAAGAAGAAATGGAAAAATCATAAGGAAAACCTTATTGACTTAATAATCTCTCCCTTTTTGGAAAGAACAAACAACCTTTCGAAAAAGAGTATAAGGATTTGGAAAATTTTCTTTAGGCTTTGAAATTAAAACTTATCTCCCTTTGTTCATAGATGATAGTGAATAAAACTAACTCCCCCTTAGGCTTTGGAACTCTAAGGATTGTATTCTGGATTTCCGAAATGGAATTTTCATTATCATGAGAACGAAAAACTTCATAATGAGAAACTCCCCCTTACTTTAGGATAGTTCTTCTTAACTTGGAAATTTTTCTTCTCCCCCTTTTGAGTTGTTCTTCTTTTTTCCCTCTCCCTCTTTGTGATTTTCAAAAAGAATTTGAGGGAATGAAAAAACAATAAAGTATCTGAAACATTAGTAAAGACATACAAAAAACACAAGAAAACAAAGTTTTTATTAAGATTGAAAGTATTTTTACAGGGAAGGACATTACAACAAAAGATCAGATTGGTCTATTTGTATTCCTTTTCCTTGGGGATTAACTTCTTCAGAAGAGTTTTTAGCTTCTTTAACTCTTTGTAGTCCTCCTCAGACTGTTTTTATAAGGCTTTAATCCTTTAATATTAAGCCTTCAGAGCCTTAGACTGTGCCTTAAAAATTTCATCCTAATTCACAAGATTTTCTTCGATCTCAATCCAGAGATCTCTTTCCCCTTTCCAGCTTTGAGAAAAAAAATTAAGCTTCTCATTCAGATCCATCACTTGTTGATTCCGATAATTTTTCTCAAGGGTCCGATTATCCTGAAGATTCTTCATCTAGGCATCCTCGGTGTCAAAAGCTTCTTTTACATCATTCTGAAATTGATCAAGCTCTGCCATGTCATCATCAATTTTCTTTTACCATAGAGTGGTTTTGCTGCATGATTTTCGATGGAACTCATAATTGATAAGAAAATTTCTATGCTCAGCCTCAATATTCACACACTTATCCATCACCATGGATACAGATTCTGATTTCTGATTTAATCTGTGTTGAAACATCTGGCATTTGGAGTCTATGGTGGGAAATATTGGAATTATATCCACCAATTTCTTTAGAGACTCAACAACAAAGTCATGACCCAATGCAGATGATTCCAAATCTGACATTTTTCTAGGTGAATGTTCTTCTTCAATTTCCATTAGCTTTCTTCTTGAATAAACACCAAAATCCTTCTTCTTTATGATATCTTTTTTGGGGGTTTCCATAAGCACTTTCTTACCCTTATCAACTTTCGGAATGGGTTCTTCATCAGGAGATTCTTCCTCACTTGCAGATAGTTTTACAATTTTGTCTTCATCTGGTTTCTCCTTCTCTGCTCCTTCTTCAAGAAAGTGATTCTAATAGCTTTCTTCCTCAGATATTTAATTTTCTTTCTCTTCTTCTTTGTCATCATCTTTATTACCATCTTTGTCATCTCCCTTTCCCGGAGTGACAAGCTTTGAGGACTCGGCCTCAGAAGTTCGGAGTGGTAGTTTTTCTGATGGGTTTGCCTTCTCTTGATATTCCTCAACTCGTTTAATCAAGTCATCTAGATCACCACTGTCTTCTTCTACTTCTTCTTCTTCTACTACTTCCTCATATTCTACTTCTCTTTCTACAACTTCTTTCTCTTTAGGTTTTTCCAAAGTGAATAAGTTCTTTCCAGGGGTCTCCGGTAATGGTTGGACAATAAAAGTTTCCGGTACTGGAATCTTCTTAGAAGATACTTTTGTGTCTCTTAAAAGGGATTGTACAAATTCAGCTTCAGACATCTTCTTCTTCATATTATTATCTTTTCTACCTTCTCAAGGTATTAAACAGTCTTCTCCCTTAATGATTTAGCTTCAATAGGGTCCAATCTGAACTGAGGTTCCCCTTCTTTCCTTTTCTCCTTATCTTCCCTCTATTTAGCAACCACCTCATCTGGATATGCTTTTTTGTTTCTTCATCTTGGGAGGTGTGAATTGGGTTTCCTTAGATTTAGGGGTGTTGTCTTCAGCCACAACTTCTTTCAATTTCCTCTTATTACCAACCTTCTTCACTGGCTCAGCTTTCTCCACATTTTCCAGAACAACTTTTTCCTCCTCCTCTGGCAGATCATAAAACTCACCTGACTGTTTTGAAAAACCGACTTTCATCCTCTTTGAGGTGTCATCACTAATCAGCATCACCTTACAATTCCTCGCCTTGTAACTGCATGGGATCTTGAAGGATTCAAGACACCGAACTATCAATTTTGAAATCAATGTTGGATACATAATAATTTGATCATTCAAAGTCCCATTCTTGATATTCTAAATAGTAATAAGAATGTACCTCATCAGATTGATCTTTCTTAGATTTACCAAGAAATCCAAGATGTAAATATCACTTTTCTTTAGGTTATCCTTGTTACCTCTTCTCGGTAAAAAAAATCCTTGAACCCACAACTGTAAAATCCTGTTGTTGGAAGATAGATGGGAAATGTTTGTTGTTTTGTCATCTTTGAGCCCAAGGCATTTCATAGCCTTCACCTTGCTGAAACTTCCCTGAACATCTGACAGCTTGTGTGAACAAAATTCGGCTTCACCTTTGTATGAGAGCCCCACCAAGCTCACGGCCTTGGTGTAAGAAAGCTTGTAAGTCTTTCCATAGCTCTTAAAGGAGAATTTTTCTCTACCATCTTCTTCATATAAGGAAACAGACTCATAAAATTCTATAATAAAATCCATATAAACAACATCCCAATCCTTTGTCTTTGATATGCAGAAATATTCCCACCCATTTAGCTTGATATTCTTAGCAATAAGAGAATCACACTTACTGAAAAATTTCGGATGGACCAAACTTTCCCTGTAGACTAACCATCTTGAGATTGGCTTTATAGTAGACCTTTCTTGAGAAGTGGATTCTACAAACATTTGGAATGGAGGAGCACTGAAAGATTCAGAACGGGCTTTAAGAGCTGAGGTAGAGCTTCGACACATGAGGGCTTTGAAATCGATGTGGGACACAAATGGGGGGTTCCCTTTATATAGGTGATGGTGATGACCTTTCAACTTCTAAAACTAATCTAAAAGTTGAAAAACTCTCTGATATGATCTGACGGTTGAAAATAAGCCCGTAAGGAAATATTGAATCCGATCTTTTTAGGTTTTAAGAAAAACATTCGGATTTAAGAAAAGATGAATCCGAAATATTAAAATAAAATACCAGCAAGTAAAAATGACTACGAAAACTTAAGTAAGGAAATCATACCTTTTGGATTGGCCAGGAAGTTTATTCTTAATAGGTGATATTCTTCTTAAAGAAAATTTGACTATGAAAAACCCACTACAAAAAACTTACGATGAAAAACTTAAGATCAAAAAAAATATTACAAAAACTTTGAGAACCAAAACTCGATTACAAAAATTATTTGTACGAAAATTCCCATTACGAATATTTCCAATACGAAAATTCCCATTACGAAAATTTCCAATACGAAAACTTCATTATGAAAATTTCTAGTACGAAAACTTCATTACGAAAATTTCCAGTATGAAAACTTCATTACGAAAATTTCCAGTATTAAAACATCATTACAAAAATATCCAGTACGAAAACTTCATTACGAAAATTTCCATTCCGAAAACTTCATTACGTATATACTCCCCCTATGAAAAGGAGTTTATTACTATAAGGAGATTGGTTCAACAAGAAGTTGATTAAGGAATATTACCTTACGGTTATCATTCCTAGCTTCTTTTTAATGTATTCAAATCTATCGGAAGGTATAGATTTTTTGAAAATATCAGTTAGTTGATCTTGCGTTCCGATAAACTAAAGAATAATATCTCATTTTTTTGTGTGATCCCTAAGGAAGTGATGCCTAATGTCTATGTGTTTTGCACGAGATTGATGTGCGGGGTTTTTTACTGAGGGCAATGGCACTTGTGTTATCACACAAAATTTGAGTCTTAGTAAAACTCAAGCCATAGTCTGTGAGTGTGTGTTGCATCCACAAAACTTGAGCACAACAACTTACAGCTGTTACATATTCATCTTCCGCAGTGGAGAGTGCTACAGAGTGTTGTTTCTTACATGACCAAGAAACTAATGAATCTCCTAAGAAATGACAAGTTCCGGATGTACTCTTTATATCCATTCTATACCCACCAAAGTCAACATCTGAAAATATTTTTAGAACAAAATCATTTCCATAAGTATAAAAGAGTCATAAATCCATGTTTCCCTTTAAGTAGCGAAAAATTATTTTCACTTCCTTTAAATGAGATTCCTTAGGATTGGATTGATATCTAGCACATAAGCATACTGAAAAAATCAAGTCTGGACGACTAGCTGTCAAGTATAGTAAACTTCCTATCATACCTCTAAAAGATGTTTGATCTAATAGTTTCCCAGCTTCATCAAGATGAAGTGTGTTTGAGGTACCAATGGGAGTAATAATACTTTTAGTGTTGTCATATCCATACTTTTTAAGAAGATATTTGATATAATTATGTTGAGATATATAAGTTCCTTCTGGTTTTTGAGAAATTTGAAAACCAAGGAAAAATTTTAACTCACCCATCATACTCATTTCAAACTCAGATTTCATTAGATCCACAAAGGAATCAGTTAAATATTTTTGATTTTAACCAAATATATTGTCATCAACATAAATTTGAACAATAAAAACATTTTTCTTATCTTTCTTTATAAAAATGGTTGGATCTGCATTTCCCTTAACATATTTATTTTGAAGCAAAAATCTTGTAAGTTTATAATACCAAGATCGTGGGGCATGTTTAAGGCCATACAAAGCTTTGGTAAGTCTAAAAACACGATTAGGATGTTTTGTGTCTTCAAATCCAGGAGGTTTTTCAACAAAAACTTCCTCTTGAACATAACCATTAAGGAAAGCACATTTCACATCCATTTGAAATAGTTTGAAATTGAAGAATGCTGCAAAGGAAAGTTAAATAGGAATAGATTCAAGTCTAGCTACTAGAGCATAGGTTTCTTCATATTCTATTCCTTCTTGTTGATTATAGCCTTTAGAAACTAATCTAGCTTTGTTTCTAACAATTATTACATTTTCATCACACTTATTTCTGAAGTCCCATTTTACTCCAATAACAGAAGTTTCCTTAGGTCTTTCAACCAAGGTCCAGATTTTATTCCTTTAAAATTAATTTAGTTCATCTTGCATGGATTTAATCCAATCATCATCACCTAAAGATTCATTAGTTCTTTTTGGTTCTAATCGGGAAAGGAATGCTGGATGTTCTACTTCATTTCTTAAGGAACTTTTAGTCTTTACAGGTTGATTGAAATCACCAATGATACTATCACTGGGATGATTCTTAAGAAATCACTGATTTGGGTTTTGAAGAACCTGTTCATCAACATAGGGTAGGAAATCTTCTGGGGTAAATGTTTCAGAAGTATCTTCTTGAAAATTTTCCTTATCAGAAGTATTTTCTATCAATGGTTGATAATCAGTTTTTTGAAAACACATCCAAGGATGTAGGTTGAGGTTGTTTGAAAACAAAGGGATCAGCTTCATCAAATTTGACATGTACTGTTTCTTCAACAGTACAAGTGTTTTTTTTGTTAAAAACTCTATATGCCTTAGAAGTTGTGGAGTAACCTAATAAAATTCCTTCATCAGATTTTTGTGCGAATTTGTGTAAGTTTTATTTAGTATTCAGAATGAATACTTTGCAACCAAAAACCTTAAAGTAGGAAAGTCTAGGTTTTCTACCATTCCATAACTCATAAAGAGTTTTATTAAGAAAAGCTTTAATCAAAACTCGATTTATATTATAACAAGCAGTACTTACAGCTTCAGCCCAAAAATGTTTGGTTACAGAATACTCACTCAATATGGTTCTAGTTATCTCTTGAAGAATTCTATTTCTTCTTTCAACAACACTTTTTTTGAGGTGTTCTGAGTGCTGAAAATTTGTGAGTAATACCTTTTCTACTACAAAAAGTTTCAAAATCAGAATTTTAAAATTCTCCTCCATGATCACTATAAATAGTTTTCAATGGAAGGTTTTTCTCATTTTTGACTTGGGCTCTAAAACTTTTGAAATAAGAAAAAGCTTCAGACTTCTTTGCAAGAAAATAGACCCATGTAAATCTAGTGTAATCGTCAACCAAAACAAATACATAATATTTTCCCCTAATGATTCCAGTTTGTGTAGGACTAAAAAGATCCATATGCACTAGCTGTAATGTATTAGTCATTGAGACTTCACCGATTTATTTAAAACTTGATTTATGTTTCTTTCCATCTTGACAAGGGTCACAAACTTTTAAGAATCAAATCTATACTCTGGTAGATCCTTAACTAAACCTTTCTTAGAGAGTTTTCATAAGTTCCTAAGGTTACAATGTCCTAACCTTCTATGACATAACCAAGAATAATCTTCCATTTCACTAAGTCATGATAGATCTTAGCTCCTAAGGTCTTCTAAGTTTAGTGTGTAAACATTCTCTTGCCTATTAGTAGAAAGAATAAATTCTTCCTTGGAGTTGTGTACTAAGCACTCATCATTCCTAAAATTCACAAGGTATCCTTCATCACATAATTGGATTATGCTAATGAGGTTGTGCTTAAGACCCTTAACAAATAAAACATTTGAAATCAATGTTTTTCCAAGAAGAATAATGTTACCTATACCAATAATTTCTCCCTAAGCATTATCTCTGAATGTTACTTTTCCTCCTTTCGTCTTGAAAATATTTTCAAAATAGCTTTTGTTAGCAGTCATATGCCAGGAACATACACTATCCATGTGCTAAGTATTGTTGTTGGTACTATCCATATTTTCCTGAAAATAAGAAAAAGTTAGGTTTTCGGAATCCAGACTTGCTTGGATTTGGAAATTTTAGAAAGAAAAATTTTGGGTACCCACATCTTCTTAGAAAAACAAGCCTTATGAAATCCTAAGGATTGGGTTTTATTTAAGGAACAATTATTTTCCCAGTGACCACCACATTGAAACTTTGTGTAAAATGGGGCACTTTGAGGAACAAAGTAGTTGTTACTAAAAATCAGTTTAGAACTAGTGTAACCAAAACAAGAAGTATTCCTTCGAGGTTGAATTTGTGTATACATTTTATCAAAATTTTATTTACCATGGGTAATGTTTAACAAACACTTACTCAAGGAAAATATTTCGGATTTGAGTTTGATAACTAAGTTATTATCTTCAAAAACTTCTGATTTTGAGCTAGAGTTATGCTCGAAAACATCTTTCTTAGAAATTACGTTTTCTAGATCCTTAGAAATTTTATTCTTCTTAGAATATACTTCCTCAAGATTTTTTGAAATACTTTCAAAATAAGAATTTTTCTTATCAAGATCATTAGAAAGATCTGATATTTCCTTAGTAAGAATAGTATTCCTAGAATTTTTCTTATCAAGCTTTTTCATGAGTTTTGAGTTTTCAACCTCAAGAAGTTTAGCAAACCTAGAAACTTCTTCATAGGTAGGTAAAGTATTTTCTTCATCAGAAGAGGATTCTTCATCATAAGAGTTACAATATTTACTATCATTAGCATTTAGAGAAACGTTGGTCAAGGATTCAGCATTATGTACCTTAGCCATAAAGCAATGATTTTCAATTGGTAGTCTGGCTATTAGACCAAGATTATTTTGTCCTGAAGATTCATAATCTGATGATTCTTCTAAAGAGTCACCACCACTGGCACTCCATGTGTCATTTTCTTTCATAACTTTCTTAGCTTTATATTTGTAAAACTTCTTTCAATTCCTTTCATAATGCCTCTCTTTTCTTTCTTTCTTCTTAAGAAAATGAAAATCCGATCTTAGGTGTCCAGCTCTCTTGAATTCATAACATGTGATCTCTGAATCTTTCTTATCTTTATTTTCCTTCTTCTTATACTTGGATTGGAAATTTCTCTATCTAGCTATCTTATTCATCCTTCGAGCAAGATTAGCTAACTCATTTTTTGAGACTTCACTCTCACTAGATTCGGATTGGATATAAACCTTCTTAGATTTGGATCTAGTCATTCTCTCAGGAGTCTTAGATTTCATGTGATTTGAAGTTGTAGTAAAAGCAACACTACCATTCCCATTCTTCTTCTTTATGTTTTCAGCATCTCTCTTCATTATAGTCTCATGTTAAAGAAGAGTTCCAAATAGTTCATCAAGATAAATTTGAGTAACCTTTCTATTTTCATCGATAGCAGTTCTCTTTGATTCCCACTCATTGGGAATAATATCTATGATCTTGTCAACAAGGGATTCATCATCTAGACCTTTCTCTCCCATAGATTGTAATCTATTCACGATAGTCATGAATCTTTGTTGCACATTACAAATTGGTTCTCTATAAGGAAAATTAAAACCATGATACTCAGCTCTGAGCATGGATCTTCTAGTCTCAATCACTTTAGATGTACCAAAATGTGTAACTTCAAGTTTCTTCCATATACAGTTAGCTGTTTCACAAGAAGAAATTTGGCTATATATGTTCCTAGTCATTGAACAAATAAAAGTATTGCATACCTTATAGTTGAGTTAGTATTCATGCTTTTCTTGATTAGTAAAGGTACTAACTTCCTTATCAGGAATTTTATATCCTCCGGTAAGCATGAAAAAGTTATCTACCACAGTATTGATAATGAAAGTCTTCATATGATCTCTACAATATTCATAATCATTACCATCAAATATAGGTGGTCTAGTAGGATTTAGGTTGTCGATAGAACCAACATTTAAACCTTCCATCCTTAAGAAAAACTTTGGCACACAAACTTGTTAGAAGTAAAAGTATGTAAACAAGAGAAAATATTCTAAGCAAGAAGAATTGTATCTCTAAGAAGAAATTGAATCCAAATTATGATTCCGAAAAATAGATTTCGAAAAGTATGAATCCGGAAATATGAATCAGAATGTTCAATTCTAAATGTTATGAAAAAAATCTTCTAAATATAATCGTGAGATTAATTCAGATTGAACAAATCCTCTAATACCAATTGTTAGGATGGTATGACTTAGTATGATATACTCTATAATACCAAACGTAGGATCAAATAAGTACAATAAGATACAAATACAAGAGGGGGTGAATTGTATACTTTAAAAAAATTCCCTTAGGAAATTTTGGATAACCAAAATTCACAACACCTCTAAGTTCTAAAGACTTGCTTGATTCCGGAAAAGTGATTCTGGAAATGAAACTTAACAAGAGTTTACACCAACTAAGATTCTAACTTAAAGCGTATAGAATCTAACTAAATCAGAGTATAAGTAAGGAAGTATGAGAAAGTTATACTTTCCTTAACAATACAAAATGCAGCAGAAAAACAAAGTAGTGAAACTACAAGTAACAAACAATAACTCTTTTAACCCAAAGAGAAGGGTATCCAACAACCCTGGAAAAGAGGTCCCATGATTTATACTTTCAAGAATGTATGTCTTACCCACACCAAGGTAAGACCTTGATACGAAGATCCGATTATGTATTTCTATCCCCGTAAGCCCTCAACTATCAGGTAGTTGGCACCTCTGTCTTCCTCAGCAAAGAATAACTCAACTTCAAGGTGTTGGAACCTCTATCTTCCTATCCATGGAAGCCCTCGATTGTAATAAGAAATAATCGGAGTCGCACAAAGCAAGTCTGCACAAGGCAAAGTTTGAACAAGCTGTTCAAACTTTCTGCATGAAGCTTTGAGAGTTGATAAGAGCCTCTCTCTCTAAAAATCACTTTAAGAAGTTCTGATCACCAAAATTCCAAATGTCCTGAGCATGTTCAAATGAGATCCTATTTATAGGTTAAGCTCTAACGATCACCTCCCTCCTCCAACATTCATATTTATCCTTAAATTTCGGAGGGACCTATACACGTGTCACTCAACCAACAGTTAGTTGATAACTGAAAGAACGACATAATTTTTTAATGAAAAAAGTGTAAGTATAAGTAAAACTAAAGTTCAGAATGAAAGTAAATAAATGTTCAGAGTCTAATCAAAATGGAATTCAGAGTCTATAATAAAGAGATATTCGGATTCTGTTTTGTAGGAATTCGGAACCTGAATTCTGTAGAAATCCGGAGTCTGAATTTCAAGGAAATTTGGAGTCTAGAATTCACTAGAATTCGGAACCAGAACTTACAAAGTTCGGAGTCAGAGTTCATGGGAATTCGGAGTCATAACTCATAAGAGTTTGGAGTCTGAATTCAGAGAACTCAGAGTCAAAACTAACGAAGTTCGTAATCAGAATTCAGACTGAAACTTCATGAGAGTTCGTATCCAAAATTCGGAGTGGAACTTCATAAGAGTTCGTATCCAAAATTCAGAGTGTAACTTCATGAGAGTTCGTATCCAGAATTCGGAGTAGAACTTCATGAGATTTCGTATCTATAATTCAGATTTTAACTTCATTAGAGTTCGTATCCAGAATTCGGTGTTGATCTTCATTAGAGTTCGTATCCAGAATTCGTAGTTGAACTTCATTAGAGTTCGTATAGAGAATTTGGATCCTAAAACAGAATGCTTCATGTCTAAGTATTATATGATTCTGAGGTTTTAGATATGAATCCGATTTTTATACATATGAAAAATATTGATATGAACAATGAAAACATGGTAGGGGTAAATTCCTTTAGGAAGGAAATTTTCCTTATAGAAGTAAAATATAGATTTTCTTAAGTATAAGGTGTTTGTGATTTTCAAAACAAGAAGGAATGGAAAAATCATAAGGAAAATCTTATTGAATCAAGAACATTGTCCTCTGTGCATAATTCCTTTATGAGTTTCCCACCACATACAACCGTCCTGGTACATTTCATCACACTCTACTCCCATGTAAAATAGAACCTCATGCTTTATAGAGTACCAGTGCACCATCAACTACTTCTCATTAAAGTCTTACATGAACACCCTATATGGACTACCACAATGTATATCCCTATGAGAACTATATCCATGGTAACACTTCATGGACTCCCTTCTCTATATACCTATTGCATGCTTTTTTCTTCACAATAATTCTTCTATGAACTCCCCTTTCACTTCACTCTTCACTAAAATTCCCTCATGAAATCATATTCACCGTGAGAATACTTAATGTTGATATTCCTTTAGAATTTTTAGGAAATCATATAGAGGATAATCTTAGTTAATTTTTTTATTTCATGAATTAATTGATTATGAGATCTTTGTATAGACAGAAGTCCTCGATTAACCTACGAATCAAAAATTAATATTAAACCATTCTCATAAACTCATATATGTATTAATTTCCTTCATGGTATCACATAATGTATTCCCTTTATAGTTTGCCTAAAATTACATCATCTCAACTAAAATGGAAAAGGACATTGTAATATTTCATTGTGGGAACCATACCCTTTTATATGAAAACTATTCCTCTTTAAATTTTCTTTTATTAATGTTTTAATGAGGCTTTATATACCTCCCATGTGACCTCCATGCCACATGCCTCTTTCACAAGCCACCAACCACTAACATCCTGTGTGAAAAATCTTCCATGTAACCCCTAACAAATATGTTGTACTTTATACATTAAAATATTTCATTTAAATATTTTATAAAAAACCTAAAAACACTTCCAACTATATATTGAAATTATTTTTCAACCAACATTTTAATGTAACACACTAGAAATTTGGTAATCGTATTTTTGAATAAACACAACATCCAAAAAGTTATGAAACAATATTTTGTGTGATTTTTTTCCAATAAATACCCCCTTTTTATTTGTTAATAACACTTCATACTTTGTAAACAACTCATTGAAAAGTTATACACACTTTTTACTTCATACTCCATTCACACCTACAATTCCATATATTAATCCAAAACTTACTCAACATGTACTCTAGTCCCTTCATGAGAAAGATCGATATGAGAAAAAAGAGATACATGAAAATATATTCAATTAAATTACTCTTTTGAATAGTGATACATATTGAGAAATTGTTATTAAAATCCTAATAATATTCACTAAAAACAAAAATCTTAACACTGCACTTGGTATACCTCTTTCATCATGAAAAAAAATTCAACCATTCACTACATTCATGATTTTCATTCAATGATAGAACAAATTCAACATTTTCATGTTGAAAAATTCTCCTACATCCTCTATCCCCATGATTTATCATATATTAAATATCCCCCATCATCAAATTTAATCTCCCCCATAAAAGGTTTGACCATTCTATCCTCCTCTTATGAACAATACTTCTATACCTTTTTCAAAGAACCCAAAAGGCACTCCTTTGTGTTATGAATCAAGAAAATGATAATTTATTAGCACATAAGAAAAAATATAACATACTTAGGGGAGTGGAAATTCCATATCAAAAAAAATTATATGTGGGGGTTGATTGATCTCTATGAGATAGTCTATGCCTCTTAGACTCTTCCTTAGGTATATCCATTAGCATGATGTTTGTGACATGACGTTTGGTGGGAACATACTCTAATTTCCCCAAATCATTCCCAACATTTTAAATGAGTAAGTGATACATGATTTAAATGTTTTTTTCATTGAATAATGGAAAATATTTTTTCTAGTATTAATAGAATGTTAATTATCACTATTTATTTATATCAGATGATTCAATTAAACTCCCATGTCTTTAAGTTACTATTTCATCCAAAAATAGTTTCAGAGAATCTTGAGTGGCTAAATATATTCATATTCTTCTGGGTTTAGTTAAATATTTTCATGTTTTTGTAAAATATAATGAATACACAATCACTAAGGTATAATTCAACTCATGTTGTTGAATTTTTTTTCATATACTGAACCAACCCAATCAATGTCTGTAAATCCCAAAAACTATTATTCCATTCATAAATTGTATTATAAATTAAAATCCACAGTGTTATTGATATACCAGTGTATTATTTTCTCCTGTGGAATTTATATTTCAATGGGATTACTTGGATACATTATAGATTCAAATGTGGGAAATAGAATTTCAAGTTATTTCATTATTATGAAGATCATGCTTCATATGATATACCAATATTGTATGAAATTGACCACTTTTCCATTATCATCCATTGATAACTTCATCTGGGTAGAAACTAGTGTTTTCATTTTCATGGAATCCTCAATTATAAATATTTTTAAAACCACCATATTATATTTATATTAAGAATTAATATACTGTTATTTTCTTGTTTAAGATATTGACAACAAAAAAATATCAACTCACTGATCAACAATATTATGAACTCTCACTTATTGAATAATGAAAACGACTTACACTATGATTCATTCAATCTACTAATGATTATTTCATATACATATACTAGAACCATAATACTTTGATCACTCTCATTGATGAAATAAATATTTTAATCGCATCAAGCCTGATGGAATAAAATATTCTTTATATATTGATCCACTCTTTAATACCAATCTCTTTATGCCTGATATAGACCATGATATGTCATATTTAGGAGATAATATTTTTATCATTGGCATGGAAAATAATACCATATGTCTACTCGATGCATACCTCTTCTTCTAGTACTCCAATTATAAATGTTGACTTGTGGTCCATCTAGAATACAATTAATTTCCTTTATATAGCCATGGATATGAATAATCCAATTGTCTCTAGCCATTCCATAAGTGAAAATGTTTCATCTATATCGATTCCCTTAATCTATAAGTATCCAATGAATAATATTCAATCCTTTTTTTTGAATCAATGTTTCATTTTCAATTAGGTGGTTAGTGAAAAAACATTTTCTATAATTTCATCCTTATTTACTTGCCTCCAATCAATCCCCCAAATCAAATTATTCTCTATTTGGTAAAGTACATCATTCTTCTAAAAGGTGGGTTCATATATATTCACATTCTACAATAAGAAATAGTCCGGGGACTCGACCCCGTAATAGGCGCCCCACAACCCAACCCCCCCAGCCACCCCAGCCACCTATAGGTGAAAAAATCACATCATTATTTTGTTGAACAAAAATCTCATAATTAACATCTTATTCAAAATAATTCATCTTTTTATGAGATGTGAGAGAAGATTTCTTTGGATACATTATTTTACTCATTTTCACTAACATAGTGTGGTCACCAATGATATTTTGTTAACCTATTACAACACTTTTATTTGGATTCAATGCATATCTTAGTCTAACTTCATTGTACCCATTATTATTTTCTTCTTCTTAATTCTCATTATCCCCTTGTGCTCCCTATGATCTTATGAACTCTTTATTACTTTCATCTAAAAAGTGTTCGCTATTTTTCTGAAAATTAAACTAATTATCCACTATAGTGACATCTATTATCTTTATAACCAATCATATACTCTTATTGAAACAATTATATTCCTTGTTCTTAGATGAATAGATAAGGAAAATCCCTTCATCTCTATAATTTTCAAACTTCCTATGTTTTTCATTATTGAGAATGAAACACGTACTTCCCAATATTTAAAAGTACATCAACATCAGTTTCATTCCATACCATATCCTATATGGATTATTTTATTCCCATAGACATAAAAAATATATTTTGTAAATATATAATGATTTTTTGTATTCTTCATTCCAAAATTTTTAGTGAAATTCATTCTCAATATGCAATGTTGGGGCTATGTTGTTTTTTATTTTTTTCCATTGAAACACAACAGTTTTCCAAGGAGTTTTCCCTAATTTTAGGCATGGTTCCTTATCCCACATTTTTCAAGATATTCCTCCAACAATATTTTTTTTAAACTCTATGCCAATATATATCTATAATTTTAGATTTTCTAACTAATAATCATTTCATTCTTCCTCTAATGTGGATTAATGAAACTGAACACCTCAAACGTATGAATAACGACCATTAACCATTACATCATACTATAATAATAAATGAAAAGGATTTAATATCTCTTCCCATTAATGAATTTTAGAGATACTAGTCCACATACATCATTATGAACTCATTAGAGATCCCTTGCAGACTTCTTGTCTTTCACATAGTAAGTTGTTCAAATAATCATCTTTTTTGACATACATCTTATGTTTGTGTATAATCCCATCATGGATTAGGTAGATCCTAATATCCTTAATTTTCACTAGATATCCCATTGTTTTTTGGAACAAATCAATAATCCATTTTTCCATAGTCTATAATATCCCATCCCATCTCATTCTGAATAATGACAGACCAATGGTACCACATGACCTCAAGAAAGCCTCCTCATACACTATAGGATATTGACTAGGAGATGGGGTATAGTATGGTACCATGTGGAGACTATAACCACTATATTTGAGTGCACAATAATATTCAAAATCACCAAACATCATACATGTTAAGGAATAGAATAAGAAGAATAAAATAATTAGGATATGATATATAGAAATTAAATGTAATCATAAAAGATTACAATATTGATCACCCACTGAACTAATCAAATATATAGAATAATAAAATAAAATAAAAAAAGTAAATAAGACCATACTATGTCACAAAGACAGACCACATCCCAGTCACCTGTCCCACTCAAACTTCTGTAGACTGATCAAGAAAACCCTCCACTTCCTAACCTATACATGTAATCACATGAGATTCTTCTCAGGTATCCAAGTGAAATGGTGGACTGAGTAGGGTGTGAGTACAAAACTAAGTAGGGAACCACTAATAATATCCCATAAATACTGGAAACTTGATTATATGTGCATGTGACATGCTCTGAATAGATAAATAATTAGAGAAAATAAAATAAGTAAACCAATATTGATCCCCAAGTTTACGAACTCGATTCGCCATACCCACCTTTACCAGTGTTGGAGTGTGTCCAAGAAGGCCATAATGACTATGTTAACCATAATAACGATCTTGGGTTCTATCACCCTAGAATATAGTGATAATAATACATGGGAAAAATTCCCCCGATATATAGTATAAAATCTTAGTGAATTCCCCATTTTGGTATAATAACTCAGGGAATTTCTAATCCCAATATACAATGGTACCTCACAGATGAGCCCCATAAGTGTGGGAGACATGTTCAAACCTTCCAAATACCACACAAACATTAATAACTAGCACGTTACAGGACCTATCCTGTACCCTGAACCAATATAACCTAACTCCAAATCTATATAATTCTGACCAAAAGTATCATAGGCCTCCCCACTATGGGAGATTTATTTAGTATCAAAAACCTCCCTACAAAGAGGGTTTTCATAAGTATCATAAAATTCATTACTATGAGAGTATTCGTTAGTATCATTGGCCTCCTAAATATATGAGTTTTCATTAGAACCATAGACCCCCTACTAAGGGATCTTTATATTCAATTAAAAAAATAAATACTGCCCCAAGTGAATCATACAAATTAGATAATATAATCACTATCCTGAGAAATTTTTCTATATCAAAGGATAATAATAAAATAATAAAGGGTTAGTTGAATTACAAAACCTATCATCACTACCCACAGTCTATTGCACCTGATCAGGGTCAAATGATCATTGCATCACTAACCATCCCCCCCCAATAATACAAAAGTGGATGCCCCACACTTAGTGTCCTTTGTCTAATACCTAAGACATAGACCAACACTCATCATAAGAGGTGTAATGTTCCTAAGAAAATTCACACTTTTGACCTGGAATCATGGAATTAAAATTCAAGCCTCACTAAAAAATGTATAAATAGATAGTTCATGACCCCCTCAATATCAAGGGTGATGCTGGGTTGGTCCACATACCTCAACATATATAAAATATACTCAAGAATTATTCATAATGGTGGTCACATCATAAGGGGAGGGAGACTTTCCCCATCTTAAATTCAATGATCCAAAGGGATCCATGATATCACTATAGTCCCGCATGACCCACAAGGCCAAATTATTCACCACTATTTCACCTCTAACCAGAGGTCTTAAGGGTATCCTAAAAGGGTGCCACTAAGTCACAATAGCTATGGTCACACCCTTAAGGGGTCCATTTTCATAGGTTATAAATTAAATATTTATGGACTAGGTTATTGGTGATCAAATAATGAAAGCTAATGCTCAAGGGTTCGTCCTAGGCCTTGGTACTTTATTCAGTCCAATAAATTCAACTTAAATTTGGAAAATTATCAGATATTAAAAGGTAAATGTATTTAATTAAATATATAAATTCCCATAGTAGAGAGGCTATAAGTCATATATTCCATTAAAAGTCATAAACCATATGGTATGTACCAATGACTACCTACCTCATTTTGAATCCTTCCTAATTAACTCAATGCCCAACATCACCTAACCAATCTAGTTCAAGCCTTATATCAGCTCAACTAACCCTCATCCATCCACTCGAGTTTATAAAAAATGATAATCATGGAAAATAATTTAATTATAAAATTTATAAGTAATTAAAAAACTTAATATCAAATATTTATAATGCCTATTAACTCACTAGGTTTCCAACAACCTCATATTCCTCAACCAATAGGGTTCTAGACCCCCTGGATCACCTCCAAACCAACAGTGATCCAAATCCCTAACATAGATCCCCATTTACAAAAATAAAATAAAATAAACTTAATGATAAACCATATAAAAATCCATCTAATGAAGTACTTTTTCCATGATAACTTAAAACATCTTCCAGAAGGAATCTATGGACATCCTCTACATATGGAAAGAAAAGGTCCCTTAACCATTGGCCAATTCAACTATGCTCTAGTGGATTCAACACTAAAAAATAGCCAAAAATTGATCCAAATAAAAGGTCAATGATAGGAACCAAAAATGTAATGAGAATAGGGGATTAACTCACATAAATAACCTCTAGAAATCACTAAAAACAATCCCACTTCATGGGGGATGAAAGGGGATAAAAATCCAAGAATGGACTCTCATGAGCCCCCTAACCTTGGAAATTGAACCCCTTGAAGCAGAAAAATACTCTATTTCCCTCATTTAATGAAAAGGAAAAAGGGACCCATAGGATTTCTGGTAGGTCCAAATAGTGTTACTAACACAATATCAAGGACACTGACTAGCTGACATAGGGGAACCAGCTAGTCAATGGACCCTATAGTCTAGTAGGACCATGAGCCTAGCCATAGGCTGGGTGGTGGCTACAGGATATAGCCTCAGCCACCCGATCTTCAACAGGTGCTCTACTAATGCTCTCACCCACCACCCAAACCTAAATTCAAATCCAAAAAACGTCTTTAAGGTGATAAAACTCTTGGAATACCATTTTGATTCCCATTTCCCAAAAAAATCACCAACTAAAAATTAAATATTTCTCAAATTTACAAACACCTATATGGACACGAATATTTATAGTGTCAATGTTTTTCTTCCATGTATGGAAAAAAATTATTCATTTTTGATAACAAGTTAGAGTCTACTATTCATGAGATTCCCTTTTAATATAATTACACTGTACTTTAACTTGATTATAAAAGTAATTTGGTAAAGTTTATTGTATTCCTTGGTCCAAATAGATGACTAACACTAGGAAAATTATGACTAAGAACCTTAACAACCAATACATATACATGTCTCAAAACCTTTCACCAATACATGGATGACCTAGATTGATTTTTTTTAAACCTTTGTTCTTTCTAAATCTGATAACACCATCCTTATCATAAATTATTACTATGATAAGATCCATATTTACTTTCATATGTAATGTACATCTACTATCATAGATCTATGAAACAATATTATCAGATACTTACAAGGAAATCACAACCACAACCCTAACAACACCTTTATTTTTTTTTCAATGTCATGGACTTAAAAACTTGTTTTGATTAATATAGTTGATTTAATTTATAATATGATAGACTAGACTCATATAGAAAATATAAAAAATCCATTTTGTGTTTTAAACCAGCATGATTACTCTTTGAGATGCTATATACCACCACTATGGTCCATCATAGGCATATTCCCCTAAATTGTTAAAGATAAATAATTGGACATATGTACAAATCATCCAGACTAGAATCAATGATCATCAATATAATCCTTGGAATATTGATCCCTTATTTTCATCCTTAATATCATATATTCCCATTCTTATATTTTTTATTTGGAACATGAAATTTGATAATTTCATATATTTCAACATTAATAACACCTAAATCGAGGTAAATTCATGTTCATATTTGCAACAATATCATTTGTTTCAACATTGAATTAACCACCATCACATTCTATTTGGGATCAATCCCTATACTACCTTTGTAATTATAATAAAACTTTTTCATCTCTTGAAAACCCCATGATTGTCTTACTGAACTACCATAATTTCCTTTCACTTTTTTATCACCATTTTGATATAGTTTCCCTATATCATACTGAGATTCAAAAGTATCTCTTAATATTATACTTTTAACTCCATGCTAATATCTTATTCCTAGATATATTTGATATGTTTTTCTGAATCCTTATATATATTAATCAAACCATTGATAAAATTGGATTTTTTTAATTTTTTAGTTTTAACTAAAAAACCTTCTTTGGTCTTTAGGGATTTTTTTTTTAATTTTTTTCATCAACTTAGACTTCTCATTTACTTTTTTACTTTATATAGAGTAATACATTTGTTACTACACCATGTGATTTGTTTCTACTATCTCTCTAAAAATCTATTTATTCAATAAAATCATTCAACTCTTATTTGATATTGACACTTCATTAGACTTCTCCTTTATCATTGTAACTCTTTCCCTTATCTAGGATAGCATACAAAAACCATTATGGAATATTAATTTTGGTTTTCTATATCCATTAATTTTTTCCACCATGGTTTCTTCTTCACTATTATCCTATTATGAAATATTTTTAATTTTTTTATGAAATTGTTCTTAGTGAGCCTTTTTACTTTAATATTGGATGTATATTTCTTCATTGATATATCAAAATATTTTTCATCATCATGAAACATCTCTAAAATATTTTTTTTCTAGTTTACCATAAAAATTTAATTCATGTGATTGGAATTTTCCCTTTGAACATTCCTTTCCCCATTTCATATTAAAAGAATATAATTCTATGACTTCATGAAATTACTCTCCATTATGATTATCCTCAATGGTGAGAATATTTAATTCATTTAATTCATCTTCCATAGTATCCCCCTTTTTCTATAACTAATTTTCATCATTATTCATTTCATATAAGACAAGGGTACTATGAAAAATAACTAATATCAGATATATAATACCTTTATCCTCAATCACATATACTTTTAGAGTAATTCAGGTTGGTAACCTTATTAATATATGATTGATGATGTTTACATCATTGAGGGTTTCTCATAGATTATTCATTTCCTCTAAATCAATGTAAACCCAATCAAAGAATTAATTAATAAATTCATCCAGATGAATATTCTTTTCCTCTTAATTCCTCTATAGAACTATTAATTTCACTTCATGAACTTTTAATTCAACTTAATAGATATTAATAATATTTTACTATATGAAATGTGAGGATTTACAAGATGTAACCTTCATGTATATAATGTTGGATAAAGATCCACCAAAATAATTTATAACTCTTGCATCAGAATTCAATTCTCTATGGTCTCCTTTTGATAAATTTTACCTATCCATATGATTAAAATACAATACATAGCCACTATGTAAAAATCCATTCATAAAGGTCAAAAGTATTAAAGCATATGATTCTTCAAAATTTGAATGTCTTTTACATCAATGATTGGAATATATTTTTGATTTACTACTTCCATGGATTCCACCGATTGAGATACATTAACTTTAACATTCATCTATAATACTAATTATTAGTTACACTCAGTTAAATACCCTGAGAGGAGGGGTGAATCTTGGTATGGAGAAATAAATAAATTCTCCAATTCATTAAACAAAAATATATCCTCACCTTTTCTTATATAAATATATAATGAAATTATTGCAAGAAATAGGAACATAAAATTTACATGATTCACACAAAATAGGAAAATAGAAGGATCATACATTGATAATGTATCGATGTACTAAGATCACTTAAAAACACTACTATTTTAATGTTTAGAGAAGACTCATTATACCTCATAGTTTAAAACCACTAACCTCTTGAGAGATCACTTCCCCCTTGATGTAAAAGAGCTGACTACTCCTATAAATGAATATTAATATTATTTAAATTAGTTATGATTTGGTTCACAATGACATGAGTGTTATATGAAGCTCATTTTTCATCAGTGAGATAAAATCCACTTTACCATGTACAATATGATTCATGATTAATTCCATTTAATATTATTTTTCCTCACAAACTAGCCCCCCCCCCCACACTACCTCATCAGGTATTTTTCACCATATACTACTCCTATATAGACTTCCCCCTCCTGTTTTGCAGAATTTTACTCTATCAGAAAAAATTTTCTCATGAAAATCTTGTGTGAACTCCCAATAATGACTGCCACCATGAACTTCTCTATGATGGATACCTTCATGTGAACACTTCATAGACTTCCTTCTCTACATAAATTCTTCACATTTTATTATTCATATTAATTACTCTATAGAATCTCTTAATTCTTCACTATTTCTGATAATTCCTCTGTGAACTCCTATTCGAGGCTAAAATACATTTCAGTGATTTTTTTTCAAAATTTATAGACATCCAAGAGATGATATTTTGTGTTAATTTTCCATATCTCAAATGAAATGATTACTTGATACTTATATTGTAATAAATCCCCTATTAATATAGTAATAATAAAATTATTTTTTATCCCTTAATGCCATACCATTATCAATTTAATTTTCTTTATGACATCGCATACAAAAATCCCTTTCATGGCTCAACTATAATAACCACCTCTCAACCACACAAAATGAGGTCTCTATGAGCATCCTTTGTGGTCAAGAAAACTTTCTATGTAAAAAATATAACATTATAAAATTTCATTTGTTGTTATTTAATGAGGCTTCACATACCTCTTAATTAACGTCTTTATTACATGACACTTTTATGAGGCATTATCCATGAACTTACTATGTTGTTCATCTATCATGTATCCCATATGTTAGCCTCCTCTAGTTTTAATGATCACAAATCATGCTTAATTATGTTTTATTATGTTACATCTTGTTTAACCATGTTTACATTTAATATTAACCTCCTTTGTTGTTTTTTATATCATAATATAGGTTACCAAGATTTAGGTAAGTATAATTCACCGATACGTGACCTACTGATAGATTATCAGAATTTTTGCTATGGATGAGCTACCGATAGAGTACTTACTGAAAGAGCGACTAATTGACACTCAGATTTCTCGCTAAGTATAAGATACTGATATCTCACTAACCAAACAACCTACTGATGCATCACCTACTAACACATAACCTACCTATGCATAACCTAATGATGGCATGTGTCACTAATAGATTGACCTACCAAGAGAGAATCACCTACTAATACTCAGAATCTTCACAAAGAATAAGCTACCGAAAGATGAGTTATTGATGCATCACCTACCGACACCGATTTATGAGTTACCGATGCATCACCTACCAACAAATTCATCTACCAATAGACCGACCCACCGATAGTCTTAGACACCAACACACTGATACACCAATATTCTAAGATACCGATAGACTGACCTACTAATTTCAAGACACCAACATTCCTTAATTTTCCATTTAAATAAAAAATTACTTCTAACAGTCATATTGATGAAACTTAGTACTGCTTGTTATATTAATGATCTTGTATATATTTTGTAGAAAAAATTTCATGAATGTCAAATACCAATACGAGGTATGAGGTACCAGAGAAAATGATTCTTGTATGCTTCATTATATAAAGTGCATACCTGATAAAAAAGAAACAGATATCCATGCAGTCTAGTAGAGATCTCATGCACCTTTGAAAACCTAAGAACTTCAAACTTAAGAAACAAGAATAAATTATTGTGAATCCTAATCAAATAACTTTTGCATCAACATTTGAAGATTAAAAAGGAACACTTTGAGAAAATATATACCTTAATAAGAACAGAAGAAAAAATCCATTATGATCCTCTATTTTGATGTATGTTCCTTAAAGTCGACTACAACTTCACTTCAATCTATCTTCAAGGAGTCTCAAAATGCAGAGCCAAACAAATAGAGATTTATAATGCCATTCTAAACATTTCATGCTCTTCTTCTGAACTGTTTTATATTTCAATCATTGTGTGTGCATTTGTTTTATAAACACACATTGTATCATGTTCATAACTATATGATAAATTTATATCTTAAAAAACTTATATTTTTACACATTACACCCCTATGGATAATAGTTTAAGAGGTCCCCACAAGTCCTGTTGTTATTTACACTCCCACTAGAACTATGGTAACAATCAGTTGAATTGGAAAGTTTTTATATTGTTGTTTCCCCCGATCCAGGGTGTGGATCAAATTTATTTATATAAAGTTCATGGTGGCTGGTGATCACCAAGTGGAGTAGACTAAGTCTCATCTTGATAATGAACCTCTTGTTTTAAATCTGATGTGTCTTTCAAAGGTCTATTTTCACTGGCTTATTGATTCATTGAAAACATTTCTTTCACTTTGATAGTTAATCATAACTAGTGTTTATATTAGAACATGGTTTAGTAGATTTATTTAAAAAGATAAAATAATAATCCATATTGTTTTAAATGGGAACTAATCAATCTTTGAAAAATCTTTCAAAAGATCAAAACTTTTATAATTCTGCTACTTTGGTTAACTGGGCTATTTTATATTTCAAATTAGGGAATTTTTAAATAATTATTTTAGGTAGAAATTATTATAGGAACTCAATTCACCCCCTCTGGAGTGTCTTAATCAAAACAACATTTGGCATCATAGGTTTTCTTACTTTCAAAATTTTCAATGTTTTTTAATCTTTTCAACTATGATTTTAGTTGTGTTTTAAAGATCTCTCAATTTCTGTCAGTTCGAAATTTTACGTTTTAAAAAAAAAATTAAATGGACAATATACAGGAAGGTTTTTCTACTAATATACCTCCCTACTTTAATGGAAGAAACTATACTCAATGGAAACTTAAAATGAAAATGCATTTAGATTGCATGGGTTTTGAAATATGGTATGTTATAGTGGATGAATATAAGATTCCTGCAACTACTATAAACACACGGATTATTTCACTAAGGTAGCCTATAATAATAATTAGAAAGTTATAAATGATTTATATTGTTATTTAGGTGATGAAAAATTCAATAGGATTTCTGCATGTAAAACAACATATCAGATTTGGGATACTCTAGATATTTCACATGAAGGAACCACTAATATTAAGAAAATGAGGCTTAACACATATAATATTAAATATGATAACTTTAAAATTAATCCCAATGATCCCATTTCGGACATGTATCTTAGGTTCAATGAGATCGTGAATACAATTATTTCATTGGGTAAGACAATTACTACAAAGGAACATATCATTAGGATCTTGAGATGTCTTCTAGAAAGATGAAGAGGTACATAAATATCCATTAGATAATATTGTGACATTGATTCACTACCTATAAAGGAGATTATAGGTATGATGATGATGTATGAAGAATAACTGAAGGCTAACAGAGAGGAATATGATGAACCAAAGAGAAATTCAGTGGCTTTCAAAACCATTGCTTCTAAACACAAAGAAAAAGAAAAAATGAATGTTCATGATGAATGTTCCAGCAATGAAGAATCATCAAGTGATAGTGATGAGGAAATTGATCATCTATCTAAAAGATTAAAAAAGTTCCATCGAAAGATGAAATTCTTTAGAAATCCCAATTATAAAAGAACGTATGGCAACAAGGGAAATTTAAAAAAGGATAGGAAGAGAAATAAAAACACCAATTAAATAGTATTATATGAGTGCAAGATAATAGGACATGTGAAAGCTAACTATCCTAAGTTAAATTTCAAAAGAAAATACAAGGACAAAAATAGAAAATATAAGGCAATGAAGGAAACCTAGAGTGCTTCTGAGGATAGCTCCAGTGGATCTGAATCATCACACGATGAGAAGGATGAAAAATCCAATATGTGTTTTTATGAAAAACACATCTAAGGTAACTCTAGAATATCCTATACATAATTCTTATTATTTTGGAGATGAATCTGATTATGAAAATATGAAAAATGAAGTGATGTTTGAATACTATAAAATTTTTGAGGATACATGCAATGAACTGAAAGATAAATTTAAATCTCTCAAGAAACAACATGCCCTTTTTGCTAATATGAAGTCTAAAATTACTCTTGAAAAGGAAAAGAATGATTAACTATTCAATGAGAATATAGAACTTAAACTAATTAATGAGGAATTAAAGAAGGATTTATAGAATATCACAAATGGTAAAAATAATCTAACTAAAATGCTTGAAAAATAGGTTGCTTATAAATATACTACTAACATTTGTTATCAACTTGGAAAAAGAAATTTTGTTAAAACTAATTTTGTACCAAATCTAGAAAATCTAGTTTTATACCCAGTTTTGGAAAATATGCTAAAAGTTCTTGTAGTGGAACATCTTCTACTGCTTCAAGTTTTTCTAGACCAAATAAATTTTATCTTTATAATACTTTACAAACTACTTATATGAAACCCATAAAGAAAATATGGGTTCCCAAAGCCTTAATTACTAATATTACTAGACCAAAGAAAGTCTGGGTACCAAAGTCTTTTCTAGTTTGATCTATTTTTGCAGGAGAGTTGTTTAAAGAGTTCCTGTAAGAGCTTATGGTACTTGGAATGTGGGTGTTCAAGACACATGATATGGGACCACATGAGCTTCAAGAACCTCATAAAAGTTGATGGTGGGCATGTCAACATTGTTGAAAATGAAAAATAAAAAATAATTGGACTTGGCCAAATCGGTAATAGTAATTCAATTTTAATTTCTAAAGTTTTTTATGTGGATGGTCTTAAGTATAATCTACTTAGAATCTCATAGTTATGTGATTATGGGTTTCATGTTAAGATTGAAAATGATTTTTACAATGTTTTCAATTCTAAAAATGATTTAGTATTTACTATCTTTTGAATTGAATATGTATATTCAATAAATTTAGATTCCTTAGTCTTACAAAATGTTTCTTACTTGAGTGAATTTCATAAAGAGTATTGGATCTATCATAGGAGACTAGGCCACTAAAACATTCACTCTCTTAGAAATATTACTATAAAATGACCATTCAAGGATCTACATAAACTTGAGTTTCAAAATTATAAAGTTTGTAATCCTTGTAAAAATAGAAAACAACACAAAATATATTTCAAACCAAAGATATAAGTTTCACCTTCTCTACCACTTGAGTTGGTTCACATGGATTTTTTTGGACCATCTAGAGTTTCTGGTTTAAGTGGGAAGAACTATGTAAAATTTTTAGTAGATGACTTTTTCTAGGTATACATTGTCTTTCTTTTTAGCTCACAATACTAAAGCCTACTCTTATTTCACCAAGTATTCTAGGTCAATAGAAAAATTAAGTGGACCTAGGATCAAATCCTTAAGAAGTGAACATGTCCTTGAGTTTGAAAATCAATAATTTGACTCTTTTTTCTCAGAAAATGGTTATCACTATAACTTCTATACTCCTAAGATGACCCAACAGAATGCAGTTGTAGAGATAATAAATAGAACCTTATAATAAATATCTCTAACTATGCTTTGTGAAGATGATTTACCTATTTATTTTTGGGAAAAATCTATGAATACATCTTCTTACATAATCAATAGAGTTTTAATTTGACATATAATTAAGAAAACTATCTACGAGTTATAGAATAATAGTAAACCCAAGGTTAATTACATTAAACTTTTTGGTTGCAAATTCAATATCCTAAATACAAAAAATAATCATGACAAGTTTTCCTCCAAAGTGATGAAGGCATTTTTCTAGGTTATTCAACCTCTAGAAAAGATTATAGAGTCTTCAATAAAAGAATCAAATGTGCGTAATTATCTAAAAATATCAAAATTTGATGAATCAGATCCACATGAACCTAAAACCAAAAGATAAAATCTTGAGTATAATCTATCAAATATAGACCTAAATCCTAATGTTTCTGATTCAACTATTAATAAAGCAAAAAAATCCTATTTTGGAAACTCTCTAGATTCTAACCAAAGAGAAACTGAACCTATAGATGAACCCAAGATAACTAGCCCCCATTTTCTAAATATGTTATAACCATTAAAAACCACCCCTTAGATGTTGTAGTTGGAGACTTAGATAAAGGAACAAAATCTAGAGCTTCTCTAAGGAACCAAGTTGAACATCATGCCTTTTTGTCATAAATTGAACCTAGGAACATCAATGATGCAATCAATGATGAATTTTGAGTGATGTCTATGAAAGAATAATTAAATTTGTTTTAAAGGAACAAATTTTGGAAACTTGTTGATAGACCCAAATACACCTTGACAATAGGCACTAAGTTGGTGTTTAGAAATAATGTAGATGAAGCTGACAATATAGTAATGAATAAATCTAGATTAATTGCATAGGTTTATAGTCAATAAGAAGGAATTGACAATGAGGAAACCTTTTCACTTGTTTCCAGACATGAATCCATTAGAATACTTCGATCTTATGTTGTACATCTTAATTTCAAACTTTATCAAATGTATGTTAAAACTGTATTCCTAAATGGTTATATAGTTGAGGATGTTTTTGTTGAACAACCCCCTAGTTTTAAACATACTCATTTTTCAAATCATGTTTTTAAATTAACAAAATATTTTTATGGTTTAAAATAGGATCCAAGAGCTTGGTATGATAGGCTCAACATTTTTCTTATTTCTAAAGGTTTTACAAAAGGGATTACTGGTCATACTCTTTTCATAAAAATAATTTCTAAAAATGTTTTATTTGTTAAAATATATGTTGATGATATTATTTTTGGATCTTAAAAAAAATCTTTATGTGTTGTTTTTTCAAGAATAATGAAAAATGAATTTTAAATGAGATTAATGGGTGAACTAAAATTATTTCTTAGATTTCAAATATTTCAAAATAAATAAGGTATTATTTTAAATCAAATTACACTAAAGATATTTTAAAATGTTTTGGATTTGATAGCACAAAAATTAGTGATACTTCTATGAGTACCACCAGTAAATTGGATCTTGATGAAGATGGAAAATCAGTTGATCAAACCAATTACAGAGGTATGATTGAATGTATTATTTACTTAACAGATTGTCGACCTAATATTATATTTAGTTTGTGTATGTGTGCTAATTTTAAAAAAATTCTAAATAGTGACATTTACTTACTATTAAAAGAATTATGAAATACATTAAATATACTACCAATTTAGGAATGTTCTAACCTAGAGGGAAACCATTTGACTTACTTAGTTATTCTGATGCTGAATTTGGTGGTTGCAAGTTATAAAGAAAAAGAACCTCTGAAACATGTCACTTTTTGGGCAAGTATCTAGTTTCATGGTGTAATAAATAGAAAAATTCTATTGTATTATCTACCACTAAATCTGAATACATAGCTACTAGAAGTTGTTTTGCTCATATTTTGTGGATGAAGGACACATTTCTAGATTATGGATATCAATTTAGACATGTGGCTATAAACTGTGATAACTCAAGTGCTATTAAAATTTCTAAGAATCCAGTTTCTCATTCTAGAACAAAACATATTGATGTAAATAATCACTTTTTTAGAGATTATTATCAAAAAATTGATATTACTCTTGAATTAATTAGAACTGAACATTAGCTTGCTGACATTTTTACTAAGACATTAAATTTCGAGAGAATGAGTTGCATTAGACACGAGTTAGGAATGATCAACTTTGACTGACTGACTATCAGATGTATCACTAATGATGTCTCACGGATGATGAATCACTGATATGACTCACCAACGATGACTCACAAACATGAATTGTCGATGACGACTCACCGATAGTACTTACTGATGATGAATCATCGATAAGACTTGTTGCTGGTGACATACTAATAGGTCTCACCGGTGTGTCTCACCGATCGATACTTAGTCATTTTTCATCATAGAATTTGAAAAATCACTATTTTATTTATTTTATTTTATTTTATTCTTCATTAATTATTTTATTATTTTAAATCCCTAAATGGTAAAATTAAGGGCGGGTCCAACACTTTTTCTCACTCTCACATTCCTGATTTCGGACTCTTACCTTCGAACCTTTCTCTCCAGAACTATTACCCTTCTCCCTCGAACCAAAACCTTCAAATATCACCAATTTCTTGAGTTACACATGTTTTTAAGAGTTATTTGGATGATTTTCATTCATATAAGAGGAAAATAGGTTAATTTAGCCAACCTAAACTGCAACCTATTCATCCGAAACTTGCAAAAGGTCTCATCACTCTGTAGAAGGAAGTGAACTCAGAATGGTTGTTGATAATTAAGTCTCTCTTATTAAATGTGTTGGAATCTCAAGGATGGTTGGAGTGGTTATCCAATAATTAAAGACCATTTTATCCAAGGCTAGTTCATGAGTTCTATCTATATATGGAATTTATTCTGGAAGGCTCATAGGTATTTTGGATCAAATCTACAGTAGATGGAAAAAGAATCTTTTTTTCATCCAAGCATTGGAAAAAATGCTTGAAGGTACCCCATGAGGGTGTATATGATGATCATTTGGTAAGTGAACCTCCACCCAGTGATATATTTATTTTTGAGGAATAATTGGCTGATCTTACTAGAAATGGAGATCATAGAAGGCCTATAATAGCATAACTGAATGGTGAGTTTAGATTATTGTTCATGTTTATTCAGCATCAGTTATATCCTAGGAAAGGGGAATTTTCTTCCTTAATGTAACAAGATTTATATTTTCTTTATCTATTGAAGAAGAGATATAAGGTTAACCTGTGTAGATACTTGATGGTTCACATAAGTGAAAAGATAAAACCCTACTGCAAAACAAATTCATTGTTTTATCCTAGGCTTATTTCTTCTACGCTGAAAGATAAGGGTTTAGTGAATGAGGGTGAAGAAATAGTTTCATTCAATGATGGTTTATGTCTCTACAAAACTATCGGTAAGAGAATGAAAATAAATTATAATCCTTGTAAGAAGATGTGGGTTGATGACAATGACAAAACATATGAGGATTTTAATCCTGTTGAGCTTACCTCAAGGCTGAGGAACATGGTTTCTCCGGGTCTAGGACTAGATGAAGCTGGTGTGTATTCAGATGAGAAAGATGTAGATAAGGAAGATCAAAGAAATGAGTCACCAATTGATGATAAAAGTGACCCTGATATAGATTAAAATCCTGAAAGGATGAACTATGGTCCTGCTAACCCTCCTAGGTCTTTACCCTTAAAGGAACCACTTTTAAATGAGGATGATGATGAAGAAACTAAAGAGTTAGAGAATGTTGAGTATGTTAAAAGATTTGATAGTGATGAGGAGTCAAGTAGTGAAGAAGGAGAAAGTGGCAGTGAAGAAGAATAAGATGATGTTGATAGAGATGAGGAAGAAAATGAAGAATATGATGAGGAATCTGATAGTGGATCAGACCATACTGATGATGATCAAGGTCATGTCGAAGAACCTACCGATATGACTCCATCTCATGTTGAGCATAAAGATCTTCCTGATACTACCTTAATGGAATAAGAAACAGTTGTGCAATCCCATGAAGCTCCTAAAGCACCTATGGTGGAGGAAAGATCTCCTGATGTCCATGTTCATGATGAAGTTCATACTGAAAGCAAAGTTTCAGTTTCTCTAGTTCAAGAGTTGGTTTATGCTAGAAGGAAAGTATATCTTGAGGGGGAGAGAAAACCTAAAAGGGTGAATATTGATGTAATTTCTCCTCTTAATGATATAGTTTTACCACTATGGAGAAAGGATCCTGGTTATGTGACTTTGGGTTTGGAGTACTCTGATTCAGAGGATATGATAGCTACTTCTTCTCCTACTCCTCTATCTATACCTGAGCCTATAGAGTATGTGAGTATGGTTGAATTCAATGCATTTAAGGAAGATTTATTAGTTGTGGTTAGATCTATCCCTCCACATCAACCAACTCAAGTTTCAAGTCTTAGTGAAAGTGATGCAGCTATGATAACAGAGAGGATTGTTTCTCAAGTTGATCCTCGGTTGATCTTAGTGTTGGAAGCAATTGTCTTAGATAATCAAAAAATGTGAAATGAACTGATTGTTATGGTTTCAGCCATTAACACTATAAATATTGATTATAGTAAATCTATAGATAAGGTGGTGAAAATCATTGAGGATTAATCTTCTAGGTTTGACATTCCTTATCCTCCAGCACTTGATTTGAATTAGTTGAGATTAGATATCTGAGATATCTTGCAGGGTGCCTCCACTTCAGCTGCTTCTATTGTTTAGTCTCCTAATGTTGAGAGGATTATAAATATTATTAGAGATAAAATTCATACAATAATGGGTGAAATTTATAAGGAAATCCTCTCTATGATTAAGAAAAACAGTGATCATATACATGACATGGTAAGTTTTTTCACAAAAGGGGACACTAATGACCAGGAAGAGATAACCAAGAATGTAGACTTCTACTTTAAGGGGATTTATACAAAGCTTCAACTAGATATTCATTTCAAGTATTTGTTTAAAAACATGAAGATCCCTCCTGTTACTCAAGAATTAAAAGATCATGTCAAGAAACTTAATTATTTCACTCCTACCCTTCAAAATTTTATGGAGAATAAAGAATATTTTGAAAAGGCTATGGATTATGGTGGTCAAATCATCAAGGACTTCATTAATTTTCTAAAACCTTAACTACATCATGACAATACTACAATTTTTCTCTCTAGTAGATTCTACTCTTCATCCTATCTTGCACCCTTCTACTTCTTATGCACCCTTATCACTTTTATCCATGACTCCCTGCTCAAGCTCTAAGAGAAATCAGACATTTCATTCATCATGAGCTTACTAGCCCTCCTGCCTCTTCTAGCCTGAGCCTTACTCCTATTTTTACTGAATTTCCTCTTCATTCCCTCAGTATCCACAATGATACTCCAACCACTAATTTTTCACCTCCTACTCCTACCACTTCTACCCCTAATAATGGAAAAGAAGTGATGGACTGTTCTTTGGAGAATAATTGATTGGATGACTCTTTGATAGGGATATATTGTACTATTTTTTTACCACTTGTACTATTTGACTAATGGAATATGTTCTATATTTTTATCTCATTATATGTTCCTTATTTTAATTTTTTGTTTCCTTTTTGATAATCCTAAAATGGGGAGAATGTGTATGGAATGTATCACAGTGGGAGCACCAGATTAAACGAGAGAATAAGATTAAAATATTAACAAAGAATATTAGATTAAAACAATATCTGAATAAATGATCTATATATTGTTTTTGTTTCTATTAAAATTTCATCTATTATGATCTTCATAATATTTTAAGCATACCATACTTTGATCATCATAATTCAACTATTGTACTATATAATTCCATGATTTTTGATTATCAAAAAGGGAAATATTGTTGGCCTCCTCTAGTTTTAATGCTCACAAATAATTCTTAATTACATTTTATGAAGTTACAACTTGTTTAACCATGTTTACATTTCATCTTAACCTAATTTGTTATTGATTATATCGTAAGAAAATTTACCATGATTTGGATTAATATAAGTCACCGATACCTGACCTACTGACAACTTCTCAGAATTTTTTCTAAGGATGAGCTACCAATAGAGTACCTATCGATAGAGAGACTGACCGAAACTCAGAATACTCGCTAAGTATAAGCTACAGATAGCTCACCGATCAACTGAACTACCAATACATCACTTACCGATGCATAACCTACCGATGCATTGCCTCCCGAAAACATATGACACCGAAATCTTGACCTATCGATAGAGAATCACCTACCAATACTCACAATATTCACAAAGAATAAGCTACTGATAGATGAGTTATCAATGCATCACCAAATGAAACCAATGTCTATATTACCGACACATCACCTACCGACAGAGTGATCTACTGAGAGACCAACCTACCAAAAGTCTGATACATCAAGACACCAAGGCACTGATAGTCTAAGACACTGACAGACTGACCTACCGACCCGGAGACACTGACATTCCTTCTTTTTCTATTTAAATTCAAAATTACTTTTAACGATCATATTTATGAAACTTATTACTTATTATTATATTAATGAGATTGTATATATTTTTTTACAAAATTTAGTGTATTTTAGAGACCAGTACAAGTTGCGAGGTACCAGAGAACATGCTTCTTTTTTGCTGCATTGTATAAAGCATATACCTGATAAAAAAGAAACAGAGATCCATGTAGTCCAGAAGAGAGCTTTTAAACCTATGAAAACCCAATAAATTTAAACTAAAGAAACACGAAGATATTTCTATGAATCCTAATCAAAGAAATTATGAAGTAACATTTGAAGAGTGGAAAAGAACACTTCGACAAAATCCCTACCTTACTAAGAATAGAAGATAGAAGGCTTCATGACCTTCTATTTTGAAGTCTGTTACTGAAAGTCAACTCCTGATTCACTTCAATCTATCTTCAAGGAGTCTCAAAGATATAGATCCAAACACATAGAGCATTATAACACCCTTATCAATATTTTATGCTCGGTTTGTGAACTTTATTACATTTTGAGCAGTGTGCGTGCATCTGTTTTATAAACACACATTGTATCCTATGCATGATTGGAAGATACATTGATATATTCACAAACCTATATTTTTAAACCTTACACTCTCATGGATAACAGTGGAAGAGGTACCTACATGGCCTATTGTTGTTTTCACTCCCACTAGAACTATGGTAGAGGTCTGTTGACTTGGATAGTTTGTATAATGTTGTTTCCCCTAATCTAGGGTATGGATCAAATTTAATTATATAATGTACTTGGTGGTAGATGATCACCAAGTAGAGAGTACTAAGTCTTAGATTGAGGCTAAACATCTTGTTTTAAATATTTTGTGTCTTTCAAAGTTCTGTTTTCACTAGTTTATTAATTCATTGAAAAAATTTCTTTCAATTTGATAGTTAATCACATCTAGTGTTTATATTAGAATTTTGTTTAGTAGATTGATTTCAAAAGCTAAAATAATAATCCAAATTATTTTAACTGATAACTAATCAATCTTTGAGAAATATTTCCAAAGATCAAAACTTTTATAAATCTATTACTTTGGTTAACTTGGATGATTTATATTTCAAATTGGGGAAGTTTTAAATAAGTATTTTAGACAAAATAATTTATAGGAACTCAATTCACCCCCTCTTAAGTGTCCTACTCTTACAACACACTATAGGTCCTTATATACATATTATATAAAATTACCTCACTTTTTGATTTTCTATGCATATTCCAAAGACATAAATCTACTTCAATAAATACTTTTTCAACCATTTTTTTTAAAAAACATTGTAAAATTATCAATTGGATTTGTTAATAAACAAAACAACCCACAAATTTTGAAAAAATTATTTAGGGATTTTGGATAACAGAATTGTATCCTATATAGTTTCATTGGTTTTGTATTTTATAGATATTTTGACTGATGTTTTTACACATATTTTACAAGAATAATATTTGAATTATTATGATAAGAAGAATTTATAGATTAATGTGAACAAAATAAATTTTATTCCTTCCACAATTTATAAAAAATAACTTTTAAATTTTACATGGATTAAAATTCTAAAAGTAATTTTTACTTATAAACATAATACCTATGAATGTAATGTCAAGTTCAAAAAGAAAAAATAATATATTTTTCAAATAATGTATTAATATATATATATTCTTTATTTATGATCATTTAATGAAGTCGTTACTGGGGTTAGTGAGGTGGAGGACACTATTAGAGTACTCAGTTAGACTCTTGAAGATTTAACTATGGTTAATAAGATACATCATATCTTTTTAGAAATATTTGAATCCAAATTTTCTTCTTTATAGGATTGTGTTCTTGGAACACTTACTTTTGTTAAATTTCAAAACATCTTGGTTACATACGAGATTAGAAAGGAATACATTCAAAATAATAATATAATAGCTGAGAAGGAAATCTCATTCAAAGTTGTGTAACATCAACGAACCTGAAAGAAAACTGAAGAAGAAGATGAAGAAGAATTTGTATGTTTAGATTCAGATGAAGATGATGATGTGATGGTGGAAAATATGATTTCAATCATCCCATGAGGTGTTTAAATAAGAAAAATATTTTTTCAAGGAAAATTACATTTAAAGTGTTTTTTATATGGGGTTATTGGACTTTTCACTTTAAATTTTCTAGATTTATATGAAGATTAAACTGATAATGAAGAGGATTCTAATAAGTATTATTCAAATAAGAATTAAAATAATTTAGTAAGAGGCACTTTTTAATAATTTTTAATAAGGAAATATTATTTTTAAAAAATGTGGATTCAAATTTTGAAGATAAATAAAATATCACATGATCAATGTAGGTGTATCTTTTCCATTTGTGGTAAAGGTGAGAAGACACTCATTTCAATATTGTACCAAAGGAGTCATGTAGTGAAGTTAACTCAATGAAATAAAAAGAAATTTCATTAAGTGGTGATTATGAGTTACATGAATCTCAAATGGTGTTTATGTTAATGAATGTGTTAAATAAGAGAATATACAAGGTTTTTCAGTTTTATTAAGAGAATTAAGAATGCATCCTATCTGGTTAAATTAGAAAAGGATTTATTTAGAAATAAAGATGTTGATTTTCCATTAAATTTCAATGAAGTAAATGAATTTAATACCTAGGATATGTTTTAATTTTTGAAATTTAATAATATTTATTTGGAGAAAAATATTGAATATCTCAATTTTTCTTTTCCATACAAACATCAGATATGATTTTTATGATTCTAATCATGAAGTTGGTGATTTATCAAAGAAAAAGAAGATGGGTATTGATAAAGTGATACATAATGATTATTATAATCAATATGGATCTCAAATAATAATTCTTAATGTTCTTGGAATAAATGTATAAAAGGTTTATGATCAATATAAGGAGAGAAAAGTGAAGAAAAACAAACAAGAGAAGATTGCTCGGAACCTATCTTTTTCTTACAATTTTTACATTGTGTGTGAATAACAAAAATATGGTAAAATATATATAATTAATAGGAACACATTTAAATTATCCTATTATTCTTCTTCATCAAATGAAAATCAATAATAATTTCAAAATTAATAATTTTAGAGATGTATAGACATGTAGTTTAGGAGGAAGATTAATCTTTTATGGTCATTAATGTATCTATAGAGACTAAGGTCATGTAATAAAATGTTTATGGTACATTGGATTAAAATTTTATTCAATTTAATTATATTTAAAAAAAATTAGAATTTTTTTTAAAACAAAATATGTAAATTATTTTTTGTTCAACAACAAAGTTTCATGTTAAGGAATTGATTTGATAGCTTAAATGACGTGTGTGAGAGATTTAAAAAAAAATAACTAAATAATGTCTCATGGTCCAATTGGATCATTTTTTTTCAACAAAAATAGAAAAAATGAGTTCAATTTTGGGATAAGATAATGAAAATATTGAGGAATAAGATACCTTGTAAGAATAATAAAGACGCTGTTAAGAAGCTATTAGAGATTATTGACTATAAAAATGGTATAAAAAATGTTTACACGTTAATAATTATAAAATTGTGATCTAAATTAGAAAATAAAATTAATGGAAGGATGAAAAAGTGGTTTTATCATAAAAAACAAAATAAATATTCTTAAAGGTTGTTTTAATTAAAGAGTAGCAAGAAGAGACAGTCTTTGGCATGTAAATTTGCTGATTTAAAGAAGTAGAATAGATCTCCCATTCTAAAATGGGATTTGAAGAAGGATTTGGATGATTTTTTTTTGAAATGATGATTTGAATACTAATCTATGGGGGTTGAATAAAAAATATTAGCCTCCACTCATTATAGGATATGTTGTGAATTTTCCCCCCTCTCTCATTTGTTTTTGAGATTGTTACAATCAAAGGGGAGAAAGACATCATAAACACCCTTAATTTGGTTCCCTTATTTTTTTAATAGGTGGAGAATATTAATATCGGGGGGGGGGGGAATTTAAATATATGTACTCATCCAAATAATATAAATATCACTTATTTAGTTGGGGTATGTATTTATAGGGAGTTTATAATAGCGGTAAGAGGTGATTTTATAATGTGAACTACTGTAACATGTTTGGTGAGAATGTATATTGAAAATTATTATAAAAATATTCATGGGATAGTTCTTATATGTAATATAAGAGTTATAATTATTTAGTATAATGTGGTATAAAAATATAAGAATATGTAGATTTAATTCACAGTTATAGAGAACATGATATTATTATTTAATTTTCTTGTTCCCTACTTTTATTTTTCTCACGTTAGATTTGAAATATTGATTGATGATTCATTTCCAAGTGTAGTGATTTTAAATAGTGACTTATGTTCAACGAAATCCAATAAAATTCAAAGAGGGATACTATTGATCCCATGAATGAATAATATGTTGATAATATGAAGAAGTGAATAAGGGAATGAGAAGATATGATTGTTGTGTTTTCTTTCATCATCATGTCAAAAATCATGTTTATACTCAATTGTGATAAGCTATTTCATTTGAGGTGAAGTTCATTCTAAGGTTTTTTAGTGTTTAAATGTTTTTTTAATATGTTTATAGGTGTATGATGTTTTTTAGAAGGCTTTTTATTTGAGAATAACTGGGTCTAAAATTTGAAAAAGTCCTCAATGAGTAAGGTTTTTATATTCAAAAGAGATGAAATTTGACTAATGGTAAAAGATACCATGATGCATAAGATTTTTTTACTTAGACATGATAGAAATTTAAAAATATGAAAACCATACTCAATATATATGATTTTTTTATTTGAGTATTCTGGAGTTTGAAAATTATAAAAACGACTCTCTTTATAGTGATATGTAAGGCATATTTTTAATTAATATGATAAATTGACAAAGGTACAATTCATAATCTTGTACCCAATATTTTTATCTTTGAAAAAATTTAGAAAATTCATTATTATAAGGTTTATTTGTAAAATATTTGATTCCTATATAATATTTTTTATCTAGGTAAAAGATTAAAAATTTGGAAAATTCCTTAAACACATTGCTAATATGTAATATTTTTTTAGAACCATAAGATTTTATATTCGATACAAAATAATTTATTTAAAATGTATTATAATAGACATAACTAAATTATGTTAAATCCAGATGTTAACAGGGAGTTTTATAATATAGAAATAAGTTTCATTAAATATATTTCTACAATATAAGGTGAATACAAATGATTAAATATGATGATACTAAAGGTGATCTTCTATGGATTAAACATCAAAAGGTAAATTTTGATTCATATAGTATAGTATAATGGTCATCCCATGAAGAATATATACACAATTTTTTGAGAGGGGACTTACACCATATTGATAATTCATTAAAATTATTCTTTATGTAGTCATGAGGAATAAACAATAGTTTCAGTGTGAAGATATATGTAATACTAAAAAATAATGAAGCAGTTATAGTAATAATTGTTATCACACTAAAAAAATAATATTGTCATTCCATGATATCCTAGACAGTTCCAGTATATTATGAATAAGTGTTATAATGTTACAATATGTTTAGAGTATTTGATGTAAGTAGTTGGTTTTAATTTGAAATTACAATTATAATTTGAACTAGAATAAGAGTCTCTTACTGTATGAGATAAATATTTATGAGGGTTATATAAAATTAAATGAGTGAATTAAAAAGAATAATTGATAGGTTTACACTAGTGAGAGAGGTAGAGTAGTGTAATAATATATTTTTTAGTATAGTGTGTATATGAATAGTACTTATAGTAGAGAATGTTGAATAAGAAGAATAAGATAAAGAGTAAACACTTGTTTCTGTGTTATAATCACAACTTTTTCATGTGGTTAGGAAGAAGATAATCACAATAGTTTTATATCATGAATGTGTGAGAGAGAACTATAATATTTTTAGAAAATAATCATCAATGGAAGAAGGATAATTAATAAATTATAAAAGTACTATATAGCAATACAACTGGTTGAGAGACATATAAACATACATTTTTATTGATTATCTTATAATAAAAGTTCATGGGTATTCTCTACTTACAATGGTTCTATTATAATATATGTTATTGGGTGAGTCTAGATCATTCCAAGGATTATCTACTCATCATGAGTAGCGATCCTTTTACATAGTGTCCTTGATTTTTTTATTTCCATGGTCTGTGTGAGTTAATCAGTGAGATAATTCACTCTAACAAGTGGAAGAGGTTTACTTCTTAGGAAATAATAAAAGGAAAATTGGATAATGTTTTTCAATAATCTCTCCACCTATCATTTGACCAACACTATTATTTGGTCCACCAAAACATAAATTTCATATATTAATAAGTTTATAGAATAATCATAGATGAATTTCATCATTTTAGAGAAGTGTGGGGAAAAGAGAAACCTATAGGGGCTTCAACATTTAGTACTCCAGATTTTATTAGAAGGGTAGATTAATTAAGACATTAATGTACTGGTTTATCTTATTCTAGGTTGGATTTTGATGATAATTATTCAATAACCTTAGATAAATCATTCATATTCTCCTATATAACAAAAAATTTACCCATAGACCAAGCATTCAATGGTTTAAGAAAGTTGTAGTAGTCTTTGTTCCTTCTTCTCTTCCTCTCTGGAGTAATTTTTTATCCCACTACATACAATATTGATTTTTACCTTTCATCACACATAAAATATTTATAAAAATGTAATTTCATTATTAAAATGAATCTATAATAATGTTAATGAATAATAATTTCATGAGATATATCACATTACCCCAAAATTAAATGAATAGATAACTTCTATCCCACCCATCATGAAGTGCCTTTAAATTTTTTGAATAAGTTTTATTTATTGTAAACCAAGATGGTGATTTATTGAGTGCTATTTAATAATGTTTTCAAGTGATTATGATAATCTTAAAGTAAAATAATTAACTATCATTAATAATTGGAGAAGTTTTTAATTACTGTACCTAAGTAAAAATTTCAAAAAAATTACCCAACTAACTTTATAGGGTAAAATTTTGTCTTCATAGTGTAAAAATATAGATTTCCTAAGGTACATGTTGAGTAGAAAAAACAATGATTTGAATAATTCATGAATACTATGGTTAACTTTTTAGGTTACAAACCTACTTTATATGGTACTTTTGTAAGGTTTATAAGTCTTCATATGGTAAAAACCTTTGTGAAAATAAGAGAATATAAAATTTTCATTAATAATTGAATGATTTTTATGATATATTATCCATAAATTAAAGACTTCATAGGTTAAATTTAATTTTTAGGGAACCATCATAGTTTATAGTCTTTATATGGTACAAAAAAACCCTACAAATAATCTGAGTGTTCAGTCTGCTCTATGAAAATAGAGAAACCACACTACATATACTTCATAAGATACCCATAAAGAATTTGTAGGGTTTATATCCAAGGAACTTTATGAATATAGAATTATCTAAATTAAAGGGAGAAATAATAATTAAATAATTATAATAAAAAGATGAATATATTCAGGCGATGTATGCACTATCCTTAAATGAATATAAAAATCACAATTATATAGATTAATTATGATTATTCCTGAGATAAAGGATCAAAGGAATCTATACCAAAGGAGGGGAGTTCCACATTGTGATGGGAATTTTAATTTCTCAAGTACTGTATATTCATCCAGACATAGAAGAATTAGTCACTAAAATTTTTATAGATAAATATGAGTTGTGATTAGTCTGTTATCACATGAAAATTAAAATCCATTATTTAGGAAGAATTCATTTGATATTACCTATAAGGTATAAATTATATTTAAAAATTCATATATTCTATATAATTTATGGTTGATTTTTTTTTGAGATTTAAAATTCCATTGAATCAGGAATTAATATTCACATTATCTATTAATATATATTCTTCATAAATGAAGAAGATATTTTTGTTTAATATTTTATTAAAGAATATCATTATCTATACTATTGATGATTTATTGCATCAAATAGGGAAGAATAAGAAGAATATCATCAACCTATACTACAACTAATATTAATGACTACAACATGGTAATATTATTCTATTCCCATTAATATATATTCTTTCCCTTAAGGAGGAATGTAATATTTTCTATCCATCTATTCTCTCATGAGTGATAAGATCATCATAAAGAATTTTGAAATTATGAAAAATATAATTATATGGAACTAAAATCATTTTGATATTCAAATTCTTCCTTAAATAAGTACTATTATTTTATGATGAAGCATTTAGTGATGGTTTTAATATCTAATTCAAACTCAATAACAAGGAATGAAACCTGAAACATTGTTCATACCTATCTAAATATTTCCATATCACTTATAATAAATGGATGTCCCCTTCACATTTCAAGTAGTGGATAATATATTCTAAAACATTATATACAACTTAAATTACATTTTTTATCACTAAAAATTTATAATGATAATAGAATCCATGGCTGGGAAGGACATTGGACATGAAAAATAGTAGGATCTCACACTGAGTCTGAACATTTTAAAAATTCATGTATGCACCCAAACTTTTTTATTATTTCATATGAGTGAGGAATATATTATAAATAGTGGATATATAGATTAATTTCCCATATGGCTTATTTCAAAAATATTAATTTATAAATATTAAAAATGGTACAACTATTAACCCCTCTCTCAGTAGTAATCTAACATATTCGAGCTCTATAACTGGAATCAAACTACCCCCCTATGATTTAACTATATTTTATGATATCATGGATGTATTGAGTCTGATGAATAGTATATAAGTTACATTATTTGATAGAGAAAATTTTCATGGGTTGAAAGAACTAAATTTTATTCAATTTTTTCTTTATAGATACTATAGGATAGTGATGTTGTTACTGTGGGCTTCCCACTTCTCACAAGAGATAAACATGTGATTTTTCTTGAAAGAAATGAGTTTTTAAGTCAAGTGGAAAGCCAAAAATACTATACATTCATATTTCTCAGATAATGTGTAAATGAAGGTGACATGGATACATTTAACTAATGAGATGTGGGACATTCTAGAAAACATGTTTAAAGGAACTTTCATATAAATGAGGCCAAATATCAAGTCACAAGTTTAATTTTTAAAGATATCATAATTGCTTAATAGGAGACTATGGATAACTATATCACCAAGGTGAATGGGGTAGTTAGTCACATCATAGATTTTAATGATAAATTAGAAGACTCTAAAACTATTTAAAAATTTATGATAAACTTTCAAGACATATTCAACCTAAATATCATTTATATTTATGATAGAGAATACCCATCTCAATATGAGTTACAAAATACTATTCTTAATTATGTGATGAGAAAAGATTCTATTTTTAAAGATAAATTCTAAAGAGGATATGGAATTTAATTTCATGAATAAGTTTGATATTAAAGAAGATAATATTGAATCATCATGTAACTCTAAACACAAAGATGATAATGATGAAAATATGAAAAAGTTATTTCTTTTATCAATAAAATGTCAAAATATGTAAGGGAATGTATAAGGAAAAACTCCCACTCAAATGATATGTGTGGAGGAGTTAGGTACATTGAAGTTGACTACCCAATATTAATGTGGAAAATGGAGTATGTTGAGGAAGATTATTAATAGAATCTTTATACAAGATCTAAAGGAAAAACATTCAAAGAGAATACGAGATACGATGAAGGTAGAAGTTGAATGAAAAAAAGAAATAGGAGAATTATTTTCACTAAAGATGAAGAATATTATTATTTTTAATACAGTAAATTAGATTAATATTGTACATGAAAATAGAATAATTTCATATCTCATGTTAATAGAATAGAATATAAATTTTTTAGTAAAGAAGAAAAAGAAGAAACTTATCCGGAGAAAATGTTGATAATAAGACATGAGGTATTCCTTGAGAAAAATACACAACGTAAGAATGAATTTAAATGTCTCAAGAGGGAGGTTAGTAAGATGATAAAATAGGAATATGAGTTATAAAATATTAAGTATGAATACAATGATGAGATTAAGCTTCTCAAAGTGAAGGTATATGAGTAGGAAAGAATCATAAAAGAATTTGAGAAAAATATGACTAATGAAGAGGAAATGATTAATCAGGTTGAATCATGGTTACTTAAGGCTTATAAACCCCTTATAAAGATGAATATTTAATTCTAAAAGGACATTGATATAAAATCTAATTCATAATAGGGTATTTTTAAATCTTTTCCAATAACATAGGTAAAATATTAAACTACTGTATCTGAAAATTTGAAATCTATTTCATCAATAGTACAAGTCATAAATTTCAATATTTGAAAACCAAGGATTAGGAAACCCTCATAAGATAACTAATATATATTTTTCTATTTATAATGTCCAAAATAAGAAAGTTTTATATAAACCTATGCATAATAGGTAAGATGTCACATTAAGATTGTAAATAGTTTTTCAAATAATGACTTAGCTGTTTCACAAAATAACTAGTTTCGGGGGAAAATTCTAGTGTTATTTTGTTTATGAGAATAAATACTATTATTTTTGTTATAACATGTCTCTAATTTTGGATCAAATGGGGACAAAACTATGGTTATCTACTATTAAAATTGAATAAATAGAGTTTTTATAAAACAAAATGATAATTTAAGACCACCTATGGTTCCAATAAAAAACATGTTTGATGGGATTTATGATATTGGTAGAAGATAAAACCACCATGGCCAATATAAATAAATTTTTATGAAGATTATTTAATGAAAAAAATAATATACTTCTCAAGGTAAGAGGAAATATGAATGGAATAAGAATGAAAAGTCCTTGATTATAGAAGTATCACTCAAATCTAATAAGAGGATCATGATATAGACTCTTTGTAGTAGACGATCATCATATATAAAATGTGATACCAAGATCTTGAAATAATTTAAAGAGAATGATAACGATGTTGTGAAGTTTAATAATGAGATATCTTTGAGGATTAAAGGGATTTGATCTACTGAAATTAATCCACACTAATTGAATATACATGATGTTTTATTTATTAATGGATTTTATTATAATCTTATAACTGTGAATCAACTCCATGATGGAGACATTACAGTTATATTCAAGAAAAATAGTTGTCTCATTAAAATTATTAAAAATGGTTGAATCATCAAAAACTGAAAAAGAACTATTGGTAAATTCATTTATATAGGACACACAAGAAATTCATTTTATCTTATTAGAAAAGAAGAAAATAATATCATCTATAGAATAATTTGAAACCATAACAAAATAATATATGAAATGTTTCAAAATAAAATTTTGTGATTGATCTACCCAAATTTAGTAGATATGGAGATATTATTTTAAAACTTTTTAGAAGGGTATATTTTATAAGGAATGCATAAAAGAGTGAATATTGAATCCATAAGACCACTTGAATTGATTCACTCGGATCATTGCAGACCCATGAAAAACTAGAAAACTAGAGGTGAAATTTGTTTCAATACATTCATATATGAATATACAATAATGAAATAATTTTTGTTCATGAAACATATGTAAGAAGAAGTGGATATGTTAAACATTTTATAAGGGAACTTCAAATAGAATTTGGTGTTTGCATAATAAATCTAGGACTAATACTGGGATGAAATTTAGTATGAATTATTTCAAATCCTATATTTCCAAGAATGGAATTACATATCAATATAGTACCATCTACACACCATAGTACAATGGAGTCGTAGAGATGATAAAAAATGAATTTTTGAACCGGTAATAGAAATTATGCTTAATTTTGAAAGATCAACACTTTTCTTGAGAGAATTTTTGTGTGAAACTATTAATAATCACAATAGGTTAATTCTAAGATCAAATTTAAACCTAACCTTATAATATATGTGGAATAAAAAACATCCAATAGTGGGTTATTTCACATCCTTTTCAGAACACTCATGATTAAAATAAAATACCAAAATATGAGAAAATTTTATGAGAAGGATGATGAGGGTATCATTCTTGGATACATATAAAATTGAAAATCATACATATATTGGAGTAAAAGAAATCAAAAAGTTGTGGGAATTTATGATATAAAAATAATTGAAAAGATATTAAATAATCATCCTTTATATGTATCATATTAAGAAATTTATAAAGAAAATAGTGAGGAGAGGTTTGGGAAATATATTTTTAGACATGATGAAACTGAAGTACAACTTGATAAAACTTGAATTAGATCTGACTAGTTATGAGGAAGAGGCATAAAAAATAAAAAAAATACCAGAAGTTGAAGAATCATGTTAAGGAATATAATATAATTTCAGTTCAATGTTTCCATGTTAAAATAATATGGAAGAAGATATATGAGATTAAAATAGGAGAAATAACTAGAAAGATGTTGAGGTTTGATAATGAAACCATAATTATTTCTCTAATTTCACCCCATTCAGTGGTTGAATCTTTCAATCACCAAGACTGGATTAGAGCTATGGATAAGTAGATGGTCCAGATAGAGAATAATACAACTTGGGACCTTTAATCAATGCATGATGATAAAAATTCCATTGATTCAAAGTGGGAGTTCATGGAAACTCTAAACGATCTTGGAAAAGTTAACAGGAACAAATAAATACAAATTTTCAAATATACAATCATGTTTAAGGAGTTGAATTTATAGAGGCCTTTACTCCCATTACTATATTAGAGGCTATAAGAATATACCTTGTTGTGGGAGCTCAAAAGCACTATGAGATTTAGGAAATGGATGTTAAATCATCATTCTTAAATGGTTATATAGGATAAGAGTTTTATATTTAACTTTATAAATGTTTTTAAATTGATAATTATGTCTCAATTGTGTGAAAATTGAAGAAGGCCCATATGAGTTCAAGAAATCACCAAGGCCTAGTATTTAGTGTTGGATAGTTTCTTGAAAAATATGAATTTATCCAATGTAAAAGTGGATGAAAATATGTATTAAATGAAAAAAGAGAATTTATAGCCATTTTAATTTTTTATGTTGATTATACTATCTTTTTAGGTGATAAAAAGAGTGTTTTAAATAAATTTTCTTAATAAATGAAGATTAATTTTGAGATGTCTTTGATAGGAGAGATAATACACTTCATAGGATTACAAGTGATGTAGAAAGAAAAATATATATTCTTTTACCAATATAAGTATTCCAATGATTTATTAATGAATATTGAGATTGGGGATCCCAAAAATAATCCACACCCATTCGGGTGGGGTTGAATATTTCAAAGAATATTTAATATAATAGTTTTAATCAAATAAAATTAAAAAAATGGAATCTTACTTTATTTCACAACATCAGTACTAGATATTATCTTTGATGTGAGTTTTTGTGATATATATCCGAGTGATCCAAAAGAATCAAATCTTATTAATTCTAAAATAGTTCTCAAATATATTAGATAGTTAAAAAATCATGGGATGATGTACCATAATAAAGAACATAAGATGTTTTTCATATATACTAATGTAGTATTGGTGTGGATTTTAATGATAGAGGGTCTAATTATTATGAATTTTTCTATTACAACCTATCCCAGAGGGTCCTATTATATGACAACCTCAAGCCTACCTCCAATAGGCTAAGGGCCGGTGACTAGCACCAAGTAGGAATATCCCAAAAATGGGAGGCATTTTCCTAAGTACCTATACACATGCACACTTCTCTAAGACCAAAATATTGAAATGTAAAAGATTAAGTAAAAAAGCATTAATACCACTAATATACCAACAAAAGAGTATGATAGTTGAAAACTGGAAAGTAAACAGGGCCAAAATTCAATAACACCCATCAAAGGAGTTAGGAAAAGTGAATGCACAAGTTCCTGAAATTCATCTATAGAAAACCCTACCTGAAGAAAAAGGTACTGGGAAACTATCTGAAGCCGTAAGAGATAAACTCAACTATATGGTCTCACTAAGAACCACCTTGTCCTAGTCCAACTAGGACTCATTTAAATCATCGATCATCTACACAATACATGACACGTGCAGGAAAAGCCCGTGTAAGGGTGAGTAAAACAATACTTAGTGGGAAACCCCAAAAATAAAATGTAAATATCTCTAAGAAATATAGGAATTATTCTACAAATAAATACATGAATTATACCAATAAGAAATACATGAAGTATACCACTGAGAAGATACATAGTTAGTTCACATAGGTATAAGTCTATAGTATAAAAAATTGGATTATCTGACGCAATCCAAAAGACACCCAGTATCATTAAGGCATGTAGTCTCAAAGAGACACTCAGTCCTAATAATATATGTATCCTTAGTAAGACATGTAGTATCGATAAGACATGTAGTCTCAAGAAGTCACATAGTCTCAAAAAGTCACGTAGTCTCAAAGTCATAACCGACTATAGGATTCTGCTCATAACATGCTCATTCTGGGAGAACCTACTCCTCAATCCATTAGGTTGTATGCACACATCCACAAAAACTCACTTAGAGTATCTCAAAAGTTCTGTCTCATCAAAAGGGTCCCAATGCCATAAATGGATTGTCAAATAGATACAAGGTTTGAATGTTATGGATATTTTTGTAAAAAGGTCCGACCCGGGTCCGATCTAGGTCCGATCTGGCCCCCCAGACCCAAACTGGCCTAGCCCTCTATGCTACTTGGTCTATCCTACTAGGCCACTGGAGCGGCCCGACTCCCCTAGTTCAACCCGCTGGCACGTGGGTTGGAATAACCTCCACACTCAGTCTTCCCTGACAGCGTGCCCCTCTGATCCACGCGGTGCCACACCGCATCCCACACAGTGGGACGCCGTCTACGCTTTCCCCACAGACTCACTACCACCACAATATTTATATGCCACCCTGCCACATGCATGGATTCCTCACCATATCCCCTCACGACCCATCATGTTCTGCCCATCAACACCGCCACATCCATGCACCCTACACGCTCTGACTTCCCTGTATCCATGGCACTGACATGGGATGCTCACATGACTAGGCCTTCCTCAATGTGGTTGAGTCTCATCCCATGTGGAACCAGTCACCATATTGCTATGTTCCTCCACGCACCACCAGTCATCACCATCTTCACTGGCCACCAGCTCCCCTTCTGTCACGGTCCGCCCACCTTGCATTACTGCTCTATTTTTGGAAATCGATACACATCCATGATCCGTAGGTTGTGATCTTCACTGAATTGGTCTTTAATCCATCTTTCCATTATTCTGGGGGTATGATCACGTTTGAAGCCTCCCTAAAAGTTGATCCATGGCCATGAGGGTCCAATGGAGAAGAAAACCAAAAATAGGGGAAATGAGAAGAAAAAAAAACACTTGGAGGAACAAACCTTGACCTTTGTTTATGTCAGCCTCAATTCGTTCTCGTTAGAACAAAGAATGAATAAGTAATAAATCACACATATTATCTACCCTTTTAAAACCCCACAAAACAACACACATCCCATAAGAAATTGAATCATGGATCAACCTAATCATGGGTGGGTCTGTGTTCATCATCGAATTTAGAAATGGGGAAAGATCACAATGAAAAACTACACCCTGTATAGAGTTTGGATACTTTGTTGATGAAGAATGGAGGTTGCATCATCGTCGATCCTCAATTTTCGAACATTCATTAGAGAGAGCTCCTTCTCCACCTTTCAGATGAATTATAGGGTTATGATGATAACCCTGAATTCTATAGAAAGGTATATTAAGAAGAAAAACATTGTTGTGTTTCCATGTAATGTTAAATAAAATAAAACGTGAATTATTTTATTTCTTTAAACGCACAAAAATTACTTTTCATAGTCAACCTACACCAGTCAATGTTAGACCTTGCCTAAGGTAAATTTTTTACTTTGAATGCAACGGTGCCCTTATATTTTTGATCCGAGCACTCGTTTAGAGGTTATTACACTTTTTTAAGAAAACTTCGCATGCGTGTTATTTACTATTTTATTATTTTTCAAGAAATTTTTTTGGGTACATCAATCCTCAAAAATCACACATAGTCTCAGTGCATAGTTTCATAATGATTCCATATAATATTTAAAAATAATACATGGAAATTGCAAAATGTTACATTCTCCCCACCTTAGGGATTTACATCTATGAAAGCCAAAACAAAGGCTATATAAAAAAATGAGGGTACTGAGTACGAATCATAGCCTCCTGCTCCCATGTTCTCTCCTAGAGATTCTTGTACTTCCACCAAACGAACACCAGAGGAATCTACTACCCAAAAAGGATCCTCTTATTTCAATCCTCAATCTCCACCAGGTACTCAACAAATTTTTTCCCATCATCAATGTCTAACTCACCCCAGTCAATGATGTGTGGTGGATCATGCACATACCTCCTCAGTTGTGACACATGGAAGACTTCATACACCCACACTACCTATGGAGGTAGAGCCAAGTAGTACACCACCTCACCAAATCTATATAATATCAAGAAAGGGTCGATGAACCTCGAAGATAGATTACTACCCCGAAAAAATCTTTGTATCACATGTCGAGGAGAGACACAAAGGAACACATAGTCTCCATCCTCAAACTCCAAAGTCCTCCATCTTTAGTATGAATAAGAATTATGATGGATCTATGCTGTATTCATCCACTCCTAGATGACTTTCACCTTCTCTGGAGTTGCTTACACTAACTCTGAGACCATGAGTGATGAATCTCCTAGGTTCGTCCAAAAAAGTTATGACATGAAGGGTAACCTTTACAAGGCCTAAAATGGTGCCATACCGATGGTAGAATGGTATTTATTGTTTTATAAAAACTATAACAGGGGTAGGTGATCCTCCCAACTGCGGGAAAAATCTAAAATGCAAGCACGTAACATGTCCTCCAGAGCATGTATGGTCCGCTTAGTCTGGTCTTCTGTCTATTGGTGAAAATCTATGCTCAAGCATAGCTGAGTCACAAAATCCTCTTAAAATCCCATCCCCAATAGGGATGTAAAGTGAGCATAATTATCTGAGACTATCATTGATGAAACTCTATGGAGTCTAACTATATTCTGAACATCGAGGCATCCCATGATCTCTATTGAACTTTGCTCCCAAATTTCTAGGAAGTGGGCTGACTTGGTGAGGTAGTAAATGATCACCCGGATGGTATCATTCCCCCTAGAAGTATGTGGTAATCCCTTCACAAATTCCATCAATATCTCATCCCACTTCCACTTTGGCACCCCACGGGGTTGGGTCAAGCCCGTGAGGACCTAGTGCTCAGCCTTCACTTGTTGATAAGTGAGGCATTTCAAAACAAAATTTTCCACTACCTTCTTCATCCTTGTCCACCAAAACTGGCATCGGAGGTCCTGGTATATCTTTTCCACACCTGGATGTACTACTAAAGGGGATTAATGTAACTCCCTCAAAACCTCCTCCCATAATTCCACTATTACTGCTATTAATCATATGAAAATAATGATATAATCCCCACCTTTTGAATATCCATAAGAGGTATACCCTATGGACATATGAGAAAGTAAATTCTCACAATCGGTATCATCGAGCTTTGCCTCCCTAACTCACTGTTAGAGTGGAGGGGTGACAACCATCGAATAGAGGTAAGCTAATCTATCTCTATCCACAAATGATATCTATAATGAGTCCAACTGCTCTAACACCTTGCTCAACAACTATGAACTAGATCTTATACCGAGAGCATCTGCCACCACATTCCCCTTCCCAGATGTATATACAATCTCAAAGTCATAGTCCTATAGGAACTCTATCCATTTCCTATATCTCAAGTTTAGATGCTTCTGAGAGAATATATAGTTGAGACTCTTGGGGTTAGATTAAATGATAAATCTCTCTCCCATCATATAGTGTCGCATCACCTTAAATGTAAATACTTCCATTGCTAACTCAAGATCATGGGTCACATAGTTCTGCTCATGTGGTCTCAAATGGAATGAACCATAGGTAATCAATGATTTACCTTTCATAAAGACACAACCAAGCCCAGTTCCTAATGTATCAAAGAACACCACATACTCAACAACCTCCTCTATAAATCTCAATATAAGATCACTTGTCAATCTCTGCCTAAACTGCTAAAAAATCTCCCAACACTTCTTTGTACACATGAAAGGATTCTCCTTTTGTGTCAAAGCTGTCAAGGGTGATTATACTCTAGAAAATTTAGGTAAAAACCTCCAATAGTACCTAACTAAACCAAGGAAACCCCTCACCTTGGTAACAACCTTGTGTGGCTCCCAATAAATCTCCACCTCAATATTCTTTGGATCCATTACAACCCTAGCCACTGAAATAATGTGTCCCAAAAAATAGACCTATCATATCCAGAACTAACACTTAGATAGATTCCTATAATGATGGTTCTCTCAGAGTGTGTTTAGGACTATCCTCAAGTATATCGCCTGATCCTCCTCATACGTCGAGTACACTAGGATTTCATCAATGAAGACCACCACAAACCGGTCTAAGTAAGGCTAGAAGATCATATTCATGAGTCCCATGAACACTTTTAGGGAATTATTCATGCCAAATAGAATCACCAAGTATTCACAATGGATGCACCCACACATGAAAGCCACCTTAGATATATCCTCATCCTGTACTCAAAGAAGGTGATAGCCATATCTGAGGTCTATCTTCGAGAACTACCATTCCACTTTTAACTTATCAAAGAGGTCATTGATCCTCGGTAGTGGATACTTATTCTTCACAGGAACCTAGTTTTAGTGCCAAAATTCAGCACACAATCTAAATATATCATTTGAATTCTTGTAAAATAAAACTGGGGATGCCCATGGTGAAAAAATAGGTCTCAAGAAGCCCTTCCTCTATAGGTCCTCTAACTGTACCCTCAGATCATGAATCTCGGTGGGATCCATCTGATATTTAGGTGTAGATATTGATGTTTTTTGGGGTATATATCAATGTAGAAATATACCTCCCTATTAGGAGGTAATCTTAGAACATCCCCAGGTATGATTTCCTCATACTCCACCACCACTGTAGGAAACAGGGGACTCATCTCATCCACTGCACCAAGGGTTAGGCTAACCAACTAATGTGTGATCAGCTGCACTATCCTATATGTGAGTCTATCCTACACTGATTGGGTTTCCTTTTCACTGAAAAAGGAAAACTAGGTCCCATCACTATAGACACATCGAACTCTACACCTAAAATAGTCAATCTGAGTATGGAATATAGATAACCAGTCCATGTAGAGAATGACGTCATAAGGCCTAGACACTTCTACCAATATATCCTAACTAAAATAATCACCTCCATGAGTAAGTTCAAACTATTTGAACTAGTTTGTGATCATTGAATACCCTCTCATAGGAGTCCCAAAGCATAAGGGTTGGGTTAATGGTTCCACCAAAATCTCCAAGTCTTGAATAAGGGACATAGAAAGAAAAGAATGATTGGCACCTATGTCTCTAAAAACTATAACTAAGGTGAAAAATACATAGATCATACCTCTAATCATCCCTGGATCCTTGTGGTAATAAGCCTCCAATGCCTAGAGCATGCCTCATTCCTATCCACTAGCTCCCTAATCCTGTCACGGACCACCTGGGGGTGGTGGTGGTAATACGTCGAACCTCCATCCACCTCCTACCACCCTAACTACTCATATGCCAAATATTACACCCTACAAACCACCCTGAACTTACCTAAACATCTATCTCGGTGGTCCCTCGATCATCCCATGATCAGTCGTACGACAGGTCAAGCAATCTCGAGACAGATGTACCCGACCACCGCATGAGTAACACATCATGTCATTCAGCTGAATCCCTATACCTTGGGAGCCTCGCACCCCTGATCTTGTGTCTTGGTGTCATCCCCTAGAGTTTCTGACCTTCTTAGGTCCCTGCAACTACTGTTTTCTACCTACTGTTGAAGACTCAGCTACCAAGTGCCTAGTGGTAGCTCCCACTACCGGTGTTTTCTCCACTAGAATTCTATCCACTAGTATATCTCTCTCCAGTTTCCAATAATATATATGAATTATAAAGGATATCATGGATTCCTTGATATCTCGATGTAAGACCTGGTCAATGGTTTGAGCCCTGAAGAATGGGTTTTATATCATATCCATGGAGTAGAGAGAAAGATCAGTAAATCTTGCTGATTACTCCACCAATGTCTGAATGCCCTGCTGTAGATTTAGAAGATCTTGTATACATACTAAGCGTAACATAGTTAGAATGAAATCCTCTCCAAATAGATGCTCAAATTCCACCCAAGACATAGTTTCCTTATCATGTGTCTTGGTGAATAAGCTCCACCATCGCCCCACTGATCCCTGAAGAAGACTTGCAACTAAGACTTATATCTAGTTGATAGGCATCCTCACAAGGTGTAAGACATGTGTAACTACCTCTAGTCAATCCTTCTATACCTGGGGGTCTATCTCAGCCTGAAACATGGGAGTTCTCTACCTATGTAACTCATTCAATGCATTCATCCTACATTTATCCTCAACTGGTAGTCCTAGTAGTTATTGCTGCTCGACAGGTGGTGGTATCACTAGTAAACCACCCAAAGGTTATACATCTAGTAGACACCCTATCTCAAAACCTCTTCACTAGGTCTACTATCCTCATGATCATGAAATGAAATCCTGGTTAGCTATCTGCATGGAGGAATCCTGAAATAGAAAAAGATGTACCACAATCAATAGAGTATACCTGGTGAGCTGACTCAAGAAGGACATGAGAACACACCCAAATCCTATATGATGTATGTATCCCTATTTTCCTTAAGACTGGTGTTTTCATGTACTGAGTTGAAAAGAATAATTCAAAGTCCTTGGTATGGATACATTAGCTATTTCACCAACTCTGAATCCCCTGGCCTGAAAGCTTAACTCAAAACACTTAACACCGTTGCCCAAAACCAACCTCATAGACTTCCGGTCATTAAGTAGAACTGACCTACCTCTGATACCACTCAATCACAACCCATCCCAAATGAGACCATGTTATGACTACCCCAATCCCACCTCCAATAGTCCAGGGTACAATGACTAGCACTGAGTATGTATATCCCACAAATGGGAGGGATTTTCCTAAGTTCATGTACACACGCGCACATCTGCAAGCCCAAAATTCTTAAATGTATAAGATTAAGTAAACAAGAATACACAAAACTACGATACCAACAACAGATTACAACAATAGAAAACTAGAATGTAAAGAGGGAAAGAATACAAGACCACCCATCAAAGGAGTCAGGAAAAGTGAGCGCACAAGTTCTTGAAACTCATCCACAGAAAACCCCACCTGAAGGGAATGGTACTAGACAACTGTCTGAATCCTTAGGAGCACACCTCGACTATTTGGTATCACTAATAACCACCTGGATTTATTCTTCCTAGGAATCCATCAAAGAATTGATCATCTTCACAATACATGACACTGCGGGTAAAGCCCATGCAGGGGTGAGTAAAACAATACTCAGTAGGACACCCCATAACCACAAAGGAAATACCACTAAGAAATACACGAAGTATACCACAAATAAATACATGAAGTATAACACTATGAAATACATGAATTATACCACTAAGATGATACATAGTAAGATCACACAGGTATAAGTCTATAGAATGGAAAATAGGATTATTTGATGTAATCCATAAGACACCCAGTATCGATAAGACACGTAGTCTCGATGAGACATTCAATTTATATAAGACATGTAGTCTTAGTAAAACACATAATATCAGTAAGAAATGTAGTCTCAGTAAGTCATGTAGTTTTAGAAATTAATATAGTCTCAAACTCACATAGTCTCAAACTCATTTAATATTAATGTCATATAGTCTCAAAGTCATAACCAGTCACAGGATTCTGCGCATAGAACTCTTGTTCTAGGAAAACCTACTCCTCAAGCCATTAGGTTGAATAAAAACTTCCAAAAAAACACACTTAGAGTATATCAAAAGGAATTTCTCAGCTTAAGGGTCCCAATATCGTAAAAGGATAATCAAACATACACATCGTTTGAAAGTTATGGGTATTTTTGTAAAAAGGTATGACCTGGTCCGCTGGGCCACTAGAGCAGCCTGGATCCCCTACTGTAACTTTCTGGCATGCGAGTCAGATGAACCACCACATGCGGTCTGCACCAACTGCATGCCCTCTCCTCAACGCGATGCCACAATTCATCCCACGAGGTTGGCCCTCCATCTATATCTGCCCCGAGGCCTCGCCACCACCATGGGCTCCACACGGCTTCCCTATCGCATACACGACTACCTTATTTCATCCCCCTCGTGACCCCTCTACATTCTACCTGTCGATGACACAACGTTCGTGCGCCCCGCACGCTCTGCCATTCTCATGACCTCACCACCTCCATAGGATGATCATGTGGTCGAGCCACCCACCACATGGTTGAGCCGCCTCTCACGGGGCACTGGTTGCCACACCTATATGCACCATCATGTGCCACTGTGTACTGCTATGCACCACTGAATTCCACCTTCTGTGCTGGCTACTGGTGCTCCTGGTTCCGCGATCTACCCACCTTGCTCTGATGCTCCATTTTTTGAAACAGAGACACATCTGCGATCCCCAGGTCACTATCTTCACTACCTTGGGCTCTGATCCATCTTTCCATTACTCCAGGGGTATGATTATGTTTAGATCCTCCCAGCATGTTGAGATGCAGCAATGAGGGTACAATGGTGAGGAAATCTAAGAATGAGATAAAGGAGAAGAAAAAAATGCCAATAAGAATGAACCTTGACCTTGGTTCATGTTAGCCTCAATTAGTTATTGTTATAATGAAGAACGAAGATGTAAGAAATCACTCAAATTATCTCCCATTTTAAAACCCCACAACATAACACCCATCCGACAAGAAATAAAAACATGTATCAACCTGTTCGTGGGTTGGTCCACATTCATCATCAAATTCAGAAATGGGGAAATATCACAAAGAATAACTACACCCTACTTGGAGTTTAGATCCTTCGTTGATGAATAATGGAGGTCACGTCATTATCGATCCTCGGTCTACCAGTGTTTGTTGGAGAGAGCTCCTTATCTACCTTTTTATAGGAATTCTAGGAGTATGATGGTAACCCTAAATTCTATGACAAGGTTTATTAAAAAGAATAATTTTTGTGTCATTGCGTAATATTAAATGAAATAAAACTTCAATTATTTTATTTATTTAAACATCTAAAAAATAATTTTCACAGTAAACCCATTTCGATCGATGTTAGGACCCACCTAAGATAAAGACACTACTTTTAATGCAACGATGCCCTTAGATTTATGATCCGGGCACCCATTTAGAAGTTATTCTACATTTTATGGAAAACTGCAAACACATTCTATTTAATATTTTAATATTTTCAAGTAATTGTTCCGGGTACTATGGGTCTCAAATTCACACGCCACCTCAGCATCTAGTCTCATAATGATTCCATATAATTTTATAAATAATACATGGATGTTTCGGTATATTTAATTTTTCTCTTTAGAGATACTTGTGTGAGATGAAATTGTAAAAAAAAGAATTCAATAACATTGATAACCATAGATATAGAGTATGTGATTGATACTAGTATCTATACACTAATAATTTGAATGATAGAGTATCTTGATGATTTTAGGGTGAGGATTGAAAAAAATCTCATAATTAAATGTGAAAATTTAAGTTCTTTTAACCTCCCTAAAAATATATTCAACACTCAAGGTCTAAATATTTTAATATATAGTTTCACTTAATCAATTATAGAGTTTCCAATAGTGATATCAAGATGATGTTTATTTCAACCCATGAAAAATTGGATGGAATTTTCATAAAAGGGAGGTCTATGGGTGGATTTAGACACTCATATGAACATTAGTGTTTAGCCCCTCCTTATCCATTGAGAACCTTTTGGAGGGACACCCCAACCAAAAGCTTTGGAATGTGTTGGAAAAGGGTGTGAAAAGGTGAATAAATGTCATGGATGAAGGTACTAATTTATCTTTATTTCACATGAACTCATTATATATTTTTATTTTTTAATAGGGGATAAAATTTAATGGTGAGTTACTTCATTAAGGAAAAAGTAATCTCATCAGTTGGCCAAAACATTTATTATCCCTGAGATATTATGTTCTCTCAAAAACACTAATCCAACCTATATTATGGTGTCATGATCATTTTCACATGAAAAGGATATGAATTTATGTGTCTTGAATGAGAGATTGAATTTTAAGAATGAATTCCTTGTGGTTGACAACTAATTCAAAGGGTGAGATTGAATTTCCCTTGGAATTGTGTAAGAATATGTATTTGTTCCCAACCATGCATGTTATTTATTAAGATCTAATTGAGAATGTTTTTTATTCTATTATTATACCCCTAAAGTAAAATAATAAATATATATTAATATTTGATGAAGTATGAAATTTATTTTCCTTAAAAAATGGAAATAGGAGGAACTCTTTGAGCTTCATATGGTACAATGTAGCTATCTTAAGGTATAACACCTATACATTATAAGGTACATGTTGATCCCAAAAACCAAAGATTTGGAATAGGAATAAACACTATGAAGGATTATGTAGGGTGAAAAACAAATTTTAAGGTATAATAGACTTCTTAGGGTACACCACCTTTTGTAAATATGAAATTATAAGATGTTCATAAAGTTTAGAAAAAATCATATGGTACACAAAACATATACGTAACACCCTAAAATTCTAAAGTACAACTTTGTATTCAATAGTGATTATGACACAAAACACCAAGTGTAAAAATGGAATGTATTAACCTAATAAATTACAATGTTAAATAAATTTAATATATTCTATATATTTTAACGCACACAAAACCTATTTATCTTTCATTACATGAAAGAGTGACCTTTCTCGATAACTTGCATTACACACAAGGCTGAGTTTTATAAAATAATGTATTAGTAAAATATTTTTTTTAATATAATATGATATAACCTAACCATTATGTTAGTAGTTATGAATATTATTAAATTACTAATGAAAATTTATGGTTTATATAAATATAAAATTAATTCATCGGTTACCAATTAATGAGAAACAAAAATAAGAACCAACTGGATAAAAATGAAATATTATTTTTATACTTCCAAAAGAGTTTTGTCTTAATAAAAATAATTTATTACAATTATTTAATTATTTTAATTAAATATATATTTTATATATTCAATAAAATATTATTTATATTCATCAATTAGATTTGATAGGCATAATATAAGAACAAACCAAATCTCACACACAAAAACTTATATTTTTATAAAAGCATTTTTATATACTTTTAATGGAGAAACCATTTTGAATATAATTTTTGGCACTTTAATTGATTAAATATGTAAAAATAAACTTAATATTTTAAATAAAAACATAAAAAATAGGTTAATATAAATTTTTTATATTTTTTAGAAACGTATCATTTTTAATAAATAGTTAAAAATACCAAATTTAATTTCAAAATTGCATTGTCATATAATTTATTTTTAAGGATAAATCACATTTTTAATTGGTTTTAAAGTTTAATTAGATCATAATTTTATCAATTAATCCAATTTATGTCATTTTCATCAATTTCAATTTGAAATTGACTATAAAAACATATCAAACATTCAGATATTTTTACTTTAAAAACCTGCATTATCATCCCACCTGCAGGATTAAATTTAAATCAATTTCTAACACTTGTATGATAGGAATTTGGAAAAATAGATTCCATATTTTAAATAATAATAATTTATAATGTTTAATAATACCATATTTTTTCCCCAAAAACATTAGTGAAGGAGATTAAAATTAATTACAACTATTAAGGTTAAATTAAGATTAACAAGGGACTAATCCTTAACCATAAGGCCCAAAATGACCTATACAATTATCCAAGATCTATTGGATGGAAATATATCGACCCTATACAATATTATATTGAATTGGGTCCATTAATTTATCTAATTTCAACATGAAAAATGTGGAATAAATTCCTTTGTTAAAATATTACAAGAGTGTCACTCCTCCTTCACTATAAAAGAGCACCACTTCTCCCCATTACTCACACCATTAAAAATAGTTTGGTTCACAAAAGATCTACCAAAATAGATTTCCAAAATCATTACCCTCTACCTGTATCCTAACTTAGGGTATAAATACTTCCAATTTATCCCTTTGGTATAAACCAAAATGAGTTACCTGATTTTTAATGTAACATTATCCAACGATCTCTTTTCTTTCATTTACACATCCACCCATTCAATTATTTTAAAATAATGATTTTATGATGAAAAAAATATCCTCTATATACTGTTTTTTTAATTAAGGGTTTTACCTATACTCATACACACTTCTATCTAATGGGTAACAAATATATTTTTTACGTGTACGATGAACTACCGCCTCACAAAATGATGATTGCTCATTTTTCCATTACCACCCCTCATGGTGGTCATTATGACGTAAAATCTATTTATATATGTTATATATTATTTTTATTATGTAATTAAGTTTATTTAATTATTTTCCAACACACACCCTTATACTTTCCATTTGGTGTAAATACGTTAACATCCTTTGTGGAAGTGCAGACTACCACCCCCTCAAAGTGATGTAATTCGTTCACACCACACATGGATCTTATAAATGATGGTTTTAATTAAAAATATGTGAAATAAAAAACTATATATTATATTCATGAAATAATTAACTTTCTATAAATATAATATATATCAATTTTGTTTTTTACTCTTTGAGACACCTAAAAAGTGAAAACATCATTCGTGGATGTGTGGACTACCACCTCCTCGACATGATATGATTCTTTTGTTACATCATAATAATTATATATGTAATTATATATGATTAAATAAAATTTTATTTATTATATAATTATCATTCTATAATGATATGTTGTTATTGACCTTCATTCCATAATGATCATTAAAAAATGAGAACGTTACTTGTGTGTACGTACGACCTACCGTCTCCATGATTGTAACATTGATTCATTTTTTATAACCATATTTAATGATTTGTTTTAAAAGTATAATTAATGTATAAATATAATAATTATTTATTTATTAGTATTATAGAGATGTTATATAATGACCCCTTTGACCATAGTTGACCTACCAAAGCTGTTTTTGACACATAAATCGAATTTGGTCAAAATAGCCAATGTAAACATAATTGTTCAAGTAGTTTTATAAAAAATCATAATAAGTGAAATTAAAGTAATGATAAACATGAAAACGGTTATCAATAAAGTAAACAATTAACATATGTTTATTATAAAGGATATTAAAGGATGTTCACCTGAAAGGAAACACAAGGTAAAAGATTCTCATCTCACTTTTTCACCACTTACATATTTTGTGCGGTGTATCAACTAATACTTATTTATATTATTTCATTAATCATTTTATTTTCATGGTTTTTTAAACTTAATTTAATTTTATTCATTCATGAGGATTATTATTTAAAGTGTTTCAAAGTGGTATGTGACACTTTGGAATGTTTAAAGATCATTTTCCTTAATAATAACTTTAATGATCTTTCAATGGTATTTACATTAGAGTAAATAATATGAAATTTTTTCAATAAAACCTTTAATTTTGTCTACTCTAGTTATTCATGACCATTTTAAAGTATTATTAAAAAATCTCCACACTTTAGTACACAAGGTGTTTTATAAAAAAGTTTTTAGGAAAACCCGACTTCATTTCTCCCTTTAGTCGGAGAACAGGTTTTCTTTTAAAACCCATGTTTTAGTAATAATTTTTCAAAAATGTTTTTACAAAATATTTCGTAAAGAAAAATTTACCCTTTTTCTCTTTTTCCAATATTTTCAATGGAATATTCTTGTATATTTCAGAACAAGGCATTTTTCTATTCTTTTTACCATTAAAAAGGAATATTCTCTGACAACATGTATGAATTTACACTCCATAATTCCTATTAAGAATCCTTTGCATGCTTAAAAGGTTAATTTCTAAATAAAATTTATTCAAAATTTATTTTCAAAGATTTTTTTTTCAAATGGTTTTTCAAAACAAAAGGATTTTTCCTCTATAATGTTTTGAAAAGATCTTTTTATTATATTTAAATTCATAAACATTAACAACCCTTTATTTTACTCTACTTTGGATATGTTTTATTGGTAACATAATTATTATTCTTATTGATGGTTTATGATTGATTTTACCAAGGATAGTATTCACATTCACTTCCTTGATTTATTTTTTAGTTCCCTTGAAATATTCACTCTCCTATGATCATTTAATATTTAATTTCCCCTAAATTATCCATTTCATTTATCATGGATATTACTATTTCTTAAATTGTATAAAATTTTACATACAATTTATACTTTGATGGAAGTTTGATTATTTGGGGAAATATTGATAATTCTGTACTCTTTATTCAATACGAATATTTGATAAATCATATTATTTATTTAAATTATTAAATAAGAGAAATTATTTGGATAGGAAATAATGAGTGGAGCTTGGAATTTATATTTATCTTTAATGGATCAATAGGTTCTTATGAGACAAATAAGTTGTGAAAATTATATGGGTTTCTATCCATAATTTTAAACCATCTTGTGAAAGGTATTAACTATATATATTTTCATGAAACTTACACATGATTTCCATTAAGAAATAATTTCCCTTATATTAGTTTCAGTTATTATTCATCCATGATATTTTGTGTCAATATATCTATGGATACATTTCATTTTTAGTTCATTGATTAAATGGAATGTGATTTAGTTTCTTACCTTGCCATATTTATTTTTCCTTGTCTAGTTATTTTAATGCCACGTGTTTCTAGTTATTACCTTTCCATATTTTTTACTCACTTCCCTCTTAGTTTATTAATTATAAGGAATGCGAGTTCATTTATTTACCATGTAATAATTATTATTCTCATTGATTCATTTTTTCTTCTGCTATATTTTTCCCTTGATGAGAATTTGAGATCACCCTTATTATGTTTATTTTCCTCAGAATCAAAGAATCATACTATGAAAAATATGCAGGGATTTACTAGATAGATTAGAGTTATCCTAGAATTTATTTATATAGAATAAAAAAATTATGTTTTAATTAGTGATTGTTTTTGTAATAAAAGACTCATCTATGTATCTTGTTTACCAAGACTACTAAACTCTTTGGTCCTTCAGAGTTTTATTCCTTGTAATCGTGCCAATGCAATTGATAGAAAACACCAGCTCCGAGCCATCTAGGGTTGGGTCCCTACAGTTTGTATCAAAGGATGTTTAGTATAAATCTTGGGAACTATATTTAGGAAAACATAGATTATAAAACATTACCCTAAGTTATAATTTGAGGATAAATATATAATAATATCCTAGGATTTTGTTAAGGTATAGATTATGTGGGTCTTCCTAGAAATACATCCCTATCTGGATACTACAAGTGGATGTGGTTTTGGCACATATATACCTAGGAGTAATAGCTCTGATATGGTGTTCTGAGCCTAAATCGAGGTAACCGAGTACAAGAAAATGGGCCTTACTGCACACCTTATTTGAAACTCCCATGGGGATATTCTTAGGATAATCCATATTTTCTTTACAACCCATTATAAATAATTTTAATAGATAATGAAAATGAATATCCTAGGTTAAACCTAAGGTGTTTTATATTGAAAATAATATGTCATGATTTAGAAATCCTAAAGATGATATTATAGATAAACATTAAGCCAAGGAAGGACCTATGTTAAAGTAAAACAGATGAATTATTTATGTATTAAGGTTGTATTGAAGAACATAGTTAAAATCATATTTAGTTATTAAACTTATTTCAAGGATGTCCATCATATTTATTTTTGAAATTATATTAATATAGTTTTATAAAAGGATAACATGTATTCCGGGTGACAACCTATAAATTCTGATAAGGCCGTAGGTCTTGAACTCATGATCGAATGAAGATATGGGTTTCACACCAACCACTGACCTACGTAATGTCCTGGGTAAATTTTCATTGTTTTTAGTAAAAGAATTTGAAAAATAAATGTTAATGATGAACCAGTAATATCTATTTTTAGGATTAAAGATTAATCTATTAACCATATTGGTTTTGGAAGATATTTGGAGACAAATAGTTAGAATTTTCCCTCTTTTATTGGCCTTACAATCCATTAAATTTTTCCTTTAGTTCTTTTGGAATAAAAAATTCATTATTGGTAATTAATTTTTGGGAGTAATGGAATGACTTAGAATTTTATATAAGTACATCCAAAAGTTAGGATTTTTCATATGAAATTGGAACCTATAAAGTAATAATATTTCCTTTTATTCTTGGTTTGTAAAATAATTACCCAACATTAGGAAAATGACCTCGAAATAAATGTTGTCCTAATAACTTGATTTCTATTAAACAGATGGTCTGTTAAATCATCAAAGACTTATTAATTTGAGGTCCTCAAATTTTTATTTAAAATCCACTCATTTGTGATTTATTACCTCATTCACTTACTATAAATATTTACATTTTTACTCCAAGTGTGTATTTTCAGTTTCTACTTATGTTCTCCTACTTAGAGACCTAGTTACATGGTATTCCATGTGACCTTTTTTACTTTCCATTCTCACTTTTCTAGAGGATTTTTTATGAAAAATTATCACTATATGGGATTTTAATATAGGAAAATATCAAACAATGTATTAACAAGATCGAGTTTAAATTGTGATTATGAAATTTAATTAAGGTGGGGAGAATATAACACCCCAAAATTCTAAAGTTCAACATTATATTCAATAGTGTTTATGACATGAAACACCAAGTGTAAAAAGGGAATATGTTAACCTAATAAATTACAGTCTAAAATTAATATAATATATTCTATATTTTTTAATGAACATAATACTGAGTTATCTTGCGTTACATGTAAGGGCGACTTTTCTCGACAGCTTGCATTACACGTAAGACTGAGTTTCACCAAATAACAACATTTTATTAAAATATTATTATTTAATATAATATGATATAACCTATCCATTATGTTAGTAGTTATAAATATTATTAACTAACTTATGAAAATGTATGGTTTATATAAATATAAAATCAATTCATTGGTTATCAATTAATGATAAATGAAAATAAGAATATTGGATATAAAAAGAAATATTATTTTTATGTTTTTAAAGGAGTTTTGTCTTAATAAACCTAATTAATTTCAATTACTTATTTATTTTAATGAAATATATATAATATTTATACAATAAATTATATTTTATATTCATACATTAGGTTTTATTTAAAAATGAAAAGGAAAAACCCAATTTCACACAAAAAAACCTATATTTTTATAAAGGCAATTTTACTGCCTTTTAATGGAAAACCCAATTTAAATCTAAATTTTGAAAATTTAATTTATTTAATATGCCAAAATGAAATTTATATTTGAATAAAATCATAAAAATTAGGTTAGGGTGAATTTTTGATATTTTTTAGAAATATATTAATTTTTAATGAATAGTTAAAAATATTGAATTTTAGTTCAAAAATAATGTTTTATCTAATTTATTTATAAGGATAAATAATATTATAATTCTGTTTTAAATTTTAATTACATCATATTTTTATCAATTAATCCAATTTATTCCATTGTAATCAATTTCACTTTGATTTTGACTATAAAAAATAGCAAACTTTCGAACATTTTTAATTTAAAAACCCACATTTTCATCCCGCCCGTGGGATTAAATTTAAATAAATTTATGCCATTTCTATGATTTTAATTTTGAAAAAATGGATTTCATATTTGGAAGAATAATAATTTATAATTTATAATAATACCAATTTTTTTTGAACAAAAATATTAGTGAAGGTGATTAAAGTTAATTACAACGATTAAGGTTAAATTAAGATTAATAAGGGACTAAACCTTAACCTTAAGGCCCAAAACAACCTATAAAATTTTCCAAGAGATAATGGATGGCCATATATAGATCCTATACTCTCTTTTATCTAAATTTTTCCATTATTCTATCTACTTGAAACATGAGAAACATGGGAATAATTCCATTGTCAAAATATTACAAGAGTGCCACTCCTCCTTTATAATAAAGACCACCAATTATCCCCATTAATCACACCTCTTAAACCACTTATGTTTGGATATTATCTTCTAAAATAGATTACCAAAATCCATACCCAATAACTTGAAGCCTCCCTTTGAGAATAAATCCTTCCAAGGAATCCCCTGATTTTTAAGGTAATGTTTTCCAATAATCTCTTTTCTTTCATTTACTCCCCCACCCCTTCAATTATTTTCAAATAATTATTATATGATGAAAGAATTATCCTAAATATAATTTTATTTAGTTTTATTTAGTTTTTTACCTACACTTATACACACTTCCATCTAATGGGTAACAGACATATTGTTTACGTGTATGGCGAACTACCGCCTCATGAAATAATGATTGTTCAGTTTTCCTTTAGCACCCATCATGATGGAAATTGTGATGGAAACTATGTTTATATATGTTATATATGATATTTATTATTTCTTTAATATTATGTAATTATTTTCCAATAAAACCCTGATACTTTCCATTTTGTTTAAATACGATAACATCATTTGTGAAAATGTGGACTATTGCCCCCTCAAAGTGATGTTATTTGTTCAAAATATACATGGATTGTATAAAGGATGGTTTTAATTAAAAATATGTGACATTAAAAAACTATATATGATATAAATGAAATAATTACATTTCTATAAATATAATATATATGATTTTCTTTTTTTACCCTTTTTCACACTTAAAAAGTGATAACATTGTTTGTGGATGTGTTGACTACCACCTCCTCAACACGGTGTGATTCATTTTTACATAACATGAATTATATATAAAATTATATATGATTAAATAAAATTTTATTTATGATATAATTATAATTATATAAAGATATTATTTCACTTACCTTCATTCCATAACAATCATTGAAAAATGAGAACATTACTCGTGCGTACATACGACCTACCATCTCCATGATTATAACATTGATTCATTTTTCATAACCATATTTAACGATTGGTTTTAAAAGTATAATTTATTTATAAATATAATAATTATTTTATGATTATTATTTTGTAGATTTTATATAATTCCCCCTTTGTAGCATAGTTGACCTACCAAAGTTGTTTCTAACACATAAACCAAATTTGGTCAAAACAACTGACGTAAACATAATTATTTAAGTAGTTGTATACAACATAATAATAATTGAAAAAAAAGTAATGATAAACATAAAAATTTTCATCAATAAAGTAAATAATAAACATATATTTATTATAAAGTATGTTAAAGGATTTTCACCCAAAAGTAAACTCAAGGTAAGGGATTCTTATCTAACCATTTTACATCCATGAGATAAATATCATGTTCACCACTTAGATCTTTTGTGTGGTGTATATACTGTCCCTTTTTTATATTTTATCAATAATACTTTTATCTTAATGGTATTTTAAACTTTTATTTAATGTTATTCTTTTATGAGTATTATTATTTAAAATGTTTCAAAGTGGTAAGGGAAACTTTGGAATGTTTAAAGATTATTTTCCTCAATAATAACTTTAATTATCTTTCAATGGAATTTCCATTTGATTAAATTATATGGATATTATTCAATAAAACAATTCATTTTATCTAATATGGTTATTCATTACCATTTTCAAGTATTAGTACCATTTCCACTCTTTGGTATTCAAGGTGTTTTAGAAAATGTTTTTAAGAAAACATGATTTCATTTCTCTCTTTAGTCAAAGAAACTGCATTCTTCTAAAAACCATGTTTTAATAAAATGTTTTTGAAAAATGTTTTTAAAACGGTTTGCTAAAGATATTTTTACCCTTTTTTATTTTACCAATTTTTTCAATTGATTATTCTTGTCGCTTTCCAAACAAGGCATTTTTCTAACCTTTTTACTATGAAAAAAGAATGTTCTCTTATAGTATGTACAGATTTAGCCACCATCATTACTACAAATCATCCTTTTCATTATTAAAAGGTTAATTTTTATTGAAAATGTTTTTAAAATTTATTTTCAAATATATATTTTCAAAAGGTTTTTTTAAAAATATATTTTTATAATATTTTCATTCATCAACAACAACAACCCAATATTTTACTTCACTTGGGATATGTTGTGTAGATACCATCTTTATTATTCCTCTGGATGGTTTATGATTGATTTGGGAAAGGATATTATTCACATTAAATCCCATGATTTATTTGTTATTCCCCTTGAAATATTAAATATCCTATGATCATTAAACATTTAATTTCCCCTAAATTATCCATTTCATTTATCATGTATATTAATATTGCCTAAACCGTATACCATTTTATGTACAATATATACTTTGAAAGTTATTTGATTTTTTGGGGAAATATTGATAGTTCGGTATTAATTATTCAATAAAGATGTTTGATAAGGTATATTATTTATTTTTATTATTATATATGAGGAATTATTTATATAGGAAATGATGGGTGGATCCGAGACATTATATATCTCCTCAATGCATCGAAAGGTTCTCATGAGACAAATAAGTTATGAAAATTAAATAGGTTTTTATCCATAGTCTTAAATAGTCTTGTGAAAGATCTTGACGGTATAGGTTTTCATGTCCCTTATACATGAATTTTATTAAGAAATCATTTCCATCATATTAGTTTCAGTTATTATTCATCCAAGAGATTTTGTGTTGACATATCTATGGATACATTTAATTTTTAGTTCATTGATTAAATGGAATGTGTATTAGTTTCTTGCATTTCCATATTTATTTTTCTTTATTTAGTTATTTGAATGGAATGTATTTATAGTTATTACCTTGCCATATTTTTTGCACATCCCTCTCAGTTTATTGATTATATGTTATGTGTGTTCATTTATTCACCATTTCATAATTATTATTCTCATTGATTCATTATTTCTTTAGAGATATTTTTCCCTTATTGAGAATTTGTACTCAACCTTATTATGTTTCTTTTCCCAAGAATCCAATAAGAATAATTTAAAGGATATTTAAGGATTTACTATATGGATTAGTGTTATACTCAAAGTTATTTATTTAGAAGAAAAAAACTATGTTTGAATTAGTGTATTCTTTTTTAATTAAAGACTCATGTATGTATCTGGTTTACCGAGACTAATAAACTCTTAGTTCTTTCAGGATTTTATTCCTTATAATCATGCCAATGTAATTGATATTAGACACCAGTTATGGGTTATCTAGGGTTGGGGAACTATACTATATTGAACACTTTGTTGGGTACATATACTTCATAGGGTATAAGGAATTCATATACTTCCATCATAGGTTAAATCTTTATAAAGTACAAATGAATACTAAAATGAATCCAAGAACTAACCATATCCTATGAAAAAGTTAAATAAAACTAAGTAGACATCGTATGGTAGCTACAAATTCTTTGGTTGGTATATTTAAAAGGAACTTATTGACCTTTGAAAAATCTAAATAAAAAGGATAAATCCAAATTCAATTATTTTGTTAAAAAAGATGAATAAATTTTGAATATTCATGAAATGAAACTTAATGAATCTAAAATAATAATAAATTAAAATAATTTTTATTCTTACTGAGCTAATGGATCAATATAAGCTTAACCTAAAGAAATAATTTATATCTTGTGTGAAGAATTTCCATATCTCAAGAACTGAATATTCATGCAAACATGTAAGGAATTAATCATTATGGGGTTTTTTGGGGAAACATGTGTTTTGATAATTTTTTTATCACACAAAATTTATATCCAATACATCATAATAATTCATCTTTAATTATCTATAATTTTTAAATGAAATTTAAGATATCATAAATCATAGAGAATTGATGGAAACGATATATGGAAATTTAAATTTTCATGGAATAAAGATATAATGTTCAAGTGATTTATGAATATATATTTTATTGAATTAAAGTTCTTGATTCTATTAAATATTTTATAAAATAAGTTTATAATATACTCTATTTATGATCATCTATAGGAAGGAGATAGAAAAAGAAGAATAAGATCATTGACCTATGATGAAATTGTTATTTACAACTATGTCGAGGAAAGATGATTCTATTAAAATTGATCAAGTTGAATTTTAATAATGAGGAAGGAGATATTTTTCATTCATGCATGCTATCATGCATGATAAGATCCTCTAAAAGTACTATGAGAGGAAGATCAACTTGGTTCTACTGCACTAACATTGTTCTAAATATTTATATCTTCCTTGAAGAAGATATTATCCTTAATGTTAAAGAATCTAGTTAAGAATTAAATATCTGAATAAAAAACAAGATAAAAAGATTAATCATGATATAATATTGGCTCTAGTGTAAAAACCACCATATCATTTATATAAAGTTGATGATACCTACTATTCTTGAGAATTAGATGATACTTCTCTCAAAACTTGTATAAGGATTTTACTACATTTTTTATCACTAAAAATTTATAGTGATGATAAAATATATTGCTTAACAAGAGGTTAAACATGAAAAGGAGTGGGATATAATAACAAAGTATAACATTGTGAATAATTTTGTGTGAATTTTTCCTTTCATATTATCTCATAGGGATGAAGAAGAGATTATAAAGAGTGGATCCAGATTTAATTATTCACAGTATTTTAATTACAAATAATAATTTATAAAAATTTTAACTAATAATAATGATTCACACCTATTATTAGTACTCAAAAAAATCTGGGTACTATAAGTCACATTATAATATTCTTATAATCCTACAAGCCATAGATAACATAACCATATATCAATCATAAACATGAAATAACAATCATGAGAAAATATTGAGTTTCATAATAGAATCATGAATTATATAATGGTGATTAATCTTTTAAGTTCCATAAAGAATACGAGAAACCAAAATTTTGGATTTTAAATAATGTAATTTACAAAAAAAGATATTATGGTTCATGAAAAGAATAATAATAAATACATTAAGAATTAATGAGAGGATTCAATAATACATTCTTTAACTATAATCATTGAATGATGTATAAGAATTTATCTCAGAAAAGTTGAAACATGAATATCCATAGGAGAAGTAAATTGAAGTAAATATTAAATACATTTAGATTTTATATTATAATAATCATATGGGGAAAAGGGGAAATGGGAGGATAAACCCAAAAAAAATATAGGAAGGTTTGTGAGTCCCTTTACGTAAGGCCCTATTTTCTTTCATAACATTTGAAACTCATTTATATTAAACTTATTCTTATGGAAACATTAGTCAAGAAGTGTATAACCTTTATTTGTGTTATTATTTATCAATTATAATCATTTAAATATAATTATTAATTCTTTTATTAAACATGGAATATTTGATGACATGTTTCTTTAAATTATTCTGTTTAATTTTAATTTGAATGTTTTGATTCATTGTTATTTATAAAATAGTCAAATTATTTCTATAATCATAAAAAAATACATATAAATTTTGAATAAGGTATGATAACCATCCATGAATACAAGGATAAGTAACAAATTGATAATAGACAACAAATTGACAACAAATAAGGGTTTGTCAAAAAGGGGAGAGAGAGAATATATATGTTATAAATAATATATAATAATCATATATTATCTTAATAAAATTAATGTGTACAAATTTCGGCTATAGTAGGCATATTTAAAGGTAGTGATATATAATAATTGACAACATCCTCATAGAAAATTAAAATCAACCATTAATGGGATGTTTAAAAAAGAGGGGGAGAGAATATATATACATATCATAAATAGATTATTATGATTTTATTTTATCTTAAATTCATTAATAAAATAACACTTTATTTACATTTATATCATGGATTTAGAGAGGGATATCATAAAATAATACTAAAAGATGAAAATTGAAAGGAAAAAATGGAGAAAATGTTACCTCTTCTTTGACATTTTACCCTTTGGTATGGCCTTAATGCTATTGAGGACTGCTATTTTATAGAAACAAAATGCATCCAGAGATAATAGGTAGATTCAGGGAAGAGTATTTTTAAAATAATAGAAAAGTTGAAGGATTTTGTAAGTGATTTTCCAATTAGGTGTGAGTGGGTATTTATACTTGAAGGGAATGGTATTTTTGGAAACAAATAATGAATAAAATAATATTTCAAAATTAAAACATGAAATAATTTTATTCTAAGTAATTAGGAATTTTATTATAATATAATTAAATGTTTTTATGACTTCGAAACCCTTAATCCACTGAATTAACTTGTTTATATGAAAATATGGAGAAAAAACAAATTTGTTTTCCTAAAAGTATACTTTAACTTTTTAGACTATAGAAATTAAATTTTAGGTTTGTAAATTGATTTTATTATAATTAAGTGAATTATTTATCTTATTAAATCTATTTTAGTCAAAGAATTGTTTTTATTTATTAGGTCATTATTACATCATTATCATATTATAAAACATTTTCTATTTAAAAAAAATATATTTTTACAATTTATCTAAAAATTCAGTTTTTTTATAAAAAATAAATAACCACTCATATAAAATTTATTTTTTCTAATTAAAAAACTATAATTAATTTAATAAATATATTTTTTAAATTATTTATTTTTAATATTTAATCAATAAAATATATTTTCTAAAAAAATAAGTTTAAAAACACTTTTTTAAAAGTTGACACCTATGTTTAATTTGAGTTTCCAAATTTAAATATTTATTTTATAGTGCTTAAATATTTATATTTATTGTTTTATAGTAAATTATATTTACAAATATTTTTATTGTTCAATTTGTTAAGTTATTAATTAAAAAATGAGATTACTATTATAATAGTCATGTTACTATTCAAATAGTAATAAAATAATTCCCATGGTTATATTAGGTTTATATATCATATAGATACCTCTTATTTCCTTAATTAATAATTCATTTTTTCACTAAAAGTTCTCTACATCATTTATAATAACACCAATCAAATTTCTAATGTTTTTTTGTTTATAATGTTATTTAAGGGTGTGATATTTCTTGTTGTCCAAGATCCTATGAATTTACAATTTTACTAATGTTTTTTTTTCAATTCAATATAATTTTTTTAATTTCATGATCTATATTTATTCTATATAGTTAATGTTTCAAATTAATAAGATAAATTGGTGTTGGTTTTTATTATATGTTTCATGTATTATATAATATAACATATTCCAAAATATGAAACTCATATATATTGAGAAGGATAATTTAATATATAAAAGTATGATTTCTAACATTCATCCACTCCTTAGAGATTTTTTCATAACAATATCAACTCATATACTTGTTTAATAATAAGTGAGGGAACATATGTTCAATTATATCACTAGATTTACATTTTACTACTCATACGTATGGTCTATCCAAATTTCATTAAAAAGTTGAGTTGATTTTTTTCATATAAAATTGACTCTATTGGCTAATATCTCCATTGGTTTCTCATCATGGTAGAGTTTTTTTCTCTAGTTATACCTCCTCAAGATTCATTACATGTGAGGGATCAAGTATATGCTTCCTTATGAGAGATATATGAGATAAATATTGAACTTTATTCAGTATTAGTGGAAATACTAGTCAATAGACCACATCTTATATATGATGAAGTATGTTAAAGGGGAATATTTACCAAGTGTTTAGATTATTATTTTTTCCAAACCATATGACCATTATTCACAAAGATATTTGAATAAATGATTTTCCCCCAACTTGAAACTCCATACCGCTTTTATGATTATCAATATAACTCTTATCTCTACTATTTACCACTTTAATGTGTTACCATATAGAATGAACATTCTCTTTAGTCACATGAAAAAGTGTATATTACATTATATTTTATTCACAAATTTCAACACTACATTTTTTATTTATACATTTATTTATATATAGTTACTCATATGGATATATATGAATACTTTAGTGGAAGCTATCATTGTATGAGATTTCATATATGTGAATAGGCTGATCATTTCATCCTTTAAAGTCCAATAATATTTATCTAATCATTTATTTCAGTGTCTATATATTCATTTGAGATTTACCATTTTCCTATGAATGATAGGTTGTACTTATTTTTTACTTAGTATATAGGGAATGTTGAATACTACTCTATAATATTGAGTCAAACCTTGGTTATTAATAAAATATGACTAGAATTGGTGATTAATGTATCCTAACCACTTGCATTATCTATATCATGGATTTTTTATTGAGAAATAAAATCACCTCTAATAGTGATGAATCGAGAATACTTAGTGAGTTGATCCACCTTATCCTATATAGAAATGTTTACATTAGATATCTTTGGAAGAATCATGACAATATCCTTGGTGATTTGGTTTCATTTCCATGTTTATATGGTTTATTGTTACATAATTGTTATATAATTATAAGGATTTTCCATAACATACAGATGTTCTAAGAACATTAATGTTTAATCACCAATATATTTCTTCATGTTGTACCACCAGTAATGATTTTGAAGATTTTTGTACATCATAGTACATCCATGTTGGATGAAAAAGAATACCTATGTGTGTCATTAAGTAAATCCTAATTTATCTCAAGTTATTATAGCACACATATTATATTTCCAAACCAATTAAAATTATATTTTTCAATGTTGAATTCATAAAGATTCCATTCCTTAGTTTCTCTCACCTTATTTTAATGAAATTAATCAACCCTTTGACCCTCAATGTTTTTTTGATAAAGGATTGGGAAAATAAATTGGGAATGGTTGGAGTTCTTCCCAACCTTTATGATTTCCATATCCAACCATTTCATATCCATGAATATGGAGGTGTTTCTCAATCAATATCAAGGATATTATAGAAGGATAATTTATTCTATAAGAATCATCTATCATGATCAACTTTCATTGATGGTAGTTTATTATGCAGTTGTAATTCTTAATTAACTCAATTTTTTTTTACTAAAAAATGTTCTTCTATTTCTTTGTGAATACATAATTTAAATAATTTTTATTATTATACATTTCACACTTCTCTCAATGAGGTAATTACTCTGAATATTATATAAAAATATCACGGTTGTTAACTCTAGATCACATATTTTTTATTTTTGTTCATGGATTATAAAACCTCATGATTCATAATCTATCAATTTATTAAATTATATGAATTCAAAATCTAATACTTTAACTTAAGATACACTATATATCCTAAACCCTTATCCACTTTTGGGGAGTGTGATTAAAGGTGAAGTGACTTGACCTTTTAAGGGATCCATAATGATTTATTAAAATTATTCCATCCATTCATACTTTACTCCAATTCATGTTTAGTTAGTGGGCATGACAATCATGAGAAATTTCTCAAAAATCATCTGTATTACACTAATAATCCATGAAAACAATGGATCCCCATGAAACTTGTATATAAAAGTAATTATTCTATTGTATTTTTCATTTAAGGGTTAAAAAAAATTACTTCACTTTTGATCATATGTATTGCAACCCCAAATTTTATCAATGGAATTTCCCTTTTGAATATATAATTGTGTCATCTTTAGTAATGTTACATAAAGCACACACACCACACGAAAAAACCAACTACATTTTATTATATTAATTTTATAATTAAATTTAGAGAATAAAAATGGCCATTAAAATTGAAAATATTATAATGGGATAAAAACATAGAATAATATATCTAAAATATTAAAATTTGGATATACTCGATCCACTAGAATAATCAGACTCATGAAGAAAACTATAGAAATGAAGCACAATATTAGTAATTTAATAATAATTTTGAAATTTAAAATATATAACCTTTATCAAAAATATAATTGAATTAATAGTGAATAAAATATGATGTATTTTTATAAAGTAGGTATCAAATATTACCGTTACAAATCTGATAGTTGGAATAGTAATCTGGCAGTTCGAATAGTGACCTGGCTGTTGGAATTTTAATCTGAACATTAAGAAATGTAACCAAACCATTATAAAATTATCATCACCTATGAAAGTTTAAAATAGTATTTAGTTGTTTTATAAAATTAAAATATGAAATATTTATATCATTATACAAGTAATTAATTTTTTTAAAAATGATAAAATAATTGTTCATATTTTTGTAAAACATATATGCATTGTTTTTATTTTTATATAAAATATAATTATTTAAATGATAGTTTATTTTCATAAAATGGATTTAAAAATTTATATTATGTTTTATTATAATGATAACGTAATTCTATGAGACCATATTCAATTTTTCAAAGGGTTAGAAAAATGACGGAAATATTAAAATTAATATTTTTCAAATAAATGATCATTTTATTAAAAAATTAAATATCTCATATTTAGATTATTATTTTTATAAAATGGATTTCATTTTTTTAATTTAAATATGGAAAAAATATAGGTTGAAATTTTGGGAATTTTCTAAAATAATTGTATTTTAAGCGAATAGTGAAATAAGAAAGAATTTGATATTTAAAATTATAAGATAAATACATGAATATTGGAGTAATTGATGATGTAATAACCCATTATTTTAAGATAAAATGAACCATTTAGTATATATAGTCAAAGTATCCATCACTATTTTTATTCTTGATCCAAAAAATAAATAAATGATTATAATATTAAAAAACACCCCTCTCCTCCGCTTACAAATACCACCCCTCACAACCCCTTTTCCTCACATATTATAAGACCTTTATCTTTCCAAATTTCTTCCTAATTATCTTATAAATCATATCCCCCATGTCCTAGAACTACTAGTATCACCAAAATACCAATTCCTGGTGCCTTTTATTTTTTCAAGGAGATGACACACAAGAGGTAATATTCTAATACTATATCTATTAAATTATATTATTTTTATAATTTCTCCAAAACTACCTCCTAAAACATGGAATAATGAATCTATTATCATATATATACTAGAATTTTATTATGGTTATGAAATATCTATCATCTATTCTCTTTAATTCTCCTATTATTCTAAAAAAATGAAAACATCATTCATATTATGTTGGTTCACCACTTTCATGGAAGATGAGTTTGAGTTTTCTATTACCACCTTCATGGACTATTTAAATTAACATAAAATGGTTTTAAATAAAATAAATATTATTATTATATTTTTTCACGTTCTAGAATGATTATATGGCCACAATATTAAATAAAATTACTCTTTTTTCAGTATGGTCGGTAAAATCTCAAAATGAAACCAACCATATAACATTAACATTTTTACTAAACGAATCTTCCATATTTTGGAATACATATGGATATTTGGGACCATTTAAATTTATATATGGTCATGAATACCATTTAATTTCACTTCTGGAGTTGTAGTCCCATTTGACAATAACATCAATAATTATTCTCTAGTGATCTGACCTTGGAACCATAAAATGAACATTCTCAGAACAATAAAATTACCATTATATATCATTGAAATGGTTATAATTGAACATGATAAAATAATTATATTTCAAAAATATATGTAAAAGGTTTTTAATTAAGTAATTAATGAATTTAATTTAATTCTACAAGATATTAAGTGAAAGTGAAAAATGGTTTTGTAACCTAAGGTAAGGGTTCTCTCCAAACAACCCTATTTTCATTGGGGTTATTATTTCTCTCTCTTAAATCACATTATAACACTTTTATCCTTTTTTAGTGCATATTTATTCTATTTTTATGTCAAAAACACATATACTTAGCTTAATTAATCTTTATTTGATAGGGATATACATGTTCTAAAAGGTTCCCTTTATAATTTATCTTGATAAGAAAACCCAATTAAAAGAAACTAAATTGTTTCTTACCCCATTTAATGAACTATTCCTTAAAATGTTTTAAACCAATAATTTTTTCTTAAACAACTCATTTTATCTTGGAAAACAATTTTAGCTCATTTCTAGTTTTATAAAAACTGTTATTCCCTACAATCTTTAAATACATATTACCCTTTTTTCGAAAGCCCCTGTTGACACTCCGTTCCATCAAAGAGTCTAGAAAATGAAAAAGGGAAATAGTTTAGAAAAAAGAGGAGAAAAGACAAAAAGAAAATTATGATTTGAAAAGGTATGATCTTTGGATCGACCTAGTCAGACTAAAGGGGCATCGGTGCGCAACCTACTTGCGCATCCCTATCTGGCTCACAACCTACTTGCACACCCAATTTCATCTCTCCCAGGGTCCTATTTTTGCCTATAAATAGATCCTTGGGGCCTTCATTACTATGGATGAATTTCTCTGAAGCCTAATTTATGCTCTGGTCTCCCTAATTCTTTTCCCAAGTCTTTCGAAACATTCATGGTGGTTCTTTAACACCTAGATCAGAGGATTTGAAGGAGGATCATAGGACATAATTCCTTTTAGTGTTTGAAATTCATAACACTTGTGTGCGTAAAGCACCCAAACTACCTAAATCATAAACAATTGCATGCCACCCATTCCTTTCATAGGAATTTGAGTGCCCCACTTCTCAGAATACCTGTTAATACTCTTGATGGGTTGATTTAAGCCACACCCAAGTATTAATATATAGGTTGTTTATCTCTTAAGTGAACATTAGGTCACCCACTTCTAATTGTATGCCCATACTTATGCGATAGTACCTACTTGGGTGCCCCTATTTGATTCACCTACTCTCTTCAGTCTACAAGCCATCAATCCCTCCTTAAATCCATTCATGGAATGGATTCTTCTTCATTGTCTCCCTTGTCTGAAATGGATTCTGTTGAGACCTCCACCAAAACCTCCCGACTTATCAAACCTTTGGGAAAGGAATATCAGTGTGTCTTGTATTTGGGATTGTATATACGTGGTCAGAGGTTTCCCACATTTGTTTCAAAATGGGGTTAGGATTAATGAAGAGTCTGCGAGTTTTTATATCTACAGTCACATGGACCTTTATCCCAGAAATAGTGTTGGGAAGTTACCAGTTTGAAAGATTAGGTATTGGGTCCGGACCTCTCCCTTCTCAAAGACCTGAAACCTCAGGTCTCTGGTAGGGAAGGTACAATTCACACCTACTTTTCCTTTTGAACAAAGGATACGTCTCCCTCCCCTACCAGGATCAATTAAAGGGCAACCATCCTAGTGTAATCCCCTAACATTCATCCCTCCTTCCATTCATTAGACCCTTGTCCAATGTCACCTCGACCTCATACACCCTAGCCACTATAGGTGTTCCCTCTTCCACCATTGGAGGAAGAAAAGTGTGGGTGAATTTATTGAATATTTGACACCCTCTTGTTTCTCACACTAAGCATGACTTATGTGTGATTAGATATTTGTCAAGGTCACAACATTTTCACAAGTTTTGAACTATGAGAACTCTGATTACCATCATAATTGGGATACATAGGAAGCCTTCTAAGGGCCCGAGCTCATTGGATATCCTATTTAGGAATCCAACCCTAATTACCTTAATCTGAGAATCCTCCTTAGGAGTAAGCCCCAAATTAAATCACCAATGAATCCTTTTTAGGATGTAAGTCCAAACTCATTTCTCTCAAAGGACTATACTCTCCTATGAGACTCATCTAACTATGTGGGATTTGATTCCCATCCACATGGGATATGTAGGAATCATCCTTGAGGTTCAAACCCAACACTTCAAATAAACCATATTCTCCTTGGGCCATATTCCCAACAAGGTCTAATCTTACATGGAAACCTATTTCCTTTCCATGTTCCTTGGGCTTCTTCGACATAAGTCCCACACCAAACTTTGACTAATCACCTTTCACTTAGATGTCCTTACCACATGACATTAAAATTTACGGTTAGGTCCTTATGACATGACCTTAAAAGGTATGATGTGTCCCATTAAGCAGTACCGAACTATGAGGGTTCTAATTCCTTTCACAAGGATATGTAGGTAGCCCATTTTATGGGTATGATCCTAGTATCAAAACATACCTGCATCTACCTGGATGAAAATAAATTATAGAGTTCCCCACTTCATTTATTAAAAACCAATATCATCATGGAAATGATTAAAAGAATATCTAGGTAGTATATGAGATGATACCATTGATGGAGAACCTCGAATGCATACAGATATATCCATTAATTAAGAACCTCGAATACATACGGATGATTCTGAATTTCACACATGTTAATAATTTATTTGAAATTCCAATGGAAACTTATGTTATACTTGGTCAATTAATAAGGATTCATGAAAATATCTTAAATTTATAAAGAGAGTCCCGAAGTAGACAATATTTCCCCCCAGAAGGGTGTGATGATCCCGACCTCCCATTATCTCGACCAATGCACATTATTAAGTATAGTAAAGTTCAAACTTAACGAATGTCTTCCTTTGTAAAGTAGGTCCCTTTTGGATAAATAACTATTGGGTGTTTCCAGTTTCATGAATAAATCCATTAGAAACCACCTGGAAGAAGTGATTCTTAAAACTAGAACACACATTTCAAGGTTCTATGAAACAAAAATAGTGATCCCGACATGAATCCTTAACCAAGTTAATAATGTTACCCACCTATCAGGACCTAATAAATTAATAAATTAAGGACATAAAAAGGAATCAATCACGCATGTATCTATATAAAAGATGTCTCTTTAATTAAGTTTATTGTTGTTTCCAAGTTTTCTCTTATAACTCCCTTCAGTCCAAAATGGATTTCTTCAAGACAACATCTGTGAACTTCCTGACCGCTGCTCAAGATGGATCCTAATCCATGGGAAGGATTCCATCACCCACCCCGTGTCTTCAAAATTGTGTCTCCAACATGCTAGTAAGGGAGTATCATCACCATGGTACGATCCCAACCATGGAGGCTGCCTGACAGGATCTCCAGGTCAATAACAATCCTTGATCATCTGGCTAATGATGACCGATGATCAAGAAGCAGATGGTTCCAACCACTGTTTTCAACCATTTTGGGTCCTTATCCCTAGAACGCAACAACCAGTCCCTCCCATACTATTGGTATTTGGATCAATAGGTCACTTGGGGCCTCAATTTAAGGATGAAGGGGTCCTTCATGAGGACTCCCCCCAACCATTCTCCACCAGCAGAATCACACGGTAGTGAAACCCCAACATAATGGGGGTGTTTACTCTAGAATTTAGGCCTAGGTCCCTCAGACCCGGGCATGGAAGACGAACTGTTAGGGATAGAGTCCGGTCAATAGATAGCAGGTACTTACCACTTCCCGCTCCAAAGAATTCTATCAACCTAACTTGTTGGAAAACAACGAGTGTGCATATACACCCGTCTTTCCTAATTCTACTACCAAGCAGAATCATTTGAAAAAAACCTACCAATACTACTAGGAAAATCCGATGGAGTACTGTGAATAGGCATATACACCTGTTTACAAATTATCAGCCAGTCAGCAGGCTTGTCTGACTGTATTTAAAGAATCCTGTCAATCCAATGTGGTGGTAACTAGTAAATAGGAACATACACCTGCCTACAATCAATAATTATTCCAGTAGTATCGTCTTATAGTATTTAAGGAAGTCCTTCAACCATACATGATGGAAAATATCCAGTAGGAACATACACCTTCCAGCATTCATCAAGCATGCCAACAGTCTCGTTTGGCAGCACTTGGAGAAGTCAGTCGGAAAGCTCCGACAACAAATCTGGGGCAGACCCACCTCTCTACCCCCATACATGAGTACTATCAATACCCATTGATAGTAAAAGGAGGACAAGAAAAGACACATACACCTACTCTAGATATGGAATGGACATATATTCCCATTCCAGTCACTGAAGTCAGAAAACACATCTTATAAATGGTAAAATAGAAGACACAAATACCTGCCCATATTCTAGAAGCATTCCAGAATATTGTAACAACTACTTAAGTAGTACAAGGGGAATAGAAACATAAATATGTCCCCACACCTGAGATGAAACATTATCATGTCATCCCATATTAGATACATACCTATGTTCCAGTCCAAGAAGGCCATTGGGCAAACTCCCCTATATCATATAGACAACTGTATTGGGAATATACACCCCTTCCAATCAGAGGTAATCGGTCCGTTTTGGTGACCGCTCTAAGACAGGCATATACACCTGCCCATGATAACCACTTATCCCCTCAAGTGGCCCCAACTAAGTGTAAGTGAGAATCCAAAATGAAATATCTCTAAATATAGTTGGAAAATCACGAGTCAAGCTGATATTTGGATCCTCTTAATGCTAGAGTTCTTGAATCCCTCATACATTTATCTGTTTCAACTCAAGATCCTACCCTCTCATTGATAAATTATGGGAGTGGTAGCAATAATTCTGAAGTTCTCCATCAGAAACTTCATCATGAAGGCTTGATTCATGGAAATTCAGTCAATCCAAAGATCCTATCTCAAGATGAGGGCCATGACAACCCTCAATGTGGCCAGAAGACCAAGGAGAAAGAGGATTTATACCTTGTTGTAATCCACCATGGTGGTCCTCCCCATTATGTCATTCACTGTGAAAGTTCTCTCCGTAGTAGTTTTTCACATTGTCAAAATAATTCTATAATTGAAAATATAGTAACAAGAAATCCGTCTTATCTCAAGGAACTTTCCAATACAAGGCCAATTATGTCTGATTCATTTTCATTAACAGGTGAAATACTTTCTCAGCTATAAGGTATCTATGATATCCTTCCTTTTTATTACATAAATTTTCATTACATTTTGCAAACAGAGGATCTTTAAAGTCTAGTGTCTTGGAAATCAGGAACCTAAAACATAAAAACTTTAAACATTATTGAAAATCCCCTTGAAAAGATTCTTGAGAAGTTCATCCTATGTACAAATAATGCATCTCATAACCTGTAGACATACTTCAATGGAAAGGGTGAGCATAAGGCCCAGTAAGGAAAGTAAGGGAATCAGTTTACTTGTGATATCAATAAGAACTTGATGAAAAATATAAAGACATGAGCAATGTAAGTAGTGGAATATCATAATGAAAAGATATTGAATCATATATTTAATGTGTTTCTAAAAAAATTAATTTATAAATTCATTAAAATATCACCATGGTTCATCCCTAAGGTTTCATAAAAATTTCTAAGGTTATTCACCAAGGTATCGTGAAACTTGTCATCTTTAGAGATCAAATTATTTACCCAATGCATTAGAGCGCTATCAGGGAGAACCACTAATATGTCATTATTTTAATGTGATCCACATAGATCATAATCATACATTTCATAAATAACCCAAATAGAATAAAATAAATAGATTTCATATAAAAAATCATGATGTTTTAAAAAGTGTTTAAAAATAAGATCATTATGTCATTTATAACCCCTGGAAAGGGAATAAGGGTTTTATGTATGTCAATTATAGAATACATAATATCATTTTTATGTCTTTATAAAACCCTCTAGAAATGAAATATGTCTGGGTATTCTCATAAATATGATAAGAGAATTTTTTGAGAGAAAGAGAGAGAAATTTTGAGACAAAATTTCTGCAGCATAACGACTATACAACATGGTTTTAGAAAACAATAAAAAGAAAGTGGAAAAGGGTATCCCATACATAAATGAATCATTTTAAAGTAGGGGAAATAATAAAATAAACATAAGATCATTATGTGGATATTTGAATGACATGCCACATGAAAAGTAAACTTGAAATAAAAGAGAAAATGCGATTTCTTTTATGAAAATTCGACAGCCAAACAACGTCACTTAAAAATTCAGAAAATCAATTGATGAGACTGTAAAGGGTATATCGTCATTTGGAAATGAAATGGAAAGTAATAAGAATATATTAGAACATACCCCAACATAATAAAATGGAAACTAGAAGACATAACATAAAGGAAGTCCTGACTTAAAAGAGGAGGGTGAAAGGTTCCCTTACATTGACGAGTAACTTCGAAATATTGAAGGTCGAGACCTTGGGGGGGTTGAGAGAACCTTGGGAGGACTCCTTGGGAGGTAAATTACCAGAGATTAGTTGAGTAGAAATATTTAATGAAATTAATAAATTAATGGGTTGGTATTTATAGAAAAAGTGAGGGAATATTTAATTAATTTCCAAGGGACACCTCATTGGTGGTATTTGAAAAACTATGGGCTTGCCCATGGTATTTTACCATGGTATTGGCCACATGGGACACCTCATAACATATCTTACTATTCACAAGTCGACCAGAATGATTACATAATTATTAAATCATTAATGATGTCATTAATTGCACCGAAAATCAAAACTGTATTTTTACTATTCAATGAAAAACAAAACATTTTATAAACATCTCATAAATTAACCCTAACCTAATATCGATACTCTGAATTCATAAATGGAATCCATTTTATGAAAATAATTTTATAATTTTGAGATATTTAATTTATAAGTAAAAACACTATTTTCCCAAAAAAATACTAATACTTTACTATAAATTCTGAAACAGTTATTTACTTATGCCATTATATCACATTACCTAGTCAAGATGCCTAAAATATATTTATACTTTATTAATTGAGGTTACTATTCCATCGGTCACATTACTATTCATAAGGGTAATATTACTATTCATCATTTACTATTCACAAAAAATTAATTTTATCTTATTAGACTTTAAATTTCTTATTGAAAAAAACTGCAGAATACCATTTTTTGAAAATCATTTCACATTTTTAATTATTTAAAGTATACACAAATATTTTAAAATAAATTTTTTCCAGAATTCACCAATAATATGGAACTTATATAAATTCATCCTATATTTATTTTAGCATTTTCAATCTAAAAATTTAACATAATAATAAATAAAAAATTTATTTATACAAAAGGATTACACAACATAACTAAGGTCTCATTATATAACCCCTTATTACACCTGCATAGGACCTAAGTTTAAGATGTGCTATGGTGATAGAATCTTGGGGCAGCTCGGATAACATTTCCTGATTGGTGATTTATATCAGCTTGAACTTCTCTCGTAGGTGATTCCATTCAAGCTTCACATGTTAAAGCTCAGCTTGGGATTGGTCCAGAGTAAACCCTAGTGATGCAACCTCCTTCCCAAGCTCCGAAAGATAAGATTCATATGGACCGAGTCTACTAGATGAGGCCATCAACTCCTATTTATGTATTAATTAACCATGATCACTTATATTTATAAAAAATAATCATAACATTAAGTGTTTAATTTTCAACAGTCATATTGACCAACGATCATATAATAGTTGAAACCCAGTGGTCTTATTTTAATTATACTCACTTCATTAATTAATGGATATAGTTTTGTTGAGTATAATATAAAATAACACACAAATTTAGGAAAATAATATTATTCAAAAGTTCGGGTCGTTACATTATTCACCCCTTAAGAAATTTCGTCCCTAAAATTTCAACTCGTACCCTCAGGAGAGAAAAGGTGTGTGTACTTCAGCCTCATAGAGTCCTCTGGTTCCCACATGGCTTCTTCACATTTTTGGTTCCTCCACAACACCTTAATAAGGTGGGTAGTCTTGTTGTGTAGAACCTTTTCTCTTTGATCCAAGATCTCCATCGGCTGCTCTTAATAAGAGAGATCATGTTCCGGTTGTACCATCTATGGATTTAGTACATGTGAAGGGTCAGGTATGTACTTACTCAAGAGGGATACGTGGAAGACATCATGAACTTGTACTATATTTGGAGGAAGTTCATGCTGATAGGACACAGCTCCTACGTGATCAAGTATTTCATAGGGGCCAATGTACCTAGGGCCGAGCTTCCCTTTCTTCCCAAACCTCATGACTCTCTTCCAAGGTGAAATTCGAAGAAATATCTTATCAACAACATCAAACTCCAAGTTCCTTCGATGGTTGTCGACATAGATATTTTTCCGATTCTAAGCAGCCTTAATGTGTTGTTGGATGGCATGGACCTTTTCTATCATCTCTTGCACAAGATTAGGCCCAAGAAGCTTTCTCTCACCAGCTTCATGCCAACAAGTAGGAGTTATACATCACTTACCATATAAAGCTTCATAAGGTTCCATTTGAATGCTCGATTGGAAGCTGTTGTTGTAAGAGAACTCGACTAAAGGGAGATGTTGATCCCATCATACTTTAAATTCCATTGAGCATGTTTTCAGTATGTACTCGAGTGTTTGAATAGTCCTTTTATATTTTCCATCAGTTTGGGGGTGATATGACATATTGAAATTCAATTAAGTGCCCAAATCATGTTGAAGACTTCTCCAAAATTTTGATGTGAACCATGGATCATGATTAGATACGATAGAAAGTGGAACTCCATTCAGCCTTACCACTTCCTTCACATAAATCCTATCAAGTTGATCAAGAGAGAAATCTTCCCGAATGGAGATAAAATGGGCATTCCTGGTGAGACGGTCCACAATAACCCATATCACATTGTTTCCTTTGGAAGTTCTTAGGAGACCAGTGACAAAGTCCATTATGATATTGTCCCATTTCTGTGCTGGTATGTATAGTGGTTGCGATACCTCTTTAGGAAGTTTTCACTCTACCTTCACTTGCTAACATACCAGGCACCTTGAAGTGTAGTCAACAATCTCCCTTTTCATATTATCCCACTAATAATTATCACAAAGGTCCCTATAAATTTTTGTGCTTCCAGGATGTATAAAGAAAGTAGAGCTATGAGCTTCATCCATCAGCTCCTTTATTTCCAAAATAGATGGAACACATAGTCTTGTACGAAATTTTAGTACACCTTCTTGATCAATACTGAACTTAGGAAACTTTCCATCCTTCACAGCCTCAAACTTCTTCTGTAACAAAGGATCTTCTTTATGAGCTTTCTTGATCTTTTTTCTAGTAATAATGGTTGAGAAATAATTTGGGTTAGGGTTGATTATGTCCCTTCCATTATAATTCCCATGTCCATATTTACTAGGTCATTGATTAAAGGATCTCTTTGAATCCTCATCATGGAAGGAATAACATGGTCTTTCTTGCTTAATGCATCATCAACTTTGTTTGCTCTTCTGGGATGATAATGAATTGAACAATCCTTGTATTTAAGAAGTTCTATCCATCTATTTTTTATCATGTTCAATTCCTTTTGTGTGAAAATGTACTTCAAAATTTTATGATCTATATATATATATCACATTTCTCCCCATAAAGATAGTGCCATCATATCTTCAGAGTAAAAACAACTGTAGCCAGCTCTATATCATGCGTAAGATGGTTCTGCTCACAAGTCTTCAACTGTCAAGATGAATAAGTAAGGACTTTTTCATTTTGCATGATGATACAACCAATAAATTTTAGAGATGCATCACTAAAAATAATGAATCCTTCTCCAATTGAGGGAAGAGTTAACACAGGTGCAGTAACCAATCACTTATTCAACTCTTGGAAACTTTCCCCACACTCCTTTGTCCAGATGAACTTGAACCCTTTTTGAGTTAACTTGGATAATGGATTGTAAAGTTGTGAATTATTTTTCAAAAACCTATTATAATATCCCGCTAATCCAAGGAAACTATGAATCTCAGTTATTGTTGCAGGCTGAGGCCGCGCCTCTACAACATTTGTCTTTGCAGGGTCAACTATGATTATTTCATTGGCTACAATGTTCCCTAAGAAAGAAACTTGTTGTAACCAAAATTCACATTTTCTAAACTTTCCAAAAATCCTCTCCTTCTGCAGAGTTTTCAAAATAACCCTTATATGATCCTCATGCTTCTCATGAATTTTGGAATATATCAAAATATCATCAATAAAAACTACTAAAAAGTTATCAAGGCAGTCCTTAAAGACTCTATTAATCAAATCCATAAAAATAGCAGGTGCATTAGTTAGTCTGAAGGGTATAACAACAAACTCATAATGCCCATATCTTGATCAGAAGGAAATTTTTGGAATATCTTCTTTCTTCACCCTCAATTGATGATAACCAGATCAAAGATCAATCTTAGAGAAGAATTTATCCCCACAAATTTGGTCAAATAAGTCATCATCTCTTAGAAAAGGGTATTTGTTCTTCACTATGATCCTATTCAGTTCTCCATAATCATTTCATAGCCGCATTGATCCATCCTTCTTCTTCACAAAGAGAACAGGTGATACCCAAAGAGACACACTTGGTCAGATAAACCCCTTATCCAAAAGACCTTGGAGTTGTTTCTTTAATTCCTCCAGCTCCACATTTTCTATCCTATAAGGGGTATTTGATATCAGATGAGATCTAGGTACGAGTTCAATAGAGAACTCTACCTCTCTTTTTGGGGGAGGTCCGGGTAACTCTTTAGGAAATACGTCAACGTATTTCTGGATGATGGGGAAATTTTCTATCCTTAAACTCTCATTTCCTTATTCTTCTTCACTGATCAACTCCATAAAGATGGATATAGGAGGTTCTTCTAGACAAAGATTAGTTTGAGATATCTCTCCTTAGAAGATAACTGTATGTTTTCTATTCAAGACTATTGAGATTTCCTTGTTTTTGCATTTGATATTAGCATTATACATTGAGAGCAAGTCCATCCCTAGTATAATGTTGAATTCCAACATTGGAATGACTACTAGATTTGTGATAATATTATGCTCACTAAAGTAAATACTAGAGCTTCTAAACAATGACGATGCTTGGATAATCCCACTAGGAGTCTTGAATGATAACTCTACTTTTAGAAAACTAGGGGTTGATTCTAAATTCATTTTAAACTTGGAGGATATAAAGGAATGTATAGAATCAGAATCAAACAAAGTACTTGCTAGATTTGATAGAACAAAAAGAGTACCTTCCAATACATCATTTGGCGCTTCAACTTCAGCCGTAGTGATTGCAAAAGTACTAACTTGTTCCCTTGGCCATTGTTGAGGCTGATGGTGATTCCCCTACACTACCCTTGGATTTGGATAGTGACTGGAAAAGTGAACAAGTTGTCTACACTTATAGCATTGGACCTCAGGTAGGACCTGCACCATCTTCCCTTTGTCATTAGTTTTGGGAAGTTGAGTCTTCACCTCACTACGATAATTCTGTGGGATATGGCCATCTCTTCCACACTCGTAGCACTTCCTGCTCCCGATCAAGAAGTTCCCCTAGTGCTTATTCCGACATTTATTACACGTGGGATGTTAAAATTTCTTGCCTCCTCATTCCTGATTGAAGCTCCTCCCTAAGCTTGGATCCATTGATCTTTTCTTGTAATTGGATTTATGAGACCATTGTGTCTCACCAAACTTCAGTTCGACTTTCATTGCGCTCCACACGATCTCCTCATAGCTATTATAGTCTCGGTTGGCTATATTATTCTGCAGATGAGGTCTCAGTCTACCGAAAAATCTATCAACCTTACCATTTGGATCCATGAAAAATCTAGAGGTGTAACGTGAAAGCCTTGTGAAGATCATCTCGTAGCTTCCCATAGATTCATTCTCCTTCTACTTCAGCTTGAGAAACTCCCTATCCATTCTTGTTCTCGAGGGAAATACTTACCTAAGAAGATCCCTATGAACTCTTCCCACTCCATAGCTTCAACCTCCACTCTTGGCCTTGTGTTTTTAATCAGTTCTCACCACCGATTAGATTCTACCTCTGTGTGGTAAACATCTAGGGTGACCTTCTCTTGTTCCGAATAGCGGAGCACAAAAAATATCTTGTCGATAGAGTTGATCCATGATTCAGCAATCAATGGGTTGGTAGATCCACTAAAGGTTGATGGTCGTTGATGTATAAAGGACTCAACAGAATGTTTTTCCCTTCGTAGTGAGATCGGTCTCTTAGCTTGATTCAAGTTATTTCTCATAACTTGAGTCAGTTAGTTCATCATTCGCATGAAAGTTTCCATTTCAGATTCCACTGGAGGGCTGTCAGCACATGGTATATTGTGGTCACCATTTTCATAGTTCCTCCTATTTCCTTCCATTTTCTAAAAGAATAAAACCT